>JAQJVK010000104.1:0-680212 GCA_035578135.1 Flexamia atlantica
ATCACAACCATTGCTATTGATATTTTAAGACTAAATTCCTTTAACACTCATTGTATTTTAATTTTGAAAGATTTTTTTAATTACTTAAGTTACCCTAAATTTAATTTATCCGATTTACTTTCAATAAAATACACATTACTCTGATAAGTTTTTCTTATTAATGTTTTTATATTCAGGAAAGATAATCTTTTAAAGGTTTATTTAGACGCCATAACTAAATCCTCATACGCAGCTATATAGTAACAACAATCTGAATTTAGAATATAACTGACACCATTAACTTTAGCAGTGCATTCTACTCACTAGAAAAAAATATAGTATATACCCATATCCGCCTTTAAATGATTAGATTTAGTCCCACTATTTTCTGTAGTACTTTTTTCCGAAAGTAATTTTTCCAAGAAGATAATTTTTCGAAAACCTACGTTATAAAGTCTAAAGTCCTACATAGTGTTACTTAGTATTCTGTGAAAGAGCGTTACAGTTGTAATGAATCCAACTTCTATTGAAATGGGTCATTGAATACTTCCACTTATAGCAAATTAAACGTAAATTATCGGGAAAAAACTAATTTTCATAAATTGTTGGACGCCATTACCACCAATTGAGTGGTAATTTTGAGTTTAATGAAAACACGTTTTCAGTAAATAAGCTTCAAATTAATTTACCAATTCGAGAAGTTCTGGTAAAATATACCTTAAAATAACAGCTAAAAACTGGAGTTCCTATTTAATAAAAAAACCTATATATCAAAGTAATTTAACAAATTTAAGGAAATTTTTTAAAATGTATAGGGAATCAGAATAATATGTAACGTTAAATTAAATTTATATAAGGGATGGAAGGTTTTTATCACGGAATTTCCTTAGTAATTACGTCTTTAAATCCTGTCATGAACAGGTTAAGGCGGAGAATTATGATTTCCGTTGCTCTCTAACGGAGCGAAACAATTAAAACAGTAAAACGACAACAAGGCCTGGAAACAGCTCTCGAGGGGATTAAAAAGCAGTTACTGGTCGTCAGGAGATATCGTTTGGGTTTAGTTTTGTAAATTAACTCCCTCTGTTAAGTAAGGTATTCAGAATAATTTTGTAGAATCTCATTATTTGAAATTAACCTTTTTGCAGATGATTAAGTGTCGTCAGATTTCATTTAATTTCATTTTCTTCTTTAGATCAAATGTCGACTAATATTTAAAGTACGTGCCTCGCTTGACGTTCGGGAAAAGAATAACATTTGGGGAAAATAAAAGTTTTTATTTATTTAAAATTTTGATGTTAACAAAATATATTTTTTACAATTTTAAGTGGAAAATGATGTCCTTCACACTAACTACTCGAAAATTAGTTGAACATCCTTAATAAAACTGACTTATACAAATGTACTTTTAAAAAGTAACTATCTTCTACATGCTGTAGCTACTGAATTTCACCCTCGCTTTTGTTTTATCGTATCATATTTTAATCATCCTCACTTGACTGCTCTTAGACTGTTAAGGGTATCGAAATAATGATTCACTTTGTATTGAGAGAGTGTGCAGTTTGGATCTTATTTTCTTTTAATTAAGTAGTCTTCAATCATACTGTATTTTTTTAAGTTGTCAAGCAATAACTAGGAGTTTAAATTAACTCTAAATTGGATTTCGTGCATGACAACCAAAACCTTTGAGACCATTTAATTAATTAAGCACCAATGCGTAAGGCCACGCACGAGTTACAATGAAAGGCAATACAGACAACATTACACACGGTTTCAGTAGAAAACAAGAACAGCCAGGAGCAGCGAAGCCGATGGAAGACACTCGATTGAAACTGAACCAGCGGCAGATCAGAGTGAGTACGTTTAAATGAACTCTCGTCTGTCAGTGAAGTCGTTTATTAGTTTTGATCAAAGCTACGGCTGAGAATCGCAGTGAATATAGCTCGAGACGAATGGCGTGGCCTTGTGGATGGCCTGTAGGCCATGTTATTTGACTCTACCTTAATTTTTTATAAGTGTTCTTTACGTTTTTTCAGGTTACACTATCTTTTGTGCATTAGTGCAAGTATGGAAATATGAAATATTGTTCCCTAATTATAAATTAATCTAGACACGTAGACCACTAAATACTTGCGTTTCTTAGTGAAGATAGCAAAAATTCACATTGATTGTATTAATTATTTTAAAAACATAAGTGAAATTAGTATAACAAATTCAAAAGTTTTCAAAGCAATTTAGTTAATATGATTCACTCAAAATTAAGCTAGAAAATAAAAATGTCAACAAATAAATATGTAGTCTTTTTTTACACCAAAATAAAACAGAATAAATAAATTGTATACACTAGTAAAAACCAAGGCAGTCACGTTTAAAAGTATCTATTTCCGAAATGCATCGCGTATTTTATAAGTTAAACGGAAAAAATACAACAAACTCTGAAATATATGTAGAAGGGAAAGTGTGCAAAGAAGTTTTGAAAGGTTAAGGAAAGTAGGGAACAACTAAGTAGATTTGTTGAACCTGCTTGTCCGTGATTTGAATCTTGATAAGTTTTGAATGCAAGCTCTCTGGGCCTACGTTTCATTTCCAGCCTTTTTTTGAATTTCTACTTCAGAATAAATAATATTAAAAGGCTAAATTTTAGAATCCGTCTCCGTTAAAATCGAAGTTAAGAATCGATATTTTTCAATTCGATATTAATAATATATTTCCTTTAATAATATAAGTTTTAATGTTAAACTTTTTGAAATAAACAGTTTAGGTTACTGTTTTAACCATGTATTAAAATATATATTTCTGTTAGCTCATTTATATTACAATTAGAGGAACTAACAAAACTAGAGTCAGTCACTCAGTCATGGATTTCAAAAAATTTGCTTTGTTAACTAATTCAGGTTCATGTGGTATTACGATGATTCTAGGAATGAAACGTGATAGAAGTGATGGATATATTTGGCAATGTAATCAACGTGGATGTAGGTAAATAGCTAAACGGTTCGAAAATTCCAGTATATCACCCAGTAACATTGAACTTAACTTATAAGTTGAGCCATAAGTTAACTCAATAGCAGGTAAATCTCGAAACTAGCATATCATCAGCAACATACGTTACCTGGTTCAACAATATCAAATTTTTTTGCGATGTAATAGACGGAATGGGGTGTTAGATTCGTACCTAGGCAATTTTATGCGTCGGTAGTACCGTCGTGCACAGTTTATTTTCTCAATGTTTAGAACGTACAGCTTAAGTTTATGTAGGTACTTACATAGTATAACCATGTTTTTGTGATCTATAATATTTTATTTCAATTAAATCTGTAATGATAATTTTTTATTTACTAATCTATCATTCAGATAAACATCTATGCTTTAATTATCGTTTCGATGATAATATCTAAATTTTGTTTTGGTAAACATAATCGCGATTGTAAATATCGATTTTTAACTTTGATTTTAACGGTGGAGACGGATTGTAAAGTTTCGCCTGTTAAAATAATAAAATTAATAACATTAACAAATATAAATGTTACAAAAATAAAGATAGATAAATAAATAAATGAAATAAATAAATAAATAAATGAAATAAATGAAATAAATAAATAAATAATAAAAAACCTTAATAAATAATAGTATATTATGAATTGTTTATTTAAATAATCGTTGGATTCGTATTTGAATGTAAACTATTGTTCTATTTGAACATTATAAAAAATAAACTAATTTAAAATTGTTGAGAAAAAAGGAATGGCAGAACAAATATTCACTCTGTACCAATTAGAAACACTTTTATACATGTTTAAAGGTTTTTCTAGAATTTCTTTCAGAAAATATTCTATTGTCACAACTACATATTTTTTCACTATTGAGGGAACTATCCTCCTGAACTTTACTCTTGTGTAAACAGATTATGTAGCAAGTAGAAAATTAAATTTTTCCTAACTTAATCAACATTTAAATGGTTTCTACTAAAACAATCTACTGAGAGAACACTTTAAATGCACGTTATTACATTCACGTGATGCATACGATTTTTTTGCTCTAGTATATTGACGTATGGTACTAAATTATTATTATTAATGAAATTATCAGGCTTTAAAATGTAAAGGTGGTAAGGTGTGGGATGTTTTCAGGAAATCTACATATTGATGAAAACTGCAACTTCAAGTTCCTTCGCTATTAGTGAACTTCAATATAACAATTTGAATTGATTTGAAAACCGACGATAGCATTTATAGAAGAAAATATAAACAATTTATTTATTCTGGGGCTATGTGGAGATTATAAATATTTATCTCAATAAAAAAATATGGACACTTTTAAATACTTAAAATTTAATTAATATCTTAATGTCTCCAACTCAAGCAATATCCAAAAACGTTAAAAGATTTAGCTTTTACTACCGTATAAGGCATAGAGTTTGATGCGACATGATATTGTATTTTACTATGGTCGATCTATATGATGCCTATGTTGCCTCTCTATGATGCCTTAGAATTTTATTCGCAAATTTTAATTATAAATCAGTTGAATTTTTAAATCAATATCCGAGACCAGTCAAGTAACAAAAAAATCTAAATTGAGTAAGACATGTAACCATGTAGAATGAAGGTACGTGCATAATTAAAAATTATAGGGTATATTAACAGTTTTTCCAAAATAAACTGTAGTTCCCGTTGATTTCTACAACACATCTACAGCAGTGGTTACGTTTACATAAGAGAAATTTCACAAAAGAAAAGTTAAATTTAATGAAACATGAATTATATAAGCCTTTATGCTCTCTCAAAGCCCTTCGTAGTCTAAATGAAATTCGCAAACAAATAAAAAATAACAGACTAATAATGATAATGTAATAATAGTAACGAACAGACAAGCTCTGTTCGCTATTTTCTCGTTGTCGAGTTCGTTTTTTTTGTGATCAGTTTAGCTAGGCTCTGCCGTCGAGCAATAATGTTGAGGATATCAATATTCAGAGCACATTCCTTCAGTATTGCATAATATCACAGTTCTCACCATCTCACATCAGTAGATGTATTAAAGTTTACTTGTTGGAAGTCAACAGTTCAAGGCACAAGCTTGTTTGGTCGTAAAACTGGAATGTTTTCCTCTTTGATTTCCTTGCCCAAATTAAATTTTAGTAAAACTTGTTATGAACAACACTGCCTGACTTTGTTGTTTTTATAATTTTGTTACGCAGTGGCATCAGTGTTAAAAGATTTAGCACTGGCTGTTATCTTATGAAGAAATTAAATCTTAATTATGAAGAGTGGCTCCGATTAAGGTGGTGAAAAGTAAATCCTTATCTTATTTTTAGCTAATTAGAGTTGTTACTTTCATTTTTTTTATTCCATTGTGATTCTTTTACTAGGAATTTCCTGGTGGATTCCACAAAAAATGCTGAGGTTTAGTTTTCATTCACTGATGCAATAAAACATGTACATATAATATTTTACAGTTCTTTAGATTACATATGTTTGTAATTTTTTACCTACATAAGGTTTCGTTTAATGTTTTTTTTTATTTTAAATTGATTTCCCCTCATGCCTTGAGTATATAAATTATGAAGGGATAGTGCATACCTACAGAAAATACCTTTTTCCAAGTGTGGTTGGATTTTTATGCATGCGCGTGTGTGAAAAAATGCGAATGCAAATATTTTCTATATAGTATATATTTAAAACCAATAAAAGTCCTGAGTTTTCAATCAAAATTTCGACTGACAACTCGACGTAAACCCAACATAGGCTCATAAATATCCAAGTAGAAACACTTTTTTGATACGAGACCCGGAGATTATTCAACCCATTATTTCTCAAAAGAAAGATAATTGGCATTTATAAATGATGAATCAGAAGATTGTCTCATAGAGCATCAGAGATGAAAATCAGTTACAGGGTTCCTTTGCCTCGCTTGCTCTTGTTGTCATCAATTGAAGCGCAATGAATTAAACTATAAAATTAAATAACAACCTCCCTTTAATTATAAAATGGAAACATTACTTAAGCCTCCACTGTAAATTTTACAGGCCTGATTACCTAAATATCAATTAATACTCGTTCTGATTTTTAAATTAATTGTTTAACCATTAGTCGCAAAACTCTTTAGATAGCTTAAGATGAGATGGTAGAAGACCGTTTTGGTATTTGTTGTAGTAAGATTAATTTTTTCTATAAAAAAGGCAATTAAAAGGTCATATACCTGTTGGTTCAAGTAATTAATATTTCCAATAATTGTATAACGATAATTTTAGTGACAAGTCACCTTCATCAGATTCATACAAGTATCAAGTGTTTTCAGTTAATTTAAGTCGACATGCATGCATTAAAAATACAAAGAACACAAACGCAGATACATTTTGAAAACTCGACGATTTTGACCTCACACGTGCACTGGTTGAGAGACATGACATGATTGCCTAATTGTATAATTGCTTATATAATGATAATAGCCTATTTTTACACTGATTTTAAAGCACTGTTCATAATCAAGTTTAAATTATCAATCGCCGAAACTAACAAATAATAGAATGTAATGTCCAATCTCCTAAGAGGGTATCTGTATCTGGGACCTCGCTCTAAAATGTATGAGATCCGTGACCGCTACAAAATAGTTCTGTTAAATTCCTTCGTCTAGTTTTTATGTACATGGATGCTTTCGAATACAACTGGTTCTACAAATAATTTATAAAAACCAATACAACTTAAATTCAAAATTTTAGTGACAAAGATTTTAATATGTCAGTTAATTACATGGACATTATAAATGTAAGTTTCTTCCTTGAAAATTAATAATGTTCCGACAATGTAAGGATTTTTACCAAGAAAAAAAGTATTTTAGTTTTTTTTCAATATGTCTTTTGTCCTGTTCTGTTAGTTTTGGCTACGTCATTTATGTATTATATTGATGAAAATGATTTAGTTTTAAATTTCACTCTATACTTTTACAAGACACTTAAATTAAATTTAAAAAATGTTAATTACCACATAGATTAACAGAAAATATCTGTTTTTATGTTGCTACGGTATTTGAAATCTCTACCCAATATGACCTACGAATACAATGATTAATTAATAAATGGTTATGATGTTTCGGGGGAGTGTAAGTAGGAAATAACTATCATGTCTGTTTTGGTTAGTCATGTCCGTTTATCGTATACAATATATTTTCCAATAAATACATATGTAGGTACGCTTACGTCAAGAAAGCACGCAATGTACACATAAAAAAATAATGAGAAAGATAATCTACATATACATTTCCTTTGTACCAGAACCATAAAAATCTTAGTTTTATGAACTAAAATGAAATTTTATAATAATTATAATTATATAATAAAATAAGGATAATATTATAATAATATAATAGTATATTTCATTACAAGGACCTAAAGTGACGCTTTTCGTACAAGGTCAAGTTTTACAACCGAGGCTGTAAGCCGAGGTTGAAAAATTACCGAGTAACGAAAAGCAGCTTTAGGTCCGTGTGATGAACTATATTTTTCGTTATATTGCTCAATACAATACGTAAACTACTTAAGAAAACCAAAATGTTACAGCTTGTTTACCTTTAAACATGCCCATCGTCTTGTTCTTGCTATTTGAAGCAATCAGCTGATTGTCTGTTTCATTTGTGTTAGGGTAGACTGACAACAATGAACAACTATCGACGTATCGAACGCATGTAATAATCGATTGGTGAAATGAGCGAGTTTCACAAATTGATTAAACTGACAACAATGAATGTTTCGATAATAACGATGAATGTTTAGATTATTTGTAATCGAATGAATATTGTTCGATTATTACGACGTACTCGGCACTTTTTGACTTTTATAGTCCTAGGACTATAAAGAGTCAGCTGGTATCGAGTAAATCAGCTTTTAATTCCTAGGAATAAAAAGAGTGTATTTAGGTCCAGAAAACATGCATTAAAAACATCTGTTTTTGAAGCAGTATAATTAAAAATTATTATATATAATAATTATAATTTTATGATTCCCGAAGAGCTGTACTGCATGGGTGTTAAATGGTTTATTTTTATCTTTGAGGTTAATTTTCTTTTAGGGCCTAATTTCCATTAATGTTCATAGAACCGGTTGTTATAAAAGAGCATTTCCTACCCTTTGGGGGAAAACCAAGTATCAAAGCAACAACAGTTGTAAAAACTGATTCTGAATCGTGAGCATTTATTTATTTTAATAGCAGTGTACAACAGGTAAACTGTAGCCTTTATTAAACTCGGTTAAATTAAGTAATTCAGTTAAGTATATCTAAATAAATATTGCACATACAATACACAAATAAATAGATGTAATGTTTTTAATTAAAAGTACCATAGCACAACGGGAAACAACCTAGCCAATTACAAAAACAAAAAAGACTCCAAACATTTTTACGAATATATTACCAAGTAAACATTAGACTATTTAACAACTACAATAAAGCACTCTCAAGAAGGCTTAGGCTTCGAATCGTTGGTTGATTGCCAATTGTTCTCCTTTAGATGTGCCACAGCCAAGTCCATTAAGTACTTTTATTAGAGACACTGCAAAGAACCCAAAACAATCCATCCAACCTTTTTTGCCACCCTTTCCCTTGAGAGAATTAAATAAGAAGAGAGAAAGAAGCTTTACAGGTAATTTTGGTATGTTTCTTCGTGTGTTTTTTAGTATTTTGTTTCTAAATTTAGGCATTTTTTGTAGATAATTATATTAGTAAAAATTACGGGTGCTAAGATAGAATCAATATCAACGTATAAAAGTATGAATCTTTTTACCTCTGTTTTGAACTCAATAATTTACGAACAATTTATAAAAAATTTCTTTTGATCCAGCCTACATTGATAATTAAATAAAGAAATAAAATGTTACAATTCAATAACCAAAGCTATTTACTTTTCACCTGCAGAATGGCAGATAATGAGATTAGGGAGCTTAATAATGAATTTATAAATAAACTCTCTAAGATTAGAATTGTTTTAAACTGATTTGAAACCTGGTATACTCATTAGTCCTGGGTATGCTGGGTGTCATATCATTGCCGGCATCAAAATAATTAAAACAGCTTGCCACTTTCAATAAAATAAAGATAAGTGATAAGTGATAAAATAGGTGTTAAAATAACGCTTAAGCTTTTTTGAGCTCACAGTAAAATTTTTCTGATAGTTAAATGTAATCTCTTAACAACATATGGGAGTACTAAAAGGCCTGTCAGTATTTAAGGGGTTAAATTGTTCTACCCTTTAACGCTTAGAAGTTCTGAGTGCAGTATTTATTATACTAAAGTTACTCTTAACAACAGTCCCACAAAATATTTGAAGACGTGTTTTAATTTGTACGAAGGAATAATACAAACAGCGAGTGGTGGTAAATGCAATAACGTGTTCCAATTTTCTCAGAGAGCGTGCTTCAAACTCGAGAGAAACAAAACTTTACAACAACAAATATTAAACATTAGGGGGCTTGGATTATCAGAAGCGAATATTTTGTAGCATTTTTCGTTGTAAACAATTTGCAGTTTCTGCATATTTTTAGGAATACTGTCTCTGTGGATTTATCTGTGTACACTTAAGTAGAAGTTGTTTTATACTTATTTATAAAAACACTAGAGGCTTGAAGGGGCTAATAGCCCCTGAGCATAATCCTTCTTTACTATAGTACAAAATACCTTCTCAGAAAATAGGCTTTTGGATCCACAAAATTTTGATTATATCTAGCATTTGTTTTTAAGTAAACAAAGCAGACCTTTTTACATCCCAATGGTTTTTAAATGACAGGTACTTTACGTTATTTCTCATTTATGCAATTTCAGTATTTTCCCCGAGTGCCTGGGATGGAAACTTTCAATTTCAGCCCCCTCCCATCATCCTGCGACCTTCCAAACGCCCACAATTTTGGCGCAAAATTGTCCCTTACGTTATTTTATATATATATATATATATATATATATATATATATATATATATATATATATATATATATATAGATCATTTGGTATTAAATCTGCATCGTTATAAGATAAACTAAACAAACGTACTTAACTTTTTATAATTTTTAATTATAAAAAAAATCAAACCCTTAATCAGAAATCTTAAATTTAAAATTGTTATAGTACATTGAACGTGCACAGTTAGCTGCATTTTGAAAAAAATCCCACATGTCAACATCTACCATATGGTTTTGAATCAAGCATTAGCACCACATGTTTAATGTAAACAAAGCAGACGTTTTTCAATCCCAATACATTTTAAATGGAAGATATTTTTCGTTATTCCTCATTTTCTGGTAGATTTGGACATAATCTGATATTTTTCCCGACCCCCTGGGACCAAGACCTTTTATTTGAGCCCTCTCCCATCATCCTGCGAGCTGTCAAACTCTCACAATTTTGATTGAAAAAAATCGCTTACAGAATTAATAATATAGATATTGCCTTAAAGAATTTGATGAAAATACCCCAAGAAATGTATTTAAAGTAAAAATGTTTTATATAAAAAGCATTTAGATCATAGTGTAAATACAAAATCTATATACTGTAACTAATAGGCAAGCATGACTTTCGTGATCCCTTTTTCTCAGGCTTTGTGCAACGTAGCAATGTCTAAGGACACCAATAGAAAAGTACTTTCTTGCAGATGTGCACAATCCATTAAAATTTGCCATAATTTTTTAGTGTTGTAGAAAAATTAATTTTGAAATGAAAAAATTAACATGGTTTATGAGCTGCCCTGCTGTACACTGAATAAGAAAACGGAAACAAATGCAGTGCATGTTTTATTGGAGCGACGAGTAAAAACTAAACCAACATATTTTCTGCTTGAATTTCGGCCAGTATAAGATCTCTAGTCTATATAATTGTGTACTTGAAAGCATCTAGCACCTTCATCTCGTCAATATCTACCGTAATAGCCTAAAACCCCACATTTTTATATTAAAGTAGTAGCAAACCTACATACTTACATCCCATGTTACTCTGATAGTGAATATTTTTTCATTTATGGACCCTTGTTGGTATTGATTATTCTGATTCGGAGATGTTAATCAACCTTCATCATTCATTTCAAAATTTTAAAGTCGCTGGGTGTGCATGTTTGCCTCAACAGGCTGTTTCTTAATACTGGGAGAATATTGGGACCATGCCCTTGTGCTGTAGTTTTATTCATTTGTGTTTGTGTGTGTGTCAACTTAAAGTATTTTTATCACATGTGACAAAGTCTCAATCAAGAAATAACAAATAGTGTATACCAATTAGCTTAGCTTGGAAACTAATGACTGATGAAAATGCAAAAGCATTTTCATCAAAAGCATGCATGATGATGATGTGCTATCTATCTAACTTAGGTCTCTACATTAACAGTCTGGATCGTAAAGTAAGCCTTATCAAATTCATAACTGTTACTTTATTAGAGTATAAGTTAATTAAACAATTGCAAAAACCCAAACAAAATAAGCAATCAGCTTCTTTAAGGAAATAAATATGTAGTGAACCAAGATAAGAAAGGATTTGGATTACTTTTCCTGGGAGTGAAAGTTTAATCACGCCAACGGTTCCAGATTGCGCGAAGTTTTTTAAGTTGTTGAAGATTTTACGTTGCAGCGGAGATTCCTGGAGAGTTTTAAGAAACTTGCACAGTCAATTGCTTTGTGTATAAACTTTTACCGTAGACATTTCACTTTTTAAATAAAATCTTCATTATTTAATACGAATAAATCATTTATAGTTTCTAAATACCAGATGTCACCGTAGTTCTCTTCAACCATAATAAATGGAGTATCAACTAAATTGTAGCAAATTAATAAAAGTCATAAAAATGTAGATATAAGGATACGCCGGTACTTAACATGTGAAATTCGTTTCTCAGGCTATGATTTATATTTATTGAGATTTGCCTGAGTTTGCGAGATGGTTTTGTTGGAAGAATCGGTTAAAACAATAATATATGAAGACATTTACAATCACATCTATGTAAGGCATGTTGCATGGATAAAACAGCTCAAGGTGGAATATGCGAGTCCCAGGTGTTTTAATACACACTAGTAAACCTGTTGCTCGAAATCGAGCAATTGTTATGTATTGATTTCGAAATAAAAATAATCATGGTATAGTATTCTAGAACTATTTTATTAATTTTATGATTGAATTTCCTGTAGTACAGAAATTTTTTACAAAAGCTTTTTTTAACTAAATTTTTTGTGAATACTCATTCATATTTAAAGAGATGTCCATGTTTCTTTAGTGTTTTCTACGAATATTATGAGTCCCTCAAAGGAGTTGGCTTGACCTGCCGCCACATAAACAGTAGTCCATAATGACAGACCCTGACCTACAGTTAGTTACCTAGTTAGTTACCTATACAGGAATTCCTGGAAACTGGGTTCTTTTTACTATAGAACATCACTAAACACAAAAAGAATTGTTAAAATTATATTATTTAAATGTTTACATCATTCGAGGTTAGCATTTCATAGTTGAACTAAATTAATTTAAATTTTCATGTAAATTTCTTTAGGATAATTGATTGCTCACAAACGCTTCACATTAACATTCACCATAAACTCCAATTGAAGCGTATACTCAACCAAGTTCATCAAGATTAAATTGTCGCACATAAATTTATTATTAGTTGAAATACCCCATACATCATATGAGAGAAAATTAACCAAAACAAATTAATATTTCAAAATCGACTGCAAATTTGTTTAGGCAACACTAATGTTTTTAAATGCGTAAAAAATGTATTATTTGTTTTCAAATGTATTTTTGTAAAACTCTGAAATTCAGTAGGGTATATGTGACTAAGAGCTGCTTTCCTTTAATCTAGTTTTATTTTAACTTCAGAAACTTAAGTTTAGTAACATTTAAATTTTCCTGATAATATGGTATATAATTTAAAAATTAGAATATTCATTTGGCTTAAATTAAATTCACGTTTACTTTAAACCTTAATTGGGGAAAGCGGCCCTAAGTAGCGTCTTAATATTAAATCGAACTAAAATGGTTCAATAAATTTATACTCATAATGAATGTTAAGTCTGCTTCTTTTTCTTTTATTTCTGTTTATGTTGATAGAATTTATACATAAGAATTTTTTTTAGTATTTTTTCTTTTGAATATAAACATATGTAAATATTAAGATCTTCACACATGTGATTCAAAATAAATGTTTTCAAAAATGAATTCTGACCTTAAGTATGTATTAGGATAATAGTTTATTTATTTACATCTTCCATCAACTGAAATTCCTCCAGCTCTACATGCAACGGTTTCAATTCCATTAACAGCATATGACTTTGCTGAAAAATTTTGTTTGCTCCAATCAGCTGCTTTATTTGAAATTTCTATTTCCATGTTAAATCTTATGGGCTAATATGAAACTTTAAGGGCGTCTAGGGCTCTCCCCTTTCGTCAAACCGTTTTAAATTTTATTTCCTGCAAAACTTCACGCCAAGCTCTTTCCAATGACACCTAAAACATGAAAATCGGTTCGGTAGTTTAGGAGGAGTCTTTGTAACAAAAAAACTGCTCGCGTATTAAATAAGTATAGATTCTGTTCAGCTCCATTCTTCTTCTATGCAAAACAATATTTCCAGACAGTAATAGCTTGTAGGAAAGAAATACATATTAAAAAGTGTCATTATGTAATTTGTTTTTAACTTTTAGTAAAAAAATGGTTTTCAGAAAGTCGTAAATAAAAGAAATTATTAATTACATTCTTACGTTCATAAATAACAAAAATACTTATTAATAGTATATTTCACTACTGGTTTTTGAAAGTAGGCCTAGCCCATTTCGTGATGGGACTTATGTGTGACTTAATACTTTTCATCACGATGCAAATAAGTAACCAAAGTTATAAAAAGTCATCCAACATTTCACGAATTAGTCATTTTTCTACAAGCAAACACAATACGGCTGAACTGTCTATTTTAGTTTAAAGTCAGCTGTTTGAATAAGAACTTCTTTTGTTTGGGTACGGCATAATTTTGTTTGGGTACCGAAAACGTTTGTTTGGGTACGTAAATGCAATGTTTGGGTACCGAAAAGTCAGCTGATCATTATTTGTTTAGATGTAGGGAAATCGAGGGTTTTCGTGGATCTCAGCTGTACGGTAACTGGCAATTTTCGTATACTAAGTGATGAAATAGTAGTTTTCATTACTGGTCTCGAAGTGACCTGTTGCGGGGAGGGATTGCATTTATATATTATTATAAAGACGCCGTTTGAAAACGGATATCATACGTATATTATTAAATATTATTTTATTTTATTGGACGTATAAAAACAGATATTATTTTACACGTACCTCATCTCATTGCAGCGAAACGTATCTAGTATCTATAATACAGGGTGTTTTTTTTAAAACGCAACCCATTTTTAAGATTGAATAATTCACCTATAAATATGAAATAAGTATTGTTTTATGGTTCTTTACATTTTATACAATCTATTATTTAAGTTTGATCACATTTAGTTCACCTTATGTGCTCAAAAAATCCGCCAGAGACATTTGTATGAAGTTATACTCTCTTCATCAAATTCCCGAACACGTGTTGCTAGGTACCTGTTTGAATTTCCTACAATACATTTATTTTGTTTGTTTTGAGGTACAAAATATTCTGTGACTTGTCTTTTTAGGCCTTACTATGTATGTATCCCCAAAGAACATAATAATATAGAGGGATCAAATCCAGGGATCTTGGAGGGAAATAATCCTTCACCGATAAAATCAAGTCTTGGGTTGCGTTTTTAATGTGTGTGTCTTCAAGCACGATAACTCGCGTAAAAATGGTCCGATCTGAATGAAATTCGCCACAGACATGTAAAGATGTAATTATTCTAAGAAAAAAATTCAAAAGCTAGTCAGCATCTCAAAACAAACATAACAAATTTAATGCAAGAAATTTAAAGAGGCACCTTACAACATGTGGTCGGGAATTTGATTGAAAGAGCATAAATTTATACAAATGCCAATGGTGGACTGTTTGAGCACATAATGTAAACTAAATGTGATCAAACTTAAATAATAGGCTGTATAGAATGTAAAGATCAATAAAACAATCATCATAACCCATTCATATGTGCATTACTCAATCTTAAAAATGGGTTGCGTTTTAAAAAAAACACCCTGTATCTCATTACGTTCTTTTTAAATTAATAAATAAAATCATGTATCGATATTTATAATTGTGTGTGGTGAAATTAGGATTTAATAACTGGTGAAATGCATTGAGGTAATCCTGTCATCATCTGGCTGCGTATCAGAATTGTTATAGTCCACCTCAGATAACGTGGCCCCGGCCGTCAAATGCTAACATTAACATTAGTCTTACGGGCAATCTGTCCGTTAAGGGTCATGTCATATCACGCGTACTATGCAGTAGTATGTGCGTCATCTGCTTAATCTATAAAGCACCGGGTGACCACAAACATTAGAGAGTTTTGATTATTAAAATACTGTGGCCCGAACTAAGGCTTCATATCTACCACTGTGACTGGGAACAAGAAATTAAAACTTGTTCACTTTAGGTATTATTTAAACACACAAAAGTTGCCACGAGTTACTTATGCAAGCAAAATTGTATGTTTTTCGTTTATAGCTGTTTTGATTTGTTGAACGAATATTTTGTTATTTAAATAGGCTTAAACTGAAATTTGACAGATTCCTACGGATTTTTTTATCCATGTATTGGTTAGAGTCCCTAAAAAGGCACGTAAAGACTAAAAGGGCTTTCAAGCAAATAAATCAACAACATTAACTAACATCGTCTGCACTAAAATTGCCTTCTTCTTTTAATATAATATAATATAAGGAAATAATGTTTACTTATTCGACCAAACAATTTATTGTGTTTTATTTTAACGAGAAACAAATCAGAGGAAGAATTTTTTCTTATATAATTCAGTTGTAAAGCACAGAAAAGAGCATGGAAAAAGTATGATTCCAAGACTTGGTACCAGTAGGCCGTGCGGCGAAACTTGTAGCAGTTTTCATCTATATGGAGATGTGCTGGAAACATTCCAGATCTTGTATGGGTTTCCCTCAATATAAACCACTTTCAATCCAGCTATTTACAATTTCGGTCTATTGAAATGGTATTCAGAAGTTCAGAAGGTCAAACTATGCAGGAACCTATTTTGTATAGTCTATATATTTGAAATAGGTTTTGTGAAAGTTTGCACATTTCCCTTATAACAAGCATACATTTGCCTTGTTATCTGATTACTTACTGAAAATTTAAGGTGGTCCTCATTGCTCTGTCTTACTACCACTGGTTTCATTAACAAATTATTTTTAAGATTCACTAAAATATTTGTTAGTTAAACTTGAGCTTGTATGAAGTATACTCATTTGTAAATGTATTTATGAAATGTAATATTATTTATTTACTGATTCAAAACTCTTTTGGCGGAAAATTGTCAGGACCCTTAGCATTTTATTATAAAATAGAAAGATTAAGAGTTTATAGATTAATCTGACAGAGTTATTACTTCGTTGTGCTCAGTGTTACTAATTCTTAATGTTAAAATATCTATATGTAAAATTATCCGGATTGAGGGATGAAATAGTTGGGATAAGTTCGTATTATAACACTTTTGTTTCTCTTTAACTTTTTCCGCAACTCCGTTTGTTCTCTAAACTCTTCAGGGTGGCTTTATATTGAAGTTTTTTAATTTAATTCATTATTATTAATATTTTACTTTATCTCAATATAAATTAATAGTTTTTCCAACAACAAGGCAGTACACATCTGTCAGCTAGTGTTATATATTTTATGCTATTACTTAAATTTAAACTATTTCACTAGCTGACATCGTTGGTTCATTGGTTCATCAAAAATAGAGTTTGCCACCATCAGACTGCTACTTTGTTTCTGAGGACATTTAAGAAGTCGGACTTTTCTATTGTTGTGGAGATAACGTATACTCAGTATCTCCTGTCAGAGCTAGGGGCTACTGAACATCCTGAACATCCGTTAACGAGCCTTTACTTTATCCACAAAATCTTACGACATTTTTGTGTCAAAAACATACTATGTCCAATTATATCAGTCTAACTTACTTACAGTGGTAGACAATAAGAGACAATCTTGTACTTTGTGACTTTGGCTATTTTAGGAATTATAAAAAAATACATACACTCCGTATGCGATTATGAACGTCCAAAGAGAACTCACGTAATCTTGAAAAACATCTGAATGTGTTGCATGAATTTGCGAAGAGTTGTGGTTTTGGTTTATATATCTTTTGACAGAGAAATTTCACTAAAAAAATAAAAAATAACGTTTAATAGAAGTGTTAACTATTTTATGCATTCATTGTAAACTTTTTGACCGCATAATCTTTAAAGTTTTGTCCTTGAGTATTTTGGTCTCTAATTTTTATTTCCTGTCTTTACAAGCGGGGTATATATATTTAAATTGTATTATCGTTTTAAGTGCAATGCTACAGATATTTTTCCAATGCATTTCTGTAGGTGCCATTGTTAAAGACATGTTTACTATTTCTATTATTTTTATATTCAATGGCAAAAAATTGAATAAGCTACTGTCAATCGTTTGAATCTGTAGGCTATCTAACGATGAATTTATTTTTTTCAAAAACCGACTTGTAGTCTGTTGTTCAAATTTAGTTTGATTTATATGAGATTATTTCAGTTTAAAATCTTGAAGTGTCGAGGGGTTTTGTTGACAGAATTCACTCACTGTTTCCCTATTGTTCTGAGTGGACTGATTGTAAAAAGTTTATTACAGCGCGAGTAAAACAATGAACAAAGCTTTTCTGATTCCTGCTTTGTAGTTGGAACCAATTCAGTCACCAACAATAGTGGTTCTATTCAAAAATATCTCCCGAAGAGCAAATTTATCTGTAAATTTATACTTATATTAAAGGAAACTGAAGAGCTTTATAAAATAGGAATACATTTATTGAAGATTAGTCTTGCATATAGCTGATTTATGTTTTATAATGAAATATTAAATCCTTGCAATGATTTTCGATTTTAAAATAGGTTTTCCTTAACCAGAGTTTCTATGTGATAAAACAAGTTAATTTATAATTAATGTAATAAAATTTGAAGACGAAATTGATTTCATTTTAGCTTTAAAATTGACGCGTTTACTAATAAATTCGGTAAAAAAAATCACTAAACGGAATACTGTTTCTAAATACTGTACTGTGTAGTAGAAAATGATGTCAGTTAGATTTTACAGGATAACCGCTATATCTCCTGTGACCCGAAATTCTCTTGACACTAGATGGAGGGGATTTAAACATAAATTATTTCCGAATGGAAATACACAAACAGTTTGAAAATCACCAAAGGTTTTGGTGAAAATAAATTAATACAGATGTTTACGTTTTGATGTTGTATCCTTTTCATGTGTCAAACTAGTTGCGGTACACTAATTGTCAGACTGTAGTTAATTGATGTAGTTTATTCTAGTTTTCTTTTTAATTAGTAACTTAAATCTTGGTCAAAGGAAAATATCAGTTTTTACTTCATTAGCAACAGTGCCAGGCGACCAAATAAAAAGTTATAAGTTTTACCCATCTAAGAAAGAATTGAAAGAATTGAGGAAGAGGTTTAAATTCTTTCGAACATCTCCATGTAAATGAAACCTAGAAAGAGAGGGACGGAATTCCTCACCTCGCCGCAATGTTTTTGGTGTTTGCTAGAACTATAAAATAGGCTTCTGATAGCAATCATATTATTATTTTGGGTTCGCTGATTTTTTTTAGCAGAAAGGCTACTGATTCGTCTAAAATGTAAGTGAAAACTTTTTTGACAATGGAACTAATAATTTAAAAATTATCTAAAACCTAGACAAATAGGTACCTATTAAGACTTAAAAATTATCTTCATTATAGTTCTTGAGAGTATTACAGAAGCAATAGTTAACACTGTCTGATTTGGATAGTCGTAAAACAATTGAGGAAAACGACTATAACATTGAGTTTATGTCCTCACAATATAATTTTCTTAAATATAATACTAACCCATCATAGGAGATTACGAGTACTGTTATGTCTTTAAAAGATTCCCTGAAATTAAACTTGGCTGAAGGAAAACATTGGCGCCTACGATTTTACGAAAAAGTGAAAAGCTCAAAACAAAAAGTAATGATGATCTTGGAGTCAGGTCTTAATATGAGACCTGCGGCAGCAGCTTTTTCCCCATTGGTAAGTTCTCTAAACCCTAATTTTAATTAATCTATGTTTTTTTATACACTACTTGAAGGACATAAAGAAACCGTTAAGGTGTAATTAAACTTATTCAGCTCGGAAAAATTGTAATCATGATTAGTTTATTTTACTTATGATTTACCAGGAGTTACAAAACTTTATTAACATCAAAGTTTCTGCCAAGGAAGACATAAATTGTTTATTAAAGCTCAGTCGGCCCGGTAAAGAGATCCATTAAACCCTTTTGATTTACTCGGGTCCCGGCGGTGGGAGGGGGGGGGGGGCTGTTTTATTACGTTGTAAAAAGTGGCACCACCTGGCTTCCCCGCCTCGGCAAACCCCGCCGTAATTAGTTCTACGACGAAAATAATGCCATATATCTTAAAGTAGCTTTTACCTTTTTATCTCAATTTTTCTCCCAACTGCTCTTGATTAAGATAAAAATAAAGGATTCAAGGGCTTCGTGATTTTGATTTTGAATAATTTTCCAATCCACCCATAACATACTTAATTAACGCAAATTTTTAGAAATTTGCTTGTTTATCGGATACATCAAAAAATTTGGATTTCTCGCTTATTTGTGTGTTGGTCCTTAAAAATTGTAATATATTTTTCTGTAAAGGATTTAACATTTCGGCTTTATTTGTTAATAATTTATCTATCAAGATAATACGCTTTGAAAACTATTGCCTAAACAACTGCCAAAATTTTGTAAAGGAAATTTTTTTACAATAAATTTTTCGGATACTAAATACAATTAATTGGTAGTTTTTTTTAAAGTAACTAATAGGGCCTATGCAAATTTATTAAAATTGCCCAAATCTACATTAAACATTGAACGATCTCAGATTTGTTGTATTCCTTATAAAACTAAACTCTAATTTTGGCTGGTCAATAAGAGGTTTCACATATTGTTTTCTCTTGATAATTTAGTAAAATATATAGTTTTCAAGGTACCTTTGTTTATTTTACATGACCGCTACTTTTAATTATTATAAAGTTGATACTTGATATTCGTACCAAAATAGATGCTATTAGCTGTGCCTACCTGTACCACATATATGTCCTTAGTTTGGTACTACAAGTGGTTCAAATGTTACGTAAAAAATCATAAAATAGCAAAAGACACATATAGACACAAAATCAGACGGGACATTTCATTAGGTATAGGAGATTTCACGGTATAGACATTTTAAATTATGAAGGCAGCGGCACTGTACCAATGTATACAGACTGTACCTATACATTGATTGACTGTACGGTCTGAGTTACTTCTACACGCAGTTACACAAAACACCGGTAGGTAGCAGCACAACTCAGTACCATTGACTATAAATGTGTACTTATACATTCATAGTCAATGTCAGTACTTCCATAGGCTTTTATGTCTCAGCGTTGACACTTTTTGAGAATTTTTCCCTTTTTGAAGGAGGAAAAATTAGGGTGGGCAAGTACTCGACTTTCGAGTAATTACTCGAGTAGTTACAACTACTCAAAAAGTCGAATCGAGTTCCTCCCGCCGTTTACTCGGGAATTTATGTACGATTTTCGTTTGTGCGATCGCATAAGAAGTTTGAATTGCGAACCCGCAAACTTCAACTAAAAAGAAGACATAGGTATAGTTCTACATAGTATATCAAGAAATAAGGAATAACTAATAGTATTTTGTTTATTTCCCACAAGATATCATAGGAAAGTATGCAGTTTTGATGCAACGGAAATGTAAAAATGGGGGATTTTAGAATAAATACAGCGATCTCAACTAGGTGAAGCCAAATCACAACGTTTTTTTTCCTGCTTATCAATGACTAACATTCCAGTTAATTACCTTTCTTTAGTCATAATTGTAGATACACTAGGCTCAATTATGTCTCTCAGCTAAGATCAATACAACAGAAACATAATTTTATTATACATGTGCATGCACAGGAAACACAAGGTACAACATCATGACGACCAGTGAGTACATTCGACCATACCTTCAACAATTTCAACATCTGAAGGGGTCCCTCCAGTAACGTTGAAAGCGACATAAAGTAAATTTTTCAGGATATGGAAAAAAATATAATTGGGAATATAATTATTTATATACGTTTTATTTGTTATATATAATTATAATATCTTAAAACTAGCCAAACTATGAAGTATTACAATATTATCGCACGTAGTAAAAATGTTGTTACAAAAAAAGTGATTTTAAAATTGCAATAACGTTGTAAATGACAGTTGTTTGCAAAGTTGTTGCCGGCTTGGCGCTTGCAACAATGTTTCTTTTGGTTTCTTCTTTTCATTTATGTACGGTTCCCCAGCAATTCTTCTCTGCTTACGTACATTTCTGGTCCAACTTTCGAACTTAACAGGGCGTTTTTTACTACGATTTAGCCGATTAACATCGGGACAGCGACAGAACGGTGCGCGGTGATATTGCAATTTTTGGCGGTTACAACGTTAGTACTTAGAGCACTTAGTTTTCAACCTGTGGTAGTGCTGCCAACAAAGAGATATCAACGAAAAAATACCCTGTACTGATGTAGGATGTCGTTTACAACCTTACTGCATAGAAATCTCAATTTTGAAAAAGTTGTCGTTTACAACGTTACTCGAGAGACCCCTTCATCTGCCACTGCGCTTTTGATGATCTGGGTTGGATGGCCTTTAATTAGGGAATTTTCCATAAGAGCAGGCCCAATCCAACCGGCAGAAGTCTAAGTGGCTCTCACTAAATTACTGAACCTTTTTACCAAACATCAATCTTGCCCTCTTGTGATGAATGATCTAGTCATTCGTATAATACAAATGTATGGTATGTGTACTTATTTTTATATACAGTAATTAAATCATGTACTTACACAAAGTACAAAAACTGCCATAGCCCAGCTCAAGGGTCGTTCATATTTTCTTGAAAAAAATCTTAAAGAGGATAAAAACATTTAATTTAACACCAAAACTCTCTTTTCAGACCCCCTCGCCCTCGACATGAACCTCATAAATAATTATGTTACACTGTGAAACTTCTGCCCCCCACATTCTTCTGAATCCAGCCTTCTATTGCTCGCAAACAGCTGAGACATTCTTTTGTTGTACTTGCATGTTTGTTTTTTTATGTTAGAGACAAATGATCAAACTTTGATTCTTTTGCTTTCTCATAACCAAAATATAATACTAACTTTAGTAAAAGCTTGCTAAAAAAGTGTATGTTTTGAAGGGATATATCTGATTATTGAATAAATAGAAGAAATGAATAAGTTGTTGAAGTTTAAAATACTTGCCTAAAAGTGCTGAAATCTTAACTCCCCTCCCAAGGCCAGTTCGTTATATCTTGAGCTATGGCCTTACTCCAGTGCCGGAGTGTCATCAGACATTACTTTATATCAATGATCTGGGACAATGAATAACGTAATTCTTAATTACAACAAATATTAGCTGTGTTTGTTTACAAATTACTAGGGCTTGAGTTACAGTGAAACTGTGTTCCAGGACCTGTTACTGCCGTTAAAGACTATTGTGTCTCGGCAGTAGCAACTTTGCTGCAAAAGACAATCACGTGAAATCGGCTGGAGTGACTATCGCGCGAAATGGGCAAAAGTAAATTTGAACAAAATTACTGCATGTAGTTGGTGGAAGTAAATTTGTTTTAGTTAACAAACAAGTGTAATGTACAAGAATTACTTGCAAAGTTTTTGGCCATAACTTGCGCTTCGTTCTCTATAGTTTTGAGCTAAGCTTGAAGTGCTCAAAAGACACAGAGTCTTGTATACTAGCACAAAGCTGGTCTAAAAATTCTAAGTTTTCTTTTATTAATTGATTAAGACATCATTTTATTAAAACAGTTTTTATTCATTATTTTCAGTTTGTTCAGTAACAAGTTTGAGTTAAATGAAATGTGACTTTTTAATTCGCAGACTATTAACCCTAGAAAGGTATCGTTATTAAAATATACAATAAAGGTATCAATACGTAAATTTTACTCTGTAGTTAAAAATTTAAATATGTTTGATGAAATATTTATTTTTTTTAAAAGAAGGCACCCAAATATAAGAAAACATCAATAATATTATTCACTATATAATAAATTTACATTACGCCTTGAGCTCCTAGGTAATAAGAGTCCATTTATGTCCATAAGAGTCCATTGAAAAGCACATTTTACTATTATAGGTATCGTATGAAAATTAGACGTACAGTAAACTCCTGATTATCCGCGAGCGGATTATCCGCGGTGCGGATTATCCGCGCATGATACAAAAAGCGAGAGAATACGTATTTATAAAATAATTAGACTGAATTGACAAGTTTTTTCGCGTACAAAACGCGCGCAGGCTTTCTCCGTCTACCGTAACGCGAAGACGATTTTCGTTTACCGCGAGACGCGAAGACCATGTTTGTCTACAGACGCATGCGACGACGACTTTTGTCAACTGCGATATGACAACAATATTTTTTATCTATTGAGACAATGATATTCGTCTACCGCGGCGTCTGCCACAACGACGATACTCGTCTAGCGCATCGACGAACTTTGCCTACCGTGACGTCCATATTCGTATAACCCGACGATGATATTTTTTCTACCGCAGTGACGATACTCGTCTACCGTGACAACGATATCCTTCTTCCACGACGACGATTTTCGTCTACTGCGACGTGACAACAATACGTGTCTACCGCGACAATGATATTGGTCTACGACGACGACGATATTCGTTTACCGTGACGTCCATATTCGTCTATTCTGATGCAATACTCGCCTACCGCGACGTTATAGGATATCCCCCTCGCCGGAATTAAATCTGGGTTCGCCCCTGACTGTATTAAATAAATTGATTTTTAATGTTGAAATTGTTTCTCTCCCATTTTCAACACTTGCGGATTATCCGCGATTTTCGTTATCCACGGTAGTCGCGCCACCCAATTCCGCGGATAATCGGGAGTTTACTGTATTTTTCAATTAAATTTGGGAATACATTAAGAACAGCCATAATACTGTCAAATTAAATCAAACCTATAGCACGAAAAGCACTGCTGACGGTACAGGGCTCAAGGTCGTTTGATTGCAAAATCGGACAAAAAAAAACACTTCTGCACACGTCAAAATTACGTACGATACCTTTCTAGGGTTCATTTTTTGACGAAGGGAGGAGCGGAGGGGTGTCATGTACCTCCTGGTAAATTATACTTCTGGAACCTCAATTTCTACAAATCAAGCATTGCAAATTACAAGATATATATATATATATATATATATATATATATATATAGAGCTGTTAGTAAATTAATGTTTTTCAGGCTGGTAGGATTTCAGAGATCAGCAATGGTGTTCTGATGGCTTTTACTCCACCCTAACTGTTCCAGGTGTTAACGGTTCCCAAATCTCAAGATAAAATGCACCAACTTATGTGCTTGTATGTGCTTTTAAAAGGGAAAGACCAGGAAAGAGTAAATGAGCTCTGTGCTTATAAGGAAATCAAAAACATAAACATTCATACCATTGGTCAAATATAGCATTGCTGACTTACTTTGTTTCATAATTAATCATTCAAAGTTGAACTTAGATTAACACTGGTTAATAAAGGCAAAATTAATACACCATCCCTTTTCCTTAATAACATTTAGTATATTTCAGTTAATGGTAAACACTTAAGACAACTGGCTTGCTGAGCTGATATAAAAGTAGACATTTAAAAATAATTAATTGTAACAAAAGTAGTGCTAAAACTACTGAAATAATAAATAACAACCATTCGTAAAAATTGAAAGCTGTCTTTATAGTATTAAATTTACTATAAAATGTTAAAGCTTAAACATAATTAGTTCAGAGAATTCAGGTTGTCTCAACAATAAATATAATAAACACTATGACTTACATCTACATAAGTTTACACAACGTGAGAACACTTGAATTTGTAAAGTTAGGATATATTAAAATTAAGGTAAAATTCATGCTGAAACTCGTTATCTCGTTGCAGATTACACACGAGATTATCACGAGATTCACGGGCAGGTAATAAAAGAAATTGAAAACAAGATTAAGTAAAACAACATAAAATACAAAACGATCACTAGCAAAGAAATTTCATAATATTTTAGAGGTATTGAAATTGAAATATTTTTACCTCGGGAATGTAAAATAAGGTAAGGAAACTATTCCAACTCTTTATTCCAACCTAAAAAAAAGGAATTTGTTATTGTTAATGTGTTCATTAATAACTAAATCTAAAAACAATCTGAATTCTCCCAACAACAAAGAATGTAACCTAGAATCTGAGGCAAGTACTTTCTTGTACAAGGCCGCTAGTTGCACATCACACATTAAGGCAATTAGTTCGATAACATGGCAATAAACTTGAAACTTTGAGTTTCTAAATACAGAGTTAAACTATCTTATAACTAAGTAAAATTCAAATAAATATCTAAGTAAATAAAATAAGATAAAAAACCTAAAAATAATTCTTAGTGCACAGCACGTAAATTTAATTGAGGTCTGTTGCTGAGGAATACTAGATGCTCTTATTATAACAATATGACTGAGTGAAAAATGTAATTACTTTATAAAAATAATGACGTTTCGATGACTCGCTCTAACTTGTAATTTTTCAAATGGTCCAAAAACATTGAGGGCCAAGATTTGAAAACATAGCCTCCAAATAGAAAAATACATAATTTAGGTAAAACTTAATCCATTCATGTTTTAAGGTATTGACAAATAATGTGGTTGCAAACCAAACAGCACTTTTATATGAGATCTGATTCAGAATAAGAAAATATTATACACGACTTCCAATGAAATCAATCCCGATTCAAAAAAATTGAATAAATTGCAATGCTAAACAGGCCCAATAGATAAATCAAACCAAAAGAAAGGTAGTTCAATAGTCTAGCTACAACAAACCTGGCTACAGCAAAGATAGAAATCTTAATAGCATTTGAGAAGGCCAACCACAAAAAATATTGTATAAGGTCAAAAAACAAAAAAAATTCATCAATTTGAGAGTTGAAACATTAATATAAAATAAAAATAAAACAGAAGACTTACACAAGATTACATTAACTAAAAGCCCAGTCTAATAAACAAAATTTCATATAAAATATAATTAAAAAGCAAAATAAAATTACATAATTTAATCATATCATTCGGATAAAATTTTTTGTTAATATAGTTTTGATTCATTAGTTATAAAAATAATTTTTGCACCAATAATAGTTTTGTGGCTGAGTCTTTGGCAATTCAGTACAAGCTATGTTTGATTAACAGACATTAAAAGTATAAATACTTATTAACTGTCATTAACTAACCTGACAGTGTTAATGAGACAGATTCATTGATGTACCATCGAAGACAGAGCTATAATTACAACTAGACTATTTTAATAAATACAATATTCCTATAGAAATCTGATTTTTTTTGTATTTTAAACGGGTATTTAAATTGAACTGCAGTAAATGATTCAATTACTATCATCAGCAAACTAGTTACTTCAATATTATCACAGATATCACACTATACTTAATATTACCTCACAGTTTCTTTTTAGAATCTTACAGAGTTTCCATAAGTGCACTAAAACAAGGAAACAAGATTAGAGCTATAATTTGTTTTTCTTTCATAACATTATTTTTTATTAACACATTTACAGTATTGCAGTACTTAGTATGTGCAGTACATCTCACAAAGTTTTAGAGTTTACTCAAAATAAAAGGATGCACTAGGTGCAATTTATCAAGCAACGAGATGGTAAGGGCATTAAAACCCCAAGGCAAATCTCTTATCAATTAAATACAACTTCACAAAATAATAATAGTAAGATACAAATTGCAATAGAGGAATGAAATAAAATAAATATTTTTTATAAAAACGCTACCTACATGCTTTTCAATATCAATCTAAATTTGTCATGAAATAAAAACTAGAGATGCTGTAAAAATCAATGAGGCAGACACTAATTATCTGAATAATATAAACAGTTATGACACACTGATATACTTCATGTGACTGAGATGTAACAATGACTGATGTGGACTGTAATTTGAAACATAATAATTTCATTTACGGTACTTAAATTCAAGAATACTTTTCTTTATTCTTTACTATAAAATAAGAAGGTATGCATGGCTAACTTTGCTGAAGAACCATTTAAGATTAGACAGAGCAAAAAAATATCTCTCACCCTTTTTGTTTAAAGTTTAAACCCTTGCTATCAATTCATCCCACCTTTTTATAAGATACCAATCTAGTGTTTTGGTAAATAATATTCCAAATATATACTGGCTGTGTGATTATTCAAGAAAACTTGTGAAAAGTCCATAAAAAGTTCACAAGAGTGGACCGAATTGGTTTTGGGAAAAAAATACTTTGTAATTGAAGCAGGATTTTTTCAAAGTATCACAGTTACATGGAGCAAGAACTCAGTCAGTTTTTGGTTCCAAAATGAGTTTCTCCTGCCAAAGGCAAACTCACTTGAGAAATAAATATTTGAAAACAACAAACTATATTTGTTGAAATGACTTTGATTGAGCAAATTGAAAAGGAATACTTTCCTTGGCCACCCCAGTCATTGCTACAGATAAACTGAATTGTGAAGTTTATAATATGCTAATATTTTAGTTTAGCAAAAACATTATACCCGTGCTTTGTTTTTGGTAGTGATACAGGTAGAGCAGAGGCTTGAAGCTATATAGGCCATTTACGAGTAGGGAGGCCAGTAGCATGGTTTGGTTATCGAGTCCGCCGAGAAGATCGACTGAACCGCGCTGTACGTCGAGAAAACTCCTCCGATCAAACCGATGATGATCAACTCCCACATGTACACTCGCATGTGGATAGGAATGTGCCTGCAACAACACATATCAAATAAAATATCTAACTAATATTATAAATGAGAAAGTTTCGATGTATGGATGAATGTCTGTGACCCCATCACGCAAAAACTACAGAACCAACTGGGTTTAAGATTTCACACAAAGGTAACTTAGTTCCTTGAACTCATGCAACATATCGGCCTATTCACTTCCTTAAAATCCCCTCGGGCTGTGCTCTGTGAGCGTCTTTGGTTTCAATGCTTACATTATAGCGGAATAAAAACATTCAAAGACCGAAATGTAAAAAGCTGTGGATACTACAATTTGACAGTTCAAAGAGCAGAAGTAAGATCAGATGTAATTTTTATCGTGAGGGAAGCCACTGGCAACAGCTGTTAGGAAGATAATTAACTGTAGGAGGAGGAGGAACGCATAGAGATAAGCAACATTTTATTTAGATGAAAAAAAATTACTTTTGCGGACACTACAGGGCCAAAACCAGATGAAATCAAGTATTAAATTTTATCTTTTATCAATACAATTCCATAAAATGTAAAATCAAACGATCTACCATTATAAAATAAGAATAAGCCTAACATAAAAATTTAGAGGCATCCCGATAAAGCAAACTTAAGCGACCCAAAAGTCCACTTAGTCGAAAAAGCTTTCGAAAAGGGAAATGCTTACTGATGAAAGTTCTGGACAGGTGAAAATTTTTCAAAATCATAAACGGTACTAAATTTTACTGCACAAAAACAGCAGGAGTAACTAAGCGAAAGACAATCACACGTGTTTACCAACGTATGATAGACAATCAGGGGTATCTAAATTAACAGATCGCAGGTAAACAGAAGCGAATGGCCATGGAATTCAATTGAGCAGATTTTGTGAACAATTTTGTCAAAGATAAAGAAAACCATTAAGTTTGATCGTGCCTATTTAGCCTTCGAGGGTACATCATGCAACACCACGGTGGTAGTAGAAGTAACTTAGCAAAGATTATCGCATCTTCATCAATAATGGGGAATCATTGATATAATGCCACAAGCAACGTTGAATAATATGCGAATGGCCATATCATTCAATGTTGCGTATTTAACAATCAAGGGTAAAAAAAGGATGGGTATTTTCATCTAATTACACATTGTATTTAGTAATTATTTTAACTTTACTAATAATTCCGCTTAATCCAAATTGGGACCCGTCCCAATCATTTTTCACTTTTACAGATTTTTAAAACATTAACACATTATAGTCCCAAGCGACCTAAATCCAGGATAAAATTGATTAAATTCAACTCAAGAACATTTTTATCACAATTACTTATTACTGTGTTCTTAACGAAATTGCTTAACTTACTATCAGTTAAAATAGTGAACAAGAGTAAAAATGACATACTTTTCTGGCCATTCGACGTTTTTCTGGTCGCACAGTCGCATGTAGAAGTACGGCGGCAGTACGAACGTCGTCAGCGTGATCGTAGAGCCCCCGACCAACGAGAGGATCTTGCCGAACTTGGGGATGGTTTCCCCCACCACCACCATCAGCAGCACCATCAGGGAGCGGACGACACATCGCTTGTAGCAGAACTCTGGAGAAACAGACTTGCGTACTGTAGCGACCGCGAAGGAAATTCTAGCTTACAAACTACGTTAAACCGAGAGGGTAGCTCAGTGGTAGAGTACTGGCCTCAGAATCAAATTCACATAATTTTCAAAATCTCAATTCACTGAATTTAAAACCTAAAGAAAAACAGTGGATTAAATTGGATACAGTATATTTACCTTTTCTACTGAGGTGGGTAGGGATTGATGGCTAGGTTTAGTTAACTGTCTATGCATCTAAGTCAAGGACACTAACCATTAGGCTTACAAGACGTCCAAAATATTTTTTGAAAAATAGTTATACAAGTGTAATAAGAGCTTTAGAAGGTTGATGAATAAGCAAAGGCAAAATCTGAAAATCTGAGATAAACAATCAGCTGTTTTATTACTGAGGTCAGTACATTTTTAAACTAAATGAAATAATGGCTTTATTCTGCAAAAAAATATCAAATTTACAAACAACTAAAGTTTCCTGAACTACATTGCCACAGTATCCAGTTAATGTGGCAAACGTTTATACAGTAATTTAAGAAAATTATAAAAAAAAAAACAATATTTGAGTCCAGTCCTTCTTATTGAAATTACACATTTTGCCGCCCTCCGTGGCCTCTAAAAATAAAACCAAAACATTCCTCGCAAAAAATCTTGCTATATTTCTCTTGTGATAAGTATTAATAATTCTTAAATTTAAAAAATTAGAATTAAATTTAAAAAATTAGAATTACAATAATAAAAACACAAATTTGAGTTAAAATAGGATAATAAATTATTTAATTAACAATTAACAAGGAAAGTCATTTAAAAAGTCTATGTTTTTTGAAAAGCCAATCCTTTAAACGAATAGAGAATTCTTTCAGGGTCACACAACTTTTAATCTCTTCTAGTAACTGATTAAAATATTTAGGCCCGCAGTACTGATAAGAATGTCTAAATAAAGATTTGCTTACCTTTGGTATTGTAAAGTAGGTTACTAGTTCCAATGTTTCCACTTCGAACATAAAATAATTGTAATAGCCTACTTTGTAAACGTACAAATGCTGAATCGGAAGTATTTTTTGTTCAAACAATTTCTCCTTGATCTCAAATTTAATTTGATAAATACCCTAACCAAACTAATACAGGGTTCCCACTCAAACTGAATTTTAAAATTCACGGCTCTTTCACGGTTTTTAAGGTCCGAAAATTACGAAATTTACGGTCTAAATATAGGAAAACATTTTGCCGCCCGCACAGTTTCACAGAGAATAACAGGGTGGGGGGGGGGGGGGGTAGCGAGGGAAAACTCGGCAGACGCATAGCGCCGGCGGCGGCGGCGCCAGCGCAACGGAGAAGTAATTTCTGAACCAATAGAATTAATCTGTGTAATATTTTAGGTAAACCAAACTATACTTGACGGAAAAATAATTTTAAATACAATGCTATTAAATAAATTACAACTATTTCACAAAATACGATGTGATTTTAACATGATTGATTATTTAAGGAAACAGAAAACATTGTACTGGCGATTGCAGAACACGCTCGCGACTTAAATATTTTTAAATTTTTAACGCCATCCTCTCTTTCTTCCTTTCTTCCTGTCTTTCTGCTTTCTATCCGCCCACACAATGCGCAGAGTCCAGTGCGCACTGTCGCACTGTATGTTGCCATGAAAGACAATATGATAGTCTGCGCTTGCGTATGTTGTCAACCTTTCGATGAATATTCGATAGTTCATTTATTGCGTCTTGACCGAGTTGAAGTTCTTGATTATCAACTCTCTAATCACCGAAAACTCAAAATATGATCTATACAGGGTGTCAGCTTTGGCGGGACCCGGTAAAGATATTAGGCCGGGCCCCTCATGTCCTGGTACTGCACCCGTTCCACTCAAAGCCGTAGCTGATTTCCGGCTCTTCAAAAGTGGTGACCTATTTTTTTTTCGCACGTGTCGCTTTTGGCCCCTTTGTTGTCGTTTCGGGCCCTTTTACCTGTTCCCTGCCCTCTATACATTTCACGCATTTTAGGATGGTGAGATCCATCTGCCACGATGCTCCTATGAGATCGTCTGACAGACGAATACTGTAAACAGGGCTTGTAGCCGTTCTTGAGGTTGAAAAAAATAACCAAAATTCCAAAAAAAATAACAAAAATAACCGAATTCCAAAAAAAAAAAAAAAAATAACCTAGAGCAAAAAAATAACAAAAAAATAAAAATAACCTGTTACAAGCCCTGGAATAGGTTATATGTGTCAAAATAAAGATAAAATGTAGAATATAGTTATTTGTGCAACTGGTCAGCAAAGTGAGCAATTGCCTCACTCGAGAGAAATCCTTACTCACGAGCCGTAGGCGAGTGAGGAATGGTTTCTCGAGTGAGGCGATTGCACTTTGCACTCGAGTTGCACGTTATATTTTTCCTACAGTTACCATAAAACAAATAAATTTGTAAAGAAACGTAACATAATATTAAGTTATACCTTCAATGTTTACAAATGGCAAAGCAATGAAATGGTGGCTTCTGCCGTGACCGGAAGTGTTGTGACAAATACAACAGTACAACAGCTGACCAGCTGATTTACAGCCAGTGCTGCCAACGTATTTCGCGCGCATACGACCTTGTCTGCATGTTACGCGCTCACTATTTCGTGCCTTCACGTTGCAAATCTGGAGTGAGACAAAGTAATTAGAGTGAGACAATATTAACATTGTCTCACTGATGAGCAAATTGGCCACTTTGCTTTCTCAAATCAGTGAGAGAACATGTACATTGTTAGGTAACTGTAGGAAAAAATATTTTTCAAAAACCCTTTGTTTACCAGATATTTGCCATTTTGTATTTTTTACAAAATATTTTTTATCTCCCAAGTTTTTGAATCGATTTTTTTGAAACTCGGTATGCACCTGTATCTAGTCAAGGTTAGTTCATGAAAAAATAGTGAGCATGATTAAATAATAAATTTCAAAATGGCGGCCGTTTTAAATTTTTAAGTTGAAATAACTAAAAAACTGTACGTTTCACAAAAAAATATAAAGAATAACAATTTTTAGAAAATTTTATTTCCCATCTAATGACACCAAATTTATGAAAATCGGTTAATGAACAACTGAGTTATGACCGTATTTAGCTACTGAGGCAGCATTTTTTTAAGCAAAATAGTCCACTGTTGCGCTGAGCCATGCGCTAATTCGGCCATAACTCAGTTGTTTGTAAATTGATTTTGATAATTTTGGTATCGTTGGAATGGAAATAAAATGTTCAAAATATTATTGTCCTTTATATTTATTGTAAAATCTACCATTTTTTAGGTATTTCAATTTAAAGATTTTAAACGGCTGCCATTTTGAAATTTACGATTTGACCATGCTGATTATTTTTCATAAACTAACCTTGTCTAGATACAGTTACATACCGAGTTCCAAAAAAAATCGATTCAAAAACTTGGGAGATAAAAAATATTTTGTTAAAAATACAAAATGGCGGATATCTGGTAAACAAAGCGTTTTTGGAAAAAATTTTATTCTACATTTTATCTTTATTTTGACCCATATAACCTATTCCCGAAGTTTGGCACTTTACTTATGGGACACCCTGTATAACACGTATTAAAATAATGTCGTGTTTGTTTATAAATTAATTGCAAGTTATTAAATACACTTCAATTACATTTTTTGTAAAATAGTTATTTTGCGAAAGTTGAAAGTAAAAACGTGATTAAAAATAATTATTGTTGCCAGTTTTGAACACCGGTTAGGCGCGTAGCCTGGTTAATACGCCTCCGGATAAATCGTTGTTCTACTGTCCGTAAAATGTTAGTTGATGGCACAACGTTGGTCGCCTGCAGGCATGTTTTACAGCGGCCGAAGTTAGGGCCTTGTTGTCATTCAAACAGTGTAATGGGTAGTGAGTGATAAGCAGGGCTGTACCCAGATTTGGCGGGCCCCGGTAAAGATATTAGGCCAGGCCCCTCATGTCCAGGTACTCTGCACCCATTCCACTCAGAGCCGTAGCTGATTTCCGGCTCGTCAAAAGTGGTCACCTTTTTTTTTACTCGCACGTGTCGTTTTTGGCCCCTTTGTTGTCGTTTCGGGCCCTTTTTACCTGTTCCCTGCCCTCTGTACATTTCGCCAGGGGGGTTTTCACTATTTGGGGGGGTTCTGACCCCCTAACTCCCCCGGGCCCCGGTCAAATTGTCCCGGAAAACCGGTCTGGGTACGGCCCTGGTGATAAGTAGAGGTCTGCGGGTACCCGAAAATTCGGATAGTTTCGGGTAATTACATGAACCCGAGTGGTCGCGCGGGTTCGACACGTCTCAGGCTTAATTTGGCGGGTTTTTACTACACGTCGGGTCGGGCGGGTACCTACTACCCGAAAGAAATCGGGTTGACGATACCTGACACACCACCCGAAAGAAACCCGAAACTTTAAAAATGTTCAACAATAAATAATTCGCGCCAAGCATCTGACTTACAGCGTCCACGCAATATTATAATGAGACGAACAAGGATGGTCGCGATCGCAATGTCAAACTTCGAAGCGATCTTCACTATATGTCTCAGTCAGACAACCAGCCATCCCTTTGCCGACTCAAAATTATCGTACGCTTACTGCTTAATATTGTACCCTCGTATAACAACTTAAAAGGACCGTTGCTCCTTTTGACGCAATGAAATAGTCGTACAAACACTAAACAGCTTTGAACAAGGTTGAATTTCTAGCCGAGCTTATGATACGAGAAGTCTTATCGAGAAGATAATTTTTGTGATCTATTTTTGGTCACGTTAAACCGGAAGAGCGTGTCCTTCCAACGAAAATCGTACACAAACAATAATCCTGAGTGATAAGGAAAGGGCGTTGACAGGTGAAAAAATATTATCTCCACTTAGATGGAATTCGGAGTTTCTGCTATATTTAGTTGACCTTGGAGAACGACAAAATATACACCAGTCTATAGTTTGATCATAGAATTTCTCTTGAACGGCAAGAGATAAAAATTTCATTTTTGTCTCAATCGATTTATACTAAAAATTAGAAAAAAAAATATTAGCCGTCATATGTTGTTGTAGGACAAGTCGTTTGGATTTTCGCATATAGAAAACAAAATACGCAACAAAGACGTTCGTTCTGGCGTCATTTTTAAAGAGTTTATTTATTGTCACAAACATCTTGAGCGATGATACAAAAAACAGAAAATGATTAGAAACAAGCAGCGGAGACATCGATGCATTAATCGGTAGTTGAAAACCGATGAATCGTACAATAGAAGGAATGTAAAGAATAAGAAAACAAATTAATTAAGGAAGAAAGAAATTCACGTATTTATTTGCTGCGCAAACGTAAACCAATGAGCGTGCGTCTTCAGCTATCTAGTCTTCTCTCTCTTCACCTTTCCATCCTTCCCTCCCCCCTCCAAGGCAACCGATCGCGTTCTGCCATTACCTCCCCAATCTCCCCCCTCTTTTCCCAGCCACTGTGGAATCTCAATCTCAATTTAGCAGGCCCTACCGTCTAGCCCTGTACGTACAATCTACGTCTTAAAAGTACACAATTGCTGTCTTCGTCTTGGGACTGTGAATCATTTTTAATGTCTCTAATAAATTGATACAAATATTTCTCTATAATTTAATAAAAATATTATCTATTTTAAAATTGGCTGATTTTAAAGGTCTGATGACGAAATTCACGGCTCTTTCCAGGTTTTTTCATGGTTTGCCAAATTCACGGCTTATTCACGGTTTTTAAGGTTTCACGGTTGAGTGGGAACCCTGTAATAGCATTTTCCCAAACAGTCAGCATTTCTCTTTCAGCTTGTAGTTAATGGTTAATGAGAGAGAAAAGAAATAAGATAGTAAACAGAATTTTAATTTTACCACACATACAAAACTAAACAAACCAACTCACCATGTGGTACCTCGAATATGTTCTCCACCAGTTGACAAACCGGGTTTACGACGATGAAGAAGGCGAGGATGAGGTGGATAGCCATTAGGATGTTGGCGAAGGACACGAGCATGCCTCGACTGAGCGAGAGGACCACGTTGGGGTCGATGTTGTCTCCGTAGACGAAGTAGCCTCCGATCACCACCGGCATGTACAGGCTCAACACCACTGCAACACCGAGTCAAGTGAAGAAGAGAGGCTTGACTTCGACAAAAAATATTATCACAGGTTGTAAGTTGATTTATGTCGCATAATAAATTGAGTAATGCTTTCATGATGAACTTCAAATCTTGATTTGTTCTTATTTTAAAATAGCAGACCAATTGGCTCTTAATCTTAATATAAATGTTTTCAAGATATAGTTTAGATACGTTCTTTAAAATCACTGACATACAAGAGCATTAGAGAATTAATTTAAGTTAGTTACAAGGGCTGTCCAGAAAGTTACCTCTGCTAATGCATACCTTGAAAAGTAGTTGTGGTAGCAGCATAATTTAAACACCTCTGTGTAATCCATACAATTCTAGCAATATGAGGTGGATCATCACATATTACTGTGTTTACTGAACATAACCTCAAAATGTGAGTGCCTCGAAACAAAATTCTGCATGATTGGAAGTACACTGTACTGTACTTTTTTTTGTCAGTGCATGGTCCTAACTTTACTTTGAATGGAGGTGGCATTTGTTAATGGGTCCAAACAACGGATGGACAAACATTTACAATATTGACTGGAGTGCTTTCTTTTGTCAATAATGACCTGATGGACAAAGAGAAAGAATTTGGGAGAAAAGTATGTTTATAATCACGGGTCTTTTAGATTATTTCCCTGAAATTTCTCAAAGTTTTATATGTGATAGTGAACTGAACATTATATAGAATTTTTTTGGGCTGCAAGTGGGTTCTTTTAATGTTAAATACAAAAGTTGATGGATCTTGAAAACCTTAAGGGTGGAAGATCAGAATAAGAGATTCTCAACTTTTAGTGGGAGAAGCTCACTCCAAAGAAGCTCACCCGTTCCCTCTTCTAGTAAAGAAATACAATTGTGGTGCACGCGCAACTATCTGGGACTAACTTTAACCCCTTAACTGTGGAGTAAGTTGCCCCCCCCCCCCCCCCGCGGTTTCGACGAGATCAGTGGCGCGGAGTTTAATTACACGATCAACACGAACATAAGTGGTTTTTGTCTCAATGCAATGAAAACAACGACATTTGATACTGCAGAGCTCGTGGCGTGGACGTAGTTCCAGAAAAATACACTAGATTGCAGCACCAAATGGTCTGCCACTTATCAGGGTCAACTGTACAGTTGAAGCATGAAAAAAATAACTAAATAAATCAGCTAAGACCGTCAAATCTGAGTATACTCAGTCGTTGCGGTTAACGAAACAAGGGTGTTGCACGAGATATCTCGTGCGTCGCTGTATCGTGTACAGAATACTACCACGGCATAACACGTGCGTTGCATTTAAGGGGTTAACATTCATTCTCTCTGCAATAATTAAACCACACTTTCATCCTCACATATCTTAGACAATAGACAATATCTTTATTCACATAGAAGTACAGTGTACAATATTTGAACAGCATCAGAATAATAGTATAAGAATAGCTAAGTTACTTAAGAAAATAAATAGTCTATCAAATAGAAGGAAGGTGGAAAAATTCCTCAACTGAATACAGTGCTTTGTCAGTGAGATAGGCTTTTAGCTGTTTTTAATTTTGATTAGTTATTTTCTTTTCTAATTTGATTTGGAATAACTTTTAAAAAGTTTTCCCCAGCAAGGTGAAGGTCTTTTTTCATATAATTTTAAACGGTGTTGATTATTTTTCACTGCAAATCTATTCCTGGTATTATAATTATGGGTTAATTGCTTAGTGTGGTTTTGCTCTATTTGATTTTTTCAACTGAAATTTCATCATAATAATACTTACCGATAAACCCAATGGTGACGCTGACAGAGAACTTGTCCCGGCGGACCATGTCGTTCTGTATGGTCGGGAACGTGGAGGCCCCGCCGTACGCGAACAGGATCGTTCCGAAGGAGAAGAAGAACTCGTGGAAGGAGTGCGGCTTGTGGGGGACGGGACGGGTGTTCCGCAGGCCATCCATCACGATCTGGGTGAAGATGAGGACACACGAGACTGCGGTGGTCAGCAGCGCTCCCACACCCACGATCCTGCAAGTTCCAGAGAAATAAATTAGAGAAACCTTTTTTCATTCTTCATGAGGACTAGGTTTAGTAATTCCAAAGGACATTTACTACATCTGTATGTTCAGTTTACTATGCACTATTGAGGTTTCATCAGTATACAGAAGTAGTTTTGTATCCAAATATCCAAGTATCCAAAATAGTTTTGACCGGACATATTTCAGATTAACGAATATTTCGGATTCAGCAGAATTATAACTAAAATAAAATAAAAATTATTACTAAACACATCGTTTAGTTTATTGCTGCTTTTTTACCATGATCGGCAATCAAGTGCAGTTAAATATCATGCCTATTTGTTTACTTTGCAAATATATTCGTTAAATTACTTCTAATATCGTTTTTCCCCGATTGATAGAGACATGCGATCCTCTTTGCAAAACTACCTCCACCGCTGCTGCAACCTATCCCATGAACAGTAATTTCCCGCAAGGATTTCCTTCAAAATCTGGAAATAAGAAATTTAGAACGCTCAAAAATCCGTTCTAAGCAAGTCATACCGCCAGTAAAAATCTAAAAATTGTAATTTAAATTTTTTTAAATTTTCACATGCGGCCACATTTTGTGGAAACAGCTTTATCCTAAAGCATTATCTCTTGTGTAAAATGCCGTTAAGCATTCACATCACAAATAAATGAATAAAATTATAAACAAGTCTTTAGGTTATACATTTTCAGTTTGAATATTTACAATTAACTCACGAACATACCAGAAGTCTTTTGGCGAGCCGAGCCACATCGGAGGGGTGATGAGGATAGCAAACACCAAGAACCACAGGCAGTAGCCGACCTGTAGTGAAGACAAAGTTTAGTAAAGCTGGAGAGACTGCACTGGATATAATGTCTACTGTGCATAAAGAATGTTGAAATCTACATTGATAACATGTTAGGGGCCTATTATAGTTGGTTTCAAAACATAAGGCCCACGCTAACATTAGTCTTATGGACGGAATGGGCATTATGATTTGAATCGGGTTATAATTTCTGTTCTAGTTTGGGTCTTGGCTTTAATAATTAATTCACTTCACAAATCCACTTAATATTAAAAAAAAATAATCATATTTCCGTAAAAAGATTTTAAGTTTTCTTTTTTACACAAATAACGTCAGAGATAAACATGTCTAACAAGTAGGACTAAGAAAATGTTTAACAAATAGTAATACAACAACTAACTACAACTAGTTAACTATGACAGTAGGTATATGATTGTATCTTTGGAACCAGTTAAACAATAGTCACTTTTGCAAAGTGTAGACTGGTTAAAGTGACGGTAGTAGAAAGGTGACCGGTTAAGACGATGTCTACTGACTCCACTTGAAAGCTCACTTAACTGTAATTATTTAATTATAAAAATTACAGTTTTTTATAAGAATTTTAGCAAGACCAGATTCAAGGACAGTGTTTTGCCTATTTTAACTTTGATTATAAACCGGTTTTTGCATACCTGAGGGATTAGGTCAGTCAATAGTTCCTGTACAATTTGAGCGGACAACAGCAGATACACAATGGCTGCTCCAAACAGTGTGAACTGTATGCATCCCGATACCAACAAGCTGAAAACAATGCACATCATTTTATTAAAAATAGCACAATAACAGCAATACACCAATGTAATGCTTTTGTTAAAAGAGTATTAATGACTTATGGTACTTCAACTAGAAGCAAATTTGCTTTATTTAAGTGTTAAATAAATATGGAATTAAGTTTTACTAAAATATGTAATGAAACCTTGTTATTCTTATACGGTAATCAATGAGTATGCCCATATTTAGGCCAAAACTTTGGTAGACAACACTTTTAAAAGGTTATTCTAATTTTGACTGTATGAATTATAAAAAAAAACTATTCAATCTTTTATGGTGTCACCATGTATGAGGCTACATTTGCAAGGAAAGCAAAACTTTGTTTTAGAAGATTTACAAGGAAAAAACTAATAAATAATGTGTGATATCTAGAGTAAAACTGAAATGAACCGGACCCAGATCAACTGGAGCCTCTATCCAGTCATGCGTTTTGCTAGCAACCTGACTAGTTCAATTCGGTCGGCAAAGGTGTTCCAGAGCTATAAGCTAGAATCTTTTTTTAATGTTTTCTGCGAAAAAACAACAGAAAGAAACACAATTGAAACCAAAACATATTTTTCATACAACCGTGTGTAAAGAGTCAGTTTTCACACCGAAAACCAATCTTAAAACAGCTGTTTACTACGGAGTGAGCGATTAAGTCTTTGAAAGTCTTTGGAGCGAGCGCAAAAGTCTTTTGCGCTCGCCACTTGATTACTTTCATGCTCACCAGCTGACTGCATTGTTTCTCAGCGCAGTAGAGCGCTCCCTTCTGCTTCCGACTGAGCTCGACTTGTTTATAACTTCAAACTGGCACATTCAGCTACAATGGATGTACTAAGTGATAACGAATTTGTGTTCCTAATATTTATAAGCTAAAATATGTTTAATATGCACTCATTAAATTGTGTTGTTTTTGTCAAAGTCTTTATTTTTACTCATTGTTTATAACTTCAAAATCATAATGGCACTTTAAGCTACAATGGACCTGAGTAACTGTGATTGTATTTATCGTTTGGAAAATTAAGCTGCAGTTGTAGGAAAAATTTAGTATGTATTTCGCGTGGTAACTGTTTAGTTCAAGCGAGAAAGATTTACTTTAAGCTCTTAATGCACATAGCTATTTCCTGAAAAACCCAGAAAAAGTTAAAAAACAGACAAAACTCCGGAGCGTGCGTGTCGCCTCACCTGCCCCAGGGGCCGACGGCGCGGTAGGCGATGGTGGGGTAGGGGTTGCGCGACTGCCCCCGGTACTCTGGGTATCGCTCCTCCAGGATGGCCCAGCAGTGGCCGAGCCGCGTGCCGCCGTAGCCTGCGTTCAGGCAGAACACCACCACCAGCACCAGGCCTATCCAGCCTGCCACACACAGAATATCACCATTAACAATACCTCCATCAATGACCAGTGCTGGATATATTTCGTCCAAATAAAAAAATACTCCCTCCCATTGCAGCAGACCTGCATACTCAGTGAATTTCAAATGCAAAAGAGCATAATATTTCAATCCAACATAGCGAGATTTGACATGTTTTTATAAGCTCCGTAAGAATGTTTTTGTAAGCTCCGTAAGAATAACATGAGGAATTAGTATGCAGGTTTGCTGCTAAAGGTATGTTAAAACTGGGTGGATTTAATTAAATATTTAGTAGATCTGAACTAGAAGAAGCAACATACCAAGTTGTATTAAGAAATGTTGAGGAATAAGCGAGATATAGAATTTTACTTATTTCCCATAAGGATAACATTGGGACGACGTATTGTGTTTACACTTTCAATATATTGGTAACCAATGGACATAGAGCAGAAATTCGGGATACTAAACTGTTTGTTTTTTTTAGCTGAATCCAATGGTGCAGATGAAAATTGGATTATTTTTGTTCTTCTATGTAAAAAACTCGAAAAAACCCATTTAGGGGGTGGTTTTGCCCCTTTACCACCCCTTCCGGTGGTCCAAATGGGCTGGTTTGCGAACTTGTCCGAATAATTACTACTTTACACGTCCATGCCATATTTCAGACCATTTTTGCATGAGTTATCGTGCTTAAAGACACATATATATATATGAAAATTAACGAATGGTGGTTTTTGCTTCTGGGGGCCCCAAAATGAAAATTGTCACGGTCTTGGGCTTAGGTCTTACCATGAGTACTACTGTAACAGCTTCTTCCCTAAAGGTGAAATTCACTAAAAACGTCTATATAATTTTTCATATTACACAGAAAAAGCTGATTTCTCTGCCTTAATATTGGCAGGAAAGTTAACTCTTTGCTGGTAAATGCACAACAAATTTTCTGTGCACCAGAAAACAGATGTTAACAATCAGCTGAAAGCAGGGCAGCCACATTTAATGAATATTTATAGGTAACTGTTGAGGAATCAAACAGCATAATGATTGTATTGGTAATAGTAGCTCTTATAGGCAAACTCTTTCAGTACATATTGTGGTTACTTTAAGGGAATAAAGAATTTTAATGGTAGCAACTGTTTAGAAATTATTCCGATTACAAACTTGTTAGTAAACAGGTGACAGCTGATTGCAACAATACAACATTAAATTAATGACATATTTGTTTATTATAGGTTAGGTTTCAAGAATTGAGTAACATAGTTGTTTATACAAATAATGAGGGTACTTTGGTATTATACGGAGGCCACCCTCATACAGCGCGCTGCGGCGGTTACGTTAGGTTAGGTTATCTTAAATACATTAGTAAAAATTTCCTCATTTCGTTACAAATCGAACGATACCAGATGAGTCATACCTTCACCCGCCAAATCCCCTCCAAGTAGGCCTATGTCGCGCTGTTGACCAGCGTGTGTGCATCACTTGCGTACAGGATTTGGCGGGCGAAAGTATGACTCATCCAGTATCGTTTATTTGTAACGAAACGAGGGAAGTCCTACTAACATATTTATGATAACCTAACCTAACATAACCGCCTCAGCGCGCTGTATAAGGGTGGCGATCGGGTGTTCTCGCTAGCGGCGATGATGCTTTACCTCGCCGACATCGCTGCCTTCTGGGAGTCATAACACAAAGACCGCTCATCGTAATTTTGTCAAATTTTGACAGTAAGTCAACTGAACCGTGTTCTCTCCAATTATGTAGTTATTTTTGGTATCCAGTTAAAAAAAACTCTCTAAAAATAGTGGTCTCCGTATGATACCAAAGTACCATAATGAGTTATGATTACAAATTATGTACTTCATGAGTAAAGTAGTACTTTACATACTTTATGAGTAGTGTGATGTAAATTATGGTCTCGTAACAAGCTCAGTAAGTTTTACCTTACTCGCAAGAAAAATCCTGCACTCGCCTCTAGATCGCACGGGAACTACCATGCTCGACCAGTAAAACAGTACTTACAGTTTAGTGCCATAATAAACTATTTGCTTTGCTATGCTATGTTTCGTCAGTTTTTACTCTTTGAAATGAGTGAGTAAAGTACTTGTTTTTTAAGTCATGTTTTTCATTTCAATACTGTGTAATCATAGAGGTGGGAGGAGGATATTTTGTACATATTGCAAGAGTGAAGTGCGAGTAGTGTAGTTATTTGGGGGCCTTTCACAAGTAACTATTGGCCCTAATGGTACCTAAATAGCATCCTGTCTGACAAAATATTGGTGATCATCATAATGTATACAGAATAACCTTAATTAACTGGGTTAACTGTAATCATGAGGATGTAAATTTCTAAGCAGTGTTATTTTGCAAAGCAAAACAACACAACGGTCAAGGAGTATGAGGAGGGAAATTGTGTGACTGAAATTGTGTGACAAACTAACAGTAGTTTCAATTATTTATTTGTTTCTCATAGCTAAGAATATAACTCATTCAAATTTTTCTCCTATGCTTGTTAACCTTTCATATCTGCCTGTACCAATTGCAAATGCGCACAGTTGCATATGCTCTCAATTGAATTTGCCCTCTATTGCATCTGCCCACGATTGCATTTGCCCTCAATTAATTGCATGTGCCCATGATTGCGTCAAGACCAGTGGAAATAAGACAAACTATGAAATTTGCTAAGAACCAATGCAAGCAGAAATAACAAACCTAATTTTAAAATAAGTAAATTTAAATTGTGCATTATTTTTTATTTCATGAAAATGATTAGTAATGTTAAGCTTGAATATACTTGAACAACTCATGGTGTGTTCAATCAGTGAAATTAATTAATGAGTGACAAGGTCAAAGTAATACCCATCTGTTAGTTCATGTTACTCCCTATCAGAAAAACATATTTCCTCAGTTATCATGCTCTATGCTCATCAGTTCTCATAAATGGTATTCTCAGTTATGAAACCATAATCAATGGAAGTCTCTTATCTACTGGCAACTATAAAATAAAGAAACTATCAGACACTGGAAAATTATGCAATAGCTCCATATACAAAAACCTTCATCACTTCCATGCCCTGGATATTACTTTACACCTATGTGGTATTAATTTTTTACTATTCTGGTACCTGGGAATTACAGTAGACACTCGATAGTTCGAGACTTAGTGGACTGTAGGGGTGACAAAGTATTAAAATGTCAAACTTATTTTTTTTTTTTTGTAGGAGGTGGACAACGCACACCGAGGGGCTCGTTGTCCCTTCAGTAGTATCCGACTCCCACAAGCTCAAAGTCCTGTGAACTAGCGACTAAACCAACCCCACCAACATCGAGGACACTAGCCTGGAACTATTTTACACATTACTTTGGGCTAGGCCTTTTGATATTACGCCACTAGTGCAACCTCTGTGGGGAAAAGCTGAGGATTAAGGTCAATCGAGGTCGACCTTTTACACCCGAAGAATAGCCTGGACATAGTGCCGGACACAGTTCCAGTTGCCCTATGTCAGTTTTAGGTTCAAGCAATCGTGATAATTAACTTACGATCCTTATTACAATATTTTTGAAAGTTAATTGATGTACTAAGTAAAGGTTAGTGACTATGTAAAATATATGTGGTGAGTTTAATAGCTCCTGTATAAAAAATAAACTAACCAATAATTTATTTGGTTCGTTTGACCTGTAAGTAGGTCAAAACAATGTCTCAATTATTTTAACCCGTCACAACTTTCCACAGTTTTTTAGTTGTTTTCCAAATACTGAAGCATATTTTATCTACTGAGACCTACTCTGACAATAATTAACAGTAAAAAAAAACAGTCATCGCGCCTTATTTATTTCATCGTTTAGGTCATGGCAGGTACATATTTCAATCCTAAAATTGTTATTACTTTGAAAAAATATACATCCTCGTTTATGTCAAATTACAAAAAATGTTAATAAATTAGTACTATATAAAATCTAGAGACTCACCTTAGTTACCCAAATGCAAGTAATTAACCTAATTAATGCACCATATTCATGCAATACATCAGTTACGCCCTTATCTGCACATTGTACACGCTATATTTGTTTTGCTCGTTTCACCCAGCAAACTACCAATACTCTAAGCTTAACAACCATTTAATTACATTTATTTATCTTGAACAGTAACCAGTAGCCACCAATAAAAGTCGTTCAAATTCGTTATGAAAGATAATTATTGTAACTTATTGAAAATAAGTTACGAATAATAAGTTGAATGTCAAACTATAATGAGTTTATGGGATTTTATATTAATAGAAGCATTTAACCCTTTAGCGCCCAGTGTTGCCTTTTGGCAACACCATGTTTCTGTCGATTTTTCTCTGAAATTATTTTGTTTGAACCTCAAAAGCCCACAGTTGCCTTTTGTCAACACCCTTTAGTTCAGAAAACGGCAACTAGATGGGAGCTTTGTCCAGTTGCCTTTGCATTAGAGAATTTTCTTTAGAGCGACCACATGGTTTGGAGGTTAGTGGTAAGTTGTGCTTTTTCAAGCGATCTTTTACTATAGTTCTAGACATTTCGTATTGTGGGAAAAAATATCTTATCAATCCTCAGTTATTCTAGTTTGTGTTTCTAATAGGTGTTAGTAATTTATTCGAGTATTTCTATAATTTATATGAGAAAATCGCCATGTTGCCAATAAGCAACTGTGGGCGGATGTGACATTAAATTTCACTAGTTTAATTCAGTTTCACCATATATAACCCCATGCTAATATTAAATTCATTTAAAGCTAACATTTTGTGTTAATTATATGTCTTTTAGCCATTTTGTATAGGACATGATTTAAACTTCACAATGGACGAAGAATATTTGGACGAAAAGGAATTAGAACGGTTTTTATTAATACCTGATGACAACGTGTCCAAAGTGGGGGACATAGGGGACATTGGCATTAGGGTCTAGCCCGATGTAACCACAAGTGTTTTTTAACCTGTGAGGGAAAATTTGAAAAAAAAGTTTTAATGCATTATTTAGACCCTAAATAAAAGAAAAATAGGAAAAAATAATTTTTTTTCTCGGTGCATTATAATTTGGGTTTCAAAGGGTTAAAATAAAGGTTGTACCTTTACATCTCCTTAATGTATTAAATACCACCATCCTAAATCATTGCACACCTAATTTATTACGTTTTGTTATTGTTTCAGTATAGATCCAAATAAATACTGCTGGAGGAAATAATTGGTAGTCTTTGGTTGTTCATTGAGTGTCAAATTGTGTCGAACTTTATAGAGTGTCGAAGTATCGAGTGTCAAACTATCGGTAGTCTACTGTAGTTTGAAAATTATCTTTTTATTAATTAACATTAAAAGCTGAACCCAGCTGACCTTTTTATGCCTTTGAGTATTTACATAACCATCTCTAGTACAAGGCCGCGGCTGCAACATCGCGCCTAAGGGCAACATCGCGCCTAAGGGTTCAGCTGATTTGGTTATCCATACTCTCTTATGGCACTATTTTTTGTGTACTTGAAACCAGCTGGCTCTGTAAGGGAAAGTCAATGGTTTTACTATGCAAAAAACCCTTGTGAAGCGACATTGCCAGGTCGAAGGCCACGGCCTTATTACTAGAGATGGCTATGGTATTTATCAATGATTACCTGTTCAAGTAATCAGCTTATATATAAATGATATCTTTGCATAAGCATAAAATGGATTGTGGGGCGGAGCCCTATAGATATACCACCGTGAAAACTGCTAGTTGTCCTATTTTAAGACCTTAAGAATCAGTGTGAAAATTTTCAGCTCTCTACTCACAAGTGAGTCAGTCAGTGAGTCAATCAGGGCTTTACCTGGCTATATCTTACATATAGATTAAAGATTTTAGGAATTTGTAGTAATGCTAACTAAGTTTATCAAAGCAATTTTCCGAAGAACAATAAAAAATTAATTTTGACAAATAAAACATCATGCAAGACAACAGCAAACTTTCTAGAAAGAAAGTAAGTCAGTATCACGAAGTAGATAAGAAAACAAGTCACCGTTTGAGCAACAGAATGACTAAATATTTATTTTATGGCACTATCAGACTGGTTTGTGATAATTCAGGTGATGGAATAACTTATGTAACCATCAAGGTCACTGACCAATGCCAAGGCAACAAACTGCCCAGTGGTTATCAGAGTGAGACAATTGGCCTGGATGGTTTGATCCGTGATAATTGTCTGTTCTTAACTGGAATCGAGGGTGAAGATTATAGCAGTGTATTACTGGAACAAAGCTCAGAAGAGAGAGATTATAGTAAAATTAGAAGAACCCATAACATCCATAAAACTCACAACTTGGGCCAAGATTAAAAAGTAGTTTTGGTTTGAACTGCGGTAATTGTCTGTCCTTAACTGGAATCAAGGCTGAAGATTGTAGGAGTGTATTACTGGAACAAAGCTCAGAATAGAGAGTTTATAGTAAAGTTACAAGGACCCATATAAATTCCATAAAACTCAAAACTTGGGGCAAAGATCAGAAAGTAGTTTTTTTTTATAAAATCCCATTAACGCTGAGTATCTTGGAATTAATACTGAAAAGCTAACTGAAAAGACACAAAATATAAATAATCCCTGGATAAAATTGAATTTTACGGAGTTTAAAAATAGTTTTTCTCAATAAGCTAAAATACAGTACATAGCGAAATCCCATTTTTGGTCATTTTCAGTTTTTAAACAAATACAAAATTACCAAAAACCGATACAAATTAGGTTTCAAACCCACACTTCCCAATATTGCTCTGAAAATTGTTGTGAATTACTGGAGTTCTACTGAAATAAGAAATTAAGTAGCTTACTTACCTCTGATACCTCTTATTTGTACTAATAAATTCCCCTAGTAATTTCTTATAAGCTGTAAAGCCCCTCCATTTTAGGACAATTTTTTATGACTGAATAGTCAAATTAATATAATTTGTTTCTATCAATTCCGGGAGTTTTGAACCTTCAAATTTCTATGCTTAAAGAGAGATCATTTTATTGAAACTACCTAACGTTAGTTTTGACAAAATACATATTTTATTTGAAGTAGCAGCTGCCTTGAGTTTTACCCCAATATGTTTCAATACCACAACTTTTTTCAGGGTATGCAACTGACGGGAAAGACTAGACTACCTAAATGTATGATGTGATGTTTGTGGTATGATAAAAAGTCAGGGTTACTTTTGGTTTAGCATTAGAATTGTTATGCTAAAAAATGTGTGACACTTAAAACTCTCAGAACTCAAATTCACAATTCAAAATTGTGCATCAGAGGGACTTTAAACTAAAACAGATTTTTTTTCTGGACGAGGGCCAGGATTAGAAGTTTCCATGGACATGCACTGCAGCTTATTTAGCTTACTGTGGACCCTCAAGGTTACGGCATTATCACATAACAAATTCGTGATTGAAGGGATTCGAACCCGGGACCCCTTGGAATCAAAATTCCGCATTCTACCACAACACCACGTTACTCCCAATAAATGAAAACGGATGGTTGATTTAAAACTCTTCATTCAGAGATAAGGCTAAAAGAACAAATAAATAGAAATTGTAAAACATACCACAGTCAACGACAGCTTTTGGAATCGCAAGGATACCACTGCCCGCCATCTCGCCCGCCACAAAAATGGCGGCTGAAATGACATTGAGGCCTCCATCCGGCCCTGTCTTCTTGTCTCGCTCATCGGGGGGTAACGCTTCCTGAAACAAACAATTTCATGTTATCATGATCCACATGATGAAAAAGGTGGAACTGGAAAACTTGATAGACAACACACTGTGCTCATTATAGCCTGCACCTTGAAATTTTTTAGCGTGACATGCTTCTCTCATAAGTTTACATTATCCAGGCTTTGCATGATGTTCAATACAATGTTGGATGAAAAGCCAAAATTTCATTTGAAGTTTTTGTTAACTTTACTACAAGTTTTTATAAAACTTATCCCCCCATCAGAATCACTGAGTTAACCAGATTGCTGAGTTTGTGGAATTTTCTGTGGGTATCGAGACTTAATTATTTATAATTTTTGACAAAAAAAAGCAGATTGCTTCTGACTTAACTTATTTGTAACACTTTTAGAACACAAAAAAAACATAGAAACAGGATTCGGATTTCATTTTTAGTTCTGAGTCATTATTTGGTAATCTTTAAATATTATAGCTCGATACTTAAAAAAACAACTCCATCAGTTTAGCCTAGATTGTTTTAAATTCAACAATTTAAGAACGTTGACCACGGATTTTGAAGGAGCTCCCCGCCTGAAAAAGTTTTCTTTTGGCATAAACTATGATCAAAGAAAGGGCCATACCATACTCCAATCAAAAAGCACAGTTTTTCTCCTTATATCTGACCATGTGCACGATATACTAAGCCTATTAAGAATTAAAAGACATTTTGTAAATTAATAAACAATATACAGTACGGTATGTAAATAATAAATTAATTTATATAATCTTAAGGTAAAAACGTTTTTATAGGCTTATTTATGAAAAGTAAATATCCCCTCCATACCTAGATAAATTAAAAATGTTTCACATTAATATCATACATTTAACTTACAGCTTTCTTTTCTGTATGGTCTGTTGCAGCAGAGCTGGCGATGGGCGTGTCAACTACATTGTCAGTATTTTCTGACATTTTTCTAACTCACTTATAAAACCACAGTGGTCAACTGACACAATCCATCTGACACATGGGGCTGATAAGAGAGCCCACACTCGTGATCACCATATGTAACACGAATCCTTATCATCATACGGAGGCTGTACTTGACCCCCTTACTGAGCCTATCTGTCCATTGGGACTATGATTCATGGGTTTTTACAACAATTCCAGTTGTTGTCCACATAGATTTATCTTACTTGAAGTGGAATTATTGTTAGTGCCACTCGAATTACTTTGCTTGGTAGGTTTTGTTAATCTAGACCGTGGGTCAACAATTTGATCTGATCTATTTCAGATAATATAAAGTGAAGTGTTTTTAGCATACTCTATTTACTGTATAGGATTATTTAAATCTAAGCCCTTTGGAAGACTTTAGAAGAGGTAAGCCACTAGTTTAAAAACAATGAATTACAAATTTGTTAATGTGCACATGTGGTCACATAGGAACCGCTAAAAAATATATTTTAAATCGTGGAGCCTAAGTGTGCTTCATGAGAGTTGAATTTTTAAATAAAAATAACTTGACAAACACATAAAACAGAAGTTACAAAATTCAGTGATACCTCTTAAAACAAACTAGGCCTAACTTAAGTTTTGTGCACAAGAATCACATGACTTTCTTTGAACACAAACACAGTTAAATTTAGAAATAACATTAAATTTCAATTAAGGTCCTCTTGTATAATACTTGGGTACCCATCAACATGTTTGTGATCTTCTTCATTTGTTATGTAACAGTCAAAGTTACAGCATATTTTGTTTGATCTTGTTGGGTTAGATCATAATACCGTTACCGTGGATCAGAGTTGGAGCAATAATTCCAGGGGTATGGCAGCAAACCTTTAATGTGGAGTGCCCCCCCCCCCCAATATTTACATCTGATTCTATGGTCTATAATGAAATTGTCCTTATATGTAATGTATAATGGTCAAGGTAATAAAATATACTGTTATAACAAGTACCTATTTAGACCTACTCTAAACTTATATAACCTAAGTACATTGTGAGACAGTATAAGTGGGTATAACTTCACAACATATAAGGCCCGTATTATACACGGACACTTTGCATCCCAAGCGGCTGGGCCATCGACGTCCCGCCTGCGTCCCGGAAATGTCCGAGAAGCAGTTAAGCGTCTTGGACACAGCAGAGACACCGCATTGGCACTGCCCCACCACCAAATCATCCAGTCGTTGCCATGAATATTTTTTTTTTGATACATGGATATTTTTCCATCTCACAAACAAAATCTTCATTATTAATTTTTATCAATTAATTTTTGAATTTTTATAAAAAGTTCCTGATTGTTTTTTTTGTATCTTTTGTAGCTGTCTCCTTTGATGCACCATTTGCTACTCCTATTTTTTATCTTCTTGATCACTGGTACTTTGGCCACTGTTATTAGAGAGAATGTTTTGCTCAACACCAAAAATAACTACATCATTGGGAAGAAGGTAGGCCTACTTTAATCGACTTACTGTCCAAATTTGACTTAATTATGAAGAACTGTATTTGTGTTCTGCCTCCCAGAAGGCAGCGAGCGTGGATTGAGTGTTCACGTCTTCACCAACGCTATCATTCACACCCGATCGCCCACTTTCGCCCGATAAATCCCCTTCAAGAAGGCTCAGGTCTGGTCGTTGACCGGAGCGCGCACATCACCTGACAACGGGTTTTGGCGGGCAAAAGTATGACTCATTTGGTATCGTTCGATTCGTAACGAAATCAGGTAAGTTCTTCTAACATATTTGATAACCTAACTTAACATAGCCGCCGCAGCGCGTTGTATGAGGGTAGCCTCCGTATAATAGCAAAGTACCTGATCATTTTCTTGATCACTTTTGTCGCGGAATTCCCCGTTTTGTTCAACTTCAAATATTGATACGTTTTCTACTTCGAGGTTCCTGTTAATTATTTTCATACAAACACACTGTACAAATATACAAATTAATAACCAGTCACAGGTTATCTACGAACTGAGGTGACTTTGTTATCAAAACGACCACTCTTGGGCGTTTCGCTGCAGTCTGTGTCCAGGACACCATGTGTCCGTGTATAATGAATTGCGGGACGTTCTCATGAGATTCAATGTTATTAAGACTAAAGAAGCTGGCGGCCGAGCTGCCGGGACGCAAATTTGTGTCCCCCGTGTGTCCCGTCTGCGTCTCACCCTCCGACACAGCCAGGACACACTTCGGATGCAGATCAGCGTCCCAGATCTGCAGATACGTGTTAGCTCACGGGACACTCCCATTTGATCAATGCTAAACGAGTGTCCAGTCACAGGGACGGTGAGTGTCCGTTTATAATACGGACCTTACATAATAGCGAATTTCCCCAACAGGGAAGAAGCTATTACCGAGAGCTCATGCCAAGATCAGACCAATCGAGGGGAGTTAAGGGGGGGGGGGGTTAATCGGGGGGCGGGGACAAACAACCCCAGAACAAATTAATTTCCTTAATGTTTAGAATGTACAGTTAAAGTTTATGTACTTTAAACATACTTTTGTGATCTTTAATGTTTTATTTTGATTGAACCTGTTAGAATTATTGTTTAGGTATCTACTACAATATCGGGCAGATGAACATCTAAGCCTTAAGTTATTGTTTCGATGATATGTAAATTTTTTTAAGGCTAATTGTAATCGTGGGCCTAATAAAAAAATTTTGATTTTTAGCTTCGATTTTAAAGATGGAAACAGATTATTCTAAAGTTTCACCTGATTTAGGCCTATAAATTAATATAAATTTGAGCTAAACTTAGGGCTATGATAAAACTTAATTGTCAATTGATATAGGCCTATTAACTTAGGTGGTTAAAAATGATCGAAAGAGGTAGGCCTAAATGGATGGAATACTGTAATTAAATCTCCGTGTTTTTTAGTTATTGGTTAGTTCAATTTAGCTGAATTTATGACTGAAAACTAATTACCTTTGAGGTAATTGTTCACTTTCCAATGGTTGTCTAGAAATTGAATAATTGCTTTTCCATAATATAGGAAATTTTGCGCTGATTCCGGAAATGATAGTCGTTTTCCGCGGAAAACGTCGGAAAATGCCGGAAAATCGGAAAAAACCGGAAAAAACATTTTTTTATGGAAATAGGTCATGTGGGTACTCAAATTAATCGGGAGAACGAGCTGAACAACCATATGGGTAAATGTTCACTTTCCAATGGTTGTCTAGAAATTGAACAATTTTTTTTTCAAAATGTAGGAAATTTTGCGCTGATTCCGGAAATGATAGTTTTTTCCCGCGGAAAACATCGGAAAATGCCGGAAAATCGGAAAAACGATAAAATAATTTATGGCTCCGAAGTAGGTCATGTGGGTACTCAAATTAATCGGGAGATTGAGATAAAGAAGAATATGCAAGAATTTCCAAGATTATACGCGGATTAACGGAGTTATGGTCGGAAACGTGCTGGAAAAGTCATGGATTTGCACAAAATGGGTTAGTTTTTAGGTGAGTTACGCTAAACTGTGGGATCTAAGGTTAGGTTAGGTTAGTTTAGGTTAGGTTAGACTATGTTAGGTCTAGTTAGGTTATGTTAGACTATGTTAGGTTTGGTTTGACTAGATTAAATTAAGTTTGGTTAGGTTATATTGAATTTGGATAGGTTATATAATGAATTTGGTTAGGCCCTCCCTAGATTATACCTATTAGGTTTGGTTATGTTAAATTAGTTTTGGTATTGTTAGATTAGGATTATAATATCACATTCTTTTTACCAACCTTATCCTTGCCTAACTTAACGTTTTAAACCAATCCTAATATAACCTAAAATAATACAACTTTTATCACAATCTAACATAACCTAACCTAACCTAACCAAACCAAATACAACGTAAACTAACATAACCAATCCCTATCTAATTTATTCCAGCCAAATCCATCTTCACATAACTTAAACTAAAGTTGATTTAAATTTTTTTATGTTTTTTGGCTTTATCTCGATCTTTTGTACGTCAGATCGTGAAAATTACTGCAGATTGTTGTTCAGCGTGCAATTTCCTTTAATTTGAGTACCCACATGATATGTTTTCGACAAAGTTTGTTTTTTGGCTTTTCCGACGCTTTTCCGGCCGTATCTCCGTTAATATCCGTCGGATCTTGAAAATTCTTACATATTCTTGTTCAGCTCGTTCTCCCGATTAATTTGAGTACCCACATGACCTATTTCCATAAAAAAATGTTTTTTTCCGGTTTTTCCGATTTTCCGGCATTTTCCGACGTTTTCCGCGGAAAACGACTCTCATTTCCGGAATCAGCGCAAAATTTCCTATATTATGGAAAAACTATTTTTCAATTTCTAGACAACCATTGGAAAGTGAACAATTACCAGAATATGTAAGAATGTTCAAGATCCGACGGATATTAACGGAGATACGGCCGGAAAAGCGTTGGAAAAGCCAAAAACAAACTTTGTCGAAAACATATCATGTGGGTACTCAAATTAAAGGAAATTGCACGCTGAACAACAATCTGCAGTAATTTTCACGATCTGACGTACAAACGTCGAGATAAAGCCAAAAAACATAAAACATTTTAAATCAACTTTTGTTTAAGTTGTGTGAAGATGGATTTGGCTGGAATCAATTAGATAGGGATTGGTTATGTTAGTTTAGGTTGTATTTGGTTTGGTTAGGTTAGGTTAGGTTAGGTTATGTTAGATTGTGATAAAAGTTGCATCAGTTTAGGTTATATTAGGATTGGTTTAAAACGTTAAGTTACGCAAGGATAAGGTTGGTAAAAAGAATGTGATATTATAATCCTAATCTAACAATACCAAACCTAATTTAACATAACCAAACCTAATAGGTATAATCTAGGGAGGGCCTAACCAAATTCAATATATACCTAACCTATCCAAATTCAATATAACCTAACCAAACTTAATTTAACCTAGTCAAACCAAACCTAACATAGTCTAACATAACCTAACTAGACCTAACATAGTCTAACCTAACCTAAACTAACCTAACCTAACCTTAGATCCCACAGTTTAGCGTAACTCACCTAAAACTAACCCATTTTGTACAAATCCATGACTTTTCCAGCACGGTTCCGGCCATAACTCCGTTAATCCGCGTCTAATCTTGGAAATTCTTGCATATTCTTCTTTATCTCAATCTCCCGATTAATTTGAGTAACCACATGACCTACTTCGGAGCCAAAAATTATTTTATCGTTTTTCCGATTTTCCGGCATTTTCCGATGTTTTCCGCGGGAAAAAACTATCATTTCCGGAATCAGCGCAAAATTTCCTACATTTTGAAAAAAAATTGTTCAATTTCTAGACAACCATTGGAAAGTGAACATTTACCATGTTTGAAATTATAGAAATTACCAAGCTGTGTTGGCCTAGCACAGATTCGTTTATAATTTTCCAGTCAGCGTGAACGTTGACTATTTTGACAGCCCTATTGAATGCTGATAGAATGTGACCAGTCTACACGTCCGCGAAACTGTAAACCTATCCCAATAAGTTTGGCTTTGCAAGACCAAAAGAGGCCTGTTATGTAATAGTGAGGTTATAAACAAAGGAAAAATTCTTACTTACAATAGATCCTCCATAAGATCCCCTATCTCCGGCAGGATCATTTGCAACTCTGGTCCAAATTGGATCTCTTGAAGAAGTAGTAGACTGATATCCAATTGAACCTTCCCGTGAACTAGACCTACTCATTTGTAAACAAATACAAATCGAAAGAGTGACAGACTAAAAGAGAAGGTATTTAATATGTTATGTGTAACGAAGATCACTGATTAAATTATTCTTTGCCGATTCAATAATCTAAAAGTTATGCAAAACAAAAACATAACAAAAGGTTTACAGTTTGATCCCTTGAAAAATCATATTAAAGAGCCGACAAATGCGCAAAAATACAATCTGTCTATCGTGTCGCTACCTAGCCTATAAACTCATTACGGACCCATGGATTTTGACAATGGCAGATGGGCAGACGGCAATGGTAATGACATAGAACAGTCAGCTGTGTATTGTGATTAGAAACCAGTGCTACCATTTCCCTGCAAAACAAAACTTAAATTCTCTTTTTTCGAATCACCTACTATAAGAAAGTCGTTACTTTTGGTTAGGGGAAATAAGGAAACGCATGATCAAAAAAGAGTTTTATCTTGATGCAAGGAAAAAATCCACAAGAGGTCTCCAGAGAGTTTTAAAACCCTGTAGAGTTAGTTGTACGGGGAGAGTTTTGCCGTACCAGCACTCTCTCCGTATTCTCATCGGCATCAGCTGAGTGTCGTGTTCCCTTTTGGCTTAACATGCTCAGTGCACATGGTGAACTATTCATACGTTAATGTGGTTTTAGACCTAAATAAACTAGGGTTATATTACAAGAGAGCCGTGAGTAGAACTCTAATCGCCACTACTCTACCATGGCATCCGGTATATGTTTGTTATTACTCTAGCACTAAATGATAATAGTACCTCTCCCACGGCACGGCAGATGCCAGAAGCCGTCGGGCAAAATTTACCACTGCAGTCAGCCACTTCTTTGAAAACAAATAAGTAAGGGTAAGGGTAACAAGAACACGTTCTTAAGAGGCGACACAAAAGCTACAAAAATATCGTGTTTTATCTGCCCCTCCTTTGCTGACTTTTGAATTTGGTACAGCCTCAGCTCAACCGATCAAATGAAATTGTTAATTTACAGCTAGTTTTAAGGATCATTAAATTAGCTAGACATTCCAGTTTAGAGGATTTTGATATAATTTCCCGTAAAATCCATGAAAAAATCGTAAAAATAGGACTGCGTATATATTGTTTTTATAGTTATTATACACAAATCTGCTTATAGGAATCTATCTTTTTCCCTTTTTCAAATGAGCTATAAATTAGAAATTTTTGTTAAACGGTTGAGCCTGCACCGTATTAAAAATGTTAACATTTTGTCTAATAGGAGGAGTCGGCATAAACGCGATAATTTTCATCCGATGCGAAGGAAGACTATGCACCTTCTACTGAGGGAAGAGGTTTTACTCGAAAGCCTTTCTCTGTGTTACAAGGTTCCGCACTGACGTGGGGACAAGTTTTGTGAAAAAATGGGGAATTCTGATTATTCCTGTGGCTGTGTGGCTGATAACCTAGGAATAAATCACATATTGTTCAAGATTGTTCCTTTGACATATTTTCCAGAACAAACATTTCAAGTTCCGTACAGGACAGTTAGACCATGTTCACAATAACTAGTTCTAGGTAAATATTTAAACTGGTTTTACAGGATAAAGTATTCTTCTGCTTGTGTGTTGATTTGTCAGTTAATATGTTATATGTTTTGAAAAATTTGCATACACTTTTTTCTTAAAAAAAAAGAAGGCTAGTTCCTTACGGGATACCATAAAACTATGCCATCATAGTTTTGATAAATTTTTGTTACGGTATTCTGTTAGTAAAAGAGGTTATTAAAATATACAGAGCAATGAAAGACATACTTTTTAAACACTTAACGCTAGTTTTTAATTTTTATCAATGGTTACTTTGAATTATATTTAATTTTTCTGGTTCAGTATGGGACACGTGTGAAGGTCCGTGCGGGACTCGTGTAAGAATGGAGGATTCAAATCAAGTAATTTTTATGTTATAACATACGGGTATTGTTATTTCATAAATACATACCGAATTAAGAACTTTTTTGTGAGTATTTCGTATTAAAGTATAATGCAATACGCCTCACATTATGTACAACATTTTTTATTCTTGCAATTAACTTATTTAGACACAAAAAACTAGGGTCAGAGGGACAGATTTATGAAAATAAATAAAAATGAAGTTTGAGGGCCAAAAAAAAATCATTGAAAATGAAATGTTAACAACTTTTTACGTGGATTGAGAAAGGATTACTATTTTCGAAGGAGTTTTTATTGAAATAAGCAGGAAAAACTTTATTTTAATTCTCCTGCTCTGAGGCTTATCTATTCTGGAATGGCTGAGAAAGGTGTAGCAGGTCTTCAAATAAGGTCTAAGGGAAGCAGCTCTTGAATGGTTGGGCAGAAATACTTATTTTACATGTGCCGATGTTTTTACCAATTTTTAAAACTATAGATTAATGTATTTCTAATATTATTTGTTGAGTGGTAACTGGTAAAAAGCCATACGATATATTTATGTAAGGCATACTACTCTATCTTTTGTAAAACCATACAAGGGGCTCTTTTGTTGTGGTTGGCTTCAAGCAGATGTTATGATTGGATCTTTGGATCGACATACTGACTTTTTTCGATAAATGAGCTTAGGAAGATCGATATTTGAAGTTTATACCAAAGGACTACAGTGGGTAAAATTAAAAATAAACTCAGGTTTTCTTTAGAATGATTCAATTTGATTTCTCTGTTTTGTTCAATGAATGTAAATAATGTAGCCTAAGTTTTACAAACTCTTAAGTCCTATGTTTTCATTCGATCTGAATTGATATACAAGATGGAAAAATACAAAAAAGATGGAAAACGTCAATCGATGTAGACCGCTCATACAAAGAAGTTAATTAATTCAACTGCGTGACTGATTTGTTGCTCGTGTCAACAGCCGCTTGTATTAGTTTTCATCGTCACCGACAGAATGAGCCACTAGCATCAAAATAACTGCATTCGGTATAAGGACGACTCCTCAAATGGTAAATACTGATAAAGTTGGACGCCTAATTAAATAGTTTATTTATATCTTCATTAAAGTTAATTTAACACGTTTCTTTTTGTAGTAATTTCTCCAAATAAACAATGTTTTATTAGTTAGTTTTTTTTAAGTTTTTAGCCACGAAGTTGACTAGCCGGGGCCAAGTTCGCGGTGTTACCATAATTAGTAGGTTGAAATATATAATTAGAACAACGTACCATCATGTGTTATTCCTGTTCTGTTTTTAATTTTCAGATCTTATTTGAAAAGTCGTGAGCCGTGTCTCTCTCCTGAGTCCGACAAGCGGCTTCATTAAATAGACACAGCGTTGGGCTAGAGCCGAGACACAATGGCCCAAACCCGGTTGCTAAACATTACCCAAACAGAAATTCAACCTTCTCAAATTCACTAAAAAATAAGGACAAAAATTGTCGTGGTGTTTTGATTGAAATCACTTTTAGCGACCGGGCTTGCACTGTTGTGATCTATTTTCTAAATACCTTCAAAATGGGGAAACACTTGCGGAGTTCTTGTCTTTAAGACTTTTTTTGGACGTAGGAGATAGACTTTTCCCTACATTGTAGTAGTGAAATTTTAAAACTGATTGGGTTATGTTTAACTTACAAAACGGGTATTTTTAGTTAGCACTGTTGATCAGTTTTTATTTTGCCTTAGTATTTCTCCTATGAGCTTTTAAATTTTCCAAACATGGTTTTTGGTATGTTACATATGTATCAAAATTACTGTTAGACTACGTTCATTGTCATTAGAACAAAAAGGTAAGCTTTAAATATTTATTTGATTTTTATTTAATTTTGCTTTAGTCTGCACCGTCTGAATGCAGACCTTGCAGACCTTGTTGGAAGCAGACCTTTAACAACTGTAATTTGATATTGTTGTATTTAGCAAAACATGAATATGTTCAAAGGGTCAACAGTTTTGCTTGATAAACGAGATTTTTCCAAACTAAATCATTCATTGTTTCACCAGATAACACTGAAAACACAAATACTATTACACGCAGACGAAAGATTATCAAGTAACAAGCACAAATATTTTGTGAGGAAATATTAAGGATAAAATTTGAAATAGACCAGTGAAAAATTGGTTTATTTGAACTTATAGTACAATATTGAATATTTTAACTCATTATTGATCATTTGTTGGTGTCTCAAAACTTACACTATATAGATTGGTTAAAGAATTAATATAATATATAATGAACATGGTTGTTAAGTCGCACAAAATAATTAACCATGATTAATAAAATATTTTTACAAAATTATTTATGAAATCCAAACGAATTAGGCTCCTCCAAAGCTCGCCTTGCGCTGCTTGTCGTCACACCAGTCGCATTCCGGAGTTTTCTATAGAAAAACAGGTAGAAACAATTAAAGTCATAAAATTAAAATATGTTATTATTATTAATCAATTGAATCGAGGAAACTTTCTAACGATGTTTCCTAGAGGCGCTACACAAAACAATAGCATTTAATCAAAAGTGTCAATTTACAAATTCAGCAATAATCTTTTTGATTGTTTTCAAAACTTTATTTTCTTTAAGACATTGTTTTTTACATTTTACGGAGTTGTTTGTCTTCAAAAAATGAAAACGCCAAGAAACCGACCAAAAGAATAATTGTGACAAGTGGGCAGAGTACCTCTTTTTTGCCCTTGATAAAAATTTTGTTTACGCGTGGTCAAGGTACGTATTATACTTTTCCTTCGTCTTCTCAAAAGAGCAGCAACTTTCGTACTCGATGCGTCGCAAAACAGGTTATCTTATCTGATGATGCTTGGTTTTGCTGGTCGTTCTAACGCAAAGCCTTCTAATTTACAAACTCACTTCCAGGAATCAAAGAGCCATTTTCTGATGTTTTTTGCATAGAGGAAAAGTCTAATGTGTTACTTGTGAGCAAAATGTATTGACTACTCGAGAAAGTAGCCATTCGATTCCTCTCGAGTGCAGCAAAGTTGTTCTTTGTACACTTGTTGCGCAAAAATAAATAATTGTACACCCTGCTTGTAAAGAAAAACTGTTCTTAATCAATCTAGAATTAATTGCAACACGACCGTTTTTGATGGCTCTAAAAACAATTTTTTCAGCATGCGTATAATTGGCCAGAATCGTTCATTTTGAAATTTGTTTTAGGTCAACAAACCATAATAGGCTATATTTAAGTACAATAATTAATAGCCCGACAGCCAATGACAACTAGACGACCTACAGTTTAACATGGGATCCAAACCACAATTTCACCCATGAATCACGAACTGGTCTAATTTTGAGGATGGTCTTATAGATGAACGTATTACCGACCTTGACGAACTCGATGACTTCGCTGCGCTTGCCGAGGAACTCCGTGCCGACCCCGTTGCGCTTGTCGCCGTACCTGCCGCTCGCGCAGTTGCCGGTGAGCGCACAGAGTATGGAGACGGGCCGCGGGCTGCTCCGGACCGAGCGGAACATTACTCCTTGGCCTGTCCAACAAATGCAGGTTACTCTATGGAAACAGGTTAGCAAGGAAGAAGATTTACGGTGATGATTTAATAACATAAAAGTTATTTATGTTTGTAGTGGAATGGATTGATTATTGGACATTTTTCGAATGTTTATAGATGAATAATAAAATAAAATTACCTTATCCAGTTAATATTTTTCATAAGATGACTAGTTTCGTTCCACCAGAACTTCATTAGGTCTGTAGTATGCAGCCAGATTAATCAATTTATCATTACACTGTGGCAAGTCAATCGATCCAATAAAATGTCACAATCATTACAACAGAAAAATGTCATTGCTAAAAATGTTAAAACTTGAAAAAAACTGGAGTTTTGACGATTATTTAGCCTGTGGTGTTGTCTCCTGTTTCTGAGAGCTAGCCATAACTCTAGTTTTAAAAAGTCTTTACATTTTTTACAGTATGACATTTTTAATTTGAAATGACTGTGACAGTTTATTTGACCGATTGACTTGCCACAATGTAATGATACATTTATAAATGTGACTGTATACTAAAGACCTGATGAAATTCTGAGGAACGAAACTAATCATGTATGAAAAATATTGATTGGGTAAGGTAGTTTTATTTTATTATACATGTCACAATGAATGGTTTAAGGATGAAATAAGGTTAAGGTCATGGTGACATTTAGTATGCTCATTAATCCCGTATTTTGTAATGTATAATATATGTTCTTTTCAAAAAACACGGCAAGGCCTACATTACTTAAAGTAACATTTAGTCATGCTTAACGTTTGTTGGTTGTGTCTGGTTTTCTTACCAATATATTAGGACAACACAAAATCATAGGCCTAGTTTATTACTACAACTAAGATATGTTCATCTAATGTTTAATATTACTGCGTTCAACATCACACAAGTCTTAAAACTAATCGAGTAAAAACATGAGATAGGACCACCAAAACAGGATCTCTAAAGTAGGATCCTTAAGTTAGGACTCCCAAAAAGGATCCCTAAAAAGAATCCTAAAGAAAGATTCCGAAAACGAGTCAGCAATCCTCAAGCATCTCAGCACACTGATGTGAAAGTTACCGGGTGACCTCAGGAATCGTTGCTGCACTGAAACAAAACCTTTGGTAAGTATTTAGAAATTATTTCCTTGCGCGGAACAAAATTTGTAAATAATTCTGTAATCAAACCTTTAAATTTAAGCGTAATGTATACATTCAAATTGTACAAGATGGTCTTGAACCATAGAAGTCAAGATTATCAGGTTGACTCCACTATTTTTTCACGTTGTTCAAACTAAACCTGAAGGACCTTGAAAGTATTTTTTAACCTTTACTTCGTTTTACCATGGAGTTCATAACAATAACATTTACTTTAAGGATTTAGTTTTTTTCTTATCCAAGTTATTTGTTTGTATACATGTCTAAGTACTGTATGAGATGAAAAAATGTTACCTAAAAAAGAAGTGTTTCATCTTCTAAAGAAAAGCTTTTGAGGTTTTGATTTTTATTTATGCACACATTTGCCGTGCGGATTAGTTTTTACCCAAACAAAAACACATGGCCATGTTATTACTCTTGATCACCAACAAAAAATTTCGAACCAAAAAGCTTTTGTGGATTTGTTCCTTAAGGGGGTTCGGTACCTCAAAAACTTTAAAAAAATTCAACATTTTTTTTATTGTCTATTATTATTCTATGTTTCATTCTGTTTACAAAAACATATAATATGTGGGGGGTTCGTGCGAAATTATATTAGAAATTTATTATTTAAAATGTTATGTCACACTTGGATTTGCCTCTCAGAAATGACAATTCATGCTTTACATACATATTGCTTTGAATTTTGCCTAGTAAGTGCAATAATTTCATTATTGATGTTGGTACTACTGTTTGGCTGACAGTCTGAACAACTATTCCAGTTGCTATGCAACATCGTTTGTTTGTTTTGATGCAGGTTTTTAGGTTATTGTTTTGTTTTGACAAAGACAGTGGTTATGTAGTGTTTTGCTGTTGGTAAAGTAATTTGTTTTAGTTAGTGATTGTGAAGAAATGCCTAGATCTTCAGTTCCCAGAGTGTTTAAAAAGCGTAGGTTAGTGGGGAAACCAAAAACTGTTTCACAAAACGATTCAGAGACAAGGGCTAGGCCTAGGCCTAGGCCAACATCTGAAAGTGACACTAAGCTTGGAGAGAGCAAAGGGGCTTCAAATATCAAATTGACCCCAAATTTGAACAGATATTCTCAGTTTGATTCAAGCAGTTTTAATCTGATAATTGACAGTGATGTTTTCCAAAATATGTTTAGTCGATTTTGTGCATGTCCAAATTGTGGTAGTAATTTGATGATTGGTTTTGAACGACAGTTCGGTCTAGCTTATGAAATAAGCGTCACTTGTCATAATTGTGAGGAAAGAAATAAATTCTTTTCTTCTCCTCAAGTCCTTGTGGGAAGAACTGAACAAAACAATGAAAAACATTTATTTGAAATCAACCTTAGGTATGTGTATGGACTGAGAACCATCGGCAAAGGGCCTACCGCCGGTAAAACCCTGGCAGGAATCCTAAACCTTCCTCCGCCACCCTCAAAATTCTCACAATATAATGACATTTTGTTGTCTGCTGTATCAGATGTTGCAAAGCAATCAATGAAAAATGCACTAAATGAAGCTATTGAGAAGAATGATGGTAACCATGATCTAAGTGTAGCCTTCGATGGGACTTGGCAAAAACGTGGCCACATATCGCTGAATGGTGTAGTTACTACGACGAGCTTTGATACAGGGAAAGTAATCGATGTAGCTATAAGATCCAAGTACTGTAGATGTAAGAATAAATATAAGAATGAACATGAAGAGAAATGTTGTGCAAATTATAGTGGTGTTAGTGGTGGAATAGAAATAAGCGGTGTGCACGAAATCTTTGAAAGATCCCTCGAACGTGGCGTACGATACGAGCACTATTTAGGTGATGGGGACTCTAAAGCCTTCCAAAATGTTGCTGACTCACACATTTATGGCCAGGATTTTGAAATCAAGAAACTTGAATGTATTGGCCACGTTCAGAAGAGGATGGGTCGAAGATTATTAGATCTCAAGAAAAATAAGGCAGCGGCGAAGGCAGCCGAGAAGAAAAAAAATCAAACCGAGGAAAAAGAAAAATCAAAGAAAAAGAAGAAAGAACCAGAGTTTAAACTGACAGGTGGAGACATTTTAAAAATACAAAAGTATTATGGCCTTGCTATTAGACGCAACCCAACAAATTTAGAGGCAATGAAGAAGGCTGTGTGGGCAGAATATTTCCACTTGGCGAGTAGCAACCAAAATCCGCAGCATGCTTTGTGTAACGAATCTTGGTGTAAATATAAGAAATCTATAGCTTCAGGGACTCCATATGATCACACCAAACACTTTCATCTACCTGAACATGTGTTGTTAGAAATAAAACAAATTTTTAGAGATCTCAGTGACAGTGGACTTTTGAGTAAATGTTTACACGGGAAAACTCAAAACCCAAATGAGTCGGTAAATAACGTCATATGGAGCCGCCTTCCCAAAATTAATTTTGTGGCACTAAACACATTAGAATTAGGAGTGTATGATGCAGTAGCAAACTTCAATGAGGGCAATATTGCTAAATGTGATGTCCTTAAGAAGCTGGGTATTAACGCTGGAAAAAATTGCACAAAAGTTTTGAGGGAATTGGACCAAGCGCGTATTGCTAAAAGTGACCGAGATGCTTCTGAAATACAAAAGAAGATTAGAGGAAGCAAGCAGCTTGCAAAAAGGAAGCTGGAAGACCATTATGAAGCAGAGGACAACAAGGCAGGACCTTCTTATTCTAGTGGGTTATACTAACAACCATACCAGGTACGTTTGACCTCGTTTTTCCGCAAATATATATTTTTTAACAAAATGTACCTTTTCTCAGAAACTACATGAGCTAGAGCTTTCAAATTTTTACCACACACTCATTATATATAGCCACAAAGTTTAACATAGGGATTTTGGCATATTCTAACTATATCAAATGTTACAGAAGTTTTATTAGTTAATTTCGATGATTTTTTTATTAATATTAAAAAATATATATTTAAGTACTTAAAATGAATCATAAACAAAAACTACTGTGTTAATTGGTGACCATGGCTACCAAAAACAAGTGACAAAAATTTTGTTGTCATGGTTACTGTGGATCCTGAGAAAAGGTACATTACATTAACATTATAGAGATAGGACGTACCGAACCCCCTTAATAATGTAAATGAAATGAATTAATAATTAATAATGGTAGCTTTTGATACAACTAAAATATATAATCGTGGGCCTCCAGTGCATTAGTTTTCAACTGAATGTATGAATGTATGTCCGGCTGTGGATTCTAAGTTTAATGTTGAACATTTTTTATTAATTCCTTTTAAACGACTTGGGGTATCAACTTCAAACCCGATAACAAAGTATACTAATAACATAAATATTCTTATTCACTATCAAGTTTCAACTGTTACCATTTCGAAATGGCCGCCTCTTTTATTTTTAAAAGCTTAACATCTAAAACATGTTCAAGTTCACAAATGGCTATAATGGAAACACTCAGTAATTTGACAAAGTTGCAGTACAACTTTTAATTACCCGTATATATAACGGTTGTAGTAATTTGACATGAACTTGTCAGTAACCTGGATTACCTCCCTAGTGGTTCCATCAAATGCTCAGTGAAGTTAAGGAAAGTTAAGAGTGCGTATAATTAGTTAGTAAACTACTAAAGTTACTGTAATAACAAGCTTTGGCCAAGAATTAATACAGCTACTGCTATAAGTTGATGAACCACTTGAGTCATTATAATAACAGAGCTTTGGCCAAAGAGCGTTTATAGGCCTATCCATAAACTCGGATAAATTTTGATAAATTGTTAGCGTGGGAAGTCTATCAATTTTCTTCATTGAATTTTTTGCAGGAAAATCTGTTTGATGCAGAAAAGGACTACAATAGAGCGTTTTCATAGCCTATTTCTTAAACAGAGACTCTGTTTTTTTTCAATGCAATGATATTATTAATCTTCTTACATAGTATGTAAAAGGTCAGATGACTAGTCATGGTTTTAAGTACTTTTAATTGCGAATAGATTACGGTTTTGTAATAAACATTGGTTATTGTTAAAGTTATTTTAAATGCGCAGACGTTAATAATTTTCCATCATGGTTTTGTTGATGCGGCTCAAAAAGAAAGTTTTTTTGGTAAAAGTTTTCTTAAGCTCTGGTTTGACTGTCTAATATTTAGTTCACTATTCACTAAAACAGATAATATGAATGATAGAATAACGTTAATGAATATTAGTTAAACTTAAGTATAGTATCAATTACTGTTTCCTTTTATACATGGGTAAAGTACTGATTATTATATGGATATACTGTATATATATTATGTAAACATCAAATATATAAATTAACATTTAGTACAATTTTCTAATAAATTATTTAAAACACACTCTCTACAAACAAGAAGTAAATATTTAAAGAAAAACAAAACCGCCCTATTTCAAATTAAACAGCAGTTAAAGATATTTAGCTCCAAGATAATAACCAGACGAAAATCTAAACTTATATATAAACTATTAAGTACGTATACTTATCGTAGGAGGGCTGAACGCAAAATGAGGCGGCGGCGACGAGGGGCAAATATTTATCCGGTGTTAAACCTCCCTCCAGGCCCCTTATAAAATAATACCCTTGAAGTCTTCTCTATTTACCGTTCTTTGTGTTAGCAGTAGCATATCAGGTGCAAAAAGCAACTGAGCATTTTACTGCGTAAAGGGCTATAAAAATAACACTAAGTATGAGTCGACATGACATATAAAACAGTGGTTTGTGATGATTGAAAGTATGTTTTACAATAATGTTGCATACAGTATCCAATATACAATAGTCATGAAATGTAGATGTTGAAATCTTTATATAAAAGCTAGTTTTCATATAAAATATGTACGAGGAACAGCTGCTCTTTACAAGGAAAAGACAAGAGCTTTACAATTTCTTTATCATAATATTGGAATATTTTTTTATCAACTCTGATGATATAATAAATAATAAAATAATAAATAATTAGTAGATTTATTAGAGTAACCAGTAAATATATTTGTTTTATAGTAAATAGTAAATTTATGATGTTACTCGCAATTTTATTATTGGTTCTTATTGCAACGGGCATAGATAAGAACTTCATAACAATTTTAAGAGTGTGATGGTAATTGCCGCCTTTCAGGATTGTTCAACTAGAGCATTGTAGATTTTATACAGTTGCACCTTAATTCTTCGTTAAAAATAACATGTTTTATCTTTATTTAAAGGTCATACGAATATGTAGTAAGTTGTGAATGTAAATAAATCTTGAGTGCATAATAGTTTTTAATAATTTACTGTATACAAGTACGCAATTATTAAGTTTACATGGTAGTTATAATATCAAATATCAAAGAAGGAATTATTGAATTATTTTCATCACAGTTTTCTGCTAATTTCACATAAGAAACATATATTGTAGATTCATCAAATTCATACAATTTTACATAGTTGGATAATTTGGGTGTAAAACCAAGCATGTCTCAAAGAAATCAGCATTGTATTTTGGTACGTAGGCCAAAATGGTGGAAAGTAATATAGGCCTTTCAGTGCGAAATCCAGGCGTTAAAACTTTTAGCTAAATCATCATGGTACGTATGTTTAAATTTCACCAAGAAAAAATATACTGTTTTAAAATCTTTTTGAAATCATGATTTGGTTGATTATATCACCATATTATAAAGGGTACCAAAAGCATAGATCCTTTATGTCTCCAACATTTTACAAATAGTTAAAAAACGTTCACACTAATTAAGTATTTCATATAATGCAGCTTGTATTGAAATATACTTGCAATGTGCTTGTAGTCATAAACGTACAAAGTAATTTAGCTAGCTCTAGAGAATAAAAACAATATAAATAGGCCACTAAACCTTGATTCGTCAACGATTCTTTAATATCCTCGCCTGGTCACTCAAGTTTCGGCTATAAGTAGGTTTATAACCTGTTATACTATTCGACAGGAACCCCTCCAACAATAAATATTCCTCCTCAAAAATTATAATATAAATTTCTCCTTATCTGTTTGGTTATCGTTAACTCAAACTATTTTCTAGTATAAGATAAAATAAAATAAAGTGTGAAAATGTGTATCTGCTTCATTTTGGAATACAACCTACAATTTTAGGTATTACTTGAAGATTTTTAAGTGACAAGTAGTTTAACTTAATTGGAGGAATAGGAAGAAGGTGTAAATACCTGAGATTGATCGATGGATTGGGCATGACAGTTTAATTAATATAAGGTTTTTGTTGTTTTAATCAAGTAATCCTGTTTACAAACAAAACAGGTGTTATTTTTACAAAGATGAGTGGTTATTTTATTACCGAATACATAAATTAATGTCAATGAAACGTGCATATTGTATTAATATCCGTTTTAATATTTAATGTGGTGCTTTCGTCAAATGTTCCTTAAATATCTACTTTTCACACTTTCCAACATTTTGCTATGTGTTTTATGTTTGTGACATGCTACGAGTTGTGATATGTGAATATTACAATTATAAAATCGTAATTAAACATGTTTACATGGTTTTAGAAAGCTTTTTCTGATAAACCTTGAGTTATTGTCATTATGAGGATTGCACCAATTTTTTCAAGGGTGGTTGTGTTCACTTAATGTAAAAAAGCTATAGCGAGCGAATTCTCAGCATTGAAACATTAAGTTTCTTCATTTCTCCCAGGAGAAATACCCATGTCTTCCCTGAACTTGGAATAAATATTCAAATTGAGTATAATTTAAGTTTCATTTTCAGCATTCCATATTTTCCATTTTTCTATACATTCCATAATTATTTCCATGAGCTTCCATATTTTTAAGCTTGACTATTACGTAAAAAGTCCATCAGTTAACAAGCTGTAATTGCATAATTACTTTGGTCGTAGCCATTAAGACCTGTTGGTAACAAATGGATGTGGAATCGGTGAACGTTTAATGTCAATACCCTTTTCATTACAGGCACAAAATGATTGTAAACGTAATTAAGTGTGTCCTGTTTTAAAATTGCATTTTTAATTGCATTTTAAAATTTATAGTATTAGCATTGCTTAGAACATTTATATTCTGTAAGTCAATAAACAGTTAACAAAAAACGATCCTTGGCCGCCCAGTATTAACGACAGATGTTCACGCCATTGCGGTGAGCTAGTTGGGACCAACCATCTGACTATTGCCAAGTGACGAATATTATGAAAATCAAATTAATTGTAAAACATGCAATATTTATTTGTTTAGAATTTCAGTTATTTGTTAATAAAGGAACTTTAGCGATTGTTTAAGACTCTCTTGGTTAAAATTAACATATTAAAAGTCAATAATGACGTTTTATAAACAAAATGAAGTGTATAATGAAGATGGTATCAAGTGTTAGCTTTATTGCAGGTCCGCATACGTGCATTAGTAATATTATTTGTAGTGTTAAAAACGCCTACCATTTAAATATCCCACTAAACAATTTATTATATTTCGTACATCTAGTGGCAAAAACAGATTGAAAGTCATAAAGTCGTACATTAATGCTTTATTAAAAACGTGTGTTTGAATTCTCATCCAAAATGTGTTTAGGTTTTACAATTTAAAGAGGACTTATTAAATTCTTCCTGTTCGCTGGATATACGAGAGTTAGTCTATTACATTAAAAAACTTCACTTTTAGGCCTAATTCGACGTCTTTTACAAACCCATGCCAAATCCAAAATACATTAAAGTGTTTCCAGTTATATAACCGGCGTTGACTGATAGCTAATGATTGAATTTCGTAGTAATTTAACTGTGCTAATGTATTTATTACATGTCACACACTCTTAACGTATTTTAATGACATATACTTTATTAAATAAATCTGTATATCTTATTATACTCACGCAGTTGGTTAGCATAATGTAAACTAAATAAATTAGAAATAAATTTAAAATATTATTATTTTATTTATACGCTTGGGAAAACCAGTTAGGCTGTAAATTACATTAGGTAAATAATTATTATATTAATATTAAGCTAAATTACATGTTTTAGGAATCGGAACAGACTCTTTATTGCAATGAATATTTCGTTAAAGGTCCCCAGTGTTTCTAATTAAGAAATTCAATTTAAACAGAGAACGAGAGGTGTAGATGATCAAATCTAATACCAGAGCTCCACCGTCAAAGGGAATTTCATTTAGTCCCTTCGTGTTTGATTTGAATAAAAGTTTTCTTATTTAGAGTTGAAAAGTTCGAGGAGGTTTTTGTCTTAAACCCCCTGGGTCAAGAACGGAAATAATGGCATGTTTTAGGACTTGAAACAAAACGAGGAAAACTAATATGAAAATTAAATCAACTATGTGTTAATATGAAAATCTCATATTCGAAACAAACAAAAGCTGAAAACAACATATTTGTTTTGTACATTTTCCCTGAAAAAATACAAAGTCGTATTTAAGTTGAATAATTGTAGCAGAGGTAAACATTGAAATGAAAACAGAGTTAGCTTTGTTAAATACATAAATGAATCGGTCGAATTTTTTACTTTTAGTTCAATAAAAGGATAAAAATTGAGGCAAATTTTTCAGTGGAAAATATTTTATTTTACTGCATGTCGACATGGGGTCATATAGCCTCTCTTCCCAACGACGATTTTGGTGTGTATACTCTCAGCACGATTTTGGTGCTGTATAATCAGAGAAACGGGTTGGTACTATTTATCTTAAAATAATAGTATTAATTGTTTCGTAGTAATTCGCTTATGCAATCCAGGGATATTATGAACAAATAGGAAGAAAAGGTTCAATTCCATGGCTCTTCATTGTTTAACTACATCTAATTAGAAGACTTATTAATGAATTTCGTGACGGATTAGAACAGAACCTTGAGTCGAATATTACTAAATTTATCTGTTTCCTCAGAACCGACTTGGCGTAAAGATATGAAACGACTGTTAGATTAAGTTCTGCAATAACAGTAGTAATTCGAAATCAATGTTTAAGATTTTTGTTTTGTTTTTAAAGGCGTCACGTAATCTTAAAATGTTAACTTGTTCCATCCTATAGGCAAGAACAGGCAGGAAGAACCAAGGAAGTTAGGGAAGCTAACGACACCTCAACACGCCATTCGCTATGATTGCCTGAGATCTCTCTCTCTCTCTCTCTCTCTCTCTCTCTCTCTCTCTCTCTCTCTCTCTCTCTCTCTCTCTCTCTTTCTCTCTCTCCTCTCCTCCCTTTCTTTTCTAGATTTTTCAAGGTTAGAAATTCGCTGCAGATTTCCAATTGCCTGGAAAAAGTCGTAACGATTTTCGAAAGCTAGAGCGAAAGATTAGAACATGTAGAGGAGCTGCAAGTAAATCGCTTCAAGCTAACATACAACTGTATGCCAGATCGATAATTGGGAAAAGATGGACTAACACGATCTAGATAGTGTGATTAGATCGTATTTAGACGATGCTTCGATGTAAATGTACATAAGAGGTGGTAAACTTATAAGAAGGTAATGTTACCGTGAAAATGTAATCGTAATTATTCATTAACCATTCAACAGACTGTCATCAGGTCGGTTAATAAAATTAACTCATTCATCATCTCATTCGCCACTGTTACGTAAGAGTAATTACAATAACAGAACCAAAAGAGGTTATTTTTAATCAGTCTTATAGTTAACTCATACAGTACGTGCAGAGTCCAAACATCTCTGAGACCAATTGTTGAAACGAGAATTGAGTCGATCAATTCCAAAAGTCGTTATGTCCAAAACATGAAATTTTTCAGGAAATGATAAAAAACATCTTATAACATTAAGAATTGTAGTATAAAACTGATTCTTTTTCCTTATTTTTCTATATTTTTTTATTTACTTGTTACTCCTAATCCTAAAAATATTGAGGTTTCAGTTTATTTACAAATTAATAATATATTTTGGACATAACGTGATTTGGAACTGTAAATGGGAGTTAACGAGTTTTGGAACTTTTGCCTATTTACACTAAGTGAAATTGATTTTGGAAGTTTGGGACTAGGGTTATATAAAGAGAGTAAGTTCATTTTAAAAACTCTTACTATTCAAATATTATAAAATGAGCCTGGACTTAATTACACATTATAAAAATTATTTTCATTGCCAAAGTCTAAAATTTTTATATTTTACACTCACAAAACAAAAAAAGAGGAAGTTAATAAAAAATAACTTTTTTAAAGATTATAAAATAAAATAAGCTTGGACTTAATTACACATTATAAAAACTAATTAATTTCATTGCCAACAAAGTCCTAATTTTCTTACAATAAAATACTTGACGAAGGTCTAGTCAAGAATGCAGAACTTTAAAACAGTCTATTGGACACAGCAAGGTTGAACGGAAGATGAATGATGGTTGGGGTGCACCAACCCAAAATCAGTTGTTATTAAAATTCAGCTCCCCAAATATTATAAAACTAATACTAATTTCAGTTGTAAGACTGATTTTTCCATGTTAAACTGATTAGTCTGATTTATTTTGGACAAAACGGCTATTGGAACTGAATCACTATATGAAAGGTGAAGTTCAATAGGACTTAACGAGTTTTGGTCCAGTAACTGTAAGGTGGAGGACATAACGGATTATGGAACAGTTTTAGACAAGGACTTGACGAGTTCTGGAACTGTACCTGGTTTTCAAAGTGATTTTTAAATAGGAAATAATGACTTTAGGAACTGTAAGATCTCTGAAATGTATTACCATAGCAACCAGCTATCAAATGGTGCAAAACCCAAAAATTTGTTTTTGTGGACATAACGAGTTTTGGAATTGACCGACTCAATTGTTTGTTAACCGTACTGAGCTAATTATCAGAATGGATTTAGTATACGATTAAAATTCCTTCACAAACTCACTTGGCCCTTTTTAAGGCCTACTTACAATCAGCTGACTCCAGGGAAAGCATTTCCTTTCAATCCAGAGACAAGATCCTCTTTAGTAAAGTTAGTCTAGCGAAAGAAACGCAAAGAAAACAAAGTTCAGAAAAATTATGCAACGTTTAAAGGGTGTATGTATTATGTAGAGTAACATGCAGAAGTCTTGCAATGTCTTGTTAAACTCTTTCGGTTGGCTGCAAAAACACGCGAAGAGAATTAAGTTTTTCTCAGAACTGGTTTGTGTTCAAACAAGCCCTTTTCACGGTCCGACTGAGCAACCACTTAAGCAACATTTGTTGTAAGGATTATGCAAACAAAAAAACATGGTACGGTGTTAAAAATCGTAAATAAAGGAACGATTTGTTGCATAATAAGTGAATTTTTGTATTTTGCCCAAAGATAAGCTCGTTTTCCTGATCTAGAAGCGAAAAGGTTAGGAGAGGATGCCAGTCATAACCTAAGCAACTCAAACTAAATGAACACGGACGCGTAATCTTTATCATGCTGGTTGTACTGAGAAGATCTGTAATATAATGAACGAGATTGCTAAAAAATAGCCACTCAAATAAAATGAGCTACATGGGTTTGTAAATTATATTTTATGAAATACCAGTTTTTTAAAAATATATTTCTGTACGAGTAATATATTTCTAGAAGTTATGATAACAATGAAGGTAAAATTAGACGATCCACGGATCTTTTGGTTTTTTTATTATTCATTGCTGGTAGATAAATTTACACAAGGCTAAATATAAGATTCCCATCCCTCAAGAGGGTGGCGGCCTCTCTTCGTTGATGAGGTCGTTAGAGGGCTGTCCAGCGTAACAACTCAGCTTCTGATGCCAAAATCTGGTGCCCTTAAAGTAGAAGACACCTCAGTCTCTCATTTTACAATGATACAGATTCAACGTGATTTGTTATTTCAAATTGTACAGATTGGAAAACACAAATTTAGTTATTTAGTTATTATTTAGAAATATTTAGTTATTTCCTGTCCGTTTTTATAAATAAGTTTGTTCAGAAAAGGTCAGAAGACCAAACTCCTAGTTTTTTAGCGCAATTGAGTTTATAAGTACGTGTAGTAGCTTGAATCTTGGCATGTTACTGAAGTCTGTATTGAAGAAGACTTATCGAGGTCTGAAAGATTGCATAGAGGGGTGTAGCAAAATACAGCTTCTTTCTGTGCAGCTCGAAGAAATATACTTTCCCTCAACCAAATTTAAATATTATAAAAAATAGGTGATTTATACACAATGTCTGTCAGTCTGTATTATGTAAGAAATAAACGCACAAACTATTGAACTGACCGGGCAGGAATTTTGCGCTAAGGTAGATCATAATTCCAGCCATCTCATAGGCCTATTTACGTTTTTGATAATTTTTAAATAGTTTTCATGGGAACGGTTGTTATTTTCTGATTGAAACGTGCGAAGAACGAGTAAAAACTGGTTTCAAATATTTATATAATGAATGCTCTCAAGACTAGAGAAAGTAACTGTTGTAATTAATCCCAAAAATATTTGTCTAGTGCTTGAAGTTTGCATCCTCAAGATAATGCTTGGACAAACAAGAACTCCAACAAACTTCGACTTGCCACCTCCGGCCAACGCATTTCCTGAAGTTGAGTTTATAGGGAATCTATTTTAAACAAATTCAAGGGAGCTAAAGGGCGAGTAATTTTAACTTATCATACTTCCAAGTTTACAGAGTATAAAGGTTTTACGATTCAATTTGAAGTGTTGTTTGTTTTGATTGTTGTTGTTTAATCTATATTGTTTGTGTTTTGACATTGTTAATAAACGCTTATGTCGTGTGTTGTGCTATTGTTTTATAAATAAATGGGTATTACAGTTGTGCGGGGATTGAAATCCGCATTAGATTCAGATTAAAAAAACGCATGCCCAAATTTTAGGGTATGGTTGAAGTAAAACGTAACCTGTTGTTCAATGTAGTTTCCCAACATACTTGATTAATATTTATTCCATTGCATTTATATTTATTTAACAAAACCATTTTCAGCTCTAAAGTAACAAAATTTGGCTACCATTACGATGATATTAATGTTTGTTGATATTGTAGAGGATTATGAGCTAATTATAAACAGTTTAAGAATGATTAAAGGAAAAAATTTGTTTATGCTGTTTGAAATAATAATTTACATTACTCGAATTGAATGAGGTAACATTAAATTTTATTTCGCCCAGCAATACGTTTGTTTGCAAACCGTATGATTGAAGTAGTCAAAATTTCTTATAGTTCCTTTAAGATATGTTTTCGACATGAAACATCATGGTTTAATTGCTTGACGATAAATGACAGTTAAACATAGTTTGAGATCTCTCAAAGCTTCAAAGGGCGATTTTAGTTAAAAATTCATAAGTATTTACAGTAAAAATTTACATGTATGGTCATAATCTTAAAGAACACAGAATTTTTATAAACAGGGCAAAGAGAGGATAATATGTTGTAATCCTTGACAGGGAATGCGTTCTTCCCGACAACATAATTAGTACGTAGTTAGTACGTTTAGTATAAGTTTTTTTTTTTGGGTAAAAGTCGTCTCTAGGTGACATAATTTCGAAAATATGAAACTCATGACACTGTTTCCCTTCGTTATCAGAATCATTAACGCCATCACACCTAATCATTCCCCCCCTTCATATTCTTAGAGTTAGTGTACTCGTAAAAAAATAAACACATTAGTTATTTTTTTTACTTATTACAATCATTAAACCTACATTGAAAGACAAAGTCCAGTAAAATAAAAGACTATTCTAACATTGTGTAGTGACTGTTGTGATACTGAAATTGCGGGGAGTCGGTTGATATTTTATTCAGCTGATCTTTAGAACTGCAATGGGACTCCATATAAAGGCACAACTGTCCCAAACAACACAGTGGGTCCCCCTGGCACTAGGCTATTACTTTCTGTTTAAATATTTTGCGCATAAACTCTTTTATTGTTTCAAATACAATTAAAAAAAATAAAAGCCCAACCATTTATTTTTCAAAACAGTATATTTAAATTAACTATTTTCAATAGCACATATTTGGTGTTATCAGATCAGTAGAATATTGCAACTGCGCAGCCGTATATTCGTCAAATGTAAATAACGTAAATAAGTTGTCGTTGTAAAAATAATCTGCGCAACTAATTGAAACTGCAGAGATGTAAATCTTAAATTTCCCGTAAGTTTAAATTTGTAGACACAAGAGTAGTATAGTGTAATATAATAGCTATATAGGAAAATAGGTAAATAGACATTTGAGAGTAAATTGACAGTAACGTTCTGTAGATTTACTAACAATCTACAGAACTTTACTGTCAATTCACTCTCAAATGTCTATTTACCATATAACTATTATATTACTATACTACTCACAAGAGACTCCTTGACTAATATTTTTTTTATTTGGACACTCTTTATGTCACCACAAGTGCTAGACAATTATTTTATTAGCTCAGTTGATCATGAATTCATATTTATATTGGACATTTATGTGTTTAGTATTTATAGAATATTTTACAAAGTTTCGTAGCCCTCAATTGGATTGAAAGGTTAATTATGATATTATTTAGGTATTGTCAATCACTAAAACTAACCCAAATATTTTCTGGTTAAATTTCGACCAGTAGGCGATATCTAGTATATAATTACGTGAAATTTTGAATTATTACCCAAGGTTGAATACTTGAGTCTATATAATATATAAAACTGTTAAAGTGGACTTGCAGTTAGTATTGAACTACTGGACACAAGATAAAACATTTATTAACTTAATTATCTAGTTGGCACTGTTTCCGGAAATGTTTTTGGTTTCCGTTAGGGTCAGACAGTTTTGTGGCTGGCATTACTGCCAATGGTGTAATGTACTGTCGGAATTTCTCGTACTTATAACACATATATTTTCCCAAGAGTAATAAAAAAATTTTACCAGCCGAGACGTTATGTTTAATAGGGGACGTAATTTTTGTATAATGAACATAGTCTAAGTACAAAAAGTCCTAACAAGTTATAACATGGTAACAGCCGCCATCGTGGGAAAAATATTACCGGTCCCTATTTTCTACACATTCATGAAGTTTACATGGGAAACATAAGATATACTTAAAAAGAGTAAATAATTTACATTAATTTTATGTATTTGTTTTAGCGAATTTCCCCTATAGAGAAGAAACTGTTACTGTAGGCCTCATGGAAAGACCTAAGCCCGAGACCATCATAACTTCATTTCGAGGTCCCTAGATGCCAAAAACACAATTCGTTAATTTTCATATATATGTTTATGTGGTCCGATCTATATAAAATTTGGCACAGTAATGTAAAGTAGTAATTATTCGGACGAGTTCGAAAACCAGCCTGATCGGACCATTAGAGGAGGGAGTAAAGGGGGGGTAAACCCCTGCAAAATTGGGTTTTTAATTGCCGCTCTATGTCCATTGGTTACCGAGATATCGCTAGTGGTAAACACATTACGTTGTCCCAATGTTAACCTTATGGGAAATAAATAAAATTCTATATCTTGTTTATCTGTCAACATATCTGAGAGAAACTTGGTATATGGCTTCATCTAGTTGATATCTACTGGATTGTTGCAAAAATGATCAAAATGTCACACTTCCATGACAGCAAACGTGCATACATATTTTCCATGCTATTCTTATGGTGATAATTATTGCATGCTCATTTTAGGATTTAAGTTGAATTTACTTGATTTGAGGCTCCGTCTAAAAGATTTATTAAAGCATTTAAAATTTGCTGAGTATGCAGGTATGCTGCAACGGGGGTATTTATTTGGTCTCATACGTTCAAGTTAGTTATTTATTGTTTAGGACAAACTTTCAATATAAAATGAGTATATAAATGGATATCATATTTCGCAGATTAATGCTTTATTTTTTCCAGTTCTTACTTTACACAGAATACATGTAAAGTTCTCATGTAAATTATATTCCCAACGCATTTAATCCTATGGTCTGAGGGAACATTATATGTTTATGGAATCTTAGGAAAATTCCAGTAATTTGACAACTCAATCATTGAAATTGTGTCACACAGGTTTCCTTCCATGAAGAAAATTTTAAACTGTCATGTCAAGTATACCTTCAATGGGGAGAAAACCCAATGGAGCAGTGAATATATTTATTAAAATTGATCGATATTTCATTCGTCGATTTTAAACGTTGAATATACCACACAAGGTGTAATTATCACTTGCACTAAACATTTATTTATCAACTTTTACTCCAAGTTCCAAACCGCAAATAAAATACAAATTCTATTTCTGCATAGTTTTTCCCAGAATATTAAAAAATATAACAATTCGAAATAAATTTATTATGATCTGACGAATATACAGTGAGCTGGGTTGTTGAAATCAGTATTGCAGAGTATCGCTATGACCGTCTACATACAAATCGCCGCAGTCAGAACAATGGTGAGCTGCAGCATTACCATAATCTGATAATGACGCCGGTGCCTGTGTTCGTTTATGCTGGGGAATTTTCCTTTCTAAAAAAATACCTGAATATTGGACGTCCCATCCAATGTTATTATAGTTTTCACAAGGACCAATTTTGAGGCCGGTCTAAAGCGTTGTGAACAATGAAATTATATTATTATGTTTTAAGAATCTGAGATTCATGGAAGAGGTTACTGGGTGGTCAGTTTAATATTTATGATAATCAGACTGAAATGTTTAGTGATGAAGGGTTTTAGATGTAATCCTTTACGAAGTTTAGCGTTGCACTGATAAGATCGCGAAGCCACTTTTGAATTATTTGTAAAAAATATTTTTAAACTCTTATAATATATAAATTTACATGTATATACGTATATGCATAGAAGAAACGACAATAAATGCATTGTATTTCACCAGCCCGATTTCTATATTTTCTTAAATGGGAAATAATTTCCAGCCTCTACGTCAATCTTAATAAGTCATTCAGGAGGCTCTCACTGAATGACTTATTATCCTCAACAGTGGCATGACAAAAGTACTAATACAACATACAAACTTAAATAAAACTCACGATTACCTAAAAAGTTTTTTTTTACCAAAATTTAGTTATTATATTGACATTGTAGCCCAATTATATGTGAAACATAAACGAATTTATGAGCTTACTTCAATAATCAAATACATTGTATTGTTAAAAAAATATTGAAATATTGATTTTTAATTTACTGAGCTTTACACAAAAATAATATAGCAGTAAGTGAATAAGTAATGATGAAATATTCCTCGTTGCTAGAAGACTGAAAGTATTGCCAAGCATTATTTATCTCTACCTATGACTGGCTATACCTTTCATATCACAAAACCATACGATAATTGATTTTCAGATTTACTTCCGACCAGTGTACAGCACTGATCAAGCTGTTCAGGTATTTATAATCAAAGTATAGTCTGTGCCACTGTCCGCTGCGACAGACCACTCACTGCCACCGCGTCGGCGTTGTCGTCGCCAGCGCTGCCCCGCCTAGCGGCAGACGGTCAAAACAGACTTCTACCGCGCAGTGATCAGTCAAACTTTTATACTAAATGGTCTCAACTTTTAGTGCGTTTTTGTATTTAATTTTTAAGAGTGCGCGGTCAATTCAAGTTTAAGCTATTTCTGATTGTTGATGGTTCATCAAGTGATTACAAAAGGTAATCTTAAGAAAATATACTCGTAAATTTAGATAGCCAATAACGCATGGATTTTTGTGTTTTTAGCTCTTAATAGCTCAATAGTTGTTTGAGATTTTCGATTCTTTCGGTTGCTTATAATGCTTGTACAACTGGGGCTAATTCTTGGGGCCCACGCAGTCCATAAGACTAATATAATTTTAGCATTGGTCTTATGGACGGCGTGGGCCCCAAGAATTGGCGCTAGTTATACAACATTAAAATGACAAAAATAGATCTGTTTAAAATTAAAACTAATATATATGGCAATTGCCGACATAAATCAAACACCTTTGACTCGAAATATGTAACTGTTATGCAATGTTATTATTGAGAATAATATTGTATAAATACTTATGAAATCACATATTAAATTAGTTTAGAGCTATATATATGTTAAATATGATGTAAAAGCATAAAGAATCTTAGGAGCGAAAGGCGAAAGGGTATTCAGTTCCTAAAAATCGTCACTTCTTTATGTCTTTAGAGTGAAAGGATGATTGATCAAACTGTAATAGACTGTATCAGCATTGTTTTTTTTAACAAAGTTTACATAAACCACTTTTAGTTGTGTTTAATTGTTTTAAACATTGTTTATCCTGAATAGGTATTTTATTTAGTTTTTCTACAAAGGCGTACATTATGCTCAAGGCTCGTTTTAGATAATAATAGAATACCCAAATACATCGAAACATTAGTTTTTCTCTTCAGAATATCGTGTTAATAATAACGAATTCATTATTCATGACTTCAGTTATGAATTGCGAATTCTTTTCATATTGACAAAGACGCTACTGTATTACGACGGTGAAAATGTTTGTTAATGGATTCACGACTCTGAAAGCTCTGTCAAGACGCAGAAGCCAGTTTCCAGAAGCCAATAAAATTATAACAGAACCAAAAGATATTTTGGAGTAAGGGTAGGGAATGTTACAGCGTGACTAAATCATTAACCAAGCGTATTATTATTCTAAAGAGCGCTTTTCTTTATTGTATCACGTATTACTCTATCACTTTTCATTGCTGGAGCTTATATTCTTGCAAACGTTAATAAAAAAAAATAATAAAATATATCTCTTTTCAATTTCTAAGGGCGATAAATAAACATTTGGCCATTGGCTTAAAAAAGGCTTATGGAAGGTCTTTCACGGTTTTAGTTAAATAGTATTTAAGTATTTAATTTTAAAACAACTAAAAGTGTTATGATTTCTAACATAAAAGTTATCATTTTAAAAGGTTTTACTTTTCTGGTTTACTGTTTTTATAAACATCAAATCTTTAAACAGAGTTGGTTAAATATGTAACAAAACAACAAGTTTTATTTGGTGCATGTAAATACAGTTTTCATGTAGATTAATACTTAAGGATAAATACATCATGCTAAACGTTATAAGCACACATATGAAAAAAGAAACGTTACTGAATTAGGCAAATTGCAATTTAAATAAATACGTTCAATTTTTTTAAAGAGTTTTTGTCTAAGATAAAATAGACCACGTTAGTAGAGCGTTTCTAATCAGAATAATTTATTGAATAGCGGACAAACTATTGTAATGGCACGGGCGGCAGCACGGCGTTGCAGCGCTGGTATTTGGAACTTATGGAATTTGAGTAATAATTTCTACAGTTGGCCTTTGATCCACGCTCTTATATTAGCCTTGCAATCCAGTACGGTTGAACCATTTTAAATGTGTAACAACAGAACTGACATCCAACCATAATTTTGAGGGAAATCTGAATTCGTTGCTTTGGCTTCTAAAATGTGAATCTATATCGTACGTCAGTTCCCGTATTGAGACAACTAAATATTATACTCAACTAAATAATTTAATAGGCATCAGATCAGATGTGCTAGATGTGCCTTTGTTTGTGGATTAATTATAATAAAACTGTTTATTTTACATAATGGAGTAAAATATATAATTCGCAGGTTTTAGCGAATTTCCCCTATAGGGATGAAGCTATTACCCCTATTGTTACCCCTTATTATCATGAAGCTATTACCCCTTATTGTCATGGTAAGACCTAAGTCCGAGACCATGATAGCTTTTCGTTTTGGGGCCACCAGAAGCAAAAAACACCATTCGTTCGAATTTTTATATATCTATCTATCTATCTATCTATATAGATATATATATAATATCTATATAGATATCTATATAGATAGATATATCTATCTATATATAGATATAGATATATATATATATATATATATATGTGTGTGTCTGTAAGCACGATAGCGGCCGTAAATATGGTCCGATCTTAATGAAATTTGGCATAGACATGTAAAGTGGTAATCAATTGGACGAGTTCGTAAACCAGCCCGATCGGACCATCGGAAGGGGGGATAAAGGGGGAGAAACCCCCCCAAAAATGGGTTTTTTGAGTTTTTCACCTAGAAAAATAAAATTAATCCGATTTTTGTTGGCACCATTGAATTCAGCTAAAAAAAAAAAAACAATTTAGTAACTTGAATCATTGATCTATCTCCATTGGTTACCGAGATACTGAAAGTAGTAAACACAGTACGTTGTTCCAATGTTAACCTTATGGGGAATAAGTAAAATTCTATAACTCGCTTATTTCTCAACATATCTTGATAAAACTTGGTTTGTGGCTTCATCTAGATGATATCTAATGTATTTTAGTCTAAAACCCCCAAAATCTTCATTTTTGTGGCAGCAAACCTGCACACTCATTCCCCATGTTATGCTTATGGGAAATAAAATGTTCTATATCTTCCTTATTTTTAACATTTTTTTATAAAACTTGGTATCTTCTTCTAGTCAAGATCTACTAAACAATGAAGTAAAACCAACCAGTTTTAACATACCTGTTGCAGCAAACCTGCATACTCATTCCCCATGTTATTCTTATGGAGATTACAAAAACATGTCAAATTTCGCTATGTTGGATTGAATTATGTTCTTTTGCATTTGAAATTCGCTGAGTATGCAGGTCTGCTGCAACGGGTGTATTAATATATGCTGCCGCTTTTGTCACTGATCAAAGTAATCAAAGTATTAAAATCGCTGGGCATCAAAATAATTAGAAAAAGAAAATGTTCTAAAAAGTATATTTCTTTGATTATTTTCTGGGTTAATCTTCTCCTCTTTCTTAGTTGCAGGTTATGTAATACATGACGTATTTTTTTATGAGATTATATGATTATAATGCAGCCTCCATCAATATAAAACTGAAATAGGAAACTGGAATTAAATAATTTTGATTACTAGCAAATTAAATATAGTGGTCAACACCATCATGACAAACACTTGTAATTTACTCCATATTTAGTTTTCCAATATAAACTTCCAAATAACATAGTTTGACTAGTACAGTTTAAAATGCTTCTTTTAAAAACAGTTCATTGAAATTATTATTGAAAGGTCAACATGGAACCGTGTATAGTAGACAAACAGCAAATTTTTAATCAGACCTAGTTTATGTTTGCCGATGTAACTATACAGTAATAAGTCTCAATATTAAATAAATGATGTTATTAAATTTATGAAAATTGTATTTAAAATGGTATTAAATTATCATTTACTTTTATTTTACATAGTTAATGATATTTCAGTCTCCTTGTGTCCTGCTCATTTAGTAGAAGTTTATCAAGCGTGAATGCAGATGTAGGTCCAATAACACAACAGGAACGGACTCAATTCAAGTTGTCCCGTTATCCAGTCCGTCAAGTTGTTGTGTTCCGTTGAGTAATTAGATTTGTAACTGCCAATCCTCCAGCTTTAGTAAACCTGTTATAGCTCCAACAGTCCTTGTCCAGTTCATTCTATTACAATTCCACTGTGCGCGAGTTATTAGATTTTACTTCCTCTTCAATTCGATTTCACTGCGTTTTCAACACAACTGTTTGGCAGGGAGTGAGCAGAATGTCTCTCACCAAAATAATTACAGTAATATACAACGAGTTTGAGGGGTAGAAGTAGTGTAATTGTAAGTGGTTCGATGATTTGTTTGCCAATCAATCTAAGATACCTGACGACACTTATCCTGAAAATTAATCTACTGAAGACTTCACAATTGAGAGGTTTTCCTCAGTTAAAAAATTGTGTTTTCCCATTTTGTTGCATATTTTTCCAAGTTTGGGAGAATCTTGAGCCCTCCCCCCTAAGTTTGCGCCTGCTAACTTCCTTGGTTTATGTTGTAGTTTATTTCATTTAAGTAGTTCAGTGGTGATTAAAAATTTAAAATTGTGTTTCTAATTTCAGAACAAAAGACATCAAATTTGTTCAATTTTTTAGATGTTATATTATGCCAGTGTTTTTATAGTGAAAAATAATAGTATAAATATCAGTATTTTGGGGTGCTTTGCGCTGCACGGGGTTAGTCTAGTTATTTTTAAAATTCTTTTTTATTATCTTAGCAGTGACTTAAAGCTCAAGTTCAAATCGAATGAATTTGTAAAAGGTGTTGTTTAGGGTAAAATTTATTTAAGACAATCTTGTTTAAAACGTGAATAAGATTGAAGATTCTTTTTATCCCACATAATATTTACAAATACAAAGGCTTACAAACACTGATCTGTAATAGATACATATTAAAGTACATATTCAAACCTATACTCTTACTGAACCTCAATAGCTGAAGTCCAAATATTTATAGAAACAGAAATCCATTGCGTCCATACTGTATGATCAACAACTAACAAACGTTCACATTCTCAAATCTATACCTATAAAAGGTGAAGCCCTCCCTTACTCACTCACTCATCACTAATTCTCTTACTTCCCATGCACCTGGAAAGCTGAAATTTCTTATCTCATTCGTTATGCAAAATAAAAAAGGACACGTAAGTGGTTTGCATCCTTATCTGACCCTTGGACTCCGCCACGGACCCTCTCACAGATCCCTTATTATACTTATGCCTGAATGTAAATTGATGAAATGTTTATAAACAATGGAAAAAGCTAGAAATTGAGTAGAATGTCAATCCAGATGTCAGGAATAGAACATAAAATAAATCACTGACTAGAGATACTTACTTAGAAGATCTTTCGATACTTACTTAGAAGATCTTTCTCCTTTATAACAGCTTTTGAAAGAGATAGAGTGTGCTACTGTAAACCATTTATTATACCTACATAGTTTACAAAAATTTCCGGGGTGGCTTTGCCATTTTGAGTTAAATTTTTATCCTGAGAGAAGCCGTAGGTACTGCTAGTTATAAATAAAACACAGGTAACCGCTGTTGAACCAATTGCAACAATAATTTATAATACCATAACGAAATTTCGGAATTGATTATATTCAGGAATGTTTGGCGTTAGCATTTTAGATGGCCTGTAGAGTTGTCATTTATAACTTAAATGGCCAGACAACGGTTTAAACAGCACAATACCAGTTGTATTGTAATGCATTCCCATTACCGATTTATCAGAGCAATAACTGTGGCCCAGTTCCAGGCTGTGGTCAAACATGGGTCCAAATCGGCTGTCGACACAAAGAATGCCTCATACACCTGGAATTTTAAACGTGGCCATTCAATTTATAATTATTTAAAACACAAAAAAAATTTAAATTTAGATTCGATCATTAGGTTTTAGCTTGAAATATTTTTAAAAATGGAGGAAGTTGATGCGTGAAGAGAAAATCACGCACACTTTCAACCATTTTTGAAGGGTGCTGACAAACAATCTGTTTGTTTTGAAGTACGTTATTGTTTTTTTGGCTTTCGCGGCTGTAAAACGACATGTTCTTTCAGGAAATGTTTTTGCAAAATAAATGTTAACCATATGATTACAGTAAGTGCAACTGATTATTCTTGTCCCACCTTTAAATTATAATTAAAATATGGATCACACTTTGGGATTAAATGTGAAGACATGACTTGGCCACATGCATGTGACCAATTAAATATTGTTTTGAACACATAGGATCAAAAACGTAAACTGTTCAATTTCATAAATGAAACGAGTAATTCCAACTGTCCCAAAAGCTAATAACATTTGCCTCAATTACGTAAATGGATAAGTTTGTTTCAGACTTTAATCGAGGTATTAGCGTTACAAGACCTCAAACAAAAAAATAACGTTTCAGTTACTGGCGAACCAAAGTTTGAGATTGCTTTAATCTTCAAATCTAACTAAATGCATCATAGTACATCATCCTGACGAATTATTTGAATGATTATTGAGTTAAATCTGTTGCCAGTTGACCACTTTTTGAAATATTCACTTTAACAATACTGAAAACCAAATTATAATTTTAGAATCAGCATCAAACTTGAAAAAAACACAGAAATAAAATCATGTTTGATAAGGTTTTATAAAAGATATTTTCCATTGCAACATAAATGTTTCTGTGAGTAAATCCAAACTGATCAAATACTGTTAACGTGTATGGAATTCATGTTATTCAAGAACAAATATTTGCGATATTCGTTATATCTTAAGAGATATATTCCTAGACAAACATTCCTACCTCTTACGTAGATGCAAACATGCTGAGTTTCAATAAGATAAAAATATATTATGTGAATTGGATTCTTCCGATTTTAAATCTCTCATTGACCATCACATTCGTCCTACACATGTTTTTCAAAACGAAAAACCAATTTCTGTTAATTTAGTGAAATTTGATGGAAGCAATGTTTAAGCGAACAATACATGTATATAAATGAACGTGAACTATTTATATACATGATCCTTGAATACATTTGAGGGGATAAATGTTCAAAATATTAATAAAAATGACATGTTATTTTTAACAACTTTACTAACTACTTTTAAGTTCCAAGTCAAGAAAGCCATTTCCCATCCGTCTCTGAAGGCAAAAACCAAAGTAGAGAAAAAGACGATATAAATCCGAAAGCTTAGCGCAGAGAGCAGAGCGCAATTAAAACAGAAACGACAATTCAACTAGAACATATCCGACGTATAATAAACTGAGTTGTGGTGGTTGCTGGTATTGTTCCCGGAAATGTTTATTGCGTTTCCGTTTGGATTGCCAGTTTTGTGGTTGGCAAGGTTGCTGCAGAAACGATTTACTGTTTATAACGTTTTAACAGATATTGGAACATTCTATTAATGTAGTCACAGATGAAGAACTATACAGATTGGCAACCTAATGCACTTTTGCGTGCCCGTTTTTTTGCGCGGCGTCAAGTTTGTTAAGCCGTTTTGCCGCACATATTGCATTGGTATCAAAGTTATTAATGGCTATATTTGTTCTTTGGGACCTGAAGATTTGATATTAACGAAATTATTCTTGATACCAATGCAATATGTGCGGTAAAACGACCTAACAAACTTGACGCCGCGCGAAAAAGCGGGCACGCAAAAGTGCATTAGGTTGCCAATCTGTATAGTTCTTCATCTGTGATGTAGTTAAACACTTCAAAATATATCTAAAATAACACTTCGAAAGTCATATTCTTAGTAATTTGTGGTTTTTGGTGCCAGTAACGATGTAGTGGACCGATCAAGTTAACACCTCATCTATCAAATCGTTAAGGATCTAATTTTGACTGAATTAGTCGTTTCAGTATATAAATAGTTCAAACTGTATTTTCTTTACATATTTCTCAGGGAATTTGCCAGTTTTATTTTCATATTTCCTCTTTAGAAAAGTGATAATTTGTTTAGTATTCTTCACTAAGTCTTTATTTAAAGTAGTTTCAACATTTTGCGAATGTAAGAACGGTATTTATTTTTTTTAAGGAGGATCACGTCAAACACAATTTAAAATACTTGCCTTTTACAGACTTTATGCTCAGGAAATGTATCAAATGCATGTTTTCCGGACCTAAATACACTCTTTTTATTCCTAGGAATTAAAAGCTGATGTACTCGATACCAGCTAACTCTTTATAGTCCTAGGACTATAAAAGTCAAAAAGTGCCGAGTACGTCGTAATAATCGAACAATATTCATTCGATTACAAACAATAGAAACATTCATCGTTATTATCGAAACATTCATTGTTGTCAGTTTAATCAATTTGTGAAACTCGCTCATTTCACCAATCGATTATTACATGCGTTCGATACGTCGATAGTTGTTCATTTTTGTCAGTCTACCCTAACACAAATGAAACAGACAATCAGCTGATTGCTTCAAATAGCAAGAACAAGACGGTGGCATATTTTGAAGGCATCTTTAAAGGTAAACAAGCTGTAAGATTTTGGTTTTCTTAAGTAGTTTACGTATTGTATTGAGCAATATAACGAAAAATATAGTTCATCACACGGACCTAAAGCTGCTTTTCGTTACTCGGTAATTTTTCAACCTCGGCTTACAGCCTCGGTTGTAAAACTTGACCTTGTACGAAAAGCGTCACTTTAGGTCCTTGTAATGAAATATACTATTACTTGACTTAATTAGCTTATTTGAACTTATGCTAAAATAAAAACCAGCATAAAAAAGCTATACAAAATTAAACCAACGAACATTAACCATCCATTTTTATATCCATATTTTTTCATTTTTTAATGAAATTAGTATTGGTGTCCGACAATCTGAAATGTCACACTGTTACCCAAATAGAACCAACTAATTTTGTAGTAAACTCGTCCCTTAATTCCAGTAATTTAGTTTTAATAAAATTAGACTTTCCGTTCCAATAGAACTTGTAATAGTTTGTGACAGTTTTTATACTCGGGATTTTCAGGCGAGTACGGTAAAATTTACCGGGCGTGTGACGTACGACACTTTACATCATACTCTTCAGAATAAAGCATATTTTACTTTTTCCTTGCAAAAACCATTACGTTTCTCAATTCTTCAAACCTAACCAATAATAAACAAAAAAACATTTGCTACTGCCAACAGTGCTACCACTAACATTCCTATAAACATGCATTAAACTACGGTTTGCTGCAAACAGCTGATTGTTTTGTTTGTTTACTTCCGTTATTTCCGTTTTCTAGTACACGGTAAATTTTCTGTGCACTGCACGGCAAATTTACCGTGCAGTTATCGGCAAAGAGCAACTTCCTAGCCAAGAGTAAGGCACAGAAAACATATGCTTCTGTGTAGTGCGATTTAAAGAATATTGACATTGCTAACCCTAGTTTGTTGTTGCAGGGCTATGCATAATGTATTTCAGATAACATTTGCCCGCTCGTAAGTTTATACATTTCATTTATAAGAAGATGGAGAGCTAAACTTTCATTTCCTTCAAAACATTCAAAAACACTGGTAAATATCATGAATCATCTCACTCGATTTGTTAAAAAAAAATTGCGCAAGGAAAGTTTCACTTATCTTAAAACATCAAGAAAAGACGTTAAAGGATGACTCCATTTAATGGGAGTAGCAAACAACATTAGGTCCAAATGTTGTTGTGATGTTGGACATAAATCAGAGGTGAATGGAGGAATCGCTTCGACTGTTACCACCTTCCGCGACCCTTCCTACAAAAACATATTTGTTTTGCGTTTAAATATCGCTTCAGGCTTGTTTTTCACCTCCCAAACACTTTGAGGGCTAGCTAGCCTCATTTAAATTTCAAAGAATGTGATAAACTGCCGAAGCTCTAGTATTTTTAATTTTCAGTTTGTGTTACGATATTTTTATTTGAAATCGAATAAAATTGTCAATCTCCGAAATAATCTTCTCAGAATATTAATTAATTACAACCCTTTTGCCAATCCACTGTAAGTTTGCTTAGGCCCTACTAAGGGCTATATGTAAACTGAGGTCTATTCTGCCAATTAATGGTACTACCCAGTACTAGGTGCTGATTTCTGCCGCGTCTTGTATTGCTTAGGGGGACCAGCCCTACGAGCCCTAGTTAGGATACAGTTGTTAGACTTATGCATACCCACAACGTGTTTAGAGTTTACACAAATTCTACTAAAATCAATTCAGCTAAGAAAGTAAGTAGATTAAAAAGCTAGCGATTCTTATTTTAATTTACATTCTTTAATAAAAACAGACAAAAGTGCTTTTATTAAAAATTGTGCTACTAGGAATTAGAGGCAAAGTCTCATATGTCGGAATAATTGGCTCGTTTCTCTACCAATCAGGGTATCCAATTATTGTGTCTGTGGGGGTTGACCATTTACCCGCACATTTGCCGCCCAGCGAGCGTGACATTAAGTGATCCTAGCGTCATGTCACCATTGTCAGACTGTGGTTTCTATAAAAGGTTTTATTCATAATTTTTTTTTGCAATTCCTTTCTCCGATTTTTATTTATTTTTTATTAAGTGATCAGATGCTTAGCTTCCATGCAGTCTTTCTAAAACAATATTTTGCGTTATGTTCTTATTTTACTATTTATTAAACATTAAAATTTTTAGAATCTATGATAATAGCCCCTGAGCTGCAATTTATATGTAAGACTATACTACTTACGTCAAAACAGCTCAAAATAATATTCTTGCGAAATCAGGACATATGTCATTAAAATTGTTCCGAACAATTTCTTAAGTAAACAGTCATTTAAAAAACTGGTTTCAGATATCGGCCCCCCTGTGAAGACTTTTGCGAAAGTGTTCCTTGATGCGTTACCTTCGAAACCCCATATATTTTTCAGAAAAAAATTATGCTCAAATGATAGTTAAAAAAGGAGCAAACCTGGACATTTAAGTTTCTATCCAGCACCAAATTGTTTAATACACTTCCCCCAATAGGTAAACAAAAGTTTCACTTATCTGAGCGTCGGATTTGGGCGGTAAGGGGTTAAGAGGAGGGAAATAGTACATTACGTTGCTAGACCGGTAAGTACTTGTTATACCGGACGAGCATGATAGTTCCCGCGCGAGCCAGAGGCGAGTGCGGGATTTTCATGGGAGGACAGTAAAACTTACCTCCTGATATTTTACCTTTGAACCCCATGAAGTTCTCGTAAATAAACTCGTATAGTACTCATCCTTAGCCACTTATAGGCTATCACCGTACTAATTGTTAGTCGTCAAAAATTAATAATACACCCTTTGCAGCAGATCTGCATACTCAGCGAATTTCAAATGCTTAAATAAATCATTTAGACGGAGCCTCAAATCGAGTAAAATCAACTTATATCCTAAAATGAGCATACAACAATTTTATCCATGAGAATAAAATATGAAAAATGAATATGTAGGATTTCTGCCATGGGATTGTGAAATTCATATATTTTTTACAATAATCCAGTAGATATCAACTAGTTGAAGCCATATACTTTCATTTGGATATGTTGAGAAATGAGTAAGATATAGAATTTTATTTATTTCCCATAAGGTTAACTTTAATACAATGTTCTGTGTTTACCACAAGCGATATCTCGGTTACCAATGGACTAAAGATATGTAATTATATAGATACATTTATAAAAGTGAACGAATGGTGTTTTTGAGATCTTGGGACCTCAAAACAAAAAGCTATGATGATGATCTTGGGCTTAGCTCTTACCATTATTCCAACGGTAAAAGTTTTTTCGTTATTGGGTAAATTCGCTAAAAACAGTTTGTAACACAGTTTGATAAACACTGGACTTTTTGAAACATAGAGAACTCGTTGGGTATATACACATTTTTTACAAGTGCATACATTGTTTTTCATTACTCTACACACGAAAGTACACTTTCTAAACGTAAAATGAGCTAAGAAAAGTTGTGCTAAGGTTATTCCCGTTACTGCACGGCAAAATTACATAACGTTAACTTTAAGCGTGTCCATATATGCACATATGCTTTCTGTACATATGTGGTGGACGGAAAGTAACCTTTATGGGATTTTGCTGTGCAGACCGATCAGCTGTTGCATTACTGTACCTCGACATAAGCACGGAAACTCAGCGTTATGAGTTCGGTTGTTTTCTTGAAACTAAGTTGAATAAACAAAAATATTCATGATTACAAGTTTTTCGTTATCGTAATGAAAAATAATGTTCAATGCTCGTCTCAAAAGTGCTATTGCGGGGCTCGATAGCTTTTTACAATCTCTCCCCGCAATAAATAGGTCACTTTCGAGACTAGTAATGAAAACTACTATATTATCGATGTGATAATAACGATCGAGTGAGAAATCCTGCGGTTTATTGTATCGTTTGTAAATCGTGACACACTTTCGTCCGGGCTCGTGACAGAGCTGGTGTGGGACCAAGGCAGGGGGGACATTGTTATCGGTGTGACAGAGACAAACGACGTCACTGCGACGATAGTCCTGCAGACCGTATATGACTGCATACACGGCAGAAAAGGTGAGAACACAAAAGTAAGAAAAGAGTGGTTGAAAATCTTCATGGTGCTCAGTTATTGATGAATAGTAGTTAAGTCTGATTAAGTTTGCAAATACTTCCATTCAGCTGGTAATCTGTTTTGAAACAATCGTGTAAACCTGTCATGATCCAAGGAAATCGATTGAGGAATTATCAATGTAGGTAATTTTATTCAGAGTAATGTGTTATTTACTCAAAGGTAAATTTTTCATGTAACACTTTCATTGAGCAGAAATCAGGGTTTCTCTGGCTTGAATAAATGTTTCAACTAACACAATTATATTCGTGATTCCATCAATGTAAAGTTCATTACTTGATTAATCATACAATTAATTAAATAACCATACAATAATAAACAACGATACAATTAATAAATAAGTAATTTTAACTAAACATAAAAGCTGCAACTTCTCCTTGATAGAAAATCACTAAGATTGAACCACTTCATAGATTTGGTAAATTAATATCCAAAATGTATCTTTGAAATTTCGATAGAAAGTCTGATAAAAATATAAAAAATAACTAAGAGCAATTTAGTTAGGTCACTTATGAAATAACAATTTCAAGACAATTTCAACATCAAGACCTTCAGACGTCAATAATTAAAAAATTTTATTTCCCTTCCAATCCCAGTTCGATGCATTGTCTTTTTGTATGGTAAAAAAGTATGAACAATAAAGAGTCTAAATAGTTTAAGTTAAAAACAGAAACTATTGATTCAGTCGTCATTCTGTCCTGAACATGTGACGGATGACGTGTTTACTTGATCGGACAATTGCAAGGTTATTGGCCACCAATTATTACCAATTACCTGCAGATCATGCAACTTCGAGCGAATGTTTTGGCAGAGTCATTCGAGGTATAACAGGACTTTTCCGTCAATGTTACTGGCTTGACCAATTTGGATGATTCTGTAAGCCAATGTTATTTGTTTATGTTTGAAGGACTTTAATAAGATTATTTCATATCCGCTATGAACAGTTATTAAATATTTACATTGGCAAAATATGCACACTGTAATATTTGTTCACAAAATTAAATGTTTTAATTAATTAATAAGGTAATATTTGTACGGAATTTGAAGGTAAAAAATCTAAAACGAAAATTCTAGTAAAGTGAGAATGTGTATCACCTGCATTTCAGGTTCAAGGTCACATTATCATCAAACCATATGGGTTAAGCCTATCTAAAATTAGAGGCAAACAAAAAAACCACATATATCAATGAAACTAATGACTTTAATGATTTAATTGATCTTTACAAATTAATGTGCTTTCTAAATATCCTAAATAGTTTTCTAAGTGAGTTTTTTGTATTGCGATATTATGGTTTTCATGTTTAAATAACTATTTTGTATGATAATTTTAAATTTGTTTTGTGTAGTAATAAAGCTATATTTTGAGCAACTATTAAACTGTGCCTTCCCTCGTAGAAAGGGTACCATAAAGGCTACGTATGTAAAACGCATTCATCAAATGCTATGTTGCCAATGTAGCAATGTAAATATAGCTTCTACAGGTCAGATGCCGATACATACAAATTGAAATTCACCCAATATTTTTTGTATTCGTTTTCAATGATACGTACATCGTCTAATCAACATTTTCTTAAAAGTTTTAAATTTTTAATACATTTCAATGATCCTTAAAACAGTGGATTGCAGCAGCCAGGGGCAAAACAGTTAATAGCTTTGTTAAAGCTGAATGTCGCGGTGTCACCTGGGACTAGGTTCCTAGTCCTGGCAATAATGACTCCTCATCACGAACTTAACATCAGAAGTGTCTCTCTAGAAATATATTTTCTCTTACTGTATTTATAATTAATAATTATCAGCCAGCTGCTATATTCTACGAACGTCCTTTAATAGTTTTAAAATTTAATCAAACCATTTCTTAGTTATGAAAACTTGTTATTTACATACTTTTTTATCCTTTTTGAGCATATTTGTGTAGTTTCAATAATATGTAATGCAACCATTACATCAGGCATATACCCTGATTATCGAAAGAAGATGAGCGGCGCCGGCGGAGCGAGCGCGCAGCAGTAAAAACATTCTTATTCAAAACGCTGTAGAAACGTAAAGAACGCTGTTAAAAATTTGCAGTCGACTTTATTCCAATGAACAGTTAATTACGTTATCAGCACCGTTTCCAAATATTTTTTACGTATATCGTTTAGTTATACTATGAGTTATATTACTAAAAATACGATTTACGAATTAAAAAAGTCAATTCTTTGTGTTGGATTTATGATAACTCTGCTTAGAAGCATCGGGGAAAAAATTCCTATAGAGAACCCTTAGTAGACTTCCTTGGGAACAATATATCAAAATTTGAGAGTCTTGTGATTAATATTTACGTCGATGGATGGATAAACAGACAGCCACACACACAAACACACACACACACACACACAAAAACCTCTTCCTCGTGTTCACGTGGAAAACAGATGGATACAAAAAGCAGAGAGTCCACCTCTTCGCTAGAGGTTGTTTTATTCTTTGAAGTCACAACTCGATAACGGCTGGACGGGATTAAACTTTTGAGGCATAAAATTAAAAGTATTTTAATGTAGTTTTACCAACGTGTATCAGAATCACAATAAAGGGCATCACTTAAGTACAGAAAAGGGCGCTTTACAGTATTTGGAACACTGGCGCTCCCTGCCAAATTTGGAGAACATTCACTTCACTTTGTTTACGAATAAAAAATTGCTCATAGTTTGAAATGTCTAAGTAGCCGATTATTATTATTGTTTTAAGAACTTCGATATTGTTTTGTTTATGATCTTAGCGTGAATGTATTTGTTAAAAAATAAAACTGGAATCAGCAATTTAGGAGTAAGTAAATTTTCTTATTATCTTTGATATACTTTATGCGTAATATGTAAGTTGTCATAATACTTATGTATTTAGAAGGGACCCAGATATATTATATTGATCCGTATCATAAGTGACCCACGGTTGGTTAACCAATCACGTTTGACAAGATCTATGATGAGAGTACACCAATAATCTGCTTAAACCAGATTACAGTGGTGCGAATCAGCTTGAAATATGCGAATCACAAATGCTTATCTACTCTTAGTAGTAGAAAAGTAATATCCTAGAGGAATCGTATGGATTAATAATAAATGGTAATAATGATATATAATTTATTAACAGAGTCCCCTTATTCGAGTTGAAAAATGTTAAAGGCGTCTTACAATATATTTACACTTATGCTGTATTCATACACATGACCAAAAAAGAATCTTCTTCTTCTTTTCTTCTTTTTTTGTATGTAAAAAAGAATAAAAGAAGAGAAAATTTATTAATCGACTAGTTTCAAATCATAAAATCATAGTCATGTCATAATAATCTCACTTATTATAAGTGAGATTATTAATAAGTGAGGTTATGATGACATAACTATGATCTTATTTAAAACTAGAAATCAAATAAATGTATTTTAACTTGAACAAGGGTACTCTGTTTATCAATGATGTATCATTTTAAAATATTATTAGTCCTAATCACAATAATCGTTTTATCATATAAGTGATAAATATTATACAATCTTCATACTATGGTCCTGGATATGTTTCACACTCCCACATTGTGTAAATACTATAAAGTAAATATAGTGATATGTGTAATATACGTTAAATTATTAAACGAATGATACTAAAATTAAAATATTAATCTGTTTCAACAAAATATATGTGTACGGTGCGACGCAAAAGCCCTGAAAAATCTTAAGTTCGTCGAGAAAAAAACCATTCTGATAAAAGAATTTGAACCCGGTTCCTTGCGACTGATGCCTCGCATTCTAGCCTCTAGCGTCCAAAATAGAACTTTTTCTTGGGTTGACTTTATCGTTGGAAATTTGTTGTGTCATAATTTGATGTAATTTAACTAATATTCCTAGACTTGGGTATCATCGTTTCTATTTAACTGCTTGAAAAGTATTGCATCAATAAAATGCCTTGCACAAAACATTTTATTTCTGCAATCCAGAGATCTTAAATATTAGATCGATTTTGCAATCTACGGTAAAAAATAAACACCATAAACGTTTAACAGTTTAATCAGCTGACTTTCTACATTTAGCACAATGTTAAAAAATACTGTTAACGTTTATCGTGTTGTTTTATCTTGGATGACAAAAACTCCCAACTGCGTATAGTATGAATCACTTTCAAACGTTATTTATATTCAAACATTGCAACCTCGAAACCCATGTAAGTGTTTTTCTCGTCATGTTTGCTATGGATATATCACTGGCTTTACATTCGTCCCGTTGTTTTTTATAGGTTCTATAAACGTTCTTTTTTATTCACGATGTGTATTTTGGCGGTTTTGTTTCTTTGTCAGCAAACGGTGATGTTTAGCCGATATTTATTTGCTTGCTCAAACGTTCAATAATATTTTCCAGTCTGTGTTAATCGTTGATTTTCTTTGATGATGCTTTTAGTATGAAATGCAACTTTCTTAAATAAGATACTTATATGTTAAAATATCCTATACATCAAGGTGAATTTTAAGGTTGCTTGTCGTCAATAAGAGTTTTTTTTAATTCCTATTAATACATTTATAGTGACTAATTCCTAATAATATTTTTAATTCCTATAAAGTAGTAAATTTAAGTGAATTTACTTGTAAAATAATTGACCTTTTGGTACTATAATTAATATAGTACCAATAGTATTTAGTTGTATCTATAAATATTTTTAGTTGTATCTGTAAATATGTACAAAGTGGTAATGGTAACTATTTTCATGTGGAATTAAAAGTCCAATAAGTCAGTTGAGAAAAATCGTTTTAAAAGTACGTTGGATAAGTAACTCCCAGATTAATTATATTAAGTCAATATATGGTTAATTGACCTAATATAATATGGGTTGCAGTAGTTATATCATATTTTCAATATCCAATGTTAAGATCAATTTGAATTCAATAGAATCTGACAAACCACCAAGAATATTGAAACAAATTAGGTAATGGTTGAAGCATCAAGTAGAATAAACTTCATCAAGGTAAAACAATTTGTTTTAAACTGTTAACATACAATATCTTATAAATAGTGACGTTGTTTGATTACGATGTTAATATTCCACGAATGACTGCCTTAATATTAGCGATTATTACTGGTTCGATCCAATAATTCCTGTTTCAAGGAGTTTTATTCGTCAAGTGTTGTTGACTTTTGCTCTTTAACTCTGTCTTCTTAATGAGGAAGTTCAGTCTAAAAATGTTGTCCAATAACAGATTGAAGATATTAATGTTTTTAAACATGATTTTTATTGAGTCTTAGGTAAATAAAAAAAAACCTTAGGCCAAGGTGTATAATCTAGCCACTTGAAGTAACTGAGTATTATGTAAAATGTCTAGTATATTAGGCTGAAGTAATAAATTTGGCTTTTTATCTCTTTATGTATATATTATATATATAGTAGATGGATGGATATTATTATATCTACTTGGGTTTTGTAAATGGGATTAATCACTAACCTTACGGTTTTTATCACTTTATCTGGTTATTTTACACAGTGTAGTACTCAGGCCAATGAATGTAATAAAAATAACCAATTTCTTAGTGTGCCTACCTTGTTGGTTCATAATACTTATGATAAATAATAACAGGATTTTCTATATAAACGAGTTAGGATATGAAGACTTATCCATATAAAAACTTATTCATATAAAAAAAATTTAAAAAATTGCAACACATTATAACAAACAGTGTTTTTTCTTCTTATCTTAATAAATTCACATAAGAATGCTTAGTGGCCAAGTATGGGGAACATACGCTTAAGTAGATGGGATTTCACCCTTCGGTGATTTTATATGCTCAGCTGAGTTATTAATTCTTTCTTGAAAGGACAAAAATGGTAAGCTTTAAAGTCGGCTAACATAGTGTACTTGATTATACGGTATTCAAGTAAATGTATTACGTTAACTAAGCAATATTAAATTATTTTGATCAATAGTTATATATGATTCGATAGTGGTTAATTCGATCCATGATCGTGTTTCGACCACTTGCCGCCCCTTCTTTACTCGTGACCACGTTTAATGTATCGTCATATTTTTAATCCAATAACAACGATTTTAATCGACTGGATAGCCGAGTGGACAATATAGCCGCTTACCTCACAACCTGAGAGCCGCCGGTTCGAGCCCTGACCAGGATCGAATCAGTTGCCATTTGTTATTGGGATATGAATTAATGATGCTAACAAAAGGTCGTCGTTCGATAGTAAAAACACCCAAAATTCCCGATCAAAACTTTAAAAAATGCCACAGGCAAAGAGATGCTTAAAAGTAAAATAAAAATAAGACTGCATAGTACATACTTTAGCCTACATACATACTGCCTTTTTTAAGGAGCGAGCCGTTTTTTTATACAACGGAAAACATTCAATTTCATTTAATTTTAGATGAAGAAAAACGTTTCATCATTTAGCATTTGTCGCAGGAAAAGTTTATAAAACTTTTAGTAATTTACACATTTACTGGATATGTGCGTCCAGATTACTATTGTTTATATAGTTTTGGCCAGCAAAATATTTAAGCCAATATTAGAGTATAACAATAATTATAAGTATCCTCACGTTAAGTATTATATAAAAAAATAACAGTACATTAAAAACTGCATTTTGCATTGATATTTTAAATAACGGTTTGTTAGTGATAAAAGAGTTCCATCTTTTCTCAGCCATTATCAAATAAGGAAAGACCATTTCAAAAACTATTTACAGTTCCAACCAAAAAATGTTATCGTGTTTCGGAGCTTGACCTCAAAATAAAATCTTTATTCCCAAAAGAAAAGCCTGTTCCGCTGAAAGTTTTATAAAACGTTTCTGGGAATTCTTTGCCAGGAAAAATGAAAGGTTTCGCAAAACCTGCTTGAAAACGTTTAACTCAAAAGCATTTAACATAGCCGTCGTCGTTAATAATGTTTCCTTTTTTCTTACAGATCAAGCGCTGCAAAACCGCTCATGACGCCAATCTTCTAGATTGAGATGTAACTGTTGCTTTGAGAGTGAAATCCTACATTGATGAAGTGTTTGGAGGAAAGAGACAAAACAGGTAATAGCTGCGAATCCCACACTGTCACCTGAGGCGTGCCTCCCCTTACTTACCGCGATTACTTGTAACTTCCTCCCGTCTCTCTCTCGAGAAAGCAAATTGAAGTTTCCTTGTACCTTTAATTTATTTAAGGAACAATTTAAAACCTGTTTTTTTCATAACAAGCTTCAAATTGAGTAGAAAGTAAAAGTTTTGAAAAGTATTTAATGCCTTACAAAGTAGCTGTACTTTGCTATTCTCCTCGTTAGTTCTTTTAAAGGCGGTTAAAATTGACGAGGAATTTCTGAGTAGCATATTTCTAGATATTCGTTTATTTGACTATTGCATTGTTAGTACGATACTAACTAGTGGTGTATTGGTAACTAGTACGTGACAGTAAAATTTATAGTATGACTTTAAGATGTTTGTCAGCCTTTTTGATATTACTTTTACTAAATTGTAAAAACTGTTTAGAGTTTTACATTATATGGATGAATTCTTCATTTTTTTTAACTGGATGTTAAATATGTATGTGTTCGATTTCAGTAAAACTAAATAAATGAGATTTTTGTTCCAATTAAGTTTATTTACTTTGTATTTGTATAAATAAAAAAATCATTTATTCATTTGTAAATTAATTTAAGGCTTTTTTAACTTGAATGAAATCAGAACTATTATTTAATTAGATTACAATAAAATTATTTACCACAACATAGTTCTGTTGTTATTCAAGGCTTGCTGTATTACTCCTGTACACGTACTGCCTACTAGGACAAGGCAGTCGCCATATTGCCGTATTTGTAGCCATATTGCCAAGCAGCGCCATCGCACCGGTGCCGGTGCCGGCCTTTAAACTGTAGCTTGGGGTAGTATTTCATGGCTTACCTGCAATCACGAGGAACTATTCATTCTCGCTACCTATAATTGCCTCAATCACTTGTAATTTCCTACCAGCTTTGTTAAGGAAGCAAACTGAAGTTTCCTAGTTAGATTATTTTATTTTAAAAATTAATTTCATACCTTCAGATATTTCCTAAAAAGCTTCACATTGAGTGGAAATAAAAGTTTTCAAAATATATTCAAAGGAAGCTGTAAGTAATTTGTCCCTTGATTAGTTTCTTAAAAGTGAGTTAAAAGTATTTTAGTATGACTGGTGTAAAAAGAATTTTGGAGTAACGTAGTTCTACACTAGCGTTTACTTTATTATGAATCACCAACAAATAATTAAAATAAAAATCACATTGTGACGCTTTAAGAAGTTTGCCAGGTAATATCGGTTTGATTTTTAACCTTTAATATTTTAAACTTTAACTTAAACCAATAATAAATAAACAAATTTGTCAACAAATATCATAAAAAATATCAAACACATTTTAAACTGGTATTAACATATCTAAGTATTCAGTTTCGATTCAATTGTTTTAATGAATTTAAATGTGAAAATATTATTATATTTGAATTATCTTGATTATCTACTTTGTGTCGGTACAAATAAGAATTTACTCACTCGTTCGTAAATTAATAAGAGCTTTATTAACCAACGGGAATTATAAAGCTATCGCACTTTTTAATGCGCCATATTGTATTTTCTTTCAGCTATTTACCATAGCTGTAACAACGCAAGTATTGAGAAAAACACTAGTTTTTAAGAGTTCGATTGGCCAATCCCTGTGAGTTCGGTTTTAATTTGGACCAAACCGTGGCTTGACACAAGCTAGTGATATATTGCTGAGAATCAACAGTGACTCTCTTGAGAATCAGACCGACAGATATTTTACTTTTGATTTTTCGTAAACGTATTTTATTCAATGCATGTATAATATGATTCAAAGTATAAAAATTACTTTGCTGAAGCCCAAAAAAAATCCATATATTTTAAATAGAAGTTGAGTGACTGAGATCATTATAACTCAATAGAACCATTTTAAACACCTCATATTAAAACCACATATTAAATGAATAGAAATAAATATCAAATTGAAATTAAATATAAAATGAATAAGGATAGCACGAAGAAACAATCGCTAGATAGTGGTTTAGTGAATCAATCTCAATTGAATCAAAACATTGTCAAATACACGAAGCTTCACGGTGATTGAATGTCTACATTCATACTAATGGAATGTGTTTCAATTTTCCAATCCCTGAATCCTTCGTTGATAATTGTCATGCAAACAGTAAAAATGAGAACAGAACATTCATGTAGAAGTGAAATGTGAAATGCTTTTACAAAACGGTTCTCTTGTTACGTTTTAATTGCGGTAATTTTTTTACGGTAATTATTTCTGTTTTAATTGCGATTTTTTAACTTGATAAACAACGTTTGCCCTGTGACAAGTAGAGATGTAAAAACCCCTACAAAAATTAATCAAATAAAATAATAACCCTTTTTGGATTCCACCTATAAATACTCTCCATTGATATATTAGTGAAAACTGAGAATTTCTCATTAATCGTGGTGGTTTAGCAATTTAATGATGTTACGTGAACGATCATGTTTTATCATCAGTTGCCCACGTGTACTCACTGTTTTGCTCGAATTTCAACAGAGTCTAAATATAAAACTAAACATTGTAGACCTAATATTCAAACCAAACATCAGTAATTTGACCAAGCCTCCCAACCTGATTGAATTTGACCTATGTTTTCATAAAAGAACTTATCCTCAAAACTATTGAACTCTTTCTATAAGATGTAAATAATATTTTTGCTCAAAAAAGAGGTTAAACTGTGAAAAGTATATGATAAACATCTTTCTTTGATCAGAACAAAATTATGTGATTCTAACTTAAAATTTCAGTTTTTATTCGATAAACTTGCTAGAATACCTAAGGCATATTAAAAAACGCACACTCTAAAATATATGCTTAGATCAATTAATTACGTACAAATAAAACGTTAGAGAATCATTTTAAGTGTTTGATGTGAACGAATCCTCTTATTTTGTATTATAAATTTTCTGGGAATATATACCTTCATTTGGACAATTTTCTCGGAGGAACGTTTCAAGTAAAAGCTTATTTAATACAATGCTAGACAGAAAGAAAGGATTCTTGGTACATAAAGAAAATATCTTCTCCGAATATATTCCTCAAAAGACAACTCTGTTCGTTTGAAAGCCTTAGTAAATGCAAAGGAACCCCATATTTGATTGTTTTTCTATACCACTGAAACTGGATTGCAAATGTGATACGCTTTACCAAGGCTTTAGATATTTCTTTGTTATTCGAAATAGCTGACCAACTAAAATAATTCCCATACAATATGTTTTTTCACATCGATTACGAAATTAAATTGTAGCCTATATCCTGGGATTTAACTAATTTTAAATTAGTTTGTTAAAAAAAGATAATCTAATTGGATCTTTTCCGTTATACGTATATCAATGTTCCAAATTTTCCCTTCGACCTTGATTTTTGACTGAGCACCATAAACTTGGTCAAATAATTTTTATTAATCGTTTTAAAATTGAAATTCCTTGTAAGAATATTTTACCTGAGGTTTCGTTATCTTAACTACCGTTATGTCTGCCTAGACGCGATAAGCCAGCGTCTGGGCGTCTAGCGGTCCCACTTGCAGTTGGTAAGGTTAGGTTAGGTTAGGTTAGGTTAGTTTAGGTTAGGTTAGGTTACCTAACCTATCTTAACCGAACTTACCAAAATCAAGCTTGGAAAACAAACCCGAAACAGTGGTATACGTATAACGGAAAAGATCCATTTAATTTGCAAACAGGAAACTCGAGTAGTAAAAATTAGGCCTAATATTTACTTTTTCACCTTATCTACAGATAATAACTATACCGAGGGTTCCAAAATTGCACTTGTGTCAAAGTGATTATCAGCTATGTCTCTTCTTCGGGATCCAAATATTTTATATTATCGACATTTCCTTTGATTATGACACAATATGGGCAACGAATCAATCCAATAAATTCCACACCACCAAAACGACCCAAAAATAAACTGGATTGGCAATCTGTATTAAATAATCATCTGTGTACCTACTGCAAGGATGGATTTTGTATTATCCGTAGTTTTATGAAGCAAACATTTTAAATTTTTTAGTGAACGATTAAAACTTTTTTTATTAAAAAAAAGAGGTAACAGAGATGAGATTGATGTTACGACAACACGTGTAACTGCCACTAATTCACACGAGTAACCGTCAGTAGTTACTTAAGTAACTACCACTATTCTCACGAATAGTAAATACAAGTGTGCCTCTGTATTTAACTGGCAATTCCCCAGCGCTGTGGAATGAAATGAGGGAGCCGTGGCTTCAAAGGGTTCTTACTCTCTGTAAAGGAGCTCTACTAGTAGAAAGTAAGTGCATTTATTTTATGTACCACTTAAATATTCAAGACTCTTAATTGAATTTTTGTTGAAGTTAAAACTCTCATCACATACCGTACTCACTTTTACATACCGTGGACTAAAGATAGTTAGTTATTAAGGATGATTCAATGTGAAGGGATCGCCCAAAAAAGGAAATGGATTCAGTCATATCATTAAATATTTCACCTCAATCTGCCGTAAATATTTTATTAAGATTTTGTTGTATATATTTTTGGTAGTCTATTCATTTATATTTGGGTAAAATTAAATTAGTCTCTATTTAAATTTTCATTTTAATCGCTATCCTTTGATCCCAAACGATAATGAAATTCCATGTAAATAGCGGACGACTTGATTGGCTTGTTGATTACTGTTTGGATCCCTTTCACAAAATGAGAATTTAAACTAAACCAGACCCGTAAACAAAGAGTACAATAGACCTTAATTACTCAGATATTTATGTTATAATATGATATTCGGTGATGACGTTTTGTTTTGAATTCTGGAGTTTTTTATTACTCAATTAATTAAATATATAATTGTTACAAATATATTAACGTTAGTGAAAATTAAATTTTAGTTTTTAAATTTTATTCAAACTTTTAGAGGACATAACGTTTCCTTGACTATAGTAATAATTACCACTATTATTGGTACTTTTTTACTGGGTTTATTAGGTAGGCTAATGGGAAGTAGAGTTTATTCAAAAAGGTAATCCCTGTCATACACCTTGGCAAATCTAAATCATAATACAAACTCAAGATTATTTTTGAAAATTTAAGAAATATCGTGTACAAATATCGTGGCTTAGGAACTACGACTTTAAACTAATCTTATAAAACATTGTGCTTAAATTAAGCTTTTATTTCGAAGCAGCAATGATTTTACGATAAACTTATCTCCTTTTAGCGAATTTCCTTAAAGGAATAAGCTGTAAGTGGTAGGGCTCATGGAAAGATCTTAGCACCAGACTACGATAACTTTTCATTCAGAACCCCAGAAGCAAAAAATACAATTAGTTCGTATTCATTTATATACCTGTTAACACGGCCATAAGTATGCTCCGATCTTAATAAATTTCCTACAGACGTGTAAAGTGGTAATCACTCTGACGAGTTCGTAAGCCAGCCAATCGGACCACCGGAAGGGGGGTGGAAGGGGATAAGCCCCCAAAATGGGGTTTTTGTATTTTTAGATTAAAAATAAACATAAAAAAAATTGTTGCTAGCACCAATGAATTCAGCTAAAAAAATCAAATAATATAGTATTTTGAATCACTGCTCTATATGTACATTGCTTGTCATGGTATTGCAAGTGGTAAACCCAGTACATTATCCCAATGATAACCTTATAAGAAATAAGTCAAATTCTCTGTCTAGCTTATTTCTCAACATATCTTAATAAAACTTGGTTTGTGGCTTCAATTACTTGAGATCTAATGTGTACTAGCAACGGGGGTGTTTATTACTATGCTCGGACTTTTTTCGCTTGTTTATAAATATACTCTCAACCAGTACCAAGCCTTCCGACTATCGCATTGAAGCATACATCTAAAGCTATTTTACCGATTGTAATCACTCAAGCATGAGCAATGAGCAATGATTTCTTAGATCACGATAAACCAAAATCAGTTTACACAATTAGTTTAAAGTCGTAGTTCCTAAGACACAATATTTGTACACGATATTTCTTAAATTTTCGAAAATAATCTTGAGTTTGTATTATAATTTAGATTTGGCAAGGTATAAAACCAAAACCAGTTGTCACGATAAACTGATGACAGCAGCCGAACGTCAGATTTTAGTTTTTTATTTCAACGCCTGGTTGAAAATATTTAATGTAACAACTCTTTCACTGAGAAGTCGCTCTTAATTCTTCCGTAAGAAATGTATGATAGGATTCGTAGTAGATTTAAATTCCCAATTTTTGGTTGAGAAAGTGAAATAGTTGAGGAAACACAACGGACGAAGCCCCGAAGTTGTGGTCATTCATCCTTCTGCTCTGACAGATGGCATACTCCGTCACTGAAATTTACCACTTTAGGGCACACAAGAGAATCATTCGGTCACTGGTACTAATTTCAATGTGGATTTATTTAATTAAAGTTATTTTCCACAAGATTTTAATAATTCATTTTTATGGATATTTGTGAAAAATAATAAATCTATAGTATTTTAAGGGTTTAAGGAAATTTTATATGTTCAGTTGATGTATGAAGATCTAATTAACATCAATCAGGGCAAAAACAAAGAATTTAAAATTTGTAATCCCTTTCAGTCCGAGTAGTTGGAAATGGTTAACCGAATTAAGTACCATCTAATGAAGATTATTGTTTGTTGTTGACTTAAGAAACTTTTTTAAATTCCAACAAGTGATAAGCAAATTAAGAAAATTACAAGCATTTTTTAGAGAGTTAAAAAGCAATTATTTTTAAAGAAATTGATTATTTTTTCCGTAGTATGCAGTGGCTTATTAGTTTTGTATTCATCTTTGAATTTTAAATTTTTATGCTCTATATACAGCATTGTCATGCTTTAACCATAAAAGTTTAAAATTTCTTGTCTGTCGTATCACTAAATTAGTACATCGTTTGTATTAGTTTAAAAAACTGGAATATTTATTACTGATTTTCACATTTTTTTCAATTTATAAAAATAAATTTACAATTGTATAAATATACGAATTGTTAAGTAATTCTACTACATTTCTCTGATCATTGAACAGTCTTATTATTACTCCAAATGTTTTAATAAAAGTAGGTAATTGTAAGATAGAAAAAACAATGGTCCAAGATGTGTGATTCCGATCAAATCGTAAATATTCGAACGATCAACGATCAAATAGTTTCTGCTTTAGCTAAAAATCGCTCACGAATGTATTGTATATGATTAATTAATTTAAAACAAAAGATCTGAAAGCCATCTGATCTACTTTCATTGTGTTTTATGGATTTTTGCTTTTAAAATCTTTGTCGATTAAAAGAAATCAAAGTTAATTAGGTAGATTGGAAACCAGCAGGACGAACAAAAAGCCTATTTGATTCCATCTTGGATCTTTATTACTCAGAAAATTATTTGCCTGCGACCTTTTTTTTAAGGATTCTGAATATTTCCTCTTTTAATTACTGACGCAAGACCTACAATAGCGATTAAAACCTATTTATTTGCTGCGCTAAAGTAAAAAAGTTGTTTTTGAATTATGTATGCGAGTTCCGTACTCGTAATAATTTTAGGTACATTATTTAACTTAATTTAGTAGAAAGGTCCACAAAAAAGTAACTAAAAACTATATTCATGTAGATTTCATGAAACTTTTTCACCTGCACGATACGAACTCAGTACAATTGAGTCACACATAAAGAACTGAAAAATATTAAAATAACTCCAAACTTAAAACTTATTCTACTGCATTCAAACCATCATTTTATTTATGTCAATACACTTACCCTAATAATTATTTTTTTTCTACAAAACAATACTCGTATCATTTAAAAGATAAAATGAAATATGTATAAATGATTTCAATTCTCTCTTCGTCATGAAGTAGATGAGAGTTGTTATTCTTTAATCGTTTGGATGCAGTGATTGAAAATATTAATAGTTTTTGTAAGTACATCGCACCACGTGTAGGGGAGCCCCGAACGTGAGGGAAGGACTGTTTGCTGGCTGCAGCTGACACCTGCCAAACGCAGCCGTCTGAGAGCCCGGACACAACGCCGCTAGGATGTGGCTCATATCACTCTCTCCACGACCGCTATTCAATATTATGTATTGTATTTAAGGACGAAACATCAATCGCTGTAAAATAATCCAAATATCCCCGTTGCAGCAGACCTGCATACTCAGCGAATTGCAAATGCAAAACGACATTTTTCAATCCAACATAGCGAGATTTGACATGTTTTGGTAAGCTCGATAAGAATAACATAGGGAATGAGTATGCAGGTTTGCTGCTACAGGTATATTAAAACTGGGTGGTTTTAATTCAATATATAGATCTGAACTAGAAGAAGCTATTTACCAAGTTTTATCAAGACATGTTGAGAAATAAGCTAGATATCGAATTTTACTTATTTCCCATAAGGTTAACCTTGGGACAACGTACTGTCTTTACCACTTTCAATATCTCAGTAACCAATGAACATAAAGCAGAGATTCAAAATACTAAATTGTTTGTTTTTTTGAGCTGAATTCAGTGGTGCCAACAAAAATAACGATAAATTGTATTTTTTATGTAAAAAACTCAAAAAAAACATTTTTGGGGGGTTTATCCCCCTTTACCCCCCCTTCCAGTAGTCCGATTGGGCTGGTTTACGAACTTGTCCAATTGATTACCACTTAACATGTCTGTACCACATTTCATAAAGATTGGACCATTTTTACGGCTGTTATCGTGCTTACAGACACATAGATATATATATAGTTCCGACCATGGATGTGAACCATGTAAAAAACCGCGTTGCGGAATCTGTAAGATCATGTGCGAGACAGACTAATTTCGCAGTAACGTCACTGACAAAGTTTACCCGATCGTTGGTCACATGGATTGTTCGTCAAACCATGCGATTTACCAGCTATCATGTAAACATTGCCCAAAACAATACATTGGTCAAACCTCAAACTCTTTAAGAGTGCGCATGACAGGACATCGGTTCTCAGTTAACCATAAAGAGACAAAAAAGCCTGTGGCCTTACACGCTGTCCAGCATGATGCTGAGTTTGAAGATTGTTTTGATCTTAAAGCTGTCCACAAAATTAATAATACTGAGAACAAAGATCTCAATGAATTGAATTTAAGAACATATGAATTGGCTCATCAGCTAGTTTTAAGGTCAAAACAACCTCATGGACTCAACATCCGCTGAATTGTAGATTATTATCACATCTTTATATGTAATACTTAAATAAATAGTTTGATTCCTCATCAACTGTCCTAAATCAACTTGACCAGCAAACCAAATTGTCCTCAGCTGTTAATTTATGATTATGTTTGTTATTTAGCTTGAAAAAGGTAAAACAGAAATATTGCTAAGTAAAAATGTTTTAATTATTTAAAAGTATATATATTCAAACGAATGGCGTTTTTGCTTCTGGTGGCTCCAAAACGAAAGGTTATCATGGTCTCGGGTTTAGGTCTTACCATGCATGAGAACTACGGTAATAGCTTCTTCCCTATAGGGGAAATTCGCTAAAATTAACAATTTATTCGAATTAAACACCTATAATTTTATTCGCCACAGCCTACATCTCATAATATACATAATAAATGTTCTATAGGGATTTTAGAATATGAAGGACTCGTATTATAAAATTGAATTTTATAGTGTTAAAAAGGTCGTCCTTGACTTCGTTACAGTGGTTTTGAAGTCCCAAAGCCAAATTTTGAGTCTACTTCTTAGAACACGATATGGTCGAAGAAATATTGCTCAGAGAATATATAACTTATGCTCCTATCTGTAAATAAACTTTGGTTTTAAGCGTTTAGCTCATTTGTAACAATTTTATATAACTTATTTTTACTTACAAGTGGATTTTTATTTTTTAAACTAGTAATAATAAAAAATGGTTATTAGACAGAAAGTAAAACATAAACTAATTTTTGTTCATGTTTTTGATTTTCCTAATTGGTTTATAATAAATTAAATACCAAATTTTCATTGAATTATCAAATATTGTCCTTCAACAATATTGAGGTTAACAATATTTATAGCTTTTAGAGTCAGAGAGTAGAATTCAATATTGCAAATTGAATAAAATTTGACGGAGACAATTTGTGGCTGCGTGACTTTTACGACGAAAAATATATTGACTACCACTACTACTTGACAAAATAATCAACATTATGTTTATTACCACCTTAGTTTGTTGCAACCTTTAAATTTCCAAAATGAGGTAGCGTAAAGAAATGTAAATTCTTATTAATTTTTACGTAAATGAGTTTTTTATGAAACCGTTGAGTTAAAAAAATTATGATTACGGTATGTTATCAAGTTATCTAGTAAATTTTAAATACACCCGTTGCAGCACACCTGGATACTCAGCGAATTTCAAATGCAAAAGAACATAATTCAATCCAACATAGCGAAATTCGACATGTTTTTGTAATCTCCATAAGAATAACATGGGGAATGAGTGTGCAGGTTTGCTGCAACAGGTATGCTAAAACTGGTTGGTTTTAATTAATTATTTAGTAGATCTTGACTAGAAGAAGCCATATACCAAGTTTTATCAAGAAATGTTAAAAAATAAGGAAGATATAGAGTTTTTTTAATTCGCATAAGGATAACATGGGGAATGATTATGCAGGTTTGCTGCCACAAAAATGGAAATTTCGGGGGTGTTAGACTAAAATACATTAGGTCTCATCTAGATGAAGCCACAAACCAAGTTTTATTAAAATATGTTGAGAAATAAGCAAGATATAGAATTTTACTTATTCCCCATAAGGTTAACATAGGGACAACGTACTGTGTTTACCACTTTCAATATCTCGGTAACCAATGGAGATAGAGCAATGATTCAAGATACTAAATTGTTTGTTTTTTTGAGCTGAATTCAATGGTGCCAACACAAATTTGATTAATTTTATTTTTCTACGTAAAAAACTAAAAAAAACCCCATTTTTGGGGGGGTTTATCCCCCTTTACCCCCCTTCCGATAGTCCGATCGGGCTGGTTTACGAACTCGTCCAATTGATTACCACTTTACATGTCTGTGCCAAATTTCATTAAGATCGGACCATATTTACGGCCGCTATCGTGCTTACAGACACATATATAAATAAATAGATAGATAGAAGATATATAAAAATTCGAACGAATGGTGTTTTTTGCTTCTGGTGGCCCCAAAACGAAAAGTTATTAAGGTCTCGGGCTTAGCTCTTACCATGAGACCTACGGTAATAGCTTCTTCCCTATAGGGGAAATTCGCTAAAATATATTTATATCTTGTATTAGAGCTAATAATAATAAAAAGTAACAATAATAATAATAATAAAAGAGTAATAATAAAAATAACAACTAAAAATTAATTATACTCAATTCTTCTTTTCTATGCTTACCTCGACTAATCTATACTTGTATCTGTCTGTTTTGTCGTATATTTATGTTCATTTGAGATGACTAACATAATATGAAATATTTCCCAACCCTCTCATAGGAAAGACAAAATTCGCCTCCCCTTAAGAAAACAGGGAAATAAATTTCTCTAAATTATTCAGCGAAACCATAAAAATATTCTTGAATGATCTAACATTAGATTGTTAATAATTTTAAAATAAAACATAAACTAAAAGAAAGAAAATATAAAACGTCAAGATAAGTAAGCGGTCATCATTTTCTGATAGGATTATCTGGTAAACCTTTGTGATCACTAATTGCCTTTTATTCTGGATCAGTGAGTGAAACAATTGAATGTCGTAATTTCATTAGAGCCGTCCCATGTCCAGTGTAAATCTCGAGTGCACGCCGACCAGAGTGTCCGCGGAGCGGCGTTACTCTATCTCGGAAGGGTAAATAATATTAAACTTTTTGCATACATTGACTTTTTTCAAGCGATTTCTTAACATCATGATTTTTTGACAAAATAAACAATAATAAAAGCTTAGCTTAGAAAAATGTAAACGATAGAGCTAGAGGATGAGAATGAAGGTGTCAAGAAAATAATTTTTTGGATAAAATAAAAATATTGGAAACAGCAGGTTACTCTTTATTATGAGGTAAGACTGCTGAGAGGCAATTAGGTTTAGTTCCAGGAAATCTCCCTTCTCTGATCGCTTAATTGAAAACTTTCACTCAGCATTAAGCCATCGTCAAGAATTGCGATCTACACTGAGGGATTTATGTTAGTCAAATAATAGCTATAATAATAACTAAGAATTACATTATTACTCTAATAGAACTTTATCTACGACCATTGCAATAAGCACCAATTATGGTACTACAATAAACATTATAATGATATACATTAAAACACCAAAAACCAAGCAGTACTCTAATGACGACTTTAGAGTACTGGAGTCACTTTAGAGAACTGGTTCTAGACCAATGAGAGCTCGGCATTTGACGGAAGTAGTGTCATAATAACAATTACGCAATTCGCACATCAGCTGATTGTTGCATTACGATTCATGTTTGAGTTTACTTATCCCATCAGCTGATTGTTCCACAACGATTCATGGTTCAGTCTGCTTATTTGCCTAACCTCAAATTTTAGTTGACCTATTCCATCATTTGTAAAAGTCATGAGTTTTGTTTAACTTCGGGGGAAATTTTGTCGTATATTGTTGGTCGTAGATAAAATAGTGTATGCAACGATTGTATTATGCCTTTAAGCCACTCGTGAGATATTTAGAACTCACTCGTGGCTTAAAGGCATTCATTATACAATCGTTGCATAAACTACTATTTGAATTTATCGTTTCATTCCTACAATTTTATTTTACTCCATCGTAACTTTTCAATTTAAAAAAAGCATTAAGCGCGTTTTGATGAAATTGCCATAAAATAGAATTAGAACGTTCTGTTTGTAGGCCTAGTCTATGTTCGTTCATATTGTAATAACAATTAGGCAATTTACCTTTTACAAAGGCTCAAAAGGCAACAAAGGCTCAAATTTACAATCAACACTGTTTTGAAAAAAATCTCATCGTTGAATTGTAAACTTATTTTGTATGCAAGGAACTATAAGATTAAAACTTTCTAGCTCTATTTAAAATAATTCATCAAGTTTAAGAAAAGCCATCAATTATGTTACTTTTTCAAGTTTATATTTAGTTTTTTAGATATAAATTGTCTCTGTTAACCATTTACAAGGACAGTATTTAATTTAAAGTAGAAGTTATGATGTGCATACTAAATTAAAGAGAAAGACACAAATAGATTCCAAGCAGCTACAGTCCCTTGTTAACAACCCTGTACATCAATTTATAAGATTTACAACAAGGTTTTTACAGGTAAGCCTCGTTTGTATTGAAAAATAGTACAACTATAATAGTTACTATAATTTTTTAATAGTTCTTGCTGTTTGAATGTCTGTGCTTTTAAGTTACAAGAAGTTATACATATTTATAAGAACTTGCTGGTGTCCCATCTGTTATATTTGATCAATATACGTCCAAGGTTTATTCAAGGTTATTACATATTACCACTCCCATTTTCTCTAGGGTTGAATCATATGAATTTCATTTCAAAATAGTCCCGTTAAGAGATTTACAGAATTCTGGAGCTCACGGTTATACAGTACTGTAATTTATTTCCAAGATGCGATCTAAAGTCGGTTTTTCCATTTTGAATATTTATGAAATCTTGACAAATTATTATCTTCAAACTGCATAGCTTTGCAAATTAGTAAAACACTATTTAAATTCACGAAAAACGAAACTAATCTGAACGAAAATTAATCGAACCAAGGATGGCACAGGTTATGAACACGATTTTATGAGGTTTCTTAGAAATTTGGTTGTAAAATCTTCTTATTTTAAATCATTTTAGAGTTAATTAGAACAGAGAATCTAAACGGTTGAAATTGTTTTTCATTGAAAGTTAAAAAGTGATCCAATCATGAACGCTTTAAAACGGAAAGCAGCGTTAATTTTCGCCAAGAACATTAGAGTCAACGGATTACTAGAAAATTCAAATCACTCCAAGTAATACTTGTAGTTCTCTGTTTTCAGCTAAAAAAAATAAAAATGATTTTAAACTTCCACTACTTTTATTGAAAGTATAAAGATATTCCGGAAAAAAAATAAATATATTGTTAAGTAATAAATAACTTTCTTCGTAGTTTTAATCATAAAATGTTTATTCGGTAAGATCTTCCATAATGTTATCATATAATAAGAAAATTAGTAAAATTTCGCCATGACTATTTTACTTACAGGAAAGTGAGGTAACCTAAGTTTTCCGAGAGTTTGTAAGGTTCTCCGGAGACTTCGGTAGATCTCGTCCCCTTTGTAGTGACTTAAGACTTATGTTAAGTTACGCTTTATAAACTTTAAAAATGTCTGTTGAACGTAAATGGCTTGAGTGATATAACAATGAACACTGCTTTTGAGTTAGTTTTTAATTGAGTCTATTAATTTTTCTTTCAGTAAACTAAGTGTATCTGTCTGTCGTAAATAACAATTATTATAAAACACTAAAAATAGAATATTAAATGGTTTTTTATGTCGAGGGAAACCAAGTTCTTGGATTGCCCATACTTAACAATATAATGACAAAAATACCAATAAAACCAAAATCTCAGCCATAAAAATATGTAATTCTTTTTTAAAACAACCTTCATTTTAAATATTGTGATTATTGTTTGTTTGTAGCATTATATATGAAATAGTAAGTTAATATTTATAATCCCTTTAAAATAATTGTTTACGAATTAACATCAAGACGTTTACAAAACCCTCCCAACATTTTTAAATGACAAAATAATTGTACTTCTAATTCCTTGTAACATAGTAATATATTACATATCTTTTAATGTTTCACCTACGAGTAGATACAGTGAAGTGTGAAATGCAAATGACCTCGGATGAATTGCATGTCTAAATGTAACATTAATAAGCAAGAATGATATGCTTAGCGTGACTTCCCTTGACATCGTGCTGTAACAATGTTCAGTTTATGACTCCTTTTTTGCTCTGAATTTGATTTTATTGTTTGATGAATCAATATAACCTAAGCTGTAGGTAATATAATAAAATACCCGGGTAGTCTCGAGACCACTTTCCACCATAATATTGAAAAAATATACTATCATTGACTTTAAATACAGAAGTCGTCTGTATTTATTCAGCGCAGACGGATTGAATGAAGACTTAATTATTCAAATTCAATTAACTATTCTAACGATTTTAATATACGATAAACACCTATGCCAAAATAAGTGTTTTCATACAACCTATCAAAATGAATGCATTTTACAGCGATTCGTTTTTACATCTCCAGAAAACAAATCATGCGTGAATAAACAGTTAGAAGTATAGGCAATATGTTATTTTCAAAATGACTGGAACTTTAAATCTATTTAAATATAAACGAACTGGAATTTTTCCTTCGACCTCAGCATTAACTGAAATGTCTTATATTCTGAATGAAAGCCAGTAAAACCACATTACAAGCTAGCGTGGCAGGGACTCGCTTAAGTAATCGCATTTGCATCAAATTGTGAGATCTTGCCACCACTGCTGACATAAACATAAAACTGTATTTCGTTCTTTTTCATTTTAGCAATAAGAATCAATTTGAGTTTTGGGTTTAAGGTGGGGCTAATTCATAGTTTAAATAACATTTTACTTTCATATAAATTAATTTGAGAAGGGGTGTATACCATCTATGTGTCCTTTAATTGGTTATTTTACAGGTTGTAATCTTTCTTTATTGAGTGCTAAAAATAATTGCCCAAAGAAGTGTTTTTCATTTGCCATTTACACACTCATTCCTGGTTTTACTAAAAAGTTAACCAAAGACCAGGAAAATTTAAGACATCACAATGTTTTAATATTTATTTATATAATCATTCAAGAACTACACTTCAATCACATTTGAGTGGCCATACTGCTACCGTATGAAATGACCGATACATTAGATACACTATCTTGCTCATAGACAATTTATAAAAATTACGTAATAACTATAACTTTTAATAATCCATAAAAAATTTACAAAAAAATAACCAAAAGATAACAAATAAACTAGTATATATGCCTGTTTGAATTTATAATTCTTTAACAAGTTATTAATTTGGTTAAAGTGAGTTTTAACATTAAAACCATTCCAACTAAACGAGCAGGTTGATGACCTCTTAGTGTTCTTCGTAATGATATAATTGCGTGACGATGATAGTTGAGGTAAAGTTGATGAATTTCAAAAATTATCTTCTCCTGAAGAAATCCAGACCGTCGGCCAAGGCACAGAGTGGCCCTAACGACTTTCTCATGTCGAACCGCTGTTAGACAAAGAACTAGGCCCTATAAAATGTTGTGTTTCTTTAAACAATATTTCTCCTTTCGCTATCTGATATTTTGATTTACATTGTTCACTTTAAATCCAGAAATAAAAATTATGAAATAAACATCCTCAGTTAATTATTTTTAGTTAAGGAAAATCTAACACGGCATTTTTCAGATTTTATTTTTTTATTAATTTATTCATTTACTTATTTATTTAAAAAAAACTAACCATTGGTTTTGTTAATATGATTGGCAATCGAATTACTTTTAGGACTTTGTGCTTTATTTACTTGTTTTATATTTAAAAGGATAAAGTCAAATATTTCGTGCTTACAGATATTTACTTCTGAACTTTGGTTGCATCTTAAGTTTACTTCTCTGTTATGTTATTTCAGTATTGAAAATGAAATGAAGTAGATTAAGAAAATAAAACCTGAAAAGCTAATACAAAGCTATTACTAGATACTTAAAACAGTACGAAGAACTTACAACGTAAGCGAATTAGTTGTTTATATAAAATTAACGGAACTAACTTCAGGCGACAGCTAAAAACTTTCGGTTGGTGCTCAACAGTCTTGTTTTAAATAATATAAAAAGTAGGTCTATGACCTTCCAAACTAGCGCTAACATCATTATTACATTGGATGATTTATGAGTTTGAATTTAATATAAAGGATGGCTCCGCAATTTATCACTCAAAGTTATCGTCTAATTTCCCCCCTGAATAATTTTTCTCAGAAGTTCAGACTAACTCAATTTTTGTAAGGTTTGTTCTTATTTGCTTGTTCCTTTCTTTAAGTCTAAGGTCAGTAGAATTAGTGACAAGATTCGCCAGACTATTTCACTTTTTGATATCGGATTGAGATTTCGTACTGTGCTCAAGAAAGCAAGGAAGATCTAAAAGTTCCCAGAAGACACTCGAATAGTCCCTGATAAGACGTTATCAAAATAGCGGTTGTATGCAAAATAACAAGGATTTGGTAAAATACTTATGCCTCTAAACTAGCCGTAAATCTTTTAAGATTATATAGGTTTATGTTTAGAAATTTAAATTTAAAAGATACATTAATTGAGAAATATATCCAAATGATCTGTTCAGGCCAACAGTTTAGAAGTAATTCTAACTTTTAGTGTAATTCTAACTTTACCATGATTTTTTCTAGGATATTTAAAACTGCTTTACAGACAAAAGTGTTTTTACAACGCGGCTGTCATTTTGTAAGAAATACACGTTTAGAATTGCGGTTCATGGTATGGAACTCCGTTTCGCCCTATGTATCAACCCTATATATGTATGGGACCTTTAACATTATGTATGTATTAACCTATAATTTTGTTGAAGATTATGCACAAATCCCACGTCTGTTGTTCCCTTAGTGAAAGTAAAAAGTCAGCGTCATCGAAGAAGCATCTTTTGTGCATTAAAGTTAATGTACAAGATTTTATTTTTTAAATCACTTTTTAAAAGATATACCTAGCTGTTTGCTAACCTTTCCTCCCTTTATAGCATAGACCTACAGAACCGTGGTCTGAGAATTTGGACAAAGAGTTAGTTGGAATCATAATAGTTTTCATTCAGCTGGCTTAAACTATTCAAATATAATAGTTTTGAAAATTAATAATCTCCCTAAAAATATGTTGATTTATTGGATTTCTACGGAGATGAAGAAGTTTTTATCACATCATCGCTGTTATTTAAAGCAGCCATTTTATTGACGCCATAAAAGGGAAGTACTGCTTTGCAGAGTGTCTCTCGATTATTTCTTCATCTGTGATCTATCACACAAAATATTTAGTCTATATGTGTTGAATAGATAATTTCCAAAATAAGTGTTTTCTCATAAATGTCTCATAAATTTGGTGAACGTATCATGTGTTTCCAATATCGATCGGAAATGCTAGTTGAGTGGTTAACTGTCTGTTTTATATACAAGTGCTGTGTTTCTTTTGTAAGGCTTTATTATAAGTAAGCTCTATAATGAATATAAAGGCGTTGAAAATATGTTCCCTAATTCCGCGGACTAGCAATTGTATTAACATAATATAATAGCTGTAAAATATATTTTACAATTCAGTTTTAATAATTTAATTTATTTACAGGAAATAAAACTATTCCAATATTATTATCCGCTTGTACATGGTAATATTAACTCACATTCTTATCATATCCTTAACACTTTTTTCCACTCTTGATTTTAATTTACAGGTTAAAGCTGTAATATTGAAATTATTCTATGCCACTTTCTTTCTTAATAAACTTTGTTTAAGACAACTGTCCATGCTTCCCACCTGTGTCTCTTTTCTAAGTACATTTATTCGTTTTGTTTTTTTCAATTTTAGCCGCTGTATAATCTTTCAAAGCAACATTAGCTGCAATCCTGGAGAAAAAAAAAACTATCAACATAATTAAATTACAACATGATCGTTGCAAGCCTATGAGGAAATAAAAACTTTATGATCAGATTTAAAACCTTCTAACGTAAACATGCAACAACTCTCCATAGTTTTATGGCTATTGGACGAAAGTTATAGAAATGCATAAACGAAAACCATACAGGCATGCTCTTAAAAATATTCATATCTAGCTAATATATAAATATGGTTTTCCAACCGATTGGAATACAGTAGGTTAAGCCAGGCTTTACCACCAGGGTCTCATGCAATTAGTTTGAATGGAAGGAACCGCTATAAAATCAGTCGGGTCAAATGTGAGACAAAAGGGCAATATTGAGAGAGTTAATTCTACCAAGCTTTAGAGCTAGTTGGACAGTGCATATTACAGGGTTGAATAAAACCTGTTTTAAATGTAATATGAAATTGCAGCCACGTCAATCTTGTTCTTGATAGCCTTGTGACTGTTAGCTGATTTCCTCCAGATAACCAAACATGGATTTAGTCTAAAGATAAAGGACTACAATATCATGCCTGTATATTTTCGTACAGAAATGGTGTTAGCTGCGCAATTAGTTAATTTTCATTAATAGGTGTTATATTTCTTTTGTTATTACTTGCTGCTCAGTAACATTCAAGTAGACCGAGACCCTGCTTTGAGGGCTGACTGTGGGTTTCTGGGTTCACAGACCTACCCCCAAAAGGCATATATACACATTAACGGATTTCTAACAGCACTTATATCACGAATACTGACCCAATAATTTGGCTGCAATCTTACTTATAAAACTCCTTATATTAGGTAAAAATAGACATGTCGTAACATTGTTCTGAAAATAAAACCTAACAAAAATAAAGTAGAAGAAGAACTATCGTGCTCATGGGATTAATAATTCTGACGTTGTCTTCCTGGTATCGTTTAAGCTATTATTAATGTATTTTTTAAGATATTTGCGGTTTTAGCTGGTTCTAATATAGTTATTAATCTTTTTATTAGTATTAGTAGCGTTTAGCAATGATTCATTTACTGTTAATTTTATAATATACGAGATATTTGTCAGCAATTGTAATCGAAAAGAGCAGTGGTGTTAATTGACTAGTTCTTTAACATTTAACAGAAAGTGTGAGTTGAATGCTCAATAAGATTCTGTGTAAGTTGAAAATATATAGGCCTATATACAATAGTAGCAGATACTCACGGCACCGCCTGCTAAAAGTATGACAATTTTTTTGTTTTATATTACTTAATTAGCAATTTTTCACGAATTGATAAGACGGACGTTTTACGTGTGAGGGAGTTTCCTCGAGCACTAGACCTTAACAAGGGTTGGTAAGGGTTCTAAGTAAAATCGTCCGGATATCCAGTCACTTACATTTATTCACACAGTTCAAATAATATATACACAATATACAAGATCCAATCACTGGTTTGTAGTCTTGGCGTGGACTCCGGGAACCAGCTCACCGCGTCCGTAGATGGATCAGACTCGTCGCCTATGTGATGCCCCGGGGGGTTATTGCCACGCCATTGTCCAGCCTCGCTGAACCCCTAACTATCCTCGGCTTTCACTCCTGTATGGAGGCTCGGCAGCAACCTGCTCTGAGGAAGCCCGGAGGATCGTCGTCTGCTCACTAGGATACTCGCTGGCCCGCGGTGCCATGGGAGTACGGCCTGGCTGCGCACGCTCAGACGTTTAGCTGCGACGGTGTAGACGGGCAGCGGCCTGCCCTGACTACCATTAACTGGCTGTAACATACAGATACCAATTAAGAAATAACAAAACTATAGTGGAGGGGGAAACCATCCCCACTCCACCAACTGGTGGACTACAAACCAATGGCTGGGGGCTCAACACGCCCGTCCAGCTACCGGGGGCTCAACACGCCTGTCCGGCCTTCCGCGGGCTCAACACGCCCATGCGGGTTGTCGGGGGCTCAACACGCCCATCCGACGTACCGGGGGCTCAACACGCCCGTCCGGTCTTCCGCGGGCTCACCACGCCCCTGCGGGTGCTGGGGGCTCAGCACGCCCGTCCAGCGTACCGGGGGCTCAACACGCCCATCCGGTCTTCCGCGGGCTCACCACGCCCATGCGGGTGCTGGGGGCTCATCACGCCCGTCCAGCGTACCGGGGGCTCATCACGCCCATCCGACGTACCGGGGGCTCAACACGCCCTTCCGGCCTTCCGTGGGCTCAGCACGCCCATGCGGGGTGTCGGGGGCTCAACACGCCCATCCGACGTACCGGGGGCTCAACACCCCCTTCCGGTCTTCCGCGGGCTCACCACGCCCATGCGGGTGCTGGGGGCTCAGCACGCCCGTCCAGCGTACCGGGGGCTCACCACGCCCTTCCGGTCTTCCGCGGGCTCAGCACGCCCATGCGGGGTGTCGGGGGCTCAACACGCCCATGCGGGGTGTCGGGGGCTCAACACGCCCATCCGACGTACCGGGGGCTCAACACGCCCATCCGACGTACCGGGGGCTCAACACGCCCTTCCGGCCTTCCGCGGGCCGAGAACGCCCATGCGGGGTGTCGGGGGCTCACCACGCCCGTCCGACGGTGCTGGGGGCTCAGCACGCCCATCCAGCTCACCGGGGGCTCAACACGCCCATCCGGTGGGTCGGGCCGCTAGGGCCCAACTGCCTTCCTGGTCCCCAAAGTCCGCCTTATATGCCCGCTGTCCCCACCATTGGGCACCATGATGCTCCATCCTCCCCTCCAGTGAGTACCATGAGGTACTCGGGTACCTGGTGTTCGGGTATCGTCGGGTGTTCGGGTACCACAGGGTGTTACGGTACCATAGGGTGCCTGGGCACCGTGAGGTGCTTGGGTACTGTGAGGTGTTGGGGTGCTCGGGGGCGCTCGGGTACCATGGGTGTTTGGATACCCGGGGATACCCAGGAGCAGTTGGGCGCTCGGGTACCGTAAGGTGTTGGGTACCCTGGGGGCTCTGGGTTCCCTTTCCCCTGAACGTTAATTTAGAAAGAGAGTAGGTTATTTTGTGGGTTTTACTTGATTGAACCCCTAAACTTGGTTGATGTGGAAATTCCTTTGGGGGTGTAAAAACACTTCATTACATATGAATTGATATTAATTATTTTTAATAAGTATGTGCAACCAAAATGTTACTCGCCTTCTTTTACATCTGCTCCTACTGCAATTTAAATGCGCTCAATTACACCTTTAATTTGGCAGCAGGTGATTTCCCCGAATTTTGAATGAGAAGGTGTAAGGTTTTTAACGTTTTGACGTGCTGTAGCGCTATTTACAGCGCGACTAAATGGCATCCGTAGAGAGCCAAAAGTACCGTAATGGTTTCAAAATAATTTTGGAATGAACATAAAATATCAGTATCATACAATAATAAAGAGATCTGTGGTACAGAAGCATTCCGTAAATATTTATATTCTTTGAGAAGAAGGCCTTGTTTGGAAACCAAAAGTTCATCAACTCTTAAGTGAGCAAGCAACATTTTACACGTTTATTCCATTAATTGATTTAAACTTTCTTACCACTCTAAAGGGATGAGTATACAAACAAAAATTCTGGGACTGAATTCGAATCCAATGTTTTTAACAAAATTTATTGTTAAAAACATTGCCAAAAATACAAAATAATCAGATTTTTCTACGTATGTTTGCTTATAACTCAAAAACCGCAATTTTATGTGATAAACATTGATTTTCAAAAAAGAAAGTACATAACATTTCCTAAAAGATACACCACTTGTTATTTCTAAGACAAAGTCTATGGGCAGCGCTGCAAATTGAAAATTGAAAATTTTGCCATATGAGCTAATTTCCCTATAAGGAATATTATACTATTCTTAAAATCTTACTAGGGAAATTTCAAACCGGAAAATATTATGCTCTACACATTTTTATACTCTGCGCCTTTATTACAAAACGTGCTTTACAAGTACTAGTTACAAATGACTATTAACAAGACACCAACAAATATTATTTCATACACACTAACACTCCGGAAAATGTTAACGATTGCCAGTTTTATTACAGAATAATACTAATTTTTATCAATATTGTTTTGAAGTAAGGCCCGGGAAACAGCCTCAATAATACTACACTCTTTCAAATTCGTCATCAAAACCCTGTTTTTTCGAGTCGATATGTATCGGAAAAAATATCGAAACGCCGATAATATTGGAGTAAAATATCGATATACTTTATGCGATATATCGGAACTTGTATATCGATCCTTCCGATAAACCGATATTCTTTTGTCATCCCTCGACCTTAAAGACTCCGGGGAAGAGCGTGGAGCTTCTAAAACCTAACAGGAAGAGTCCTGACACTTGACTAAAAGAAAACACAGAAAACACATCATACTGTGCTACGAAACATGAATGTTATGAACAAATCGATTATAGAGTGACAACGCTTAAGTTATTATCTGAAATATAATATCAATATTTATGAAAAGGAGAATAACTTTATTGGATCTGTTATTGCAATAGACGAAGGAAAATAAAACAGTGATATGATCAGTAGAGTCGCTCTTGAAGTAATTCTATTTGCGCGAACTCCGCATACTCTGATTACATTACCATAAAGCTTTCTTTATGTTTGTGATTTCATTTTCGTGGTTCACCTCACCGTTTTGAAAATAAGTAAACAATGTATTACGTTTGAATTCAGTCTCTTACAATCATTTTTGGAAGGCGAATTTTGAAGCATTATACTTTTTCAAAATTGAATTATTTTTCCATGGTGTGAGATTATGCTGTTCTAAGGTGTCCGATATTCTTTGTTTAAAATTCCTTGTTGGCGATGGCAAGTTTGTTTTGATTTAAATTTTTGTGGACATTTGCCATAACTGATTAGTAGAAACAAGTGTCACGACGTTTCGAGATTGAGAATCTGATCCCGTCTTTAGGGGGAAAAAATACCTAGAACCTAGGACATAACAAAATTATTAACACACAGCCAGGAGAACCTGAACAGTAAACATAAGTTAAACAGATAACAGCTAAAGCGGTTAAAAACACTAATACTGAAAACAAAACAATAACACATTATGCACAATAATCACGAATTTCACCTATCAGATCAGACCATGTCTATACCTAATCAGAGCAAAGACTGCCTCTTGTTATGTTCCAGTCTCATTGTTCACCAGAAGACGGGCCTGTTTCCGTCTGAAATCTGAAGTCCAAATCACGAACTTTGTAAAACTTGTTTTTCACTTGTCAGTGATGGAAATTTTCCGCAAAAATCTGAATTAAAACAAATCCGATATGTTAATAGTGTTTCGTTCTAATAAAAACTGGCGGTGTAATCAAATCATGGACTTACCTTCACTATCAATGAATTTTAAATAAAGAACAAGACATTGTGGTTTTATGTTCAGTTATTTAACATCCAGCTGATGCTGTGAGCCAAAATATTTACCAAAGACTTTTTAAAAGTAAGGTATTTAAAAATAAAGCTGGGGACGATTTTACTGTGTTTGAAGTTCCATAATTTCATTTATTAATTAATTGGCCTTAAAGTATATTTCGTAGGAAAAAGTTCTTGATTAAATCGTGATAACGATACAATTATCTTCGCAAGCGTTTTTTAAAATGAGCACACGAATGATTTTTTAAACTACGCACTTAAATCGTTTACAAATAGAATATAAAATATGTTTAAATTTATATTTTATAAAACATATAAATGTCAGTTTAGACGGGGTTACCTTTACTAATACAGAGATTAAGACGAAATTAGAAATAATATTGTTTTATTAAACTACTTTACCACTAAAGAAGAACAAAAGTTATTTTTGAGTGGTAAAGTAACAATGTCAATGCCCTCACGCCCCATAAAAGCTTTTTAAGTTGGTAGTGTTACCAACTAACTACTATTTTTAGCATTATCTCTAGTCATAAAAAACGTTAACACAAATTTTGCTGTTCGGTTGTTATCTGGAAGTGTCTAGATAGCGCTACCACACACTTTTATAATGTTTGAAATGTATTAGTCTTTGTGGTAAATATAATAACAAATACCTGTTAGCTTCCATTATTTTTATTATAAAGTAAAAGCATAACTCGATAACAAAATTTCGTAGAATGGCTTTTATTTCAGCAGGTCCCAAACACTAAGTTGTACTGAATTTAATGAAAAGTAGTCGTATAATTTTTATTTTTCAAATATATTAAACCTAAAAACAACATATTATGCACCCAGTAGCTAACTGAATGAAGTTTAAGATAATTTCTTGTCTTTACATTTGGGACTGACAAATTCAGAACTGGTCCTCGTGAAGATGTACGTTTACCTATACTTAGTATTAATTATTACTTTAATTTTGACGTGTTAATTTGTGACTATAGCTTATTTAATGCCATATTACATTTCTATCCACTTAATTCTTTTTTAACAATTTAATTTGTAAAAATTTTTGAGTAATGTTTCTTTGTTTTGACACACATTTCCAACAAGCATCACAGGTTGTGCCAAAGCCGGTGTGACGGTCGGTAGTCAACCTGTTGAAGGTCAGTTTGATTATAAATTTGCATGTTTTATAAAATTATAATGGCCTTTAAATTCATCTGAAAATATTTGTTTGAGGTATATACAGTGGAACCTGGATAATTCGAACTTGTAGAATTCGAAATCTTCTTTAATTCGAATATTTTTCTTGGTCCCTAGCATTTTGTATCTAAACAATGCTAAAAAATCGTGGATAATACGAAGTTTATATTGGATAATTCGAATTTTGAAGTGCCAAATTAAGGTACATTACTTTCATTCCACGACTGGAAATAGTTACAAATTCATTGGAAAACACGTTTTACTACGACGTTCAATACAAAATTAACGCCAGACCTATAGCGTGCCAGGTTATGGTCAAAGCCACAAACGGTTAAGGTTCAAAACGGTTAAGCCACAAAAGGTTAAGCTCAAACCCACAAACACTTCGTAATTTAAATTATCAGCCATTAATTATTTCATCGATTCAACTGATTTAATTGTATATAATAAGGTCAAATGACTCATCCCTTCCACCTCCCACCGTGCCCTAACATCGCTTGTAACGCGACACTAATAATGTAAACAAAACAGTACAGAACGCTGACTGGGTTCGGAAAGGGTTGCGCTCGCCGTGACAGCGCCACTATTAGTCTTTTCGCGCTTGATTCTGTGTAGAACGGCTCCCGGCAGACGAGCCATGCGCCAGACCTGATGCGCAGTTTTCTGTGTCGACACAAAGGCTACTCAACGCTGCGACCCCCTTCCCTTCCCCCACCTGCCAAACTAACTTCCGAATTCCAGTGCAGCATTGCGTTATTTTCAATCGTCCTTCAAACTAAGTGTTTTTTTTAATTTGTGCAGTATTGTTTTTAATTGTTTAAAAGTTTTTACATAACGTTAAATGAGTGTAGTGACCATGTCGACAAAATCTCTGACCTATAAAACACTCACTTTAGCGGAAAGTCAATGAGTGTGCAATTGTCAATGTTATACGAAGTTAAGTTGGTAGCTTGTATCAAGTTCAGAAGTAGCAGAACGTACTGTATTTTTTCTAGCAGAAATGTTTCTTTGAGTTATCGTACGTCGCGTCGTACGTAGTTTATACTTTAAGATAGTTATTTCTGTTTTATGATACAGTTTTTGAACCCTTATTTATAATTAGCGTTTGTTGATGAATTTATTCTTTTAGAGTGTCAATTTAATAAAGAGGTTAAATTCACAATGTGGAGCTTTAATGTTTTGGCCCCATTCTTTAGAACTTCTTTAATTCGAATTTATGGATAATTCGAAGTTTTTAGCTGGTCCCTTGAGGTTCGAATCATCCAGGTTCCACTGTATATAAAATATTGTATATGTTTAAGATTCAATTACGTAACATATGTTGGTTGAATTTAGGGAATACCAATCGATAAGTGTTTCTAGGATGAATTAACTTATCCCAAATCTTGAGTTGAGCATTTATTTATTATATTCGAACCTCAAGGGACCAGATAAAAACATCGAATTATCCATAAATTCGAATTAAAGAAGTTCTAAAGAATGGGGCCAAAACATTCAAGCTCCACATTGTGAATTTAACCTCTTTATTAAATTGACACTCTAAAAGAATAAATTCATCAACAAACGCTAATTATAAATAAGGGTTCAAAAACTGTATCATAAAACAGAAATAACTATCTTAAAGTATAAACTACGTACGACGCGACGTACGATAACTCAAAGAAACATTTCTGCTAGAAAAAATACAGTACGTTCTGCTACTTCTGAACTTGATACAAGCTACCAACTTAACTTCGTATAACATTGACAATTGCACACTCATTGACTTTCCGCTAAAGTGAGTGTTTTATAGGTCAGAGATTTTGTCGACATGGTCACTACACTCATTTAACGTTATGTAAAAACTTTTAAACAATTAAAAACAATACTGCACAAATTAAAAAAAAACACTTAGTTTGAAGGACGATTGAAAATAACGCAATGCTGCACTGGAATTCGGAAGTTAGTTTGGCAGGTGGGGGAAGGGAAGGGGGTCGCAGCGTTGAGTAGCCTTTGTGTCGACACAGAAAACTGCGCATCAGGTCTGGCGCATGGCTCGTCTGCCGGGAGCCGTTCTACACAGAATCAAGCGCGAAAAGACTAATAGTGGCGCTGTCACGGCGAGCGCAACCCTTTCCGAACCCAGTCAGCGTTCTGTACTGTTTTGTTTACATTATTAGTGTCGCGTTACAAGCGATGTTAGGGCACGGTGGGAGGTGGAAGGGATGAGTCATTTGACCTTTGACCATAACCTGGCACGCTATAGGTCTGGCGTTAATTTTGTATTGAACGTCGTAGTAAAACGTGTTTTCCAATGAATTTGTAACTATTTCCAGTCGTGGAATGAAAGTAATGTACCTTAATTTGGCACTTCAAAATTCGAATTATCCAATATAAACTTCGTATTATCCACGATTTTTTAGCATTGTTTAGATACAAAATGCTAGGGACCAAGAAAAATATTCGAATTAAAGAAGATTTCGAATTCTACAAGTTCGAATTATCCAGGTTCCACTGTAATAAAAACTCTAAATCAAAAGTGTAACATTTGAAACAGAGCTATTTTTCCAAAACACAAGCATACAGCAATATGAGTATGAATGTATCTAATATGATAAATCGTTTTATTAGCCACGTATGAAATAGGCGAAGCCACGAGCGTGCAAACAGCGTGACAGGAATGCGAGCACGTGTCACCCGCCGCGATGTGTCGTGCTGGCCTGACAAAGTCCTAATGATTATAACACAAACACGTGTTCCGTTGCCATGTTTCGAGCAACAACCACGTAACATATTGCGCACCAAACATTGGAAGTCATCCGTGTAACGAATTCATCCTAATTCTGTTCTTAGTAAGGAATATTCGTTATATTTTTGTTACAAATGTGTTAAATACTATTAATTTGTTACTCAATACGTCTATTTGAAACAATGGTTTGAAACAATATATTTTTATTGTTTGCATGTTATTCAATAGACTTTGATTGTTGAAGTGAGTATCAACAAAAAAATTATGATTTTACTTTTAAAGCTTCTTTCCAAAACTCGTGCATCCCTTGTCATCATCATGCATCTACAGGGTTGGGCTAAAGTCTGGAATATATAAAATAACTTTTATATTATTTTGCAGAAAGTGATGAAACTTTACAGTTGTGTATATGAGACCTGACTGTGACGGCGCTAAAAGTGATTCAGATATTCCCGTGTAATGCGGACATTGCATACTTTGCAGGAACTATCCTTTTACCTAATAAAAGCTTTCTGCAATATGAAAATTTGAATTTTTATTTTTGGAATTTGCAGTTGTTAGGTCATCCAGATTCTTGAGAAATGATTATGAGACCTCTACACGGGTCCTTAAGAGGCCCTTCTTATTTTTTCCAAAATGTTTTAATTTTCTATAACTTTTACTTTCGATGTATTTCCTTAATACTGCCAATTTTAATTTAAGTTACAAACAGGGTCGATCTATCAAGTTAAAGGGCTTTTTCGTGTCTAGTGTTCGGGGAAACCAAATAAAATTAATAGACTAGAAAATGATTATATATACAAGGCTGTGATATGCTGTAGCCATAAGAGAAAATAAATATTACTCTACTCTATATTATTCTGATCTTCTTTTTCTGCTAGTAATAGGAGTAGAAATTTGCTGTGAAACAACAAGCCAAGTAACATGTGTCAGTTTCACGAAGAACTTTACTGACTTTTTGATGTATCGAGGTTGTGTCATATCACAATAGCATATACATGTAATGCAGATGCTTGATTCTAAGCCATAGCCTAGACATTGTCATATGATTTATTAAAAATATGTTATTTAGGTTGATTGGAGTAAGCCGTAACAAAAATATTCTTACTTTTAATTGTTTTGATTTTATAAATAAGGGCTTTAAGTTATTTACAATTTAAAAATATAAGAGTTTTTTTTAAATTATAACATGTCGTATAGATAATATTAACATAACACAGGTATATCCAAGCAGAAACTATAGGTACAAATAAGACTTTATAGTCCTAAAGCCCAGATATGTTAGTTTTATAAGCGGTTATAAATGGTCACAGTTTTGGCCAATCAACAACAGAGATGTTTGTTGTTTACTGATATTTTTTCATATAGTTTTCTTGAACTTTGTGTTGCATGGGATTCGATTAAATTTGAGAAACGTAATATACTATTAAAATGATATTAATTAATAAATTTTAATACTTAGTAGAAATGTATTAGGTAGTCCCTAAGGACAAAAAACAATGAACTCGCTAAAACATTTTAAACCACACACTTTACTACGAAAAACTCTTTTTATAAAATTGGCAAAGCAACATATTTTATTTTCCGTAGCCTTATTTTGAGTGGTTGAGCCTTATATTGCGTTAGCAGTGATTTTTATTGTGTCAATCTCGGCTCAAAAATTCCTAAATCTCTGATAACAACAAGATTTTCTTGGTAGTCCCAAAAAGTGAAAGGAAGAAATAATGAACTCGAAGGAAATCGCATTGAAGACTGTATCAGTTCTTTACCCCTCCCACCGGTGTTTTTTTTACGTAACCTTGAAAAATAACGACTGAAAAAACGCTTTGTCGATCTCAAAATACATACTGGCCATTACCTGCTGAACATTACCTTTTTACTCCGTGTACCAAAAGAGATACAATACCGTAATATGTAATAGATGGGATTTATCAGAGCAATAACAGTTATGTCAGAAAGTTAGTAGGTGTCCCAGTTACAGGTTTGTGACCCAACATTGATCCATCCCCGCTGTCTGGGACGCCACAAATTACCTCCCACAACTACAATCCTACACGGATCCTTTCACTATTGTCCTCCTAGTTGTGTGGATAGCTTATGCGTTATCAACGATGGATTAAAACGTAATTATATAACGATTTTTTTGTTAACGGTTTTAAGGGGTCGTCGTAGTTTATGCGTTTCGTTTAAGTAAATATGTATTGATTTTCAATGCCTGTTGATGTTTATTTAACTTCTTAATGATGAACTGAAAACGTTTTGGGGATTATAAACTACTTATACATATATAGCTTTATTTATGAATTTATTATACATTTTGGTGAACTTTGCCAGCAGATTAACTACTTGTACGTATTAAAAATAAGCCAATTGCATATCTCTCAAAGAAATTCTAAAAAGGATGTTTTCAAAAAGTATTTTACAAATGTTATAATGCTACAACCTCCTTGTTTATTAATGATAAGTTCAGTATGTGTCCCGTTCCACATAGCAACCTAAAGCAAACCTATTCAGCCATCTTCGTGCATTGATCGGTTAGTTCAACAATACCTGAATTTTTTATGGAGATTGATTATGTTTATTGGCCTAGGTTACTAGATCAATCAAATCGATCAAATAACAATATACAAAAATGGTGAGGCCACTTTCCCACCAGTTTTCCATAGTTGTAAAGTAAATTAGTTATACTTGGTACTAAATAAACCGTTTAAACACATAGAAGAGAAACCAGTAAATATATATTAAATACGTGCTGTCACATTATTGTCACATAACAGTGAGTCACGTTTAGCGCATGTGTTGTGCCACTCTGAGGTTTAATATGTTTGTGCCTGCTGTGTTGCAGCCTCGCCTTGCAACGAGTGATACAGCTGAAGTCGTGTCCTTTGCCAAATATTATAGTGATTAATAACTGATGGCTTGAAGGGGCTTAAAGTCTCAAATCATAAGAAGGGAAAATTTAAATGAAACATTCCTTAAAAAATATTCCAGTTTTTTATGTTAGTTGTTTTACGTTATTTCCCATTTTCTGGCTACTTTAAATAAATTCAAATATATTCTCCAAGTTTCTGGCATCTAAACCTTTAATTTGAGCCCTGTCATCATCCTAACCTCTAAAGTCAGATTTGAGTCAGTCAGATTTAAGTCAAAATTTGTAAGTCAGTTGATTTGAGTCATCATCCTGTGACTTTCCAAAAGCCCGCAGTTTATATTTTAAAATCCGCTTATGCAATTATATATAAGATTAACTTTTACCTTATTACCTTCTTATGTTTTCATTGGCACTAAAGTAACTATACAAAAACTTATATAATGTGTGCTGGGCATAGATTATTCAGTGAGTCAACATTAAGTATTTCAATCAAAAATTATTTCCCTAATTACCTGTGCAAGGGAAATTCTTTATGAGTATACCAATGACAATAAACCTAGAATTACTATTTAATTAAGACATCTCTAATAAATTCACATCTATAATAAAGACATGATGCAAGCCAACAAAAATACATTTATCTACGCATTTTAACTGATATATTGAAGTTAATCGCTTTGTATTTTAGTTCGGTAACTTCGTCGTTGCTTCACTTGGCATTTTGTTACCGTGTCACGAAAAAAAGGAATTTTAATTTTACCATCAATAAAAAGGTAGGAATCGCTCTGCCGTCCAACCCACAGTCACTACTGCCTTTAACTAATTTTGTATACCTTTTATTAGTTAGAGCTAAACAGTGTAAAATAACTGGATTCATTAAGACTTTGCAAAGACATTTTATGCCCGTAAATTTAGTAATCTGCAAACAGCGTTACATCACAAATTGAAACGGATCTGTGTAGATTAACTAACTCGAAGGCAAAGCCTTATTATTAAACAATAGTTTTTTTTCACTACACCATTACTTTTTTATATTAGCAGGGCAATAGTGCAACAGCGTAAAAATCTTTTAAGCTGAAATAAATGTCATGAAGAAATTTTTCAGCAAAACAAAGAACTTATCCCAGAGTTATGTCTTTAGTTATCAATACAATCGTCGGATCCTATTTGATTACCTCTGACACATTGGATCTGTGTTTAGAAAAAAATTATCTTTTTCTTGTAATTTACTTTATTGCGGACCTTTAATATCATAACTATCATAAATTTATTCTTCAGTGACTGATAACAAAATATTCAGCAGCCTACAAACATTGATACAGTATAATTTTAGATGCTACCTTGAGATTTGTTGGTCTTAACCTCATGACAATGTGGTTAATACAAGCATATTATATGACTTATTATTGTTAATATTCGTTTGAATGAAAATAAAACAGTAATTCCGTGAATCTGAAATTTTATAGGTGTGCGTGATAGCAAAGGGCCACGCCCTCTACTTTTGTTGCTACGTTATGTAGCTTGACAACAGATATGTCTTTGTAAAACACTTTGGTATTGAAATTAGATTATAAGCTACCTTATTACATTTGTTACCGGCAAATATTTATGCTTTATATAATTTTATTCTATTAGGCATAATGTTTTTGTCTATGCAGTATGGAAAGATTAATCAGTATTTAATTCAGCAGACTTTAATTCTGATAGCCAAAAGTATAAAGAACTGTATAAAACGCAAACCGTTTTGGTATTTCAAAGTATTGTAAACAATATAATACTGACCAATTTTCCAAGAGCAAATAATTTCAAAGTATTCAACATGGCAACTTTGACTCACAGCCCGTAAACAAAAAATGTTATCAGGCTGTAAACTGTAAATAAGCTGTCTCATATTCAAATTCAAATTAAAATACAAAAATTCTTTATTCATTCAAAACCACAGTACAAACATAACATTTCTAATTACATTACATTCACAATATTCTTGTAATATGAATTATGGACACTATAAAATGGAAGAGTGAATAGCTTCCACTGGTGTTGAGGTACTAAGCTAATCCTACATACTAGAGTTTTTCTCAGTGTAGACAAGCAATAAGAAATTCTGAGAAATAATTGCCTATTATACTCAAATAACATGCTACCAAGTTGATTAAATAAAATATTTGATTATTGGCAAAGCAAAGAAGCAAAGGGTTTCAAAGAAGATCCGTCGACGATCGGCTCATTACAACGCTGACGGCTTGATTAATATTACTCTCTCGCAAAGCCGCCCATCAGTCAGCGCTGATGTGCTGTAATTTACTTACCGCTTACTGAGTAAGTAATTTACTAACTTGGGCCTTGTAAGATTTCTGTTGAACGATCACAGCCGTACCTTACTGGATGTATTGGATCATTGAGGAAGGAAACATTAGTAATAGGCGATTTAACAAACATGAAATATTACATAATTTTTATATTTTTAATTTTATAATATATCGTGTCCCACAAAAAACTTATCTATTTCAAAACTCGTTTTGGCAAACCAAGCCAATTTCGCACGTGATAACCGAACTTATTATGTTTATTTGAATGTTATTTGTAAATGTCTGCTGATTCACTCTCGTTAATCAGAGCTTTAAACTTAAAAATTTAACCTACAGTAAAGAATTGCGCACAACAGTCTGATAAGCTGAAGTAATTGATCCAAGGACCTTTCACCAACTGATTTTTTTTATCTTTTTTAACTTTTTAGTCATATTTTTAAAAACGCATTCATAAATAAAATCCCACAGATCAAGAAAACAAGGTGTCACGAGCTAGAATCGTTGGGGCTAGCGTGTTGGGCCTGTATCATGTCTAATTACTTATTGTAAGTAACATTTTCGTTATACCGCTGCGAAAACGGCAGTTTTTACAACATGTGTTGCAGGGCTAAAGGAGCTGTTTCTATCGCTAGGGAGAGAAACAATCGGCTGGAGTCGAGGACGTCAGCTGATCGTTTATAATGTACTTAAACTTAACAGCGTCCATGGTGAGCTATCGATTGCATCGAGAGTGGTTATCGGATATTATCATCAATAAAATTGCAATTCATTGATGCATTGTTGTCGGTTTAATCAATTTCGCTCTATCATCAATCGATTATTAAATGCGTTCGATACATCGATAGTTGTTCATTCTTGTCAGTCTAACCTAATATAGATATAACAGACAATCAGCTGATTGTTTTAATTAGTAAGAACAAGATGGAGGTATCTTTAAGAGACATCTTTAAAGGTAATATTTTGGTTTCTTCAGTAGTTAGCGTGTTGTATTGAGCGATATAATGAAAAATATAATTCATTACACGGGCCTAAAGCTGATTTTCGTTACTCGGTCACTTTTTTGAGGGAAATTTAACCTAATAGAAAAGTAGGCCACCTTTGGGTCGTGGGGTCATAAAACTTGACCTCGTAAGAAAATCATCATTTTAGGCCCTAGTAATAACCGTAAAGAACATCCCCTTTAAATTAATATTTATATTTTTTTATTGTACACGGTGTATAACTATAGAGAAACCTTTGTAGCATAGCTCAAAATGTAATGTATAACAAAAAATATGAAAAAATAAAAAATGTAAATGTAAAAATGTAAAAAATAAATGTATTGTGTAAAAAATACTGCAATGACTTAATCTTAAATTTAAAATTTTAACCGGTTAACAAAATTCCCAAATCAAGTAACTATTAAGAAATTTAATTATCCCACAGAGATTCATTAAAATATACGTAATAATATGTAATAATGATTATACCTAATAATGATAATTACTCGAATGAAAACTGTTGAACGTTTATCACATCGAAAATCGATTATCGGTTGGCGAAACGGTGGTGATGGGAAAAGTGGAAGGTATAATAAGGAATTCCTTGCAGGATGGGGTCATTGAGAGGGGGAGGGTGATGAGGGGGGGAGGGGGAATGACAGTGATGAATGACGACACGGCTGATTCCTTCCCGATGTATGAGAATCGATCAGCTGATAACAAGACTGCAAGCTGAGTCATTTGGAAACTGTAACTAACTATGGGCACACAGCATAATCAGTCACTACCTTAAGATTTTACAATGTTGACTGTGTAATAAGTATTAGTATTTCGATTATTTTAATGGAAAGTACCTGGTGGACCGAGCCTTGCTCGGTGTTATTTCATGTTTACCAGTTCATCCAGTTACTATAAAATATTTCAGCATCATAAAGTTTATAAATAAAAATATGTTTATTACTCTATGCAATATTTATGCCACACGCTGTATTCTCCCTAGATGGTTGTAGTTTGCAAACAGCTGTTGTGATTACTTCATTTGTTTACACTTTATTTGTTTATTTCGTTGCTATTACGGTAACTCATAATGCCAATGTTAAAATTTTACAATGTTCAAATTCGTTTTATTACGTTATTAGATTTTCTCTGGCCGAGATACCTGCATATAACACGTTTTTTAGTCATAAATTACTTATTTCCAGACTTTGAAGGAAATCCTCGGAGCCGTTTTAGAGTTGTTAATTGTGCAACCAAGCAAGCAAGCAAGCATGCACGCACGTACGCACGCAAGATAACATTGTTCGTATAAGAGTATAGGATTAAATAAAATCCTCTTGAAAAATCTTGATAAATATTTTTGAATTTATTTTGAATTGGTGATAGTAGGATTTTTACCTCTTTCCGTTTGAGGTGGGGCTTTTCGACGAGGCACATTTAAAAGTATAAACTAAGTTATAAGACGTACGAATACGTTCCAGTTTCTTGGAATACCTAAGTGTGAGGGGGTTCAGGAAAACGACGCCAAATACTGTAATAGTGTAAACTGTTATGGCCATGGACAAGGAAACTCGCTTAGCATAAATGGACTAGGGCTGCCCTTCAAAGTCCTGGATTATCCTATGTACTCAGAAGTGCAGAAAGGACTTTTCTGAATATTAGTAATGTAAAACACTATCAATAAGGTAAAATATTGCAGCCACTCATTCCTTTGCTGTAAATATTAATTTTAATTAACCTTATTAAGAATCTCAGAACTGTAACCTAATCTTACATTTCAAATTACAAATCAATTACACCTACATTACTGTTGCTGCTCTCACTTGCTACGGGCATTTAAAATTCCTGTACATTCCATCACAGTATTGTTAATAGAACTGTGTTTACCCACACCAAAAGTCTGTTTTAGAACTGCGTCGGTCAGCTGTTTCATTTTAAATATTCCAATGTTAAATTTGAAGGCTAACTACCAAACTATGTTTTTTTTCTCTTCCAGGTAACACAAGAATTTTTCCAAACAAATAAACTGGTCTTAAAGCTCAATATTTTTACATAACAAAATCAGATTTTCGTTCTGAAATATTTAATGCTAAAATTGAATACAGAAATTTATCACTGGGCGCCGGCCCACAGATGTTTAGTGATTGCTCCCCGGCCATCCATTATGTGGACGTCAACCCTTCTCACGGTCCACCAAATATGTATCGCTTACATATTTCGCACACCCGGCGCAAGAGACTTTTTGCATGAAATATCCTTAATTCAATGAATTCAGTATGCCGTATACGCGTGTTTAAAATCTGCTTTGAAAATGTTTGATTGATGTTAGTTTTAGTTGAGTTAATTAAATTGATGAAAAAGTTTCATTAATATTAGTTTTTTAATTAAGTTAATGATAACCAATGAACAATAAAACGTAATTATTATCCTAAAACTAGATCAACGCATAAAATATAATTGATTAAATTTTATCCTCATAGTTATTCTTTTAAATAAAATTAAAGGTATTTATTTAGTAATGAAAGTTGATTGAACTTAAAAATTATACACTTTATTTACCTCACCACGACAGTTAAAATCAATCATATTTGGCAATACATCGTATTGTTATCTTTTATAAACTTTAAAAATTTCAAACAATCTTTGTTACTAGTAACTAGCTTGAACATCAGATCTTTGTCTCACCTATACCATCAAAGACTCGTTAATTTTCAATACTGTTACTCGTAGTTACCTAAACCAAAACACATTTACTAACGAATGGAATATATTTTGTTTCATTAAAATTTAATAAAACCCAGAATAAATAAATAGTATTGTTTATAATTCTCTTTCTATTTATTATTTATAGGGAAGCCACAATCAATGAAACAGCTAAATATCTTAAAAAGTTTTTTGCTAAGAGGTAGCTATGGGATGAAAACCACCTGGAGAATGGGAAAACAGGGTTTGCCTTTGGCATAGCATTATCTGTGTGGGACAAACCGAAAGTTTTCCACATGTCTTATTCCATTTTTATTTTGGCCTTGTTGAGGGAAAAGCGATTAGATATAAAGCACCTCAGGCTATAAAATGCTATGCACTTTTAGCAAGTTACATTTTTGTTTGTTTAATGTTTCTTTTTTACGTTTTAGCTTTTAATTTAAACATTAAACTTCTTTACAAAATAATTGGCATGATTAATGACCACCAGGAGTTCGTATCTAAATGTGTCTAAAAAAATCCAAAATCAATAAACTGGTTAAAAGTTATTTTTACATTTTCTGTAATTAATTTGTTCTAAATCAAAGCTTGAGTTGACTCAATTACAAAATTGTACTAAAACATGAAAAAACATTTTTTAACCAACATTGCCACTTACGCATTAAATAATACATAAAACTCCAATGTTAAAAACATATAAAAATGCTGCCTAAAAATTGCTAAAATCCCAAATCTTTCTACAGTAAAAATACATTATATCTTAAGATATTACACATAATAATAGTGAGTTTCAATCTATGCTTCCATTTATTTAAAAATTGTAAAACAAATTGTGTTTCTTGGGGCAGGTATTACTGTAATGGTTAAGTTGGTCAATATTAAACGAATTATTAATTAATATTAATAGATTTATGGTTAGCCATTTAGCATGGGTTTGGCTATCACTCAGGTTAAAGTAAATTTTCAACCCTTTTAATATTAAGGTATCGGCACGCCGATAATCCCTCAGGAAGTTATAGACATTTCGATTTCCGTGTATGTAAAATGCTTCAGTTTTTATTGGTTAGCTCCCTCTTAACTAAGTTATTTCCTGTGTGCGGAACTAATCCCTCCTATCGTTTTATAAAATCAAAGATCCTCAGTAGATATAATAATTTACCTCTTACTTTACGTAAGAAGGAAATTGAAAACTCTATTTGTTAGTGAATGAATGAATATTGTTTTATAATTTCATGAAATAAATTTAGTCACAACTTATTTAACATAAATTAAACTAAAAAAACACAGACAGAAGGCAAATATACTTGTTAATACTCGCATATAATTTATATTGTTACGTCGATGATGATAATGTGTGAAGGGTTTAAATGCTTTTTTCAAAAAAAATCAATAAATAAATTATATTAAGGAGATTATATGGTGTAAAATGTAAAATAAAATAGAAATTGTTTTAGTATTTTCCCAAAGAGATAGAACAAATGTCGTGCTTGGGGAAAACATCCTAAGGGCCCAACACAGTTCTCACCATATTGAGAACATTCGCATCCCGCGTATCATTTCCATCGTGAAGCTTTCAAATCAGCCCGGCCGTTCTCGTCGGTTCGTTTGAAGAACAGCCATCTTTGTCCCTTTCACTGCAAACTCTACATTTAACTTCGATCGGGAGATTTTTTTACACATTGACGTCTCCAAAAGGTTTAATTCTCTCATCCATTACATAAGTAAAATTAATATGTAAGACTAATATAAAGAAGTAAATGTTTAAGGAAAGTTGAATGTGAATTCAAATCGTAAATGAACATCTGCAGTTTAGTTGAAGCATTTCTATCAGAGGAAGCTATAATTGTTTTATAAAAATGCATAACTACATCCTTAATTTCTTTTTAATTTTACGTTTTAGGATTAAACCCTTATGAATAAACAAACAAAAGTCGTACATTTGTCCTGATCGTATAGTTCGTAAAAAAAAACTTAAAACACGTTGTAACTCTAAACCAGTAAAATATTATGATATTTACTTATATACATTTCAAAGGTTCTTTGAAATATGTGGAGTTATCCCTATGAGATAGTTTTAAGGCGATACTAGTCCTGTGAACATCTTCCTCAATAAATGAATTCTTTTTCATTGTAATGGGAACCATCAGCACAATTATGACTCTTCCCTCTTCATTAAGCTATATTGAATTTTGAATGTTCTGCTTTCGTCATAAAAACGCATATACACGTTACCTTCCTCTTTCATTGCAAGTATCAGTTAAAATTAATGTCGGGTTATATTTTTGAATTTAGTTTCCATTGAAGCTAAAAACAAATTAATTTGTTTTTATCCTGCTCTATTTAAAGTATATAGCATATAAAAATTAAGCTTTCTTGATTTTCAAGATGTGACTTGCAGTGTGTTCTTTTTCACCCACCTCCTGTAGGATGAGTATTTATATTTTATCTAAAAACTGTGTCATACCTCTTTAGAAACATTTTGAAGCTTGGTGTTAAGGATCAAAAGAGGTTTCGAGTGGATTTTTCGTTTGGAAGGTCAAAAATTGACATAATTCAGAAAGTTTTCAATAACTTTAACGAATTCATGACTTTTTTACTCCCCCAAAGATCTAAATCCTGGTTCAAAACCCCCTTTGTTTGTAAACACCCCAGCTTGGTCATTGTATTTCACAACCAATTAACAAAAAAAAAAAAAAAATATATATATATATATATTTATATTTATTTATTTATTATGATGTTTTTCTTATTTTAGGCTTGGCACACCATCTGGCAACATGAAATGCAATATGGTGTTTAGTTAAAAGAAATAAGAGTTTGGCTTTGGGAGGATTATCTGCTACAGCTTTAAAAGAGATTACATGAGCCTGACGGCATTCTAACCGAGCTTTCTTGTCTTGCTTTTACATTTTTGGTTAAAAATGTATACAGCAATATAAACAAACGGTTGCTTTTATCATGCAAAATAATGTAATCCTTCGATTTTTTCAAAGATTGGTAAAAAATACAAAATTTCAATAAATTTGCCAATCTAGTTTTTGTGCAGACAAGCGATTCAAAAAGGAAATGTCCTTTAAGTACCACATCCGGAAGATAAATAAATAAATAAATTCTTTATTTCCATAGTGTTCATAATTACAACAATTTCTCATTGTGCTAATAATCTTTTACAGTGTTACTACAAACAAGTGTTACATAAAAAACTAAAACTAATCACAAAAGTATTCCATGCCATTTCAGTACATTATGGATGCCACCTCTTATCACAGTGCAATGTGGGAGCAACACCCTTTAAACAAAATTATAATTATATAAAAATAAAACATATTTATTCCAACATACTTTTTCCTTTTTTTATAGATGAAAAATATAATTACAATGACTTCCATTGATCAACATAAAATATCATACAATATACAAAAATGTGAACAAAATTTAACAATACAAGAAATTGAATAATGACATGACGTGGGTGTATGAAGGAATAAAGCAACAAAAACATAAGTAAATAAATGAAAAATAATGATAGACAAAAGTTTTGATGTGCAAAGTTAAAAACATTTAAGTTCCTGCAATTCATCTAGCGTATGCAATATGCTTTATTTGTTTTACATGAACCAATTAAACTAATAAAAACAGTGAAGACAGTGAAGATATCAGCTAAAAAATATTTCTACATTGTTGTTGGTAAACAGCCATTTTTCAATTTTTGTGTGAAGGAATTAGTGGTTACTGAAGAGGATACTGAAATTGGTAAAAGACTGAATATAAGTTAAATGAGTCTTGTATAGCAAAGTTTAATTAATAGCTTAAACGGTATGCAGGTAGCTATATTACAAATCAAGTTCCTATATTATTGTTTTCGCTGTCACACGTTGTACTCAGAAAAATCATTCATTGCTATTACGCTGGTCTAAAATCGTTTACAGGCTTGAGTTTCTTTCACTTTAGTGACATGTTCCAAAGTATGGCACATGTTCCGTCTGATGTATAGCAGACATTTCTTTCATATGCTAAAGTGGACGAGCAGGAGGATACTGTAAGAGCATAAACATGCGTTTGTAAATAGAAACTAACATGATATTCCCATGTAGGAATAACACGTATTTATTGTTTGTTGTAATACTTGTGAACAAAAATAACCCAGATTTTTACATGGACGTTTACTCATTTGTTCGTCCGAATGAATATTATCAATATCCACTCAAATAAATTTATATTTTGAAGGATGGAGATGAAAGATGTTCAAAATATACTGTCAATCTTGAGGAGAAGCAGAATACAGAGTTTCCCAGGATGGATTGTAAGGAAGGAGAGAGGATTAAATGCGTGTGTGGGAAGGAGGCACAAAGGGGTCCTGCAAGTGGGTAGTAAGAGCGTCTTAAGAAGATGTGTTGAAATGAGAGTTATACATCTGACGTGAATTTATTCTTATTTATTTAGTGTACACAACGAAAAAATAGTTCAGTTCATATTTAGTTTATCTCGAGTACATTTGTTTTATTAATTTTAAAAACATGATGGAATGTAGGAATACATTAATTTTTTACGTTTAATTGGGTTACAATTCCGGATAAAAAGGGTAAATAATCTATAATCTTCTTTGAATACATTTATTTATTCATATTTTTCTTAAATTGTTATATTTATGTACTGAAATAATTTATGTAAAACCCTTCTGACAATTGAGTTAAAATTCTTCATCTCTTCATTGTAAATTTATGGTTTTGATAAACAACTATATTTCAATTGTGTTTTGAATATATTTTAACTTAAGGGTGTCAAGACTTATCCCTGCAGCTAATCATAAATTTGTCTTTAAGTCACCCTTTGTGTAGCATAGCTAAGTCTTGGTGTAAAACCATTTTTGACATTTACTAGTAGCTACATTTTTTTAACGGCTCCAGTATTTTTGGTCTTAAAATACTTTAAGGAAACGTGACCTTTCCAAAATATTTAAATACGTAAAATAAACTTAGTTCTGGCCACAAGCGCACATCGACTTAACTATTGTAACAGTTGGTAAACCGAATCATTCAATTTGAAACTTTCAGTAGGTAATGTGAAGTTTTACAGACTATTTAGCGAAGAGAATCTGTATTTTTTTAATTAAGATTAATTATTTATGTATGTTAAAAATAAGATTGTGTGGGAGGGGACACAGAGGTGTTCTACAAGTGGATAGCAAGAGTGCTCTTACACTCCCACATTACGAGGTGATATTTTGAAACGGTGTATAAATTTGACGCGTATTTATTCTTCTTTTTCTGGTGTGCAAAACGAAGAAAGTAGTTCAGTTGACAGTTTCGTTTCTAGATGTTACATTTGTCCCTATTATTAATAAAAAAATTAACTTAATATTGGAATAGATTATTTTTTAACATTTTATAGAGTAACTAGTGGCTTGAAGGGGCTAAAAGCCCCTATTGAGGGAAAATTCAAACAATCCCTATTTATTATAGTACAAAATACCATCATAGCAAACTGAATCTATCTTATATTGATATCTAGCCTACCACATGGTTTTAAATCAAGTACCAGCATCACATGTTTTATGTAATCAAAACAGACGTTTTTAGATCCCAATGTTTTTTACATGGCAGATATTTTACGTTATTTCTCGTTTTCTGATGAATTTCAAGCAATTTCATTATTTTTCCCGCCATCACGGAATAGAGAGACCTTTAATTTGAGCCATCTCCCATCTTTCTACGAATTGCCGGGCGCCCACAATTTTTACGCAAAGAATCGCCTTACGAAATTAAATAATATTGATAATTTAATAAATTTAATAATAAATTAAATGCTATTTTTGGGTAAAAGGGGAAATAATCTGTAAGGTACTTAGAATTAACAAGTTTCATATTTAATGATTTTTATTTAGTGTTCTACATAAAGTTCCTCTGAAAAAATTGCGTGAAAAGGTTTTAACTCTTCAGAATACATTTATGGTATTTGATGGATAGATGATGAGCTGAAAATCGTTCTTCATTTTTAAAATTTATTTTAACCTAAGAATATTAAGATTGCCATCAGCGCAATCTCTGCACGAAAAACCTTTTAACCTTTTACTAGGTGCTACTGTTTTTAATATCACTACATTTGTATACATTTGTCTCACAGTTTTTCTTAGTATTAAAATGTTTCAAGGAATCATGAATTTTCTAGGATATCTAAATAAGTGAAACAAACACAGCTCTGACTACAAGCGCACTGGGGCCTCATAAATATTCAAAAGTGACGTTTCGAGAACTGCAATATTTACTGCACTAGAGTGCTATCATTGGCCTCCCGAGCCAGCTCGGTCTTTTAGATTCTCCTGAATAATATTTAACCTCAACGAGTGTGTTTGAAAACCCACTATCGAATCACATTATTTCTTAGCGTAAAAGTTAAACAACAAACCGTAAATCTTAATTTTTGTGTCGCTTTGGTTTTTTGTTTGTCTTTTCCTACGAAACGCAATTTATGATTGACTAAAAATTCTTGGATGGCTTTAAGATTTCTTATCTATTAAATTTAGGACCATATTCTTATAAACCAAAGTCTATTAAATCTTCAAATGAACTGAAAAACACGAAGACAGACGTTCTTCCTTGCTGTAGCACCAAACATTAACCAGTCTAAATAATCTCAAAGAGTGTCAAGCAAATAATAAATTCATCTTTCATCTTGATTATAACCAATAACACCGATTTCATGTTTTCCTGAAATAAAAATTTTAAATTCTAAACATAAAATAGAACGGCACTTCCCAGAATAAAACAACGGGGTCGAGGCTGACAAACGAATCCGCGGGGAGTCTACAGGTTGGGAAATTACTTCCGGCTGAACACTTATTACGTGTTCCAGTTTAAGAACCACCATTAACCGTAACACTCAAAGAAACATAATGAATGATTACTATGCTTTAAAATACGTGGATTGAAAAAGTACAAGTACTGGAAGAAATAAAGAAAATTGGCATATGACATTGTAAAGAACTAGTGGCTTGTAGGGGCAAAAGCCCCTATAAATAAAATACAAATGCTTAATAAAATATATATTTAATGTTTCCTTCACACTCACAACTCGGTAACTGTTTGGCGGAATTAAATGTGTAAAGTGAAATGTTAATTATACTTTGACATTTGCTAGTGCGTATCAGAATTTTAAGAAAGGGCGTTAGCCTACTTCAGTAGTAAACGGCTAAATTTTTGAAACAATGGCGCTATGGATGTCGTTTTCAAAACAACTCAGTTCACATCGTTTACAATTATTAAAAATATGGACATGGTTTAAAACAATTCTTAAGGTTAACCACAGACTGTGAAACTTAATTTATTTGCCAAAGAAAGTCGTGACATTTAAGTTAACTCAAAAATGTAAACAAATGTCTATAGCCTCCACCTAGTTCAAAAGAATATTATATTGGACAGTTAAAGGGTACTTGTTATGGAATTCTCCGTTTGAGGCTACATTGTACACACTAAGCAAATAAATAAATAAATAAGGATTAAATCCGAAAATGGCCTCCCGTTAACGACTCCACACTCCACCTCTGGTACCCTGCGTTCAACACTTTTTTTATGGTTGCCCGTGAATATATACTGCTTTGTCTTGATAGATTCAAGATTGAATATACTTTTGATTGGCCACATTTAAAGGTGAACCTTTTTGGTGGAATCAAATTTAAAGCTGATGTTACACTCAGCTGATCTACACTGTTAGACGTTTTTAGATTACAATGATTTTAAATGGCAGATATTTAACGTAATATCTTATTTCTTGATAAAGACATTTTTGTATTTTTCCTCAGTCCCTGGCACCAAGACCTTCTATTTGAGCCCTTTCCCATTATCTTGCAAGTGCAAGGCCTGTGACTTGCCAAATAATTTGCCCATAATTTTGGCGCAAAAATTTCGCTTACATAATATATTTATATCGATCATTTGGCATTAAATCGGCATTGTTATAACGTAAAAGAAACACTTAACTCTTTATAATTTTATATTGTAAATATACACTCAAACGCGTAATTATAAAGTCTGAAATCTTAAAATTAAAATATTTATTTGTTATAGTAGGCCTACATTGAACATAGTTAGCTGCCTTTTGAAAAAAACCCCATAGTCAACATCTATCATATGGCTTTGAATCAAGCATCAGCACCACATGTTTGAATGTCAACAAAACAGACGTTTTTAGATCCCAATGCTTTTTAAATGGCAGATATTTTACGTTATTTCTCGTTTTCTGGCGAATTTCAAGCAATTTCAGTATTTTTCCCGCCATCTCGGAATAGAGACCTTTAATTTGAGCCCTCTCCCATCTTTCTACGACTTACCAGACGTTCACAATTTTGACGCAAAGAATCGCCTTACGAAATTACGAAATTAAATATATGATACAACTCTGTGGCACAGCTGTTTTAATTTCAAAAGATGTAAACAAATTAAACCCCATGTTGTTTTAATGGGAAAAGTTTTATTCTGTTGCGAATTTATGGTAAAAAAATAAGAAAAATGAATAGTTTTCCCTCAAAATTCACGTCAAGACCTTTAAAATAAGACCCCTCCCATCCTTCTACGGCCATCCAGTCACTCACAATTTCTTTACAAAAATTTGACTTACGGAATTATATATATAGATAATTCAGAGTAAATTAAATCGAATACTAATTAACTGAAGTATGGTAATAGAAATTATGTAAATATGTTATACGTTCCTTATTTAACATCTAATAATGAATACTATTTACTGGTCTTATCCATACGAAAACTGATGTATCAATATATTAATAAAAAACCTATTATGTGTTAAAAAGACAGTAGCATTTAATTTTAAATTTTGCACTTTATCACTTTGGCTAGTCATTAAAACGTTTTCAGATAAATATCTATACTTTGCTGAGAAAGGAAATTCACTCGGAGCTTATAGGTCAGTCAATTTAAACATGGAACCTCGCAAACGCGCATCAAATTCAGATTTTTTAAATTTTGTTAGCATCCCTTACAGCAGTTTAAATTCAATTTTATAATCCTAAAAACCCTGTGCAACTCCAGTAGTGCTAAAAACAAATACCAAATTTAGGTATTTTTTATATTTTTTAAATTGCCCTTAGGAAACCATTTTACTTAACCTATTGGAGTTAAATACACAAAAATTGCTACAATTTGACCAATTCCAGCTGTCTAAGTTTAGTGGTTGCGGAGATATAACCAATTAAAAATAGGCAATTTTCATGCAAACTGTGTTTTAAAATAACGCGTACAATATACAGACGCGTTAAAAAAGTCGAGGGATGGTTTATTGTTTCATACCATGTTTTGAAACATGGTTGTTGACCATGTTTAAATCTATTCAGTTTTTACTTCGATAAACACTTTAAGTGAACTAATCCATCCTCTCTATTCATGTTGGTTTTGCAAAAATTAATATTATTGTCATCAATACACACTCGTCCGTTGGCATTAGCCCGATCAACGCGCACATAACTGTGTCAATGAATGTAATCTTCGCCCTTTGTTTATATCTGAATGAATAATTCAACGACAACTGGATGTTTCTCCTACTGCTGCATTAGCATATCACAAGTAGAGCTGGGGCTGGAAGCCATGTTGGAAACCCATTGACTTAATTGTAACGGTTATTTACCAAATGGTTCCTTTATTTCTTTTTCAGAAAGTATTGTGAAATTTGCGAATTTCTAGAAGAGAATCTCTGCATTTTTACAAAAAACACGTTGTTTCAAGATAAAATCATGCAATAAAAGGAGATTTTGTTTGTTATTGTATATTGTATTTTTAATATGTAAAATTTCAATTTTTGATCTACTTAAGGTTGTTGTTATGCTGGACATTTATTGGGCAACTCACCACCTTCAGGTTATTTATGGCGTTTGGTCCTATGGTGAAGATTTTGTTGGTAAAATCTTCTTGTCAATATTAAAATAACAGTCAAAAAACACGTGCACACACACGAAAACACATAGACGCCACGAAACGAAAAACCCGACGTTTCGAGAAACCACTTAAAAAAACGTTTCTCGTTATCGAGGGAGACCTTGATAATTTATTAAATTACCGAGCCGAACCCGAGCTGATCGCCTAACGACTCAGGCGATCAGGCGTTAGGCGATCAGCTCGGGTTCGGCTCGGTAATTTGATAAATTATCAAGGTCTCCCTCGATAACGAGAAACGTTTTTTTAAGTGGTTTCTCGAAACGTCGGGTTTTTCGTTTCGTGGCGTCTATGTGTTTTCGTGTGTGTGTACGTGTTTTTTGACTGTTATTTTAATATTGACAAGAGGATTTTACCAACAAAATCTTCACCATAGGACCAAACGCCTTAAATAACCTGAAGGTGGTGAGTTGCCCAATAAATGTCCAGCATAATTCAGATACCCCACCTAAAAATGTCTTTTAAAGTTAAGGTTGTTGTTTTAAACTACAACATTGTCTTGTAACCAAAAGACTGATGTTTTATATATCTCTGATTAGTTAAAAAAACCTACTACTAGTCTGATTAGTTAAAAAAAGATTGCACGTTATCTATTATGAATTTTTAATTTGCAGGACCAGTTGACTTAGTCTGCATGCCTGATACAGTAGAGTCCTGCAAACCCGGTATTCGATAACCCGAAATTCTGGATAACTCGGAAAGCCTGCCAGAGCAATAAAGTGCACTGAGATTCAAGGTCAGAGCATGGTGTAACACATAAAACAGTTTTGGTTTTTCTTTAAGTTTTTTGTAACTGATAATGTAGTTTTTATATTTTTTACCATATATAAATAACATAAACTATTCATTTTTTCATATTTTTACTCATTTCCCGATAACTCGGAAATTTCACAAACCCGGACACCGTTCGGTCCACATTAGTCCGGGTTTGTGGGACTCTACTTAGTATTCTCTACTAATATTTTAGTCAAACCGCTTTGTTTTTCGTTCAAATATTGAAACCAAAATTAAAAATCAAAATATTGTTGTTCATTAATACATATACATTTTCATGTTTTCTTCAGCATATTAAGGCTAAACATCCCAGGGTTAGTTATAAATTCTGCCACCACGTCGCAGCACCAAAATGAAGTCATTTTGTATTAAAGTTTATTGGTGGAATTTTCGTCCGATGTTAATTTGATAAACTGATTTGTAAACAGAATAAGATTATGATTCACGCTATCCAGGCATATTTTTTATTAAGCTGCTGGTTAAAAAAATAATAACAAGATATTCATGTTACAAAAAGAAATATGCAAATCGCAGGTAGTCATTTTGTAGGCAATAATTTTTAATTAATTTTAAAATTTTAATATTTAAAATCGCCCGAGTGGTTCAATCGGTATCAATTTTTATAAATTTAATGAGATAGCGCGCGGGAGACAAAAAAATTATGCAGTGCAGGGCCGGCCGGAGGTGACTCACTGTAGCTCTCCCCCCACCACGCGGCTCAGCCGTTGCTCGTCGTACAAACACTCCTTGTGGTGGATGATGACTTCCCGCCCTTCCATCCATGTGCTCTCGGTTATTAGTTACCATGATTCTTCTTACGAGTTTGTTTCTTCGCCTGTTAATTATTGTTATTGGAACGTTATTTTGTTAAACTTTTATGTTCTCCATGGCCCACGTGTTTCAAAAAATAATGATGACGAATTTGAATTTCTTGATAAAATATGTTACATCTATTATTATTATTAAGCTATAATGATATTTCGAGGGCTTGGAACATTAGGGTTCTAACTGCCAAGTCTTAAACTTTACACGAAAATAGATTTAAGATTGGGTGCTGCAGTAATTAAAGTGATCAATGTCAACACATTCAGAGTATTTTTTCTGAAATTTCTTATGCTAAATATGAAAAATATATGTTTATCTTTGCTTAAATGTATGAATAAATGTGTTAAAATTTTTTTTTAAAAATACGGAAGAACTGTGTTGCTCTTTAAAAGGCTATAGGGTAGTTTTATTTGACTATGTTCTATATTTCAAGTTCGTATTTTATATAAATTGTTAAATTGCCTCTAAAATGATGACAATAATAGAAAATAACAAACACGTCATGATTTTGTGTGCTTCTGGTCCGACTGATTCACCAACAAAACCAAATAATCTCTGTCAAAAACAACAGGTAGAAAACCTACCTGTATTTATACATATACAACCATTTCGGAATAAAGACAACGGAGTTCTTTAAAATCAAATGGACGATGTTCTGCTTCAATAATCGAAGCAGATTATTTAGCTTCACTGAATGATAGTTGGTTCACGCAGTTTTAAAGAGCAGAAGCAATAACAGCTGTTTCAAGCTAATTGAAATACAAATTCCATTGACTATGACTTAGGCTTTCAACCACGTTACAGTTGCTAGTTTCAATTTGGAATAAACATATTACGTGTAGATTAGATTGAAAGTTAACCTATAATCTTATACTCTTGTGTACGACCAATGTTTGCGTGTATGCTTATGCTTGGACAATCTATCTATCTATATTAATAATTCTATAAGCAATTTTTTAATAAAAATTTTGAAAGTTTGGCAGGTCGTAGGATGATGGGAGAGGGTTCAAATTAAAGGACTTAGCTTCAGGGGTCGGTAAAAACAGCAGATTATGTCAAAATCCACTAGAAAATGATAAATAACGAAAAATATCTGCCATTTAAAAACACTGGGATTTCAACACGTCTGCTGTTGTTTCTTTTTTTAGCTAAGCATCAACAGCTGTTGTTAATTCTACGATAATTCCTAAACCTAATATGTACTTTGTAACCAAAACAGTGTTGCATACCTGAGTTATACTTATGAATAGGGAAAATAAACTGTTGCAATTGTAACCGGTAAAATAATAGGGCAGATTTATAAATGCATTACCGAGAAATAGTTGTGTATGGAGAGAAATAGTGCCACCACCCTGTTCCAATTCCTCAAATTCCACATGCAGAATTGACTTTCAATGGCGAAACATCAATGGGCAAACAGCCTAAGCCACGTAACATATATCCTTGTAAACATTTGCAGGTAGTCATTTTGTAGACAATAATTTTTAATTAATTTTACACATTAAATATCGGTCTATTGGTTAAATCGGTATCATGTTTTATATATATTTTTAATAAATGGAATATGAGCGCGCGGGAAACACGAAACGGATGCAGGGCCGGGTGACTCATTGGGCTCTCCCCCCACCTGTCGACTTTTCGAATTCGAGCCGAAAACATCAAGGGGCAAATAGCCTAAGTCAAGTGACATTTGTAAACATGTTTCCTGTATATTTTTATACTGTGCATTTTGTGCATTAAGTAAATGAAGGTCTTTTGCAGTAATTATTGTTTATTTATTTATCATTTTCATGTACTGAAAGGTAACTTTTATTTTAAACAAGTGACTTAACTAATTAATCATTTAATTTAACATGGTGTTTTAAAGCAACAAAAATAATGGTAATTTTGTTTGTGGTAATATTAATATTGAACAATGAACCCCTAGATAATTTCATAAATCATCTTCCTTGTAATCAGAGGATTAATTACAAGAGTCTGGTCTAGTTGCCCGGCCAGAGTGCGAATGCGACTACTGAGTTGACGAATGACGAACGATACTAAATAGCAGCGCCGCGCGTCAGAGCGGCCGGGTAGTATGGCGGTGCGCTTGGGGGGGGGGGGCGGCGCGGGCGTGAGAGAAATAATGGTAATATCTTTAAAAAACGATTCCGATGCGACCATTTGACCGATTTCAAATCTGAAAACGCCAAAATTATTTTAAAATTTTTGTTTACAAAATGACTACCTGCGATTTAGAAAAATGATGATAGTAATCGTATTCTTCTCTAAAATATTTTTATTAAATAACTAAAAATTTTTTTACCCATATAGCGTACATTTCTTGTTCATGTTATATACAACAAAATTTACAAAACAAAAATCGGTCAATAACTTTGCATATTATCTTTAATACAAATTTGCCACAGAGGTGCTGCTATCTATCGGGCCAGAAACACAACTTTTTCTGGGATGTTTAGCCTTAAGAAAATGCTGTACTTCGTTATAATAACCTTTCCATCAGTAAATAAAATTTTATTTATAATATGAAACAATCGTTTTTATTTTAGATTTTTCATAATAATGCAAACCCGAGTTATATGTTTTCATCAGCGACCACAGAATAAAAGTTTAAATAATAGAAAATTATAAATATCAACTTTAAAAATTGGGTTACACTGTTCGATTATTTGAAGATATTCCTCTTTTTACTCACGGGAAAGTAAAATGTCCAAGAACCAACCAAATACCAACTACTTTTTTACACTCATTTAATATTTAATTTAGATTTAAGAAAGGATATTTAAGGAAGTAACATTAAATGAAGGTCTAGATCAAATGCACAATAGCTCGAGGCGTTAATATAAATGGAGGAAGTTACGAGTTCTCTTATCAGCATAGTTGTCCTTTGTTTGTAATACTTGCACATTCCTATAGTTAACATCTACTTTAAATCATGTAAATTGTACAATTACTGTACATTTCTTATGTACGTAAATCTAAAACCTTTTTTGATGCTTTAAGCCATTTTCAAACATAAATAACCACTTAATTAAAATAAACAAATTTCAATAGTATAGTTCATGATTTTTTATCAGTAAACCTTTAAATAGAAAAGAAATCCCAATAAGTCTTAAATGACGACTATTCAACCAGTTATGAACTTAAAAGTTGATCTAATGGTATTACGAGACCTGAATCAGAGAATAGTAAAGTAAGTGTGCATGATAAACCCTTAAAACAATCATATTGTGGGCTATGTGTTTTTAAACTTTCTAATCGAGTATTAACAAAAATAGTAGCCAGCTTACGAAAGGTTAATAACTGACCTAGGCTGACAAGTGACCTTTCGTAATCGACCTTTCACAATCCGATGCGTTGTTGGCTTGCCAACTAAGCTTTCACTCTCGTAAAACCTGATGTTTTCCAACTAGAAGTCACTTACGCATAGTTTATCAAAAAAATATAAATTTATCTATCACAATATTTTTTTAAATTATAGTTGTAGCGAATTTTCTCTGGAATAAGCTGTTACCATAGTTTTAACAGAATGGACAAAGAAAATATGTTCAGGGTAACTTCAGCAATCATATTAATGTTTATATTAATTTATATTAATAGCTTTTTATGTATACTTTCTAGATATGAAGTGAGTTTATTGTAAAAACGCATGTTTACCTGCACAAATGACGATTTTTTTCAAAATTTAACATGGGCTTGTATGGGAAATAGAATTTTAAATTTTTGAGTGTCTGTTAGTGCTCATGGAATATCGTAAATATCCCGATATAACTCTCGTAAATGTCGTCCGACGGTAACAACATTTGGTAAAGACATGTAAAACTAGATTCTCTTGAACGAGTTCGTAAATTAGCCATATCTACCTGTCCAGAGTGGGGTAAAGACTCGATTTCATCTCCCCCCCCAAAAAATAAGGGTTTTTGAATTAATCAATTAAATATATCCAATTATCGTTTTTATAATTGGATTTAGCTAGAAAAAAACGAACATTTTAGTATTTATACAATTTCTCTAAGTCCATTGGTCTCCAAGATAGTTCCACTTCGCACTTTTTTCCTATGTATTTTTCTAAGCAAAGGCAGCAGAATTTTGTCTCTGTCAATTTTCTCATTCACTCACTCAAGGAAATGTTTATTTTTTTATAAAATTTATTTACCAATTTTTTTTTTACCGAGAGTTTGTGAAACAAGCATAGAAATATTATTTAAATATATAAATACGTCACTTATTTACATTTAGTTTTAAGTAATAATTGATTAATTACTGGATATATTATATTTAGAAATTCGCTCAAAACGCAGGTTTGCTGCGACGGGGGTATTTTTATTTTGCAAATATCGAAATAACATTGCATTAATTTTATAGTTATTTCATATGTTATCTATGTATTTTTTGTGTGTACGATAAACTAGACTATTACTTAGGTTGAATGTTGATTGTCCCATAATAGTCAACTAAACTATTAAGAAAATAAATAGCAGAGTTTTCCGGTTAAGATTAAAAAGACTTGAAAGTTAATATAAATTGTTGCAAATATTTGCAAATTATTTCTTTAGAGTATTTCACATTAGGGACAGTCTGCAACTTTTTGAGTCCTGAAAAATTTAATTTAAGATGATTACATTATTTTTTTACCAAATATTTAATTACTTATCCACGAGCGTTAAGTACAAGCAGTCCTCCATCATATTTAACTAGCATTCTCCAGTTTTTTTAATTAAATGATGCTCAAACTTAATTAATTTTACCTGATGTTCATGGAAATATAGCTAAAGGAATTTTTAAATTGCTCTAATAATACACTAACACCAAACTTTATTAAAGTAATCAATTTTTCACCAAAAATACCAAAGCCTACCAATATTTTTATGAGAAATGTTCCCCGCTCATTAGATTTTTTCTTACAGTTGTGCCACATTTTGAATTGCATAGGCGATTGTTGTGTAATTATTGTGCGTAGAAGACTGTTGTGTGTATTGTATATGAGATGTGTTACAGCCAAGATGAGGCCCCGCAACGACAACACAATAACCGCAGCTCTGGGCGGTCGCTGTGGCCGCCAGCTGCGCCTCTTTGTAATGCTGTAATACGGTCTCGGATTTTATGTACAACGACTTCTTTGGCTCATTGTGCATATTGACAAGCTCACTGAGAATATTTTATGTTTTATAGTGATAGAAGGGGAAATATTAGCAAAAAGCACAGTTTGTAAGATAAGTAATAATTTAGCTGCCATTGTAACTAAATGTGATATATATTTTTATTTACGTTCACGTAGATTGCGTATACTTTAGGATTACACAAAAAATTGCGTACTTTGATCGAAAGGATTTCTGATTATGAATTGAATATTTCAAATCAGGAAGTATTTGTTTTAAAACGTTAATTTTTCTTGTAAAAACCGTTGGTACTTTGATCAAAAATTGGGCTGTCCTTAGCTTGTAGTGAATTGGAGAGCCATTAATGTTACTTTTTCTTCAATGAAAAAGGTTTCAAGCTCTAAAACTCACGTTAATCAAGAAGTTGTCTTTACCTCCCTGCTTAAAATCTGTTATAATTTATGGCAAACTTAACATGTAGCTGAATATCAGCGAACTAATTCAACGGTAGTTTATCATTATCCTTTTCATTATTGTCACAGAAAAAAGGTTGTGACAAATTCAAATAAATTATTATATCTGGCCTTTCAGACAATTCATAGTGACATGAACAAAATCAATACTTCAGTTTTATCCCTCCACCTACTACATCATTCAGTCATGTGCAATAAAACATTGAACTAGATTGTTTCCAGATATAAATATTTTTTTAACCATGATTGACACTGCATATCAACATGAAAGGGTTTTGCTCCTGTATTGCAACAAAACTTCAATGTGTAAACTACTGCTGCTAGACTTGCACACTATTCGGTATTGCAACCACGTCTCAGCCATATGTGTAGCAGCTGCCTGTACCGATTGTCCTAATCACCACATTAACACCGCTGCTCTAGACTGTTGCTTTAATATCACCCTTGCTTGACCTCTTTGGATTAAGCTTAGTGTACGCCTCTTACGTGGAATAATCCTCACTACTCTAAGCAATAATATCTAGCCACGCATTACAGGGTTTTTATAAACAAACAAATGAATTTATGCAATTTTTGCCTCTAATAAATGAAGTGTGATGGTATATAAATTTTACGCAACTAATATTGAACAATAGTTAAACCCAGATTACCCAGATAAATTATCAGAAAATCAGTGTACGGTAATGACAAATGCTTGTGTGACAAACACTCATGGTTGATTTGAGTTGCAATCAACATAAACCAATTTTAAATTAAGTTATTAAGGTTTGCTACTGGACGTGGCAGAATTTGATATCAAAGTGTCTTTGGACTAAAATATATACGCAGGTTTTAAACTATTCCATGCTAATGTGGTTTGGCAAAAACTTTGTATATTGGGTGGTCTTAGGTCTTATGAATGTTACTGATGGATGGCGTCTATTTGGTAATGTAATGTAATGTTGAATCAATTCCATGTTTATTAATAAAATGTTCATGTAGGTGTAAACTGTACATGATTACTTACCTCATTAAAAGGAAATTGATTAACACATATTTAGTTTATTCATTGTTCTTTGCCTCCAAAACTGTGATATGACTATGATATATAGGTTTACATACCTTCAGTCAACATTTTCATAATGTAGAAATTTCCTACATATGTTTCAAAGCATTAAATCTTCATCATCAGGGATTTAAAAATGTCTATAAGTACATCACACAAATTTTATACATTAAAAATAAATAATAAAATAAAAAACACATTACACTAAATGTATATTTAAATGTATATTTTTAATGTAGAAAATTTGTGTGATGTACTTATAGACATTTTTAAATCCCTGATGATGAAGCTTTAATCCTTTGAAACATATGTAGGAAATTTCTACATTATGAAACTGTTGACTGAAGGTATGTAAACCTATGTATTATAGACATATTTAGTAAAAATAATTTCAAAATTTCTTAAACTCTTTGCTATGTAAACCTTTCGAATGCTTCAACAAAACGATTAATTTTGTAGGGCTATTTTTAAAATCGACTTTTTAAACTATATGACCTTACATTTCTGGTTATAGTATTGAAAATTAGTTGATCAATAACGAAAAATATTCTTTATTTTACATTTAACAATTTCAACAATAAAATCGTGTTTGAAATAAGCATTGTTTTAAAGGTAGACCGGTTTTATTACTTAGCTTCTTCAAAAAGTAGAACGAAAAAACTAAATCAAGGAGATGGCAGTGCTGCGTACAAAGAACCGCTAGATTAAAACGAAGGGGGTAAGAGGGATGAGGGATGAGGAATGTGCTTCATTAAGATGATTATCTCTTTTGGCGTTTATGAGGGCTTTGAAAGAAAAGTGTACATTGCGTTTAAGATTTAATGTTTCGTTTTTTTTTTGTTAATTTCTTACCTCATCTTCAACCTCGAAGGCTCGTGGCAATTTTCCCCGTAGGTAGCATGCGTATTAGTACAAACTCATGTGACAATGAAACCGTTTGGTTGTGGGTACAAATAAATGTCCCATAATTTTTTGTTCAAATAACCTCTTTCGTTGAAGGCCTCTTTTGTTAAGGAAAAATATCGAACATCTTATTTCTATATTGATTTTCCATTTTGAGAGGCATTCCGTAAACTATGGTGTCAGAGTAGTAAGATAACATCATATTTTCAGCTTTTCCAAGTCCTAAGCACCATTAGACATTAGGATGTTGTCTCAACGAAAAAGGAATCTTTTTAGGGTGAGAACAGCAACGTTTATCCAGTCGCCTTTGTTTAAGTGTGTTTACTCTAACAAGGTTAGGTTTCTGTTTTGGTGCTCTAATAATATCCTCGATTTTCTCTATGTCTTATTACGATTTATAGTAGAGCAACAATTTTAAGTTCTTGGTCTCATACGATTCCCCGTCGATGAAAATGCAGTAGTCCTAGTTGAGTACTACGAGTCACTTTGACATTAAGGTGACCTAACAATTTTAGTTTTCAAATATCATTGGGTAAATACGATGGTGGAAGCAACAATCTCCTTCTAATATCCGCTAAGCAAAGTGTACCTAATTTTAATAATGTATAGTAAATTATAAGACCATTAAAGACCCTTGTAAGCAGGTCTGGTACGAAAGGGGGATTTTTAAGTAATTTTGGTTCCGCATCGGGCTCTAGAATAATTTTATATAAAAGAGAGTGTAGCAATATAGAGCGTAAAAGCTCTCCTATGAGAAACACGTGCGGGTCAACTGGTCCGGGACATTGAACAAAAACGACAGCGGAAATTCCTTCCTTCAGCTGACCACTTAGTAGTATTACACCTTCAGTGTTAGGGGATGAATTACACTTCAATGACAGGTGTTATAAAAATGCTATTCCATTACTATCACAATAGTTTTGCATTTATTTTTATTTCTATATTATTTTGATACTACATGAAAATACATTAAAAATTAATTATTTTTGTTTTTGTTTAATTTGTTTCAAAGTTTTATTTTTCTTAATTATCATGAGGGGTATTAAGATTAAATATTTAAAAACTCTTTTCCCCCACCTTGTAATGGGTGAGTAAAACAATAATTTGTCTCCCAACGGGAGTAAAGTAAACCCTCAATAATAACATTGAAATCAATATTACAAATCAATCGCCTTCAAATTTCTACGCAGGCATGCAAATATGTAGAGGTTCAAGCTATTGCAGGCACTAACAGCTGATTTAGTGGCAGGAATAATCAAATAAGATTAAAATCAACAACAATTAGCTGTGAGAACATCTAAGAAAAATTCTTTTAATTAAGCATGAATGAATGTTGCAACAATCAGCTGATCGCTGGTGTATGCATGGTTGCAGCTACCGGGATGCAGTCGCAATTAGCAGAACGAAACAGAACGGATATTTTATTACCTATTAAGTCGATAAATTAATCTTTTAGGTCAGGATATTTACTATTGCAGGTGAGAGAAAATTTTGTGTGTATTTCGAAAGAAAAGCACATTGTCTCTCTCGTGAAAATTGTCGCCCTCGCAAGCTTGGTTACCAAAATTTTCACTCGTGAGGACAATGTTGTACTTTACACACTCAACACACAAATAACTATTAAAACTTCAATTATATTGATAATTATTTCTAAAAAATTCCTAATACAGACTTCTATGTAGGAATTTTGAAACTGATCCTGTCTAAAAGCAGAGGTTAGATTAAATACTTATAACGTCGGAAGCACACTAACTGGACTGACAAATTCATAAAATAAATCATATTGAAATAGTGGTAAAACCATATCGTGGATATACTAAGTTAACAAACGTATTGTAAAGTTTACCCATTTCAATGTAAAATTACCTTTTGAGATTTGGTTTCAAAGTAATTTTAGAAATAAATGTAAACATTAAACATGATTTTTTATACGAAAGCAATAGGAAACCATGTAAACGTTTCTAAGGGTAAAAGTAATTTATTTGTTTCCAAGTTATAAAAACTAATAACTTTCCTTTTTATGTTGTAGAGCAAGAACTCCCATATCAACGGCACAGAGCCACAAAAATAACCATGTGATGAGAGTGAATCTTTGTTCCACACAACTGGGCTTTTGTGTCTATCAGATACGATCATCAACTGGCACACGTGGCTTCAATTTACTCTCCTTAAAGGACCATCCAATTTTGTCTGAGGACTGATCTGAAAACACATCCACTTTTAATAATAAATCTTCAAACGATTCTCTACTAATAGGGTAGACAGTGCCGAAAGTGGATACTGTAATAAAACCGTATTTCTGTAACGACAGGTGAGACACGTGCATTTAAGATTATACCATTCTACTTCTGATTCGGCGTGGGGGCGCTCATATTCTAAATTGGTGACTTTGTTATGTGCATTCGTATGTTGGTGTATTATTTTCTAAAAAACCTTTTGATTCGAATTACAATTTATTCTAAATAAAGAATTGTTTTAAAGTTAAAAATACAACTTAAAAATAAAATAAAAAGTTCATTTTAATTAAAATAATTAAAAAAAACATACTATCACCCATTTTGAACATTTTGAAATTTGCCACCCATTTAAGAGAATAAACCCATGCTTAACCATTCATTGTCTTATTGGTTACTTTAAAGTCAATCTGGCTTCTAGAGATAACAATTAAAGCTTAGTTCAGCTCGGCAATAAGTAAAAGTCGGAAACATTTATTGTTAAAAGCCATATTTTTTTAAGAATGTTTCTCTATAAAAGTACGCGTGAACGTGTACGCAGTCGTTAAACAAATAAAAGTTTACCAAGTCAACTGCAATTACCTCCTCGCTTAAGCAAATAATACATACCAATTAGATAAACTAATACACTCAAGCGAACTGTTTATTCGTGTTTGTGCTTTATTTTCCCAACTTCCATTTATGATATCGGAAATAATTATTATTGCCTTAAAATATTTGAAATAAGTGAAGTTTTCGCAAAATACGTTTTTATGAATATTCCTGATACTTTTTGGAAACCCCAAATTTTTGTGACCACCCTTGCGTGATATTTATCACGTGACATTCGTCACTACGTTGGGTGACGAATGTTCTTTGATGGGTTCCTTCACAGATCCATCACCACCTCTGTCAGTTGGCTTGTGACGAGATACATCTGATTGTATTGTCATCGTAGATTATTTATTTGTCCTTAATCTAGGAATGTTATATCATAGTTTTTTTAAAGCCACATTTTTTACAATTGTATTTAAGATTTTTTATGAAGAAACTGACCAAACACACCGTTGAAACACACACAATTAAAAATACAGTATTATGATTGACTATATCAAAATCATGTCCTACTTTATGTTTACATTACACAACAAGTAATTAAATGAAGATCTGCATATATTTTAACTTCTTAAAGCCCTAAAGCAATCATATGAAGTGCAAGTACATCATTGCACATGTATTGATGTGCAATCATGTAATTGCCCAGCATTTACATCATTGGAATGCTTTAGGGATTTAAGTAATTAAAACTATCGTTACCAGCAGTCTTGGAACCAAATGATTGAAAATGTGTTTATACATTTAAATACATCATTAATCATTGAAAAATCTACTGGCTTTTTCTTTTTTTATTTATCAGTGGCTCTCATGGCTTTCACGAAAACAATTAATATCAATAACGTTTGATGTGTTAAGTGATGGTTACTAAAATTTGTATTCAAGACATTAAAATCATAAAATAAAAAAAGGAGTGCAATGAAAAATAAAAACAACCAAGAAATATACGGGTTTTTGTATTTCAAAGAAAGAATTTAATCACAGTTCCCTTCATATCGTTAAGTATATACGTGTCAATAAAAGTTCTGTAATACCTACCTTAACGATGAGAGATCTCCAAGCTAAACCAATATAGCACATTTCACCTGGCGTATAAGATGTCGTAACGTAACGTTAGCTGTCGTAAAAGTCAGCCTGGAGGCAGTTGTCTTCAGCAATGTGTTTTAATACGACTTCTCGAAACGTTTTCATTCAACCATGACCCAGATTGTTATGAGAAAATTAGTTTTGAGATTATCGTTTAATACTATACTTTAAAATGGCACTATAATACGTTCTGGATATAGACAATAGTTTAAGTTGAATAAATAGCTTTTCTGTATAAATTGGTGAAACATTTTTGAAACTAAGACATGCCTGTCCTACTCTACAGTGTGTTTATTAATGTAGCATTTATTTAAAATTTTTTATATTTAGTTTACTCTAAACGTCTATCACCGATGGGGCAGTATTTTTCACATGAAAATGTGATACCTTCATCAACCTCTTCTCACCCCTACCCCTTTAAAATCCTCAATTTCGTTTCCATATTGATAGGCAATGATATAAAAGCTTAGTTAGCTTTATCACCTGTGTTTTTAAAATACGTGTAAATACACGTAAACAATACATACCACGTGTACATTATTTAATACTTTAAACAGTGTATCAGACCCCTGTTTGCTAAAGAAAAGCTAGCGAACAGACTCACTTTATGTAAAAGCTTAGTTATTGTAATACAAACTATTTTTGTACATCTCAACACTTCCACATAAAGTTTCTTTCAAAACGTGATTCATTCACTCAAAAATAACCACAAAAGCAAAAGCTGCTCTGAGGAATTCAAATATAACGCAAAAAGGCTTTGTTGAGTTTTCACTCATTTTTCAACTGTCACTTAACAAAAGAAATAACAACTCTTCCACGGAAGTATGCTCAATCCAAAATAATAAAAGAAACAACCTTTTATGAGATTGTGCCTGTTAAATGTACATCGTCGTTGCCTTAAAAACAATACCCTCTCATGTATAAATAGGTTTCTGAATTTTAAATTCGATAAACTATGTACATACCAAGGTTTTTTGGACTAAGGTCTTAAGATAGATTTAGGTACACATTTCCATTTTAGGTATTTAAGCCATAAAAGTAGAGGCAACATTTAATTTTAAAACATACCTAAAACATATGCATACAAAATAGTATAACCCATAATGTAACCCTAATCACTAAAGTAAAAAGAAACTAAATCAATACAGTTTTATTTAACCATGTTTTTATTAGAGATGATTAAAAACAAACCAAGTAAAAACTCATGCCTCACAGTTTAATTTAATTGAACGCTCAAACCTCTTTTTTTATATACTTGGCAGTCGTTTAACAACCATTTGTACCGTTCTGTTTTCATAGCCTTGGAGTGTTATTGCACTGTTGAATTTGCCACTTCGTTAGCAACTTAATTATCTTTAGCGAATATAACGATTCAGTTTTTTGCTTGATTTCATTTTCAGGAACAAAAATATGGTTAACGTTTTGTAAATCTCAACCTTGCTTTTAAAATGATTTTGGATAATTGTTTAGATTAGAGCTAGTAGAAGTTTGCTTGGTTATCTTGTTTATTCATTGGTTTCTTAATCAACTGTAAAACACATTGAAAGAGTCATTAAACTCAAATTATAAAATTTAAAAAATATTGTAGTTTTTTTCTCTAAATGATTTTTATGTTTATTTAATTACTTGAAGGTTCGATCTTATTCACTTTTGTGAGTAAAATATCCCAGTTATTACTAAACATAAATATAAAATACTTACATTGTACGTTGTTTCTTAAATAGGTAAAAGGTAGAGGAAACTAAACTTTTTCATTTATTGCACACATTAAATTCAGTCATGAATACACTGTCATAACATCAAGTACAAAACTATATACAAATTTAAACAGTAATAAAATTTATATATACAAACAATGAAGTAGAATAAAAAGATAAAAAAGCTGAAAAAAGTCTACGGCTAATTTTATGTAAGAGAAGTCTATGGCTAATTACAGAAGTCTATGACTCAATAAGGAATTCAAGATAAGATATTGTAGTAAAACCACATGAATACTTAAACCGCCCTGCTTTGCCGAATTTTATTTTTAAAGTTTACAACTGAGCACTAGGTCTACACCAAGCTCCACGCAAACGTGTGTATAGAGAGCAGAGAAATGTTTTAAGTATTATTAAAAAAACTTGTATTTATTTCAAACATATTTATGAAGTCGATAAACTAGCAAGTAATTTAGGGTAGTGTTAGGAGTGCTAGATTACACATATGGAAACTTAACTAATCTTCGGTGAGACTTTAAAGATAAAATTTGTAACCACCACTATATGCAAAGTCAATAAAGTTTCAATAAAGATAAATCTTGTATGTTTTTAGATTTAAGTTTGAACATTTTCTCATTTTAAACGTAGGACAATATTTTACCATATTAAAATCTAAAAATTGTAGAAATATGTATAGCCGTGTAATAAAAACCTCATGTTAATATGCATGTTAAATTCCAAATCATAATTAATCATCACATGAAATTGGTCTGAAAATATAATTATATTTAAATGTAGACTACTAAAAAATAATCTAACCAGTTAGAGGTAGTGAGGTATGAGAAGAAGCTTGAGTTTGAAGTTTCAACAGAGGAGGGGAAGAAATCATTGATGACGCGGAAGTAAACAAAGCCATGTGATTACGCTACTAGTCTGGTAGATAAAAAATACTAAACCAAAACAAAATGTGGGTCGACATTAGAAACAAGTTTTGCTCTTTGAATAACAATCAATAAATAGGTGACATATGTTTTTCGTTTAGCATGTAACACATGACTGTCACAAGAAATTTGTTGTTGAATCGATTGATCATATGTAAATATTTATTTCCCCTCCTGGAAAATCCACGTTCATCTGGGTTTGTTTGTAAACACCCAAGCTTCTTCTCATACCTCACCACCTCGAAGAATTTAAACGAATGATCGACATAAATCAGTAGATTTGAACATAAAAAATAAGTGCTAAGTACGAAATCTTTTTAAATTCATGTATTGGTTGAAAAAATGTATACATTTCACATATACCTTGTTAAAAAGAGGGTTGAATAATTTTATGTAAAGTTTGAAAAATTCTTTGGTAGCAGGCCTACAGGTGGAATTGAAAAACAGTTTACAAATATAAAGGCACTTTCCCAATATACATCCATAAAACTATAAAAATGTTCTAACATTATACAAATAATCACATAGGGAACATTATAGTTTATACAATACTTAAGTTTATATAATTTTTTTAATAATCAGTTTATATTTTACCTTATTCTGATTATATCCATCAAATTCTGCTGTTTGAACTAGTAATTCAAGAGGAACTACACAATATACTTTTGATCAAATAATAAAAACTACGGACCACTTACGTCCATCACTTTCGGAGAGCCCTTAGCCCTATAAATACTGTGCAGAAAATACAGCAATGGATTTTCTATGGTAATAATGAAAAACCTTGCTGTACCTTAATCGAAACAAACAATTTAATCTAATTCAGATTGGATTCGTGGGAATAAATTGTGCGTGTTCATCCCTCCGTACCTTAAGAGTTATAAGATACTGCAATTAATTATGACACTTTATTTTTTATTCATTACAATTTGTTGCCTACATAACAAAATCGGGTATGTCAGGACAAATTTGCCTTCATAGCGCGGTTTTCAACCAGTTATTTAATAATGCACGAATAAAATTAACCTTGATATTGTGTTTCTGTAAGTAGACCTAAATATTTTTATTCAGGTTCAATTTGGTTTTAAACCAAAATGTTGACACAGATATTATAAGAGCAATTTGGAGAGATTCATTTTTAGTACAAAACACCAAATACTTTGACACAGTAGATCTGTAATTTAATCAACAATGAAACTCCACGCTCACATCGATATTAAATAATTGATAAAAATTGGATAACACAACCCAAACCATTCCCCCGCACTTGAACGTTTAATGGCTTCTCCCCAATGACACTTCACATTGTCACGAAAACGTTTTCCGCTAGTAGTTCCCTAATGTAGTCTGAGCCACACGACATGGTCCATCCCACCCATAAAACCCACGTCATTTGCCGCGTCCTGTAACTCGCTAGAGGTCTGTCTCCAGGGGCTGTAGGGCCGAATGCTACTTGGGGTCGAAGAACTGTCCACTGTTCGGCGTTGTGGGGCTGGTCGGTAGCAGCAGAGGCTCTGTGTCGACCACCAGTGACTTGCTGGACTCTGTAACACAGACGCCTGCTGCAGGTTAGTGTTACATCCACCAGTGGCTGGGGCCGAGTGCTACTTGGGATAGAACTGTCCACTGTTCGGCGTTGTGGGGCTGGTCGGTAACAGCAGAGGCTCTGTGTCGACCACCAGCGACTTGCTGGACTCTGTAACACAGACGCCTGCTGCAGGTTAGTGTTACATCCACCAGTGGCTGGGGCCGAGTGCTACTTGGGATAGAACTGTCCACTGTTCGGTGTTGTGGGGCTGGTCGGTAACAGCAGAGGCTCTGTGTCGACCACCAGCGACTTGCTGGACTCTGTAACACAGACGCCTGCTGCAGGTTAGTGTTACATCCACCAGTGGCTGGGGCCGAGTGCTACTTGGGATAGAACTGTCCACTGTTCGGTGTTGTGGGGCTGGTCGGTAGCAGCAGAGGCTGTGTGTCGACCACCAGCGACTTGCTGGACTCTGTAACACAGACGCCTGCTGCAGGTTAGTGTTACATCCACCAGTGGCTGGGGCCGAGTGCTACTTGGGATAGAACTGTCCACTGTTCGGTGTTGTGGGGCTGGTCGGTAACAGCAGAGGCTCTGTGTCGACCACCAGCGACTTGCTGGACTCTGTAACACAGACGCCTGCTGCAGGTTAGTGTTACATCCACCAGTGGCTGGGGCCGAGTGCTACTTGGGATAGAACTGTCCACTGTTCGGCGTTGTGGGGCTGGTCGGTAACAGCAGAGGCTCTGTGTCGACCACCAGCGACTTGCTGGACTCTGTAACACAGACGCCTGCTGCAGGTTAGTGTTACATCCACCAGTGGCTGGGGCCGAATGCTACTTGGTTGAACTATCCACTGTTCGGTGTTGTGGGGCTGGTCGGTAGCAGTAGAGGCTCCGTGTCGACCACCAGCGACTTGCTGGACTCTGTAACACAGACGCCTGCTGCAGGTTAGTATTCCATCCACCAGTGGCTGGGGCCGAGTGCTACTTGGGATAGAACTGTCCACTGTTCGGTGTTGTGGGGCTGGTCGGTAGCAGCAGAGGCTCCGTGTCGACCACCAGCGACTTGCTGGACTCTGTAACACAGACGCCTGCTGCAGGTTAGTGTTACATCCACCAGTGGCTGGGGCCGAATGCTACTTGGGGTCGAAGAAGTGGCCACAGCATAATCTCACACTATGGAAAAATAATTCAATTTTTTGAAAGTGTAATGCTTCTAAATTCGCCTTCAAAATTATTGCAAGAGACTGAATTCAAAAGTAATACATTGTTTAATTATTTTCAAAATGGTGAGGCGAACCACGAAAATGAAATCACTAACATAAAGAAAGCCTTATGGTAATGTAATCAGAGTATGCGGAGTTCGCGCAAATAGAATTACTTCAAGAGCGACTCTCCTGATCACTGTTTAATTTTCCCTCGTCTATTGCAATAACAGATCCAATAAAGTTATTCTCCTTTTCATAAATATTGATATTATAGTTCAGATAATAACTTAAGCGTCGTCACTCTACGCTCTATATCGATTTATTCATAATATTCATGTTTCGTAACACAGTATGATGAGTTTTCTGTGTTTTCTTTTAGTTTAGTGTCAGGACTCTTCCTTTTAGGTTTTGGAAGCTCCAAGCTCTTCCAAAAGGTCGAGGGATGGCAAAAGAATATCGATTCATCGGAATTAACGATATACAGGGTGTTTTTTTTAAAACGCAACCCATTTTTAATATTGATTAATGTACATATAAATATGAAATTAGTGTTGTTTTATTGATCGTTACATTTTATACTACCTATTATTTAAGTTTGATCACATTTAGCTTACATTATGTGCTCAAACAGTCCGCCATTGGCATTAGTATAAAGTTATTTTCTTTCCATCAAATTCCCAAAAACGTGTTGCAAGGTGCCTCTTTGAATTTCTTGCATTAAATTTTTTATGTTTGTTTTGACGTGCTGAACATCCTGTGAATGGTTTTCGTAGGCCTTACTTTTTATGTATCCCCAAATAAAATAATATAGTGGGGTCAAATCCGGGGATCCTAGGGGAAATAATCCTTCACCGATAAAATCAAGTTTTGGGTTGCGTTTTTAATGAGTGTGTCTTTAGATAACTCGCGTAAAAATGGTCCGATCTGAATGAAATATGCCACAGGCATGTAAAGTAGTAATTATCCTACGAAAACAACTCACAAGATATTCAGCACCTCAAAACAACCACAACAAATGTAATGCAAGAAATTTAAAGAGGTACCTATTTAAAGAGGTGTTGGGGAATTTGATAGAGAGAGCATTACTTTTTACAAATGCCAATGGCGGACTGTTTGAGCACATAATGTAAACTAAATGTGATCTAACTTAAATAATAGGTTGTATAAAATGTAAAGATCAATAAAACAATACTCATAACACGTTCATATGTGCATTATTCAATTTTTAAAATGGGTTGCGTTTAAAAAAACACCCTGTATAAAATATATATCAGAATAATCGATATTCTGGTTCCAATTAATCGCTAATATCGATAATAGGTTGATATCTACTACACACCTCTCGCCATCTCAGGCGGACGCCAGTGTACGTGCAGACAGTCGTTGTTCTCGCCGAACTGCACGTGCTTGCTGTTGCTGCGCAGGCGCGCGCTGTGCTGGTCTGTGGTCAGCGCGGTGGGGTGCGCCGCCGTGGGGCTCTGGGTGGGCGAGGCGCGCGTCTCGTGGTAGGTGGCGGCGCGCCGCGTGCTGAGGCAACTCGTGCCTGTCGGCTGCGCGACGTACCGCACCGGCGGGATCTGCTGGACAGAGAAATACAGAAGAAAATAGATAAATTGGTAAAGAAAATAATTCGATCAAGACCCCCACAAGGGTGAGGCTGGTGCAACTCTGTCACAGGGCCCGGATCCCTGGGGGGCCCGAGCCTAGCCCCATTTAAATTTCTTTTATATTTGTAGAATATTTTACAGCAGATCATGATAAAAAATTCAAATATATTAATTTTCATAAAGTTTAGTCAAATAATGTTAATTCTAGATTTCAGGTTAGTTACTATTAATTAGGTGCATACGTGCCAATTACTGTTGTTTGCATATTAGTATACAACAGCTTGCTCGGGCCCCACATAATAACAGCTCGGGTCCCATTTGAATTTTAATCTTATTCAGTAAGGGAAATCAATCTCAAAATGAAAATGTACTTTCATTAAAAAACAAGTGAATGATTTTATTTTAATTAGTTAATACGCCAACACGAAATTTGTCTTATGAACTCCTCCGTCATTTCTTAACCGATTTTGATCATTGACGGCTCATTGGAATGAGCGTGTCGCGTAGATTTGCAAACTGGCCTTACATTTTTTGAAAAAGTCCCTTGGGCTCTGCCCCATTGGCTTTTAAAGTTCCCATGTTATCCTTATGAAGAACATAATTGTTTACATTTTGATCAGCTGGATAATTTAATTGCTGTTATTTTTTAATTTGTGTAAACATAACCCTCAAGACGGATCGTGTTAGCATGATTGTGTTTTAAATTTGTCGCCATTTGAATTATCGCTCTGCTAGAGTAGCGCACGATTCCGTGCGCTCGGATCCACTAGTTTTAATTAATTTATGTTTGCTTGCAATAATTTTGTCAGTAAATTTTGGTTTTTGGATTGAACTAATAGCCTTTATATTATCAAATAAAGTTATTATCAAATATCAGTTCAAGTCAAATTTGTAAAGGGTTAAAAATTAGCATGTAATTTTGTATAAGTAGGATAGCACACGAACATGGGGGGCCCGAGGTTGATCCTGATTTCAGGGCCCACATTCGGATGGGGCCATGAATTCGATGTTACTCGATGTCTTCTGAGAAAGACCGTGTCTTGATGTCGAAGCTCGTTGCCGACGTTTCAGAGACACTGCAGTTCTCCATCTTCAGGGCAAAAACTACGTATTCTCACCACGGCTCTTCCGCGGTATTCTTCACAAGATTTTATATTTTGATTAGGATTTTTGCGGACATTTGCCATCACTGATTAGTAAAAAACAAGTTTCACGACGTTTCGGGATCTGGAATCTGATCCCGTCTTCAGGTGGAAGAAAACCTAGAACATAACAAGATTAGTAACACATAGCCAGGAAAACCTGGAGAAAAACACAGCTAAAACAGAGAACTGTAAAAGCAGTCACGAAAACAATAAGCTGAAAAGAAAAACAATACACAAAATAACACAGGAATCACAAGTATCAAGAATCACCAGGCAGGAGAGATCACCAGGAGACGGGATCAGATTCCAGATCCCGAAACGTCGTGAAACTTGTTTTTTACTAATCAGTGATGGCAAATGTCCGCAAAAATCCTAATCAAAATATAAAATCACCATCACCAACAATGAATTTCAAACAAAGAATCTTCACAAGATGTTAACTCGATGTCTGCTGGGTATTACGGCTGTAGATGTCGAGGTTGCGGACGTTTCGGATACGCTACAGGTTTTCGTCTTCAGGGCAAAACGCTTGTAGTGCACTTCAGTAAAACAATTACTTTGGTGTGCGACGAGTGTTTTTGCGCTGAAGATGGAGAACTGCAACGTCTCCGAAACGTCGACAGCGAATTTCGGCGGTTTTCCTCAGAAGACAACGAGTAACATCGAATTGGTATTTGAATCAATTTGAAGAGTAAATTCCAGAGGCTGGGCTATCAGATTGTTTATATTCCTGATTTATGTTGATGCAGGGGAATGCTGGATTGCAGATGTATGCAGTGGATTTTGTAAATTGAATAATAAACTATAATATTTCTTCCAATGAGCGCTATTAAGTTGGTTTCATTCCTAGTAAGATAGGTCTGCACTGATAAAGAGTTTTCGTTATGCCAAACACATTACATTACAGGTCATCTATCTTTCAAAATGTGAACTAATTAATACTCGTACGTTTTTGTATTTTTGTATTTTTGTCTTTTTTGTATTAGTTTTCCAAAAAGTGCTAAGTTGGATGACTTAATGCCATTTTGAAAAATATTTGAATCATTATTTATCCAGAGTGAGGTTTAAAAGTATTTACAAATAAATAGCAAAAATACCTTGGATCTTTAAGGTGATGGGAACATTTGTCCAAATTTACCTACCGTAAACCTTTATCTTACAATTTGCTGGGAATTTTTTTAAATGACAGCTTTCAGTAGAAATTATCTCTTTAATTGTGAGAAGCTAAGTTTAACGTACACTTGAACATGAGAGACTTCAATAGACATTAAATAAGATAGGATTATACAACATTCTCATGGAGCCACACATGTAATAATTGTCAATTGTCATTGAGAAGATTAAAGTATAACCCGTTTCAAATCATAAGGCCCAGTCCGTCCGTAAGACTAATGTTAATTTTAGCGTTGGGCTTATGGACGGCGTTGGCCTCATGTTTTAAAACCAACTATACTGTGGAAACAGCTACTGCTATTTCTTAATATCCTTAAAGATTGGTCTTATAATGCGAACAAAGAAAACATAATAAAATTAAGAATTTAATTTAACTTAGTAGCTACAATCAAGTAATCATGTTATAAGGTAGGCCTACCGAACTTATTACGCAAATCTATAATGGTTTATGCGTTTTATTATTTAGTGGGGTAGTCAGTGGATAGGCCTTGTAGATAAATTAACTGCAAAGGTATTCAGGGAATGTGTCAAAACTGGGTGCTAACAAAGGCAAACGCTGTCAAAGACGGAAAGTGACAAAAACTGACACTTCTCGTTCTAATTGTTTCATTAATTATTCTTCATTCTCTTCGCATTTAAATAGCTTTATGCATTAAACATGAACTTCCAGTATATTTTTAAAACAACTTTCCTTTCAATACTCGAGGAATCATCAGAGCTTTTTTCATAATAGTATACGAAGATAAAAAATTGCTTTAGTTTTATTATGTTGTAGGTAATACATACGAGGCATAGCAATCAAGGAGCAGGCAAAATGGCATATCCACACTATTTTTCTACACTCATAAAATACTTCTTTAATACGACTCTCGAAAGAAATTAAAACATCAACATACGACAGTTGTCGGTTTACAAAATGTTGTCAAACATCAATATAAATGAGTAGATTGAAAGAAAACAAAAAAATACATTGAATAAAATCATGGCCGTCTCTAGCAATAAGGCCGCGGTCTTCGAGCTGGCAACAACGCATTTCGTGGGTTTTATGTACAGTAAAACCCCTTGCGTGCCAGTTGGTTTCAAGTAAACAAAATACATTGCCGTAAGAGAATTGATTAACAAATCAGCTGATCTCCTTGGGTAATGCCGTACACGGCGGTTTACGCCACTGCTTTTGCACGGTTTTTGCCGTCTGTGAAGCAAAATTACAGGATTTAAACGGATGGTGCCACACGCGGCGGGTGAAAACCGCTTGGAACTGCTCAAAAGCCGCGGGAAAAACCGCCCAGAGTGGCATTACACTTAGGCTCTTTTGTTGGCAATTAGCGCCGCGGCCTTGCTACCAGAGTTGGCTATGATGAAATACTTATCAATGTAACGCTGCTAAAAATAAAAAATGAAGAGTAGGAAGAGGAGGTACACACAAGCAGGCTCACTTTGACCCGCGCCCTCCTGTCGAGCTCGTCGTGGCTGGCTGTGCCCCGACCCGCCTTGTACTCTTGGTATTGGGAGACGACGCACAGCAGACAATACACCTGCAAACCCACATGTCAACGTAATTAAAGTAAAAATTGACAATGTAGTTCGGTTTTATTCGGTATTCGGTATTCGTAACGATAATGTATTGTATTTACATTTTATTCGATTGTTTTTTTTATCTTATCCTTACCTTATTTCATTGTATTTGTTCTCATCAGGAATTTAACTATTAAAATGCCAATATTCATTGTAAAAAAATGTATTGGATTCATAAACGCATTCCTACGTCCTAATTTTCCTGTATTCCTTTCCTGGTTTTTAACCAAATTGAAATTCGTGAATGTAGCTATGAGTGCACGGCATGACATGTTAAGCCTCTGATGACTAAGGCTATTTATTTTATAAAATACAGTCATTCGATGTGCGTTTTCGCAACTACTTTTTGACGGTGTATGTTTGGAAAAAAGTTGCATAAGGAATTGTTGTTTATCGTCTATTGTTTTATCTTAGATAAATTTTCAGTAATTTTTACCACTGTTCACAAATAAACCTTAGGTATATAGAAATAATATAAAACCTAGCTAATGATTTCGAAAAACAAAGAGACGTGTAAAATGTGTTGAAACATTGTCATAGAGATGACAATACATTTAATTATTGATGACAGCTGAGCTGGATTAAGTAACTATTAAATTATATTTATAATCAATTTATCAGCATAAAACTGAATGTACCCAGGTGCCTCTTATACGAACTCAATATCTGAAAGTGACGCTTGAAGTTACTTCGTTCTTTCAGCAAGTTAAGGTGTGTATTTTTCTAGTCCTTCGCTAATTTATTTTTTTCAGTAGTCAGTATTAATGACTTTAGGAGGGCATTACAAGATAAAACAAAGTAATACAAACTCAGTTTATTCAATCGGTTTTGAAAATGTTATCGGTTATATTCATGATAATTTATTTAAACTATTGATCTAAAAAAACTTTTACCAACCATAATAATAATAACGTCTAATAAGTAAAGTATATTGTAAAATAAAAACTCAAGGCCTTTAATAGTTTCAGTAGTTTTTCAATATCATAGTAAAAAACCTGCTTAACTAAAACTAGAACTTTTTAGATTCCACTTACATTTAAACACAGTAGGAAGAAGTCCAATGTAAACAATATGGCGGTCATTGGATTGAAGCTCATCTGAAAAAGAGTTCGATTATAACGTTTCATTTCCAATCAAAGCAACAGCTTTATTTTTTTACCAATTAATACATGACGGAATACTTCATCGACGTGGGAGAAGAACTACCATGGTCCATCAGCTCCGTGGTCCGGAATAATAATTCTGCTAAAAGACTGTTTGGGACATGGCGAGAAATAAACTCAAGGAGAGACTTATAATCTGTCATATGTACCTACATTAAAATTTGTAAAACTACAATAAATAAACAAAACAAGAAAGGAATGCTCTCAAGAGACAAGATTAAGGGGAAAAAAGAAAGGAAATGGAAAGGGAAACCAAGCAGTGATGTCGCAAGATAGGGACTTGGGAGAGGAAAAGACAAAATGAAAAAAAATTAATACATTGTGATTTTTTAACACTCCATAGCTAATACGAGATGAAATATTATCTATTTTTAACTATTCTGGAAGTTCCTTGCACATAAACATAAACATTTATTCGTATCGAAAAAAAAATCTGACGCATTTAGTTATTTCTGTCAGGAGAGTTTTTTTTCAGTAATGCAGAGTTTCATTAATGCAAGAAAGTTTTTTTAGTAGTTTTTTCAGACTTTATTTCAATTTTATTTGTTTTCACAGTAAGAAGTATTAATATTAAAATTTCTTATTCGTTAGCTTTAAAAAGTTGGTTAATGGCTAAAAACGTTGCTTACCGTTTCCAGAGCAAAGAGGTAGAGAGAGTGGGCCATATCCACCAAAGTCGTCATCAAAACCACGAGGATCCAGGGGACCAGGAACACCCTCTGGTCCTGGACAAAGGAACAGATACAGCAGATATGAAAGCAGCTCGCACAAGAGAATCAATGAATCAGTTGATTTACGAATTTTATCTATACAACAAAAAGTAAAATAAAATACAGTACAACACAGCATTCAGAAAATGGATCTTTTCCGTTATACGTATACCACTGTTTCGGGTTTGTTTTTCAAGCATGATTTTGGTAAGTAAGGCTAGGACAGGTTAGGTTAGGTAACCTAGCCTAATCTAACCTAACCTAACCTAACATAACCTAACCTTACCTAACCTAACCTAACCAACTGCAACTGGGACCCCTAGACGGCCAGACGCTGGCTTATCGCGTCGAAACAAAGATAACGGTAGATAACGAAACCGCAGGTAAAATATTCTTACAAGGAATTTCCACTTAAAAATGATTAATAACTATTAATTTGACCTAGTTTATGGTGTTTGGTCAAAAATTAAGCTAGAAGGGTAAATTTGGAATAGTGGTATACGTATAACGGAAAAGATCCCAGAAAATATTTGCAAATCAATTATAAAAATTTCTCACAGGCATTTGCGCCCGTGCGTGGGAAATGAGTTATTTCAATACTTCACAAGGATAACGATAAGTTCAACTTCCGTAATATTTATTTCTTTATTCATTCAGCGAACCGTAACAACCTATACAGTTAATACAACACTTTAGAGTAATAAGGTACATGAGTGCAAGATGACGAGCAAAATGAACATGATACAACATGAGATCATTGACAATCAAATTAGATAATGAACAGTATCGGTAGTGGCAGGACTACCAGTGTCAATATTGGTATTGTATTTCATGAGATAACCTAATGATTGTTTCGAGGTAGGCCTGAGTAATATGTTTTTCTCATACATGAGTGTCATTTATTTGTAATTTCATTTCAACGCTTCATGTACTGCGTAACCGCAGAGAGAGCCTGGATTGAGGTTTCTTAATTGCTCAGTTTAGAACAACACTCAGATATGTTGCTGACCGAGCAGAGTAGGCGTCTCAATCTCGTTAGGCAGTGCAAGTGGCATTGGTAATTAGGGAACGATTGTCCTAAGCCCAAGTCTTTGTTGAACTGTAATTTTGGCTTTACCATTGCTCAAATTGAAACCACTAAAATTAAGTCAGTTTAAATTAAATACAAATCACATTTTTTAATGGAAATGACAATAAATCTCATATATGAATCGTATTAAATGATTGAAAGGTCTATTCGTCTAATGACGTACTTAATAGCTGGATCAATCAGATATATACTCACAGCGTACAAACCGTACATGAGCAGAATACAGGAGACGAGGCCCAAGGATGCGCAGACAAAGACTACCAAATTGAACACCATTGTCGCTAAAAGAGAGAAAAGTACTTGTAGCATTTAAAAAACATTTTTATTTTTAAAAGTTACTGTACTTTAAATGTTAAATATTTTAATAAAAATATAGAGAACCAAAGAGTCATCAAATGTTTAAGCATAATGTGCATAATGTGTTTAAGCAGGAATTTAACTTTCAATTAGTTTTGTAACTATTCTGGAATTGAAGTTTAAATAATATCGTATTTTAAGTACATTGTGGTGTAGGTAAACACAGTTTAGTGCAAAATAGAAAACATTGGATTCGCTTCTAAAAAAACCTCCTTGTTTGAAAGATAAAGTTGCTTGCACTCCAAAACTTCCCAGACGTAGTATATTGCACTCTGATATACTGTTATTCTTTCCACAACTGAAACTCAGTGGGCGGAGGAACTGTAATAATTATTGAGTCAGATATTTATTGTATTAAAAATCCAACCATGGACACTTTATCAGGTTTTTTTAAATATTGAAAACCTGTACATTTTTCACAATACAGTTATGATTTGGTAGTTCGATATGTTGCAGTTTAAAGTCTAGTGCAAAATACACTCTAAATATGAAATAAGTTGTAATACACGATTTGTGGCTGCAAACACAAATGCTGTAAAGGATGGTTGCACCTCTTTGGAATAGTGAAATTGTCTTCTTTTTCTTCAGAAATACCGGTTCTTCCGATGTATCGGAAATATCGATATTTGACTCCCGATATATCGATTGTATCGATTATAATGGTTTACATCGATACATGATAATCAGCCCTTCGTGACAGTTAGACCATATTCACAACTAGTTTATTGTACGTGTAACACGTACTTTAAAAATATTTTTACGGTTTTTTTACAGGATAAAATATACTTTTACTTGTGTGTCGATTTGTCAATTAATATCATGAACACTTTTAACATGTTGCACCATATTTTTCTCGAAAAAAATAACAGTAGCCTAGTTCCGTACGTGACACCACAAAATTACATGTCATAATAGTTTTGGTTAATTCTTTCATTCTATTGATAAAAGAGGTTTTAAAATATACAGAGCAGTGGAAGTCATATTTATTTTCTTAACCACTTAACGCTAATTTTTATCAATGGTTGCTTCAGAATTATATTTAAGTTTTCTCGTTCCGTACGGGACTCATGTGAATGGAGGTTTCAAATCAAATATTTTTTATGTTATAACATACAGTATTGTTATTTCACTAATACATACCTAATGAAGAACTTATTCGTGAGTATTGTGTGTTAATGTTAAAGCAATATGCTCACATTATGTACAAAATCTTTATCCTTAAAAGTAACTTAATTTAGGCTAGGGACTGATCAACGAGAACAAACAAAAATGAATGTTTAATGGTCAGTTTTAAGTCGGAGGACTAAAAAATCATTAAACGTGAAATGTTAAGTTTTCTTACGTGGATTGAGATAGGATTACCATTTTCGAGGGAGTTTTCACTAAAATAAACAGGAAATACTTGATTTTTATCTTGCTGCTCTGAGGCTCATCTAGCCTATCCTAGAATGGCTGTAATGGTTTACTTTGCATGGATGTACCACTCACTGGGCGAGATGGTTTCGGGCTCGAGGAAACTGTCGCTGAGCGGCTGGGTCGCGTTGCCGGTGAGGTACAGCCGCTCCTCGTGGATGAACCGGCCCACTATCACCATCGTCACTGAGAAGTAGCTCTGGAACAGGACACGCGATGAGAATAGTATATTACGTTACTAGGCCGGAAAGTATAGGCCAATTCAAATAAGAAGGTCCAGTCCGTCCGTAAGAATAATGTTAATTTTTGGCATTGGGCTTAAGGTGACCATTCACGTACGTGCTTTGCCAAGATTTGGTTTTATATTTGGTTTGGAGTTGAAGCCAAATCTAATGAAGACGATTGAAGACAAGAAAATTAAACAGAAAGAGTTTTCCGATAAACAAAGAGGAGACATTAGATCATTTGTGGAAGGTATCTAACAGAAGGACAGAAAGTATTTGTAAAAATGTTCGAAATAAAAATGTAACTTGGGTTCCAGGAAAAATAATCATTATAAGGAGTCCAGTTATTTATTTAGTCAGTGTTTTGGGGAGGACATGGTATTGTCATGCAGATCATCTCCGTTCAAATGTATTATTTGGAGAGGAGACAATAGGTGAAATACCCTATCGCTATCCAGAACCTAAAACAGCTCTCTTAACCACAAGGCTGTTAGAAGGTTTATTAGAGAAGTACAAAGACCGTCAAGATTAACAATATAAGTAATCTTGGATTGTTTTTTAAAATCAAAGGAAGTTGATTTAATTTTAATTTTTATTATTCGAAATTGTTCAAAATGATTAATTTGTAAGTTTGGTCCTCTTTGTTTGTTTTTGGACACTTATAAAGAAGGGACGAGTGTAATATATTGAAAAAATAATCAAGGTCAATTGACTTTTGCAATTGGCAATCTTTCAACTAATATAATATCTGTTTGTTTCACAGCTGTCTTGTTGTCTTTTATCATGATGGAGAATAAACTAGATTTCATTTGTTTACGTTCTTAATTAAAAGCAAAACCTGCTCCTTTACAACCTACAAATCAAAGGAAAATATAAATTCGGATTCTGTTGAATTATTGTAAAAAGAGCTTTCATAGTTCTTGAGGAGATATGGTCAAGAGTTACAGTAGCCTGAAAGAGAAGAAAAAAAACTAGAATGAAACCTTTTAATTTTTTCATAAATAAAATCTTTTGGCTGTTTAAGGATATTTATAAAAAAATAAAATTTTGAACAAAATAAACGCTTTCTCAAGCGGTATCATGTTTAGTGAAATCTTTTGTTTTTACAATTTATTTTATTTTAAAGCTCTACGTGGCATATTCTATACTATATTTTAGAAATAATTTTTTTAACTCTAAAAGTTGGCCTTTGAATGCTTTTAGTGCCCTGGGAATGTTTTTCGGCCTGTATTGGATATTGGAATAAAATCCCCTTAAGAAAAACATAATTAAATTAAAAACCAATTACTCTAAATACTAAGCATTGTATTTTAATTGCAAACATCATTAATATCCTTCAATGAACTAGGCTGTTAAACACTATAAATGTTATAAGGCAGAAAACAATATTCATGATAATTGCAAGAGAAATTGCGCACTATATGATTACTAATATGAACAGTGGACTGCAGGCTATACCAGTGTAATAATGAGATATCAAACCCAGAGAAATTCGAGATATACAGAGATGCAATACAAAAATAATTAGCGTGGACTTTTTATTAATTTATCATAAGTTTTGCAATTAATTCAATATTGTATACTATTTCTAGAACAGAATTATCAAATCACCATACAAACCAATTAAAACTTGGATTTAATCAACCTATTTCCACGTATTTTCTTTTGTTTTTACTCAACTTAAAAAGCTGAAAATTAAATACTGAATTTTAATTTCTATGGCTATAACTTCAAATTAAAAATTGATTATGTACTTTTTGTAATAGTCTCCTTAATGTTTTTTTTTTTACTTTTTTCAAATATAATTTATTAAAACAGTTATCTAACGTCTAAGAGTCAATTGTCTGAAACAGAAGGCTCAGTTTTGATGCTGACCATCTCCTGTACAATAACTGTGCATAATTAAAGATTTTACAATAGACCTAAGTAAAGATGTACTATCCCACATCTTAAAGCAGGGTTTACTGCTCCAATTTCCTTTAAATTTGCGGCTTCCTTTATACATGGCTGAGTAATCCTTTTTCAATTACCCTGAATCCACCAGCCTGAACGCACACAGAAACGGTGGAATCCATTACTGCTGATAAATAAAAGTACATAATACTGCTCTTCATCGCTAACTATTATCTATTAGCCATACACAGCATACAAATCCTGGTAGAATGTGCTGTGAGGCCTGGAGATATATTTGAAACAACAGTTTTAGGAGTTCCATTGCTGTTGTTAGCTTTGCAAAAATTATTATAGTGACCATAAAAATATACTTTTGAAATTTAATTTCGTTTACAATACTGTGAAAACAGAAAACAAGTCCGAAACTAAATAAAAAGCCAAGCCTATGCTGCCTTTTTCACGTCTATACGTGACCCTTTATTATTAGGTGTAGTTATTTTTTCATTAATTAAAGGTTTTTTATCTACATTTCACTAAGATCGGACTGGTTTCGAGCTCACAGGCTCGAAACCAGCCCGATAAACCAGCTTAAAAACCCCATTCATTTAAATGTGTGTATATCATAAATACTTATAATCTATTTGTATATGAATACAAATAGATTATACGTATTTATAATCTACACACATTTAAATGAATGGGTTTTTTCAGCTCCTGCAGGGTCTCAAATCGAAATCTTGTGTACTCGGGTTCAAGTATTAACGTGAGAGATACAGTTATAGCTTCTTCACCTAGAGAACTCGATAAAAATGTCTGATACAAATATTTTTTACAGAATGAAATACATAAATCCAATTCTTATTTATAGCCACGGAGAATCCATATTTTTTAATAATGTGCTATAACAACAATTTTCTAAACTAACATTTAGTTTTAGGTTTGTGGACTTTTCTGTTAGACGTTTAAAGTAACTTAAACGCTTATTAAATGCTGAAAACAAACAAAGTTCTCAGCAAATGTATTTCAGTTTTATACCTTTATCCCTCTTTGAATTTATTTGGCATGATAGCGAAACCTGCGGAGATAATGGTGTATTTATTTAGGCCGCTGGAACCACTGTTAGATAAAGTAAATTAACGATTGCAGATGTGCTTTGTATTTTCTTATCGCTGCGGGTCTGAGATGTAATTGTAGGTTCAAGTAGTAATAACTTATTACGATTACTTCTTTGTATTTCAAGATTTTTTTCTAAGTGTGAATTCATAATGCGTAGAGGTAATAAAAAATTACGTTAATACATAAAAATGTAAATTATTATTAGTCTTGTATAAAATAATGATAAAAATGAATTTCTTTGTGTCTTTGCCCATGATTACCAAGTTTATCAAATAAACATCCAACTTTTCAACACATATATTCACAAAACACGAGCTTGCATGTCATAGAGATTACATGCACATAGCAGATAATTTGTTCATCTATTATTACTGCGAACTGATTTCATGCGAAACTGTTTCGGAGTTATAAATTAAATATTAATAGTTATTTACCTAAACATTTACACTACGGCGACGAATAAGCTTAAACGGTGTCATACATTGTAATAAAATTTAATCAAACATTTCATATCAGGACAGTTTTACAATAAAAAAATATTTTTGAAAACAAATATGTCAAACATAACCAAAAGCACGGGTAGGAAACCCGGATGAGGAACATACAATACACATCAAATTTATAAAAATCAACAATCTGGCCTCAGCTGATATGCAATTAACAAAAAATTATATATCAATGTTATACCGAATCATTATAATATTTTATATGTTTACTTCATAATACAAACTTTAAATAATTTGATTTAAATTGTGTCGCTATTATGCTACCTAAAAATCCAAATGTTTGCCTGCTAACAGATCATAGTTTAGCTTTAATATACTGGCAGTGCAGCTCAGTAAAGGGGAGCTGCAAAGCGACTTCCTGTCGATCTTTGCACTTCCGGTGAAAGATATTCCACTTCTCCGCCTCCTGAATTTGCTAAAGTCATAGCAGCTGAAGTTGCAATATTCAAAAACCTCATACAATGTCCTCCCGTCATTTTAGTAATAAACCAATTAAATTTTGGATGACTCCTTTTTAAATGAAATAGTTCGTATTTTTTTTCTTTTGCAACTGTATAATTTTCCTGTTAATTTCTTTTGATGAAAGATGAAATACTTGTTAATTCCTCCTAATTCAACTTTACACAACATTTAAATTAAAATAACAAATAATATTTCAAGAAAAAAATCCATATAGGCTTATACATTTAATAGTAATTTTACAAGTGTGAAATAAGAAAACATACTTTAGGCACAAGCCCGTGTAGGATGCCCTTTAACTTATAAAATAAAATACAACTCAGAAAAGCCCATATAATTAAATTAGGTATTAAATTTTAAGGTTCACAAATAGCTAAAGACTAGCCAGTCACGAACCTATTTTCACCCCCACTTACCACCGTCCCTTACACATCTAAAGGGCCATTTTTAAAAACATTAAAACCTAAATGCCTAGATTGATTGAGATTCCGATCAGCTTCTCAGGGTACACTCATTAAGTATTAATTTGTTGTATTTTATGTATTTTTACTCAATCTATAATTCCATTAAGAAAACTGGTCCTTTGCATTTTTTTAGTACCTAAAAAATATCTTATTTTTCATCCCAAACATATGGCATTTCTTAAATAAAGAATTTTATAAATTTGCAGTTTGTTATGTTTATTGTAAATGACATAGTAAAAGTGAGATAATAACGAAATGTTAAAATCATGGAAAACTAAATACAAATTTATGTTTACTAGTTTTTAATGATACAGCTTTTCATAAAAGATCTTAAAGGGCTACAACTGCAGCCCGCGCGCCTATTGCTGGGTTAACATTATCATGCAGACATTTTTAAGCAATAAAAATTAATATTGATTCCTCCGTAATTTTGTGCTATGTTTATTAAGAAAAACTAAATGTGTTTGTTATTCAATGCAAAGATGAGATTTTTTTACCACCACAAATTTCTAAACTATAAAAATATCCCTGTTATTTGACCATCCCTTTTTTCTCTTAGATTCTTGAATTAAAAATTGAAGATAGACTAGTTTTTATGTAAAAATAAAAAATAAATAAAATGAAGTGATATAAAATAACGTGAATACATATGTTTATTCTTATCGTGTAGATTCATAAATATATAAAATTAAAATAAAATAATAAAATAAAATATAAAATATATTAATTCAAAAATTTTAATTTTAATAAAATAAGGTAAAAATATATATAATGGGTAAAAATAAAATAAATAAATAAAGTAAATAAATAAAGGCAAATAACATAAAACTAAATAAAATAAAAACCATTTTATAGGATAGAGTCAAATAAATTAATAAATAAGGATGAATATGTAAAATAATAAAACAGTAGTTAGACTGACCGCTGTGTAGATGGCGCTAGCGAAGCTGCCTTTCCGTAGCGACCGCCAACAACAGCACGACTGGAGGATGGCCATGCCGTCATCCCTGGCTCTGCCTGGAACACAAACATCGTGCAATACTGTGACGGAAACGCAACAGATTGTTGGCCTTCAACCTTTTACCAACTATAAATAAACTTTTTTAAATACACTTTTTAAAATATAGAGCATCATTACCAATAGTCTTCATTACCAAATTAGTCTCCCTGACAGTACCAAGAGATCAAAGGACAGGTTAACACCGAAGAAAAATGTAATGATAAATTAAAATTATGTCGTGGAAAAATAATTTTAATGTATATTTTTGACGAATGGAGATTAACTAGTGGATATGTTTTTCTCTGCAGCTTTACGTTTTCGTATATTTATTTTTTTTATTTATTTGATAAAACAATATTTTATGGCTAGCTGTTTCTTGCAATTTCTTCATTCATACAGCCTTGATACGTTTTATTTAATATTATTTATCGATATATATATATATATATATATATGGCCATAGTTGGCTCTCTGACTTGCCTATACCAATACAGAGGTCGACAATGGCTACAGTAATTAGAAGCTGTCATTGTTCTAGTAAGTTTATTGGCTGTCCGGATTGACCAGCTTCCTGTTCACCTTGGTTCCTCCTTGTCTCTCTGGGAACTTCGATTCCCAGCTGAGCTTGGATACCCAGTCAGGTTGAGCCCTGAAGGGAGTCCCTTCCTGGGGGTCCCTGGGGGATCGGCCTGGCCTGTCCATCTGGGAGGGGATGAGGGACCCTTATTCGATAAAGCGTCTGCTGGTCTGGAGGGCGAACCGACGTGGGTGAGAGCTCCCAGGGGAGGTCCTTGTCTAGGGATGCTTGGGAGGTCTCGGGTTAGAGGGTGAGTCGTCCCTGGAAGAGCCTGGAGGGTGGGTTGGAAATATGTCTCTCTTCCTTCAGGGCCGAGGCTGACTGACTATATCATACCTTTCCCATCCTGACAATCCTTTCCTTCCGTAAGCTGCACAATATCCCTAGGGAGACATTCCTAGCTGGCTATGCTGGGGCTTTCACTCCTCCAGTCTAACAGTCTATATATATATATATATATATATATATATATATATACCTCAAAATAGGCATTGCCAAATGAGGCCCTATTTTATTTTCTCTTTACTTTTTTTAAATATTTGTATCAGCCTGGCAAGTTAAGACATTTTTATTTTGTTTCGAAATAATCATTCTTGATTGAAATACTTTCCTGTACAAAAGTTAAATGTATTTTCTGTTTGTAAATTTTTTTATGTTATTGAGAAAATACATTTATTCTAATCTTTTCTACATATATTACTCACGTAATAATAGTCTGAAGATAGCACGCCGACATGATCAATAAAATTATTCATTGTGCGGTTTGTGAGTAATTTACATTTTATATTAATTTTGTATTCTATCTTTCATTTACACAACATATATTACTCACGTATATTACTCATATATTACACAACATATATTAACACAGTAAACAAACAATAGTCAATTGATAATTACTCACTAGGTATACTCTACACGAGTATGAAATATTTAAAGTAAGGATTTGACAGAAGCACCCTGTACTGGTAATTTATCACACTACGTCAACTTCAAATTCTGACTTCGTTAACATGCTAAAGCTGAGTCATATGGATGGGAGGTCTATTGATCTCCTGTTCATTTGGTTTTGAACCACTCCTTTACTCCAGGGACTCCTTTCACCCTTCAGTTTTACAAAACAGGTTGACTTCTGTCATTTATTTTAAATTCTGACTCTTCTATCTCTTCTTCTGACTTTTCTGTTGTATTAACTTTGGCTTTATCGCAGATCATTTTATTCTATTGAGGTCGAGTGTATTATACCTTAGTGTTCCATTGTTAAAGTTACTTCAAAAATTCACTTTTGTGCTTTTTTCCAACATAATATGAATTCACCAATAATTCACCAACATCTGACTACTGTTGTAACATATTTCTTTCGACCCAATTTTTGTAGTTATGAAGTGAAAGTACTAATATTTAATTAAAAGAAATATTTAAAAACAGTAACTTTAAACTTGGTCGTATTTATCGAATGAAGACAGTAGAGGTTTCGTTACGTATTTTACAGATCTATTCCAGACATTAAAAATATTATAATTACCATCATACTTATTTAACTTCACTCAATTTTTATTAGACCCACGTTTTCGAACCCTTGGAAACTTTTATATGCTATCAGAGATGTTAATATTTAATGGAGCCTCAGCCCTCAAGGCTACAAACAGACAGTTTGTTGATATTGAATTATTCAGCGCACGATAAACAAGCCTGGAGCACGGCATGTGCAGGACACCTGCTACAACAAAGTACCTGCAGAATATTTGATCAAAAACTCTAACCGCATAGATTACTATGAATAGTTAACTAAACTTAGTGAATATTTCGTTCCAGAAATTTTTGCAAAGTATGCAATAACTAAACTTAATGCATTTCGTTTCAGCAACTTGGCAAAGTATGCAAGCATATTCTATAAATTTACTTAACGTACTTTCTAATGGCAATTTTTCAAAGAAAAAACTTTAGCACAGTAAAAATTTCCAGTTAATATTAAATTATTATATTAATATTTTGTGACAGAGATGTATACTTTTATGTGTTTCCAAGAGAATATTTTCCAATTGCCTGTGGGTTTTCTACTGTAGTAGGGCCTATCTTCATGAAAAGAAAATTATTTTGCTGATTCAGAATTCCAAGTATGAGTCGTATCGAAAAAATGTTAGTAAAGCCTAATATCTACAATTAAATATAATTTCTCTAAGAGTTAATTGTTTTCTTTGTGACATACATGTGCGAATTGTACTCCAAGACATTTCCCCAACACAGAGATAAAGGTTTTAAAACCAACGCATGAGGAAAGTTCTTTTGGGCTGGGGCGTAAAGCTTTCAAACTATTGTGGCCAACTGCCAACATTCCGTGTACAGCTATACATCCAGACGCGTCAGAGAGAATAAATGATAAACTCTGTTCTGAGAAGAATCTTCCTTTGACGTTCCTAAAAAGAAGTATATGGACCTTTCAGGTTGGAATTTGAATCGAAGAGTTATTTTGCAAAGGTTTATTTTTTAAGAAACATTTGTGATACAAACCTAATGCGCTCTTTATACTTTGCCTTAATTAACTCTAGACTACAGTATGGTATTGTTTGTTGGGGAAGCTCACACAAGTATTTAATCAAGCGAATAAGAACGACGCAGAATAATTTTTAAGGATAATTTTAAAGAAACCCCGTAGAGATAGTTCTTTTCCATTGTTTGTTCTGTTAAAGATCCTCCCGGTGCAACACTTATATGTTTACAAAGTTTTACGTATTTTTTATAGTAGAAGCGGTAATACAAGACCTGTAAACTTGCATTACTTTACCAGAGGCATAAATAATCAGTATGTCAGATGGCCAAAAGTTAACAAAGATATTTTTAGGAAAAGTTTTGCGTATTCAGGTTGCAAATTGTATAACCAACTGCCGCATATTATTAAACAATCAAAAAATATAAAGTTATTTAGCAAAAAACTATCTTCCTGGCTATTTGATTTCAGTGATGTTAATGTCATGCATCATATTACGAGTTAACATGGAACCGATTTAAGTATTGTACCAATTAGAGGGTTTGTTAGCCTATGTTAGCTGATAAGCTCAAGATAACCAGACAGTGCGAAGAGCTGAGTTTTGATAAATGTTGATATTGGACTGGACTCACATTAATTTCAGTGTTTTTACATTATTGTTTACTTTCACTAGCCACATTACTTGCAAAAGTGGCTAGTTATTTCCTAAGCTTTTCATTATGTTGATCTTGTATTTTTGATTGAAGGAATAAATCATTATTTCATTTATTTCATTTATTTGATTCATTACACATTTTCTATATGAGAGAAGTTCTTGATTATTTTGTTGTGATATTAAAGCGTCAATATGACTTTAAAGTTGATTTTTCAACGTAGTACAAGAAAACTAGTTTTACTTTGAAATTTATATTTCATCAGATTTTAGAGGGCGTGTAAAAACCTAATGCAGACCAAAATAACATTGCTAAATGGGCAGGATAAACTGTTACTGCTGAGAGAAGATAAGACAAACTTTCTAGCTTCGTCAAATAAAATGTTTTTACTGTCAGACTCACATGATAATTTACCAGATAAATTTTATGATACCCTTTACAGCCAGTGGTTTATGATGTTATGTTTACTAAATTTTTGAGTTTCATTACTTTACAACAAATGTTTAGAAACGAGTCAGTGCGTTAAATTATTATTATTTTTATAATCCTCGATGTACTCGATGTAATTTAATCTGTTTCTAACCTCAAAATAAATGCAACATATTTGGCTGTGTTGGTCAGGTTATAATAATCTTAGTTCTTTGTTTGAACTTTTTGCTGGTTATGGAGATTTGATATTTTAATTTCTGTTTTTGTAGGCTTTTGCCACTTATAATTGGTGAAAAAGTTTCGTGAATTTTCAAGATCTCCTGATCTACACACACACACACACACACACACACACACACACACACACACACACACACACACACACACACACACACACACACACACACACACACAGACACACACACACACACATCCCCCGATCACATCCCCTCCTCCTGATCACATTCCTATGTGATCTCCTTTTCAGGTGGAGGGGGAACTTGTCTTAGGGGGATAGATGTCTTCTTCACCTGAAGACGTAATCAGATTCCAGATCCCGAAACGTCGTGAAACTTGTTTTTGCTAATCAGTAATAGCAAACATCCGCAAAAACCAAAACTCATCTATACCTGTTTTGAGTTGCCTTAGTATATTTTGAGTAAAAATCTTTATCCTTCGTCTTTATACTTCGTACAGGCTGCAACATATAGTCAACGTCACTGTCTTTTGACCTTCTGAAATGAGAAAGCCTAAAACTAGATTTTGCATTATTAGCTTTGATATATGTGTATATACAGCTGTACTAGCAAAGATTCTTTTGTTTACATCTTCTTAAATGTGAATATTTGCACTTTAGAAGCCCAAAGGTATTTTAAAAAGAGGGGCTCTGGTTGTGTGATGTGTAGAAACATGCGCTCTATATACCATTGTGCGATATTTCAGCTTCATCGATTTATCAGATTTCTCCTTTCATTCGAATCCCACCGACATATATGTAGACATACACACACCACTTCTGTTTTATAAAATTATAGATTGACGAATACGGAAGTAAATCTATGATTTTATAGATTTAAAAAAATTATATATCTCACATGTTTTTGATTATTTGTTGCAAGTTATACTTGAAAAGTTGTTTTCTTTTACATCCTTTTACAGCCACAAAATGAAATTTGGTTAGATTTTTCTTTAAAAGTTTTGTTTTGTTGTATTTAAAGAAAAGTGTGTAACTGTTGCTGTTAACCCCGAAAGTTTTATTGACGTGAGGCTTAATAATATTACAACTTTCAACATTTTACAGTTAAAATATACGTTATAATACATCATTAATAGTGTAATTTTTTAATTTAGACTTAACCTTTTTATAAGTATCTAAGGACAAAAATATTAGGAACTAAATGCAAAATGAGAAAAGAATAAATACTCAGAGTTAAGATCACTCAAATGATGACAAAGTTCCGGCAATTTGGAGAGGTAGTTATTTCTCGCAATCTTTCTCGGAACGAGAAAAAGAAAAGGTAATCCTACTCGATTGCCCTAATCAATTTCCAGAAGTTGTGAGCCGATGACTCAAAAATAACTTGTGCTTCATGGAAAAAATATTTTTAGTCATCAAATATGACTGCCAACAGTTTGGATATTCTAATATTTGATTCTAATACTTAATATTCTAATATTTGAATTAATTTAATAATTGTTCATTTATTATTAAATTAATTTATATAAAAACCCGGGTGTTGATGGGTTGGGGGGGGCTTTGTCTACATTGTGCTATATTTACTTAAACGCTTGGAAAAGCGTTTAAAAAATGGGGTGTTTATTGACCTTTTAAAAAAGGGATTATATTTACTTAAACCCCTCGAATTTGCGTGGATAAGCCGGGTGACACCTTTTGAACCGAAAACCAAGGCGCTAACCGTTAGATTTGTACCCAGTTAGGTTGTATTGAAAAAACATTAGGTTCCTTAGATTAAAAAAAAACTGAAACCACTCAAGAACTCAATTATTATGAACCAAAACAGAATTAACACAAGTAAAATATGAACCCTAATAAAAATAATATTCTGATATCTTTTGCGTTGCTGTTTGATTGTGTAGTAAGAATTTTTAATTTTTTACAGGAAATTCTATTCACTTAACGCATTTAAGATGAAGCAGGCGAGAGAGAATTGACGCTCAAGTCTCCGGGACTTTAATGTGAACTGAATGTTTTATCAAGACAACCTGTCTTCTGGCGCGTCACTTGATTCACTCTTTAGTGAATCAAAACAACAACGCCTCCAACGCTTTTGAAACTAAATTAAACTTGATTAGGAGAATCTCATCATAAATGTGAGGTGAAAAGTATTCTCTTATAACGTTTCACAGCACATAGTTTTATGAATGTTATAAATTAAATGTGAGTGATTAGTTATATCCTTTAAATTGCATTAAAATCACGCTGAAGTGTTAGAAAATCTCACGATAAATGGAACAAAGGCACAAAGGTTTTGATGAACCTATTATAATATACTGATAAATGTGCAGACATACACTCACAACCTCTGTTAGACGAAAGTATAGATTTACTTGAATTCGGCCCTAATTTTTCATACCGCCAAGTGAAATATAAGTTAGTTATGTTCGTTGAAATTGTTCAACAGATTCTTGGTCTTATCGATAAAGATCAAAATAAAACCTTTACATCCTAACAACAAAATTTTTAAGGGGCTCGTATTTAATATTATATTGCAAAGTGATAGCATTTTTTAAGAATATAAATCTTCAAGGGTCATCAAATCTGATGACATAAACATTTATTACTGGTACCCACACGTCAGAAAGATTTTTCTGTGAAGGTGTTTAAAACAGGTGCCGTTTTATAAATTATGCATTTTAGCTTACAACGTACTATTAATAACATATTTCCTTTTTTATGTAGTTTTATAAATGAATATCCTGCTGATTCACAGGTTTCACCTGTCGAAACGAAATTTCTTGGACTTAATTTTATTATATTTCCAGGCTACAATAACAATCTCATTAGTATCCCTATGTTTAACATAGAAACTTTAGAGTATTGCATGACAAAACCCTAAGAGAGTTCTATAAAACCTGAGTACGCAACTATGGCCCAATATATACATAAATACCAAATTTCAGCTCTGAACATTTATACTTTTTGGGATTCGCTGTCCCTCTTCTCCTTTTAGCGAAGTTTCCCTGTAGGGAAGAAGCTATTACCGTAGGTCTCATGGTAAGACCTAAGCCCGAGACCATGATAACTTTTCGTTTTGGGACCCCCAGAAGCAAAAAACACCATCCGTTTGAATTTTTAGATATGTCTATGTGTCTGTAAGCCCGATAGCAGCCGTAAAAATGGTCCGATCTTTATGAAATTTGGTACAGACGTGTAAAGTGGTAATCAATTGGACGAGTTCGTAAACCAGCCTGAGTTCGTAAATCGGACCACCAGAAGGGGGGGTAAAGGGGGGTAAACTTCACCAAAAATGGGATTTTTGCGTTTTTCACATAGAAAATTAAAAATTATCCAATTTTTGCTAGCATTATTGAATTCAGCTCAAAAAAACAAACAATTTAGTATTTTGAATCACTGCTCTATGTCCATTGGTTACCGAGATATTATAAGTGGTAAACACAGTACATTGTCCCAATGTTAACCTTATGGGAAATAAGTAAATTTCTATATCTCGCTTATTTCTCAACATATCTTGATAAAACTTGGTAAATGGCTTCTTCTAGTTCAGATCTACTAAATATTGAATTAAAACCACTCATTTTTATTATACCTGTAGCAACAAACCTGCATACTCATTCCCCATGTTTTTCTTATGGAGCTAACAAAAACATGTCAAATCTCGCTATGTTGGATTGAAATATGTTGTTTTGCATTTGAAATTCGCTGAGTATGCAGGTCTGCTGTAAGGGGGTTATTTTATATAGTAAATATATAAAGCCTTGACCTAGACCTCCTTTTAGTTTAATTTAGCTTCAGTGATGAAATGAAATGAAATGAAATGTTCTTGAAAGTTTAACAGCCACGTGTTTTACAATGCAGTTGCAATCCATTAACTTAACTGAATGAATTTTCTTTTACTATTCATTTAAGGGAATGTTTTCCTCATAGCAGACGTAGAAAAAAAGTAATTGAAACGCTTGAACTAAAAACCCCACTCAGTTTCCTCTATTTTTAAATTTTTATTTTAAAATTAAATCAGTTGCCCTAAATAATAATTTAACTTGGGGTGTACGAGTACTCTAGTTTAGATTTTTTCGAGCCAAGTTTATACTGTTCGACTCAACGTTTTGCAAAATACACTTGAAAATTCAAGTGTAGTACTTGTTCCCTACACGCACATGCCTAAAGTTTACCCGTGTTTCATAGTAAAACTTCTGTTTGGTTGTACAATTTTACGTAATCACTTTCTTAATAAACAGAAATGCTGCAGAAATGCAGAAAAGAGTAAAACGGAGAGATAAAATAGGGAATAAAATATGTTTTATACACTGTATAAATAAATGTCCCGCACCGATATTTTATTATTTGAAGTGAAATCGTCCAAATGACAAATCTTAGTCGGTTTTATAATCTCAGTTCAATGGTTTAGTTCACCCCTTCAAACAAGCAATAAAAAGCATAATAACTAACCAAAACAATCCCACTAGTTCTACTGATTGCTAATCTCCATAGTGACGTTAGGTTTCTGCTTGCGGCAGCAGAACGAGAGCTGAAATTTGGCACGAATGCTCCTTTTGGGTAATAGATGTATTCTTAGACAGGGTTTTTAAACTTCCTTTTGAATTGTGATATTCCAATGTTTCATTGTTTAACTACTTGGAATCTTATGCAGTTGTTAACCTTACTATGCAATGAATTGTATAGTTTCCGAAACGTTTTCCACCGGTGAAACCAATGATAAATATTTCCCTTTAAATTACGATGTTTTTGGCTTGTTTGAGACAATTTGAGCAGCCCCAAAGATAAAACCAGCCCCCTAATCTGTTTTTAAAAGTATTGTTAATGAGGAAAAAGAATCAGTGTTAGGTAGCTGAGTTAGATTCGAATCTCGGCCAGTGTTTAGTTATAATCATTGTTCATTACTTATATTTCGAAAGTTGTACTTTGATGCTCAGTCATCTTTACCCCAGAAATACGATCTTGCTCTGGAGAAAATTACTTCTGAATGCAGATTTTGCTGATGTAATAAACAAGTTTTATTTCTGTTTTAATTTCCATATCAGCTACCGTAAATAAATTTTGATGTCTTTTAGTATCTGCATAATTTCTTTCCTGCTTTTACAATTCATAGGCAAAGACAAACAATTCTCACAATTGGTTATAAATTTAAAATATAACTTTAAGTATATTCAATTAGTATACTCACTCTAAGAAATTATTTTAAATAAAACAAAGATAACGAGCTCAAACACAAAATACAATTTAATACGAGCCAGAAGGCGGTTGTATCATAATTCAATATCTTCAAAAGAGGAAAATAAACTGGAGCGGTTAATTTAAAAGTCGATGGAGCTTGAAGAGCAACGCGGCAGCAAAAGCCAGGAATTTACTGTGACTGGGGATTATCTTGATCTCCCACCACTCAAGTTCTGCTGTTACTTATTCATTTGCTCCTCTTATTAAAATATTTGACATTACAAATGAATAATTCATGTAATTATTTCACAGGAGAAACTCATACAGCTATACATTTTTAAAGAAAATAATACTTGTCTTAAAGAAATTAATATGTGGTGCTATTTTATTCACTAGAGGAAAATGAATATCATGAAAGCTTCTACTACATTTTGAATTTGTTCATTGATTATATAATAAACTAGCTCATAGATATGAAACAAGATATTTTATGATTAAAACGAGTTTAAATTTTTTTAATGCAGATTGTTAAAGACTTATTCTGTTGTAACAAATAATTGCTAGTAAACGTTTTTATTCACATAGGTGCTAACATTGATGTTTTACTGCCAATTTATGTTTTACTTTGCTTCGCAAAATATCCAAACGTAATTTATTTATAAGATTATAAATAAATTGTTTTCTAAATTTCGTCTGTTTGTCGTAAAGAGAAACAAACGCAAGAGGATTTAATACTAAGTATACAAAGTAGCTTCGTGGAATGATGTAGAATGCAAACAGGGAAGTTCCCGGGAAGATGAGAGGTACTTTGGTCCAAGATCTGGGTCTCAAAGCAAGCATTTGTTGTTTTGGCCTTTTATCTAATGTCTCCCAAATGTACTCTTAATACCTTAGAAACTTCATACTTCAAAACACTGTTTCTATGTCAGTTTTAGGTTCAAGCAATCACATTAAATAATTTACGATCCTTATTACGATATTTTTGAAAGTTAATTGATGTACTAAGGAAATGTTAGTGACTTTGTACAATATATGTGGTGAATTTAATAGTTAATGTATAAAAATAAATTAACCAATAATTTGTTTGGTTCCTTCGACCTGTAAGTAGGTCAAAACAATGTCTCAATTATTTAAACCTGTCACAGCTTTCTACAGTTTTTTAGTTATTTTCCAAATACTGAAGCATATTTTACCTTCTGAGACCTATTAATCATTGTCTTATACTGACAATGATTAATAACAGTAAAAACAAACAGTGATCGCGTCCTTATTTATTTCATCGTTTAAGTCATTGCAGGCATAAATTTCAATTATACAAACTATTATCACGCTTTAACAAAACAATACATCCACGTTTATGTCAAAATACGACGAAAATTAATAAACTAGGGCTATATAGAATCTCGAGACTCGCCTTGGTTACCAGAATGCAAGTAATTAACCTAATTAATGCACTATGTTCATACAACACATCAGTTATACCCTGATGTGCACGTCGTACACGCTATGTTTGTTTTGCTCGTTTGACCCAGCAAACTATGCTTTAATACTGGAAGTCAAAGTGTGATGAGCCCTCGTAAAATGTCACTTTTTGATTTATTTCCTAAATTAAATAAACAAACATAATACTTTTGTTATTACTATTAACTTACATCTTCTTACATTCAGTTTTCACTACGTATTAGTAAAAGCTCTATGATAAATGTTTGTTGCAAAACATACTGATACTAATTAAATTTAAAGTTTTATTTATAAAAATCCATTAAAAATTGTTTCAGTTTATATACATATATATATATATATTTCCATATACTTACATGGTATTTTTTAAGTAGGGTAGTGCGTTTGAGAAAATATAACATTACACTGTTTACATTTGGACGTTCTTGATAATAATTAACATCCAAACATCGTTTTATTATTAAGAATTCACGGTACATAGAATCATCGTAATATTTTCATGTTGAAAGGTTAATTATTTTAATATTGAAACCGTGGTGACATAGATTTTTTTCGAAGATTACATTTTAAAAATTGTATGCCCAATGTTTCAAAAATAGTGTTCCTAATATTATAATTTATTGCAAGAAATGTACTTTTGAATTAATTTTACAATATAAAATTTAAAAATCCATTTACCTCATAATTTATGTTGCTATCAACACAACAAATTAAAAAAAGGTTTGTTCTACATTCTTGATATAGCTTATGACTGAGAAAAAAACAACCTAATATTTCAATTTAGTTATAGCGTTTCCTTAATTTTACAAAGCTTTAAATTTATTTTGAAAAAAATCATAAAAAAATTACCTGTTACGGCCGAATTGAGTTTAAACTCCAAATAGTTATATCTGTCCTACTTCTCTGATTGAATAATTTAACTTTCGGTAAACGACGCTTGCAACTAATTGGGTCCAAACCACATCAATTAGTGGCAACTGATTGGTTGACTGTGTTAAGTATTATTCAACAAACAATATATCGTTAGAGTCAGCTCATCCTTTACGAGGAAATTACTTGAAATAAATAATATAAATACAAACTCGCCGTAATTATTCTGATAGCTAATTACACAATACGTTAGTAAGATTGTTTTATTTCGGTTAATTGTTGATTATGTAAGAAAATTTCTATGTCAAACTTGCATTACCTGTGCGAAATACTTTAGTAATTACTGACTAAATTACTTTTTAATAACATTTTACGTCCAGGTTTGAAGATGGAGCACTAGAGTAAGAAGCTGGATAACTAATAATAAAATCAAGTAATGACGCAAACATGGAAGCCAAATATTTCCCAATATAAAATTTTAGTAAAATATAAGAACTAACAACAATATTTGGTTTAAAATTTTAAATGCTTGAAAAGTTCTGAACTATTTACTTTTCATAGTTACAGATTTTAATTTATTTTACTAATTTATATTTATTTTTAAAACATTGCATTAAATTAAATTTCACAAGTTCTGCAATTAGCCAATCTTAGCACAAAAATTGAATGCACTAAATTTGCTAGACTGCAATGAGTCAAGTTGCAAAAAGAATTATTTAGCTCTAGCTCAAAACCGATATTATAGTTGTTTAAAAAAAAAGTACATACATTTTCTTTTTTGATTAATTGGCAGTCTTAGCCAAATTTATATATTTTATTTTCTCCTACCTGGTTTATTTACACGTTTATTCTGCTTTAAATGAGTGAGTAAAATAATGTATTGTCTCCCAGAGGGAGTAAATTGATTACTTTGTATACCGCCGGGAGGCAAAGAAAACCCACAATAATAAAATTGTAATAAATAATTCAAAATCAAGTACATTCAAATTTCTACGCAGACATGCAAATTTGTAGAGGTTCAACGTATTGCAAGCGCTAACAGCTGATTTAGTGGCAGGAATAAAAACATCAGAATAACATTGACAACAATCGGCTGAAAGAACGTCTAAGAATTACAAGTGTAAGAATTTTGCAATAATCAGCTGTTCGCTGGTAGCTACTTGGATGCAGACACTAATTGCAGATCGAAACAGAAAGGATGTTGTTTGCTAATTACTAAGTTATTGAAATATATATTTAAAGATTGGGTATTTATCATTGCAGGTGGGGAAAAAATGTCGTGTGTATTTCAAGAGTATAGCATGACATTGTCTCCCCCGTGAAAATTGTCACCCTCGGAAAGCTCGGAAAAATTTCCTACTGTGAAACAACTTTGTATTTTACTTACCCAACCAACAAATAACTATTTCCTATCCATGCCCGATAGCAGTGATTCACGTATCAAACATTTATCAAGTCGTAACAAATGGAGGGTGCAAATTAAATTAAGTTTAGGTTTTGAAATTTTGTTGCTATGTTTGATTTATTTTTTCTTTAATGTTATTCGCCTAAGATGAAATGTCAGACGACTTTTCTTTCGGTCAGAGGCACATATCATCATGCAGTTATTATTATTTTTAGCGTTAGTTTTATTTATTTATATTTTAATTTGACAGTTTGTGTTTAGCTTTAGAACATAAAGTTCATTTGGAAAATGGACCAAAATGTTCAATGTTCTATTTTATATTATTGCTAATTTATAAAAAAGTATGCTAAAATTATAAATATTTATCAGTTACTTAAGCTTCGGCCTTGGAAATCTTTTCTGACTTATCATTTTTATCAAATTTAAGCTATTCATATTATAATTATAAAAATCACATTTCACTTTATGGTTCAAAGTTCATCTGCTGCTCATAAAGTTAAATGCCTCAATAACCGTTCACTACAGCTCATCTCGCACTACTCGTTACAACTGTGTCTTAAAAGTCAGCACAAAGGCAATTGTCTCCAGTGGCGGCAATATTTCTTATGTAAAGATTTGATTCAAGTTTATGACTAATTTATTGTGGATGACATTTCACAATCTCTCTAGAGCCTCACAAGGCTCTAGAGAGATTGTCGAACTAATTGCTAAGACATATTTTTTGTGACACAACTATTTTGGCCAAGACATATTTTTTGTGACACAACTATAGATAAAACTTTAAATTTTTTTATCATACGTTTCACGTAAAAATACATAATTTAGCTTACCGAATACGCATGTCAATCATACAGGTCAGAGTAGATCTGGAATAATAAAATAATATCAAACAATTGTATAAAATAAACTAAGCAAAGCTTAAGTTTGTTAAGAAGCAAGAAAGACTCCAAATTAAACTCATGTTTTATAATAGACTGTAAACAAAAGAAATGCCATATTTTAAACATTTTAAATTTTATTTTTAATGTGGCTAAGGCAAATGAACAGCTAACAAGAAAAGTCAAAAATACTAAACTAATAGTTTGTTAAATTGAAACTCTTAGCTTTTACGAGAAAGTTCATTAATAAGACCTGTTTAAAATTTGTTAAGGCCTAACTATAAATAAATAAATAAATAAAAGTTGTACTTTATATTCCAAGTCCCTGGTACAAAAGTAGACTTTACATGCAGAGATGTCTACGCAATGTCGGTTCAGTGTTAAACATTGTAGACATCTCCGCATGAGTAAATATCGAACTACGATTTTAAAACAATTATTTCGAAAGGTACAATATCAAAACACATATCTGATACTGACGTGTTCAAAAAATCATGTTGTTTGCCACAATTTTAATCGCGACAAAACATGGTACTGCTCGTTACTCCATTGAAATTTTGTAACATACCAGGGAGTTGTATTAGCCTAAAAGATGCTCGTTCATTACGACGAAAGTGCAGTTTTGATCCAGCCCCAAAACAGGAGTTTATTCAGGTCGTTTTTATGTACCGATATTGGCGCCGGCTACAATGAAAACAACTCTTATCCCTGCCAAGTTATTGACTTACCTGCCCCGCTCGCGGCCCGCTCGATTTACAAGTCCGCCACAGTTTCATTTTAAAATGGGTGTGTAAATAACAGCAATAATGCTTTTATCAAAGCGTTCACTGTAAATTTTTGTTTAAAAGGGCTATGAAATATTAGAACATTCCTTAAAGGAACTTGTTTCCTGTCTGAACAATTAACACACTAAAACATTAATTATTTTATTTTTAAAACAATTTAATTTCTGGAATTGGCGTTTTCAAAATTAAGAAAATTTGCAGAGCATTGGCGCCAAATTATTTGAGGATGAGGAGTACGAATTTAAAGTTAAAACTACACCAATAATTATATATTTGATTTATGTTTTACCACGTTTTACATAAAAACGTGAAAAAGAATGCAAGAATAAATTGCATTCTTGAAAGACGCATTAATAAAGACAAATTTGATAAATAAAATTCAGCGCTGCATATGATAACTAGAAGGCCCAACATGCAAAAAGGACCTTTTTAATTAGTGATATAATAATATTAACTAATATTTCTGCCATAATCTTTATGTCATTCATAGGAAACACATTTTTGAAATATATGCCAAAAGGTAGAGAAAATGAAATGGGTTCTCCTTAAAGTGTAAAAAAATGATAACAAATTATCCTACAGACAAAGCCATCCATTCACTGAAGAACTTTTCACCTTTTTTTCTGAATTTTAATTCTAGATTTAGATTAGTTGTATTCATTGTCAATGACTGTGACGTTATTTATTGTACTAAATGTGCAAACATTAATAAGGAGTTTTGACGATGCCTAAACTATCCCTATGACTATGGAAAACTATCATTATTGGTTTTATCACAGATGAATAAGTAAGTAAAACAGAATGTCAACCTATTGCATTTTTTGGTCCCTTCAGCGGTTTCATGTTAGATAGTAGGCTATTTTCAATCAGATGTATTGTTAAAAATATAAACACCGGTAATCGAAGTTATTTAAGTCTTAAATAGTTCATAACTACGAGTATTTTTATTAAACTTAAAGGAAATTTTTTTGTTAAACAGTTGGAAATAAAAACTGTTGAGTATTTTGTTTAATTAAGCAAGTACTTTTCCTTAGTATAATATGGGAGGTAAAGCGACCTAACATGCTTAAAACCACCCGGAAAACTGGTACGAAAACAAGCTTTGCTTTGCCAGTATGTATTATTCCTTCACCTGTGCTTTTTACATAAATAAAATAGCTAAATAAATATACTATAAATTTGATTTATGTTTTTATTAAAATCATAAATAACATTTTGTAATAATTGGTATGGTTTTTAACCACCAACCAAACAAATTAAAAAATTTGGTTGGTTGTATTTTATTTGGTACGGAATTCGTTCTCCTCAAATAATTTGGCGCCAATGCTTTGCATAGATTGACTTTTAATAAGCGTCTATGGAGCGGTATGGGTTGAAACTGATTAGACTCGCGATACAATCAGTTACATTCCGATCACATAGCCGGATTGAAACTGGATCTATTACGGCGGTTGTGGGCAGTGGAGCGAAGTGTTTGCGATGCAGTTGTATATTCGGTCCGATCGTTATCGTTATCCCGTTTCTGTTGTAAACAAACTAGATTATTGATCCTACTAAACTCTACCAAATGGGAATAACTGTTAGTAAACATCTTCGCCTATTCATTATCATATCTTGAGATGATTTAGATGGCTTAAGTGAGATTGTTTGTAGCCAAATGTCTTAGTTTTGTGAATACCTCATTAACCGACGCTATCTAACTGTGAATGTTACCAACACTATAGTTAGTTGCTACGTGAGATAATAAATTAGTATGCGGGTTTATTTCCTCTAAAGATATAACATTTAGTGACATGAAAAATAAACTGACGTTAAAATCATGTCTTAAGGATTTTAAATTTTGGGACTGGAATTATTTTGTTCGTGGGTAGCTAATACTGTGAATTCAAAATAAAACACTTTTTATTATTAATAAATAATTAGATTAATAAATTATTGAATTCCTTAAAGGATAATAAAACTAACTAATGTTATCACTATAAATAAGTAATGTTGTAACGAGTTACTCTCCTACACTAGCCGAACCAAAATTATTTTGCTTTTTACTTAGTTAATTTGTTTTATTGAGACAAATTATTAGTTAATAAAGTTTTAATTTGCAACGCAGAACGGCCACGAGCAGCCATAGTTCACTAGTCAGCATCACGTCACCCTCGTCCAATCACGTGACATCGGTGATCTGATCGCTTACAGGAGGGGGTCTCGACATTGCATTCAATTCAAGTCCGCGTCCAGTACGGACAACACCTCTCACTCCCCTTATTTTTATTTCAAACTTCTATTGTTATATTTTACGTTTCTATAAATTCATAAACAATTATGAATATATCATCAATATTTTCAATTATTTCAATTTCCATCTTCCCTACTCCGAATATCGATCTCCGGGTCTGCTCCCCGTTAACGAGCAGTGGTGGCAGCGATACTAAATTTGTGATGGCGAAATCCCACCTCTGCCACCAGTGTTACGGTCGCGGGAAATTTAGTATCGCTGCCACCACTGCTCGTTAACGGGGAGCAGACCCGGAGATCAATATTCGGAGTAGGGAAGATGGAAATTGAAATAATAGGAAATATTGATGATATATTAATAACTGTTTATGAATTTATAGAAACGTAAATATAACAATAGAATAAAATAACTTTTACAAATTTTAACCTTAAGAAGTTTGAAATAAAAATAAGGGGAGTGAGAGGTGTTGTCCGTACTGGACGCGGACTTGAATTGAATGCAATGTCGAGACCCCCTCCTGCAAGCGATCAGATCACCGATGTCACGTGATTGGACGAGGGTGACGTGATGCTGACTAGTGAACTACGGCTGCTCGTGGCCGTTCTGCAAATTAAAACTTTATTAACTAATAAAACAAATGAACTAAGTAAAAAGCAAAATAATTTTGGTTCGGTTAGTGTAGGAGAGTGACTCGTTACAATGTTATCACTATAAGAACGCTTTCCGCTGACAGTTAGCTCAAAGCTTCTCCGATACTACAATGTTACAACATTGAAAAAGCACACCTACTTTATGTTTCATTGTAGTAATATTTCCTCCAAACTCCCATCTAAACCAATGGACTAATTAGTAGACCATTTTCTCTCAAAAAGAGAGAAGTGCCCATCTAGAGCAACAGCAGCTCGCTCGCCTTTTATTAAGAACTACATAAGCAGCGCTCAGTAAGAAGCCTATTTTTAGATTATTGCCTCACAATTCTTTATCCTTTTCACTTACAGTAATCTGCTTTGTTTAAAGTTATAATCTAAAATAATTTGATAACGTTATTTTTAAGTCGGTTGGAATTTCTTACCATAATAAATAGATTTTGAAATATTAAATTGATTTCAATCGATATTAATTAAATCATTGTAAACTGTCATGTTCTTAAAGAATATTTATCAATAAAAAAATTACAAATCAGACAGAAGCAGTTTCCTACAAAAGTAATTAGAAATCAAACAAAAATAGAATCAGTTTTTTTGTACTTATTGATCAGACAAACATGTTTAGCTGAACCGAACTTTTTATGTATAGTAAAATGTTTCCCGGAGGTGTATCAAATGCAAAAGTCGTAATGTCGGTAATGTAGTTTTATTGTCATGGATCATAAAGTCGAGACGGATCGTAAACAAAAACATAAAATCGTGTTTGGCGAACCGTAAAATATTAACACGGTGCTGCCCGACACTAAATTTCAATTCTTATCCAACCCAAAATTTCTACTTGAGAAATGCGATTGATAGATTATTTTTACGTGTTCGTTATCTAAAGTGGAACTCTTACACTTTATTGATTAATTTATTCAAAAGGTTATTTTTAACAGGGTTTGTATTTATTATGAGTTTCTAAAGTTCAATAACTAGCTAGTATATTTCCATTTTGAAATGAGAAAATTTTATTGCCTACAATAAAGTTAAATGTTGAACCCAAAAGTTGTATGAATAATTGTCTTAGTTTTTTATTTAAAACCCTAAATAGATTTCTGTTAGCTAAATGAGGACACTGTTGTGCGAGAACGCCGCTCAGCCCTCCGGGAATCGGCATTTGTAATTTTCGGATATTGACATTTGTATCACAAGCCACACCCAGCTCCTTCCGGCTCGGCGGCTGCAACTGGATTGATTCGAAAATTAATTGACAGAAGTTTACTTTCTAATTTGCTTATAATTTTATATTTCTTATTGTTTTAGCGAATTTCCTCAAAGGAATAAGCTATTACGGTAGTACTCATGGTAAGACCTTAGTCCGAGACCATGTTAACTTTTCATTTTCGGGTCCCCAGAAGCAAAAAACACCATTCGTTCGAATTTTTATATGTATATCTATGTGTCTGTTAGCACGATAGCGGCCGCAAAAATGGTCCGATCTTATGAAATTTGGTACGGAAATGTAAAGTGGTAATCAATTAGACGAATTCGTAAACCAGCCCGATCGGACTACCGGAAGGGGGGGTAAAGGGGAATAAACCCCTCCAAAAATGGGTTTTTTGAGTTTTTTACATAGAAAAGTAAAATTTATCGAATTTTTGTGGGCACCATTGAATTCAGCTCAAAAAACAAACAGCTTAATATTTTGAATCACTGCTCTATGTCCTTTGGTTACCGAGATATTGAAAATGGTAAACATAGTACGTTGTCCCAATGTTAACCTTATGGGAAATAAGTAAAATTATATATCTAGTTTATTTCTCAACATATCTTGTTAAAACTTGGTAAATAGCTTCTTCTAGTTCATCTCTACTAAATATTGAATTAAAAACACCCAGTTTTAATATACCTGTAGCAACAAACCTGCATACTTATTCCCCATGTTATTCTTATGGAGCTTACCAAAACATGTCAAATCTTGCTACGTTTGATTGAAATATGTTGTTTTGCATTTGAAATTCGCTGAGTATGCAGGTCTGCTGCAACGGGGGTATTATTACTCTCTATGAGTATTAAACGATACCAAAAGCTCAAAGAATCCAAGTTACAAGTTGGTGGTTACATTTTCAAATAAATGTGTAATGCTTCGTTTCAAATGTAACTATATATAAGCTATAAATATACACTTGAACCTGGTACAACTTCAAGGACGCTAACGATTCCTTCCCCACGATAGTTTGGATACCTAAAATAAACATTTATTAATTTTGACTTGTGTGCATGGTTTAGTAGCTTGTAATAATTACCGTATGCCATAGAATTATAACTAACCAATATTGATTTTTTAGGATATTGTGTTATACTCTCTATTTCCTAATAAAATAAATACTGAAGTAGGTAAAACAACAAGCCGGAGTAAACTACCGAAGACTAATATTTAGAGTAAGTCGTTGGGTAAAACGAGAAGAAAATCTATTTGTTGACTTTGAACAAAACACCAAGACTTTTTGTTGGATTTTATTCGGAGCCAGAGGGCGTTTAAAGCAAAAACAGTAGTTGATTCCAACTTTTTTGAACGAATAAAATCAGGATTTCTATTTAATTACTTACTAATAAAAGTGTCTGATAGATTTATACCCTATATTTTTAACGTCTAGATTATTTCTTTTACATTGATTAAATCTTTAATTACAACAAACCTTTTTACATATGTTAAATTATGTATTACCAATACAATACTAGGTACACATCCTAAGGAGGGACTTAAAACAGTTATTAGAAAGTATATTCCTTGTACTCTATTGTTATAAAAAATGATTCGTAATACTGTTTGATTTAAACTCCAATTGACCTTCACTTATTATTTTTATAGCTACTTTTTGAGACATATGTATTTCCAACAAAATTCCACGAAATCGTCTTTTACACTCTATTGATATAATCATACCCCGCAATCTCGTGAAAAATACGACCCTTTCTCATCCTCTTCTCAACTTTGACGGTTGATAAAACGCGGCATTTGCAAGTCAAACAAGAGTCTCGTCGCTGAACGCAGAGATGATATCTCCAATAACCTTGTTACCCAAGAATCTCTACCCGCTACGTAAATATGCGATTAAATTACCTGAGAATATAACAGTATGTTCCTGTTTATTAATTTTTATAGCCGATTATTAAGTTTATCAATCGTTTTGTTCGATCCGTAATAAATCCTCATAATACACCGCAAAACTCCACATTTATTAATTATATCACGATTAATTTACTTTTTTGCAAACCAATCTATGCTAAAAATCACAAATTATTAAAATTAGTCTTAAATTGCAATAAGATTGTTCGATAAAATGAATAAAATATTTAAATAGAACATATCTTGGATACACTTATAACGACTGTTTTTTTTTTTTTTTTTGGTGGTGGTATCAAATTAAATGTAAACGAGAAACTGATAGGTCTTTGTTTTAGTTTTCGGACATTCAAAGGAATTCAATAGGGATTATTCATTTTAAATATGTTTTTCATATATTTTTAGTAAGAGTCCTACATAACCTCTTTTTTAATTTAAGGTATACATGAGTATAAAAAATTGTGCGATGGATAAGATGAGCTTTTTTTAGCTTCCTTATCAACAAATATCAGCGAAAAGCGTAAAAATAGAAATATTGGACACCTCAAGTCCATTAACCAAGATAAATATACTTTGAATCAATTTAATAGGTGTCAAGGCTGTTTCAAAATTAATATCAGCTGATTCATTGGCTTTCTGAAAATAAATTACAATTCAATGCAGAAAAATCTTTCTTTCTCCAGTTTTTACCTCGAAATAAAAATCCCTTGACTCTATCCCTTTCAGAATTTGGAATTAAGGAATCTTTCTCTGTAAAACTGCTTGGACTCGTCCTGGATAGTGCCAAAGCTTAAGTCCAAAGTTGTTGGTGTGCTTTAATCCTGTAACCTTTGTATTTACCTGTATCGTTATTATGACGATTGAGATATACATGTGCTTATGTATTCTATTCATGAAATAAATGAGTATTTAGTATTGAGTATTCACGTGCCAGGTTTATTAATAGAACAATGAACAAGAGCCATAAACAACCTTCTCAAAAGCTCATGTTTTGTTTGGATTCAATCTGATGACCATCAAAACTGTAAACAGGCACTATAACCTCTCCACCACAAAGCCAACACTTTTTTCAAAAAGATCCAGATTACCGTTCTACCCCATGTTGTTTTTTATCTTAATTTTTTCCATTTTTGGAAAGGTGCTAAATGGGACAGTGAGAAAGGTATTTTAATCTTCTAGCTTGTCTGATATTCAATAATACACTCCATCCCATGAACACAATTATGAAGATCAACCATCATTAGACTGGGATTGAATGCATCGCCGCTATGTATGTGTACATGAATAGCCAATTGGAACTGGACGCTTAATCCCATTGGTTGGATTATTGTGACCAGTTAATCCCTCGTTTGATTAAGCAAACGTGAAATTCTACAAAAATTAAATTAGCTTTCTGTTAAATAACATGTTGTGAACCTATATTTATAATAAATGTACATTACCTTTTTAGAAACTACATACATAAATGCTGAATTATAGTGTGTTAAAGGCTTTTCAATGATTCAGCATGTTTGTAAAGATTCAACATTTTTTTTAGAAATGGTTTAAATTAGAAAATTGATATCCCTTGCTCAAAATGTGTCTTTATAACTACATCTCATGTACTAGTTTTGAATATTGTAGAGTAAAACAAATAAAAAAATATAAAATGTTGAACAGTTTTTGGTTGTATAAAAAACAGTCCGGCTCATGGAAACTAAGTGTTCCTGATTTGGTTTAGTTTTAAGGTATAAGTAATTTTGCCCTTAACAATGTTACTCTAAGAGGGAGTATGACTATGAATTAATAGAAACGATATGTATCTTATTTATATTTATTAATATAAACAATGATATATCAAGAAGTATGTAGCTTATTTATTTGTTCACTATAAAACTGAGCCGTCTAAATTATGAAGGTAATACGTCTTGTATGTGTAAGGTGTCACGTGCAGGAACCTACTTGTTTGAAAGTGTGAATATTATAATACCTGTCGAATACATTGTGCTTTAGTTTACGATTTAAATTTACTGTTTTTTATTAATTCACAGATGTTTTAACATTCAACAATCTTGATTAATTTTAGAGAATTCTTGCTCAGGGGACTTCTATTTAATATCATTATGATAATTTGGCTCTATTCATATATTTTATTTTGAAACCCAAAATGTATCTGTTTCCAAAGTAAAAAACACTTCTCCTTAAAGGATAGTTTTTCAAATAATCTCTATTTAAATGTGTAAAATGTAATTCTTAAAAATGCTGGTTTTTGTTCAAATTATATTTTAATACCAGGGCATTAATTAACGAATCAATTAGTAAAACATCTTAATTAATTTAATATGGATGGAAAACTGGAAATAATCACTGCCTTAACTTATCGTTAACCATAAGAACTATTCAATACATGCCTATATATTTAGTTTGGAAGAATGAGAATCGAGTTTGATCCGATGTCGATGAGCATGGGGAAAACATATCACATTTCTCATGAAATAAATGTCTCGGGAAACAGACAAAAGATTTGAGGTGTCTGTTTTAAAAACAATTCTCAAAGGAAAACGTTGTATCGAGAGGGTTTAACTCGTGTTCAGTATTATCTGTTTGTTTTATAGGCCTTAAGAAATACCACCGAGATTCCTTAGATGTGTAATTTTCTTCCAAGAGATGGTAGGTACATTAATTAATTGTGTTATATCAGCAATACATGTGGTCTTGTTAGGCTACGTCGAGGCTAAGAGGTCAGCATTGGTCAGCTGGAGCTTAGTTTACGCCATTTGTCAACCCCAGGGAAAGGTTACGGTGGCAAACAGGCGCTTGTGTCTCACAGTTGCACATTGATATTATTTTAAAACATTCAACAGACATAGGTAATGAGTAAGCTATTACAGCGAAAGGTGACGATCGCATGAATAAATAATTATTTGTTAAACATTGATTAGTAACAGTTTTACATGGAATTATAATCAATGAAAAAGTTTTTTAAATAGGTCTAATGAATTAGTCTAGTTTAATATTTAGCCTAATCGCTAAGTTAAGTTAGGATCTTCAGATGATCATTTAAAGTTAAATAGCATAAAAAATGTTATTTTAGTCCTACGACCCATTCAAGGGTATGAGACATTGTATTTATATTTGAGAAAGTCTTACTCAATCACGTATCGTTCATTGCCCAATAAAGATTTGGTTTCTGATATGATTTTATTTCAACCAACAAACAATGCGCTTTTGTTACTTATTGCTTCGCTTACAAATGGTTGAATGGCTTCAAAATATAATTTACAATTACCGATATAAGTGCTTTGTACCAATTATTGCGATATGATACGAATACACATAATTTCATAATTACAAATATGTCTGTGAACAGTAGACCTACTAACGAATAAATGTCAGATATGAACCTTATTTATAAAAATAGAAGGCGCTGTAATAATACATTATTACATTGATGTAAATAAAAACCTCTTACAATACTGAAATACGTATTTGTGAGTATTTGTGTGAATATTTGTGAGTTAAGTGAGTAAAGTACAAAATTGTCTTATGAGGGAAAATGTTGGAGCCCAAGCTTGCGAACAAACATTGTTGTTTATGTTAATCTAATCATATATTTAATTTCGTAAGGCGATTCTTTGCGTAAAAATTGCAGGCGTCTGGCAAGTCGTAGAAAGATGGGAGAGGGCTCAAATGAAAGGTCTGTATTCCTTAATTGCGGGAAAAATAATGAAATTACTTTAAATTCACCGGGAAACGAGAAAATAGCTGCCATTTAAAAAGCATATATATCTAAAAAAACGTCCGCTTTGTTTACATAAAACATATTATGCTAAAACTTGATTGAAAACCATGCGGTAGGCTTTATATCAATATAAGGTAGAATGAAGGTATTTTGTACTAAAAATAAATATGGATTATGGATTGTATGAATTTTCCCTCCTTAGGGGCTTTTAGCCCCTTCAAGAAACTAGTTTGATTATTCCTGCCACTAAATCACCTGTTAACGCCTGCATTCGTTGAGCAACATATTTGCATGTGGGCGTGGAAATTTGAAGACGCTCTAATTTTTGAATTATTGATTTCAATGTTATTCTTATGGGTTTACTTTGTCTCCCACCGGGAGACATAAACACGTATCATCTAATCAATAAATTATTATTACTTATTACAAGACGCCGATCACGATTTAAGGGTATTTTAAGGCGAATATGAGTGCAAGATGAGTGTAGAATGATTGTGGTGCAATCATGTAGTCTTGTTACTGACTAAGGCCGACAAGTAATTTAGGCAAGCCTGTTAATGAATAGCCCAACAGCCAATTGCCACCTAACCACAATTTTGCCAGTTAATTTCGAACTGGTCTAGTTATAAGGATGGTCTTATGGATGGACGTATTACTCACCAGAGCGGACGTTAATTACTCACTAGGGAATACCGCATCCGAAAGCCATCGCTTTTAACAATTCATGATTAGTCAAAATAGGAAAGCGTTCCTTTATTGAGCAATCTCAAAATATTAGTTTATGCAACGATTATATTGTGAATGTCTTGAAGTCACGAGTGGTTTAAAGAAATAATATAATCGTTGCATACACTAATTTATCTGCGACCAACAACATACGACAAAAGTTTCTCCGAAGTTAAACAAAACTCATGATTGTTACTAATGATAGAATAGGTCAACTCAGGCACATAAACAGACTTAACTATGAATCGTTGTGGAACAATCAGCTGATGGGATAATTAAAATCACATCGGAAAACATGAACATGAATCGTAATGTTTCAGTTTATGCGAATCGTAAAATCAGCAGATGTGCGAATTGCGTTACTTATATTACGACACTACCTTCGTAAAATGCTGAGCTGTCATTGGTTTAGAAATTGTATTCTAAAGTGACTCTTGAATTCTAAATTTTTTATTAGATGACTGATTGGTTTTTGGTTTTTTAATATACCGTACATCATTGTAATTTTTATTGTAATACCGTAATTGGTGCTTATTGCTATGGTCGTAGATAGAAACATAATCCCACTTCATACTTATGGGATATTTTAATTAATAAGATGTTCAACAGTTAGGAACTCGCATATTTATTAAACTAGAAACTGATTAACCTGCAGAGGAGATTGTATTGTGGCGGTGGCTCCCCAAGTCCGCAGTGTTAGTGTTGCTTTGATTGCATCACTAATTGGACTTTGGTGAGGTTATCCACTTACTGCTTCAATAATCAAATATCACAAAAATAATCCTTTCAGTCGAAATTGTTTTTTTTTCATTTTTCAAACAAAATTTGACAAAGGATACAAAAGTAATTTGTTGTCTTTCGTTTGATTTTTGAATGCTCGAGTGTTCCTGTCTGATTTTGTTTTTTAATGAGACTTTTAAATAAATATATAATGGGAATCGTTAATAATCGTTTAGCTGATTATTTGACCTCCTAAGGAGTTATTTTGACGTCCTGATTATTTCCCCACTCAGGGAGTTCGTTTTCTATATTTTATTTCAACTTACCCCTCAACGACCCAATTTTGGCGGGAGGGAGTGACATTTTTCCAACATCACAAAGTTTTATCCTTGATCATATTATATACAATCCCTAAAGCTAACCTTTTCAATCACCATAAAAAATAACATGGCCGTGGGACTTTTGGGTCACACAGTATTACTAGCCATTAAGATCAGCTGATGTGCGAATTGCATTACTTTTATTACGACACTACCTTCGTCAAATGCTGAGCTGTCACAACATTATCTGAACATTGTCTGTAATATATTATCTGGACCTGAGGTTCAATAGTTCCCTTTTTAATTTGATCCAGTTTCTCTTGCATCTTACCTTATCTTTGTCAATTATTTTATTTTTTTGCGATATTCAATGACGGGGTTGATTTGTTACATGGGTTTGTTAATAATTTTTATCTGAATACAAACGTCGAAACGTCAAACTCATATTTCATTTTGAAAGCGAACGGAAATTAAGGTTTGGCGTGTTGGTATTAAGTGGATTGTACTCGTATTTCAATTTATGGCTGTCAATTGTTGATGTAAGAAGTAAATATACTAATTTAAAATTTGTATAGCTTTATCTATTTATTTACTATGTATAAATAAAACTTCAACTTTACAACATATTACTAAGCGTTCAGTAAAATAAGCCTCAGTTGGGTATGAAAGCTAGTAAATAAAAAAAGTTGCCTCTCAATAATTTTACTCTTTAATCCCTTTAACCTTTTACGTAATTTATTTCATTAATTGACATCACCAACTTAAAACGACAAACTGGTAAAAAACAAAACTGATCACATATCAGCATCCTTAAAAAGTTAATCACAAAGAGATTGAATGATTTCAGCGAGGTTTGTAACAAAAAGAGCGAATTAAAGTGGAATGAACAACACAGCATAATGAATGGCGTCAGTTTATTACAATAATATTCTCTCTTTGCAAAGCTGACGGCTTTTGGGAGATTTCTCTTAGCTGACACAGTTTTATAAAATAAAAAATATAGGTTGTATTCAAAGATCCTGCGTTTCTTTTTATTTTCTTTTAGACGTATTAAAACGAATTTTATCAAAAATATGTTTATTGTTTACTCTCTGTTAGTTACGATTTATATTGCTATATAAGCTAAAATATACGGTATAACTATTATTTGTTAAGGAGATTTGACTTTCAATAGAGCCACAGGATATTATGTAGGAGTTACTACAATGAAGAGGTTTTAAAGGTGTTGTACTATTTCATTATTGTTTTAATATATAAAACGCCGAGTAAAGGGCGAGAGGCGTATATGAGTGAAGGATGAATATATATTATTAGGTAGTATATAGTAGTAGAATTATAAAGTTACAGTTAAGTAGTGGTTTCTTCGTTTTGTAAAGTGACAAATAACTATTTTGCAATTCTCATGCCAAGGTGGCGATTTGTCGGCGTTGCACCTAGACGGTAGCCCACCTAGTTAGGAACGCGAGTAAGTGCTACCCCGACAAATAACCACACTGACAGATCGCCACTTTTTGAAGGAGGTGGCGGCTTGAGGGGGTCGCAACTAGACACGAGTACAAGGTGGCGGTTTGTCATGTACGACCATCGCCATCTCGGGGTACAGGGTGGCAATTTGTCGATATTGCGACTTGACTTGGTCGTGGAAGGTGGCGATCTGTCGACAACGCTGCTGTCAAGCTGCCACCCCGTTAAGGAGCCATCCCGTCTGGTCACCACTACTACCATTTTATGTTTAATTTTTCCACAAAACTGTAATTCTTTACTCTGTTGTTATCCACTCAGTTTTTACATCCAACAACTTTATGTTTTGACCATCATAATTTAACCAATAATCAACACTGTGAATTTAACTGTCTATTTGATTGGCAAGTGGCCTAAATATTTTCTCAATGTTTGTTTTGAATAATCAGAATTAGTTTACAGTGTTTACTACAAACTATTCTAATTTTGTTAGAATAAAAAAACCATCCATTCGGATTCCAGTTATTGACTTTAAGTTAATTTTGTAATAACAATATCAATTGTTAAATAATATCTTAACCATTGCTATCTTATCATTTTACAGGATTCGAATCCATTTTATGAATTCTAATTAAATCCAAATGTATTCAAATAATTTGAAGAACCGTTTTAAAGTAGGGCGCAAAAATATTATTCCAAGTTTGAATAAAATGGGTCGATTGAGTTACTAATCCGTAATATATTATCTGGACCTGACGTTCAATAGTTCCCTTTTTAATTTGATCCAATTTTTCTTGTATCTTACCTTATCTTTGTCAATTATTTTATCTTGTTGCGTTATTCAATGAAGGGGTTTTTAAACTCCTACCTCATTCAAACAAGACAATATTGATTCTTATTGCACCTGATATTTCAGTGCATGCTTCTACTTAGTATATTATGATATTTGGTCGAAGGAAGAAAAGTAATATCACATAAAGTGGAAATCTCTTATGAAACAAAAATAATATAATATTGTAACTCTACTGTGTCCAAGTGCAATGTCTAAGTCCAGTTTTTGTCCGACATTAATAACTCTTACAAAATAAGAAATTAAATTGAAATATTAATTGTTGGGAATAATTAATAATCTGTACAAAACAAGAATTTACACAAAAATACAATACCGCGAGGAAAAACAAAGGAACCAAGTAAAGGAACAATTCACAAGGAAAAACAAAAGTGGCGGGCAATAATTATTTTAATGTTTTTATTAAAATTATCGCTCCGATTATCTGATCTCAAACATGAAAGAAAAACCAAATCAACTCTATAAAACAAGTCAATCATCATTTTGTTACTATATACGAAAAGTTTTACAAGTTTTGAAAAAATGTTAACTTTTTTAATGAAGTACTGTGGAAGTACACAAGATTTTTTTTAAGACGAAACAAACAAAAGTGGTATAGATAAGAAACTATCAGCAAGTACAGAGGTTCAGCAGAGTGAGAAGTAATATCACACAATGCAAGGGGCTCCGTGTACACAAGCCGTTAGCCTAATTAATGCAACCACTTACTGGCGCTACAATGCATCACACAGCACAATGAGACCCAGTCTCAACAAAGACGGCAGTAATTTCATTCCAACCTCATTACTGTGTTAATTACTTTGTCACTAAACTACTGTTAAATCACCTGTTTTCGTTATGAGTTTATCCCAAGCTAAACTTTATATTTACGTTCTTTCCCACGGAAATAGTATATTTCAATACTAGTTATGAAAGTGGCCCATTTCGGAGCGAGGTAGTGTTCTACCTGCGAGGTATAGTAAGCCGATCATGTAAAACACTATCGAGCCCCGAACTGAGACTTTTGTGACGGTTTGTGAACAATACCTCTCATCACGATGCAGAAAAGTAACTAAACTTTGAAAAAAATCTTATATTTTATAATGTAGTCATAATTCTAGAGATAAGCGGGATAGATACGGGAAAGCAATGTTTGGTACGAAAAAGTCAGATTTGATGTAAGGAAATCGAGGGATTTCGTAGATCTCAGCTTTGCAGTAATGGGCTACTTTCAGTGATGGGCTTGTATACAGAGTGATGAATATATGTTTATAAAGTTTACTATGTCTTGTAAATTTTTCGTATGTAAAATAAAATATTAATACAGCTGATTTCAATTAAGAGTGGTAAAAATAATCTTCAAAACACTAGAAGTGATAGTGTTTTTAATATTTACGATTTATGTAGAACCTTGCGATAAATATCGCATTTTCAACGTATAGTTTGGAATATGCGAATTCTCACTTCCACTCGTATTATGAAATGTACTATTTAGTATTTTTATAACCCTGAAAAATAAACTACTTATTATTAATATAAAACCCACCATTAATAATTATGTTTCATGAAAAACTACAACTTTTTTACACTTAAAAATTATTGATTCTTACAAGGACAAAGAACCTCTTTTTATTACTTATTTATAATTTTGCTTCACTTGACAAACCCCAATATAACTTGTCAGATCCTAGAATAATGAAAAATCCTATGGACATAAAGCTTTTCCCGTTTAAAGTGATATTTTAATAGTAAATAAAAAGCTAGTTATGTTGATATCGTGGTCTTGTTAGAATTATATAAAATGTGTAAAGAACAGTTTTATTGAAAAAGGTAATTAATCGATTGGTAAAATTTGATAGTTGATTCGATTTGTAACATTTATGATTTATGCCAGTTATCTAATGAAGTATCCTAATAACAGATAAATATGTGGTAATTCATAATTTTCTTTATAAGTTCTGGTTATTGCTATTTTAATTACTATTTTTACAATTGAAACGGGCAGTTTAGTAGTTATGAAATGGCGAATCATAGAGCTATCTCGGCTGCGTTTCAGGGTGACATGGACAGCGAACGTGCGTGGGCCGAGATTACATGTGGGTTTAGGGACTGTCTCTTTGGACCTGACAGTTGCGATTAGAAAATAGAGTTTTATATTTTTATCACTGTCTGGAAATAAAATAAATTTAGTTATCATCAAAGGCCATCGTATCAATACGATTAAAATGAAGTGTAAGAAAGGGGTTATTTTCAAACTCCCAACGAATGTAATTTTGATCTAATGATTCTTTAGTTCTGTCACTGACCTTAAATACTCAGTTCTTAGTTGGTGAACTTTTAAACACTATTAACAGTCAGATTTAAGAAATACCCGCGAGTTTTGAGTTTTTTTCGAGTTGAGTATTTGGAATAGTGTAGAAGTTATTAACCATCATTCATACTATTGATCACACAAAATGTAATATATTTTAGTTATTAAACTAGGAAGTGTTCCTATGAGTTAAGAGCAAACCAGTTTTCAAATAAAATGAAACAATAATTCAGACCATATTTAATATAACTTTACAGCATTCATTACTCAATTTTTAAAAAACTTCCAGCCTGAGTAGGCGAAAACCCAGCTAAATCTGCACTTCCTTGTTTTAAAAAAGAGTTTTTGTAGCATATGTTTATAGCTTTAAAAATTAAAGTTAAATTAGTCTCAGTGAACATAAATAAGAAAATACAGGGTGTTTTTTTTTTAAACGCAACCCATTCTTAAGATTGAATAATGCACATATGAATGTGTAATGAGTATTGTTGTATTGATGTTTACATTTTATACAACCTATTATTTAAGTTTGATCATATTTAGTTTACATTATGTGCTCAAACAGCCCGCCATTCCTTTCCTCTCGATTGAGTAAAAATATTATCACAAATACGGCAATGTATTTGAAATCAAGCTGGACACTCTGTACTTAAAACACGGTTTAAAAAATTCCTTACATCTATTATTTTAAATAAAATAAATAGATGATTTTCTTAAATCTATAGGTTAGTTTTAAGGCCACAGACTTGAAGAGTTATGTCTTGACTGCCAACCTTGGCGCCAGCAGCAAAGAAAACAACTCTCGACCTGCAAAACTATTGAGTTACCTGCTTACTTCCCTCCCCCACAACCATTACAATGTTAGCCACTAGTTGTCCACGGTCGGATTTAAGTTCTTAATAATTAAAAAATCTATGAATTTTTAAATGTATAAATAGGACAAAATTAATTTTTATTTTATTTTGGCATTGTTAACTTATATTGAATAGTAACATAGTTAATTAGAGATTCAAAACTGTGCGTTTCAGGTAGAATTGAGCCGAAAAGGAGGTTTGTTAGGGTTTAATTAATATTTTTAAAACATGTTGATCCTTTCAAAATATGCAAAATGGATATTTTAAAACTAAACGAAACAACTATTATTCTTCATTGAACTTCTTACGAGGGTATCCTTTTCAGAAAAAAAGGAAAGTCCAAAATGTTAGAATTTAGATTATTGTCATTATTTAACCTACACCTTTAACCATCAAATAAAACTTATGCACTATAAACTAAGAGTTTTACTTATTTTCTTTCACTATTTTATTATTAATAATATTTTTTGTACGTTTGACAAGTAAATAGTGTTAGTTTATCTATAGAGTTTTGTGTTATAAAAAGGCTTGATACACTTATAATATTAAGCTATGATAATTCAACAGTAAATCACACAGTTTCATTTTATTTACCAATTAATTATACGTAACGTTTAAGGATGATATAACTTTAAATTAATCTATCTTATGGTAAATAGAGACTTAAAGCCAGATTCTTTTTAAATTTTAAACTACTGTTTATTGCTGCTTTCCTTTGACGCTTATATTTAAATTATTTAAAGTAAGATTATTTCGTTAGATTCTTTTTCATAACCGGTCCATTCATTACCCATGCATTACTGTAGATTTATTATTGTTATTTTTATTATTCTTTCAAATATTTTCATTAGGGTATTTCTTTAGCAGAACATCGTTTATGAAAATATATTGTATTCTTTACTACATTCTGATTAGGATGCCAATACCTTGTTTACATTCTTTGCCATTATATATACTGAACAAATCACGGCATCAAAAAAATAAAAACTAATATAAAAACTAAATTATCTTACCCTATAATTTTTAAATACATCTCCGACCCATTTCTATGTATTTTATTGCAATTATCTTCCATTTGATTTGACCAAAGTATTTTCTTAATAGGGTCTACCCTCTTAACAATGATTCACAGCATGATCAATAGCGGGAAAAGATGTAAAAGTAAAAAAAATGCAAAGTTTGGTCGAAAGAATAAGGTCAGTGAACAGCTGATTCCAGGCAATCCCAGACACCAACCCTGTTTTCACCCGCCAGCCGATACTGTCAGACAGGTGAGCTCAATATATCACTCCGCTCTTGCCTTCCTCAATGCTGTACCCCTGCACCAAGACGGTGCGGGAATACGAAATTTTAATCTGCAAGCAAAGATAGTATTAAATTTGTTTTCTTTTTGAACAGAAAGAAAACCAGGACCATCGAATACATTTGGGTATTATTCTAATAGATGGAGGGTACAATTTTTAAGCATTACATTTTTTGTACTGTCAACATTTAAGGGCACAAATAACCACCCACGAAAAATTTTTAAGAAGTTTAACTACTACTTTCGTGTGACGATTTAGTCTCTATCTCTTTTTATTAAGATAAATTACACGTAGTTCACTTGCATCTTAAATCAAACAAACTACATATACATATATGTGTGTAAATAATAATAACCTTTAACAGGATATTATGTTAAATTTGTTTTGAATTTGATCAACTTAACTCATTTTTATATCTAAAGCGTTCAAAGACAATTTTGTAGGAGTATTTCTAAGCGAAGTAAGAGTTGCAAAGAAGACCCTCTAGACTGGACTCTAGAACTGCCTATCTGGATTCTTATAAGGCCTTATCTGCAATGCAAATAGAAACAATACGTAGAGCCTGGAATTCCTGTAACAGTGCGTTTTATTTTGCGAAACACTTTTTTAGTAACTTTCTTAACATTCAAATTTTTATTGGGCTACCCTTTTAAATTACCTTCCCCTCAAAAAAACCCATAAAATGGTATATAACTGTTATATGATTTTTATAGGTAAGCTCCATATATTTTTTGAAGATAATGAAATTCACCTTGAATAATTTTAATAAACTGCTCGAAAAATTAGTGCTCTAATACTTTGTAAGAAATTCATTTTCATACAATATTCTTATAAAAAAAATACTTTACCACCATAAAACAGAAGAAAAAACATAACTGACTAAGCTGGTATAACGGATTTGATTTGAAAACTATATGCCCGGAAAGGGAAGGAAAATAAATAAGGGAATTCGACACTGGCCACATCGTTCTGGGAAGATCTCCCCTGGGCTAATTCTATTATCTGGGCGTGCTTCCCTCGCCACATGACAAAGCACCGGTCTTGTTTGTTAGGTAAACGTTTGTCACTGCTTATGTTTCAGGTTTAGCTACTGACAGATATAATTTTTTGGTCAAACTATATTGGGCGCCTGTCTGATTCTTCAACAGATGTATTATTGTTAACCTATAATCGTGGAGTTTATAAACAGTATGACATCAAGATTATACTGTCCACTCTTAGAAGTTTACAAACATACACTTAAGGTAAAGTAAAACATAATTAATTTTACAACACAGTGGATCCTTAAATCCTCAATTCATCAGAAAATTAGTCAAGTTTTTTTACCAAGAGGCTATAACACACATTTTTTATACATTACTTGTAGAGATATTAATTCGCCATGGTCAGACAAGGCTAAACTTTTTGAAATTTAATTAATTTTACGAAGATTTTTCTTTTAATTTGTAGTATATTCTGGCTATTATGGTCAAAATTGTAATTTAATTTGCAAATATGATTTATTTGAAATTTTTAGACTCATTAATTTAATATATGTCAAAGGTTTTTCGATGCATATGACATAGGACTGTATTAGTTTAAAATCTCAAATGAAATATGTTTACCCTATCAAGTGTTCTGGAAATATAATATATTGTTTATCTCTATATGTTGTAACTTAAGCAAGACAACAGTCATAGCTGCCGCATTTGTGATATATTGCTCTGCCGCAGGGCGTGGTTGTGGAATTGAAATAATGAATTGCTTTATTTAGAGCCAGCTTTTATATTTATGGTAATTTCCTCTACATACAGAGAGTCCTTTTGGTTTGGTTATTAGTCTTCTTGAATATGATTCACTTGTTGATAATAAGGTAGAAGTTATGAATCTTACCTCTGAAATATGTAAAGATCTTAGCATGAATATACCATACAGTTTTAGTAACAACATTAGAGACCCTTAAAAACAGAAAGTAACTCAAACAAATTATTAAAATTCTATTTTTTATTAACTAGATATGTGACCCGCCAAGGGGAAAGTGACCTTAACTTCAATTTTTTTGAAATTAAGTTATTGGTATGTCCGTAATCTACATTAAACACCAAACAAACTGGTGAAAGAATTTTCGAGATGCCTTAAAAATGCCTGAGCTATAAATGTTTGAATTTGAAATATTAAAAACATCAATTCTAGGAAATCGAGATCTAAAGTTTTGCAAATTTCTAACTTCAATTTTTTTGTTACTACTTACATTATCGGCTATGTTTTATATATCATTTTGTCAGAAATTTAAAGCTGAATATAAGTCCACCATTGAACTTGTGTCATTTGTTTGTATTTTTTGTTAAATGTTATTGAAATAGATGGGAGTAATACAAAAAACACAACGTTTTAAAGACAACGTGTTTTGTTATATGATAAAAACCAAAGTTAAATTTAATTTTATATTCAAATAAGACTTTATTATAAAAAATCTTAACAAAATATGACATTATATTAGGTGTTTGAGTTTTTACGTTTTTAATTTGTTGACCTCCTAGTACATTTTTGTTTGTTTTGAAACTTCACTTGGACCAGGAGCTACGTCATCGACTACTTCTTTTGGAAGATCCTGTACATTTTCATGATCTGATTCCTGGGTCACGGCTTAGCAAATCCTGCATTTATTCCTCACAGAACTCTAGGAGTTTCTTAACTTCAAAGCTTTAAAATAACATCGGGGAAGTCAAGGTCCCTTTTCTCCAAATTGCAAGGGTTTCGAAAAAAATTTATTTAACCATGTTAAAAGTAAAATCCAGGTGTAAGATGGACCAAATATTGTTTGGAAACATAAACAGTAAGAAACATTAAGAATATGAAAATGTGTTTTTTTACCCTATCCTCTAAAACTTGCTGTCCTGTAAAATTTTGTCTGGGAAGATAAGGTCCCTTTTCCCTTGACGGGTCACATATTGAGTTTGAACGGGAACTTTGATGCAAAGACCCAGTACAACCATAGATAGAAAAATAATAACATAATCCCGAAATCCTTGCATATTAAGGTGGTCCATTTAAGACCCATGTCACAGATGAAGTATACATTCGTCTGTGCCAATGTATAATGTCAGGCCAATCTCGTAAAGGTATCGAGGAGGTAGCTCAGAGGTAAAGCGCTGGCTCTTAGTTCAATCCTCGGCATTCGTCGCTGGATCGATCCCAGCTGCGGGTGTCCCCTTATCCATCAAGAGCGGCCCTGGCTGGCCTATGTGATTATTTCCGCTACGGAACCTCGCTGTCTTTAGGTCTCCGCACAGGCTTATTAGCCAACAGCCAAGGGCAGTTGAGGTTAAAGAAATAAATAAATAAACCTTTTAACCTCAATAAAGTAGGCACCTATAATATAGTCACAAGACACCAAGGCGCACAGGTGACCCCTCGATCAACCCCCCCTCGATTATATTAATTCAAGGGGGTCACAGTTACGGGTGTTTTTTCCTTAACTCAATCCAAAACTTTATTTTTTCAGTGAAGGATTACCCCCCCCCCCCCCCAAATATCTCCGGATTTGACCACACTATATAATTTTCTTTGGGGATACATAAAATGTAGGGATTATGAAAACAATCACAGGATGTTCAGCACCTCAAAACAAACATAACAAATTTAATACAAGAAATTCAAAGACGTACCTTAAATAAAACACGTGTTCAGGATTTTGATGGAGAGAGCACAACCTTGTACAAATGACAATGGCGGATTATTTGAACACATAATGTAAACTAAATGTGATCAAACTTAAATAATAGGTTATATAAAATGTGGAGATTAACAAAATAATACTCGTTTCATATTTATTTATACATTATTCAATCTTAAAAATGGGTTGAGTTTAAAAAAACGCCCTGTATAATTTAATAAATATATGTTACTATTACTTAATTATATACTGAAGTAAGCAAAATTTTAACTTTATTCTCAAATTTCGTAATATCAATTTTTTCCTTAAAATTGTGTATTCTACGTAACTGGACGTTTCTCCCTATATAGTAATAATCGTTGAAATATATATTTTGTAAGTCTCGCAGACTTGTATGGTTCCAATTTTTTTTACAGCTGCGAGTATTAATTGTTATTTTTATTTCCATTGAAAACTATTTTTAACGATTTTAATTTCTACAACTTTTAATTATATTTACAAATCCAAATCATAACATTTCTATTACTTTGAAATTTATCTGCTACTGTCCTTATCATATATAAGGTATTATTACAATCAAACCAATCTCATTAAGTTTATACAACTTGACAGAGACTTTCACAAGTGTCCCTGTTGTAGTGACTACTCAAATGCAGAGTTGTAGACTAGTTAGATGTTGGTGCTGTTTTATAGGCTAAGAGATAACGAGCTCTTAGAAATGCTGCTTTCATATTTTCCTTGTTCGCGTATTAATTGGCCTCAGTTTGAGCCTATTCACATCAGCACTAAAATCTAAATGTAATATGACGAATATATTTCAGAATAAAGGGCCCACATAACTAAAACGGTTCTGTTCTTTTCCAAAGTCATTCGTTCACCCAAGCTTGATTGATAAATTACAAAGCTGTTTGTACAGACAATCCAGACATTAGCAAGCAAAGTTAAGCGGTAAGCTAATTTAGTAATTTGATGAGTAAGATATCAGTAATGGTCTCAGGAGCACTAATACACACTCCTATCTTGTTGATACGTGGCTTATTTTTTTATTATGATCTCCGATCTGATTGAACTGACAAGAATATAATTATTTGCCACTCTCGTTCAGGCATTATTACGCTAAGCCTTACCGAGATTATTTTTTATAATGTTTTAATATAGTAGTATATTTAGTCTTAGTCCCAGTGAGGTCATACAGTTTATTAATTAATTATGTAATTCAGTGAAAAAAAAATATATAAATGGGAAAATAATATTATTAAATTAGTAAGAGAGTTTTAATTATTAATTTAGTTAGGGATCATAGCCTCTGGATCGTTATTTGATATCATTCAATTAATTAAGGCTTTCCTTATTTAATTAATTAATTAACTAATTAAGAAACCATTTTATTGGATCGTAATGTAAGCCTTAATTAATTGAATTATATTAATTTAGCTTACAACAGCAAAAACTTATGAAGTTATAAAAGTACAATATGCACTGCGTAGTCAACTTGTACAACAAGTAGCTGAGTCTATTAATACCAACGCGAAAACTCATTGCAACTGTTAACACAGTACACTTTGGTGTATTTTTACAATAACTCCGTGACAAAAGGAACAAAAAACTTAAACAGTTTAAGTTTAAAACTTAAAAGGTTTTTAAAAGTGAAATTTTTACACATTTAAGCAACAATCTTAACCTTTACTTAACCTTTCTGAGAGAATAATTAGGTGGCACATCTGACACAAAAATGCATAGAATAATTATATATTTATTATTTAGAATGTTGTTCACAAAATATAAAAATTATAGTATAGTACATATTTAATGTAAATAGCTCGTTCAGTAAAAAATGTTTTAGTATCATTTCAATTATTAATCAGCGAAATCCTCATTCAAGTTACCTGTAGGGAAACACTGATTATCCCCAAAGGTAAAGTCAATGTAAGCTTTATTGACATGAGGTCCGTTTGAACAAAATCCGATGAATTTATTATTGACATATCTTTAATGAAGTATATCTTAAACCATTTTTATGGGATTTGAAATATATGACAATAAGAATATATATATATATATATATTATAAAGAGTTGTGTGTTGGTATATTTCGGGCTACAACCAAAACTAAATGTCAAATAAAAGCTTGGAATCTCATGATGTGCACTATGGTTGTTGGGTTCCAATATTTTTTAGGACTTCGGCACAGGATCGTCTGAATTAAAGCGAATCATGTCAAAGATTTTGGAAGTTCTTTGAAAAGATATTATGGTAACCATTTGAAACTACCACTGTTACAAACAGAATGCATCAGTAAAAAATAACAAGAATACAAAAATATTAAGATAATCTCCCAGGTAAAGCCGGGGTTATCATTCAGTAATTTTAAAAACAAATCAGCTATACGAATATATCACAATTGTGTCTGTACGTTAAGGGAGGTTGGGGCAAGGGCAGTGGCCAGGTAATCCAAGCCAATATCGGACCGTGTTTTTGTCCGACACAGCTAATAAGTCCGACATGTCCTATATATCCGACATCCGACTGTGTCCTGCCAACGCCAGACCCCCTGCTATGTGTGATGAATGTTCTCTGTTTCATTAGTTGTTATCGTTTAGATTATTTTAACTAATTCATTTTTAAACGTAACAAACCTTTATGAACACGATTCCCTGGTAAAATAAATAAAAGTTTCAGTAGATGTTTTTTGGAATATCCCTAAATTTAGCGTATTTTTTCTCTGTATGATTTATTATAACATCAAACAAATGTTTGGAGGATGAACTTTTAGCTTGAGTATTCAATTTGTACCACTTTAATTGTTTTTGTTAAATATATAGCGAATATTTAATACCCTTTTTAAAAAAGTATAGAGATTTTATTACTACTTAGTTTACAAAGGTTAATATCTAAAAAATATTTTTTTCATTACTTACATGAGACAAAAGGTGTATTTATCAGCCTAAATAATATGCATAACGTTACAAAGATATCAAACAAATAAAACCAGGACATTTTAGCGAATTTCCCCTATAGGGAAGAAGCTATTACCGTAGGTCTCATGGTAAGACCTAAGCCCGAGACCATGATAACTTTTCGTTTTAGGGCCACCAGAAGCAAAAAACACCATTCGTTCGAATTTTTATATATCTATCTATCTATCTATATATATATATATATATATATATATATATATATATATATATATATATATATATATACATATATATATATATATATATATATATGTGTGTCTGTCAGCACGATAGCGGCCGTAAATATGATCCGATCTTAATGAAATTTGGAACAGATATGTAAAGTGGTAATCGAATGGACGAGTTCGTGAACCAGCCCGATCGGACCACCGGAAGGGGGGGTAAGGGGGGATAAACACCCCCAAAAATGGGTTTTTTGGGTTTTTTACATATAAAAATAAAATTTACCGAATCTTTGTTGGCACCATTGAATTCAGCTCAAAAAAACAAACAATTTAGTGTTTTGAATCATTGCTCTATGTCCATTGGTTACCGAGATATTGAAAGTGGCAAACACAGTACGTTGTCCCAATGTTAACCTTATGGGGAATAAGTAAAATTCTATATCTCGCTTATTCCTCAACATATCTGGATAAAACTTGGTTTGTGGCTTCATCTAGATGAGATCTAATGTATTTAAGTCTAAAATCCACGAAATTTCAATTTTTAGTGGCAGCAAACCTGCATAATCATTCCCCATGTTATCCTTATGGGAAATAAAAAAATTCTATATCTTACTTATTTTTTAACATTTCTTGACAAAACTTGGTATATGGCTTCTTCTAGTTAAGATCTACTAAATGATGAATTAAAACCAACCAGTTTTAACATACCTGTTGCAGCAAACCTGCATAATCATTCCCCATGTTATTCTAATGGAGATTACAAAACATGTAAAATCTCACTAAGTTGGATTGATTTGTTGTGTTGCATCTGAAATTCGCTGAGTATGCAGGTCTGCTGCAACGGGGGTATTTAGTTTTTTTGTTAGTTCATAAATGACATTATACCTGAATAGTATTAAAACAAAATTTTAAAAAATGAATCAATAGTTTTCTTAATTTTATTTCATTTTTTTATATCAACAAGCAATAATAATTCGACATAATTGCAATTGAAAGTCATAAACGTTTTCATTAAAGTAAAGGTTTTACAGTTAATTAACACTCAACATTAACATTCGAATTTATATTGTTTAAAAGTAGAACACATAACTCAGTTTGATGTTAAGTTTACGTTCCTCTGCAGTAGTTAATCTGTTTTAATTATTAAACTTGTTTTATAATAGTTATTGTTCCAGATCAGTATGAAATATCAACAATTCCGATTCATTTACTGTTTTCTACTGCAGGTTAAAAAAAAACTACTGAGAGCTTCAGATTCAAAAATTCAAAGAATTAAAAAAGGTAATTTTTCTTCAAAGTTGAAAATAAATATTTTTTATAGAATTCGTGATATCTTGTCAAAGAGCGACGAATTTGTATGTTGAACGTCAGGCTCTATTTTTTAAATTTAAGATTTTCAATAATAGTAATAAACCTGTACCTTAATCAGTAAAAAAAAGTTATCACTTTTTTATTTCTAATATCTCAAAATAAACTATTTATAAAAGCCTCCAGACAAAGCCTACTTTACCAAGCCGTTTTTATAAGTCACGAAGTGACGCGTGCTGCTAGTAATATTAATAAATATTTTCATTGTATATTTTTGAGGATTTTAATTTTGATTATTCATACATCATTTTAAATTTTTTAAATAGTTTACACTTTTAATTAAATCGAAAATATTAAATAGCAAAAGAAAAGTACGTTCCTAAAACTATATTTCTCAAATGTTACGGAAATTTGGTCACTAATAATGACCCAACGCCCAAACTGATCTCTAAAATTTAGAAGAGTACTTCCTCTACGAGCTTGGCGTTTTTGTGGCATGGTAATACCAGAGAACTACGCAATCAGGTATTCTGAGCCGGTGGGTGAACCCTCGCCCCGACTGAAGTATGTTTGCCTTCACTCTGCCAATATTGGCTGACAAGTAATCCAATAAGAGCCAATAAATCTGTCGTTGCAAATAGCACATCCTTAGGGCAATGCTACTACACTTTCCTCGTCTTTACTTGTCTTCTCGGTTTCCGTGAAAATTCTTACGAAATAAATTGATTGTTAAGTTTCCTAAAATTATGTCATGTTAAGAGGAAACCGTTTTTTTCTTGGTGATCCACCAAGGATCATCAGTCAAGAATATAATGTCTTAACTACTTATTTTAGCAATCACCAAGAACGTTTACATAAGAAAATTCACCACAGTAAAGGAAACATTAGTATTTTTATATTTAGAGTGTTGATGTATTCAAGCAACTCAACTACATTTACTCGGGTTTTTTTAAAAATGAAGTATAAAGTAAATTTTCGTTTCCTTCTCTAATTTTTTTTCTTATTTTTCCTAAAAGACGCTTTTGAAGGAGCCTTCACGAATGGATTATAGAAAATAGAAAACTGATGCTCACGACTGTTTATAAGATTATTAAAAGGGTTTTAATACACAAAATATAAGATTTTAAAACTTCATTATTAAAGCTAATTTTTACACGTTAGGAATTTGAGTTTACTTGGTCTCTTTTAGCAGCGTTAAAGTAGGAATATGGGTAGATTAAATTGTTTGATGTATTGATGGTTCTTGCTACATTGGATGAGGATTCGCTCACGCACAATAATGTAAGTTGAGTACGTTAAAGCCTCTACCTTAATTAATGACGATCAAATTTAAAAGCATTTTTATGTAGCTTATAAACAGTTCAAGAAAGATAACACATTCAACATATGAGACATGAAAAATCAATACAGAGTTTGTTGGGAAATAGAAAGGATTAAATTGTTTCTGCCTGCAGAACTAATTAACAAGTAGAATAACCCAGATAGGTAAGTAGAGTAACCTATTAACCTGTATCCAGTGACCTTGACTTCCCTTATTAAAAGGAAGCAGAATAAGGCGCCGGTGATAAGGCACTTAGAGGGTTTCATTCCAAGAATTCCCCGAGGATGAGTTATACTGCGAAAATATAAACTACTATAATTAATTGTGATCAGAAAGACAAAATTTAGTTTTGCAACACAGAATTAAAAAAAAAAACTCACTATGGGCTCATAATTGAATTGGTGTTTTTATCAGCTTTTATCGGTGATTATTAACTAGTTACCTAGAACATATTTTATTTTTATGTTTTGATTTTCAAACCTTTATCATTGCTCAATTGTAAGTAGAACAAAAGATTTATTTTTGAAATATTTCTCAAAATAAAGATGATTACAAAAATAATTAAATAATTATTGACAAGGCGCGAATGATCACCCTTTGAGAATAAGGTTTTGATAGAGCAAACACGTGATTATCCCCCCCCCCCACCCCCACCAGATGATAAAACGTTCTATTTGCAAGTATAATCAGCCCCTCCAATATTGCGATTATATCGCCTAGCGTTGTTACTTCGAGATTTTACTCCGCTCGTGGACTTTTAAGTTCGTATTCTTCGTTTAGTGAAGTGATAGTTAAGCCTTTGTTCTGCGTTTCCTTTTTCTATTCAAATTTGACATTAAATGACGATAAATTGAGCATAAACACATTATTAATGAATTTTTATCACTTACTTCATATTTTTAAGTGGAAATCCCCTTTTTCTAAACTTGATTGGAAAATATTCTCAATTTTATTACTAAGTAATGATCATATCTTGAGAATTTGTTGAAAACTTTTTTTTTTCGAATGACTACCATCCAAGAGAGGAAACTTTTGATCGATTAATTGAATTTATCTCTTATTTATGTAAAATATATTTATTATATTCTTACACTAGTTTACTCTTATAACTATTCCTATTAGGTCTAAATTTGGCACTATAATATTCGTAAATGTTTTTTAAATTCATTATTTTTTATTTTTTTATAAATCCCATTTTTTTATTTTGAAGTATATCTTGTATTAATGATTACTAGAGATCACCTACTAGACGAAATTCAATCAGACCAGAAAGTATTTAGGTTTTGTTTTCATTCCTTTCTGTATTAAACACATGTGGCTTGATTTGTTTAAATTTCGATGATACTTCGTAACCAAAATGGCCCATGTTATCTTTTTTTAATTTCAAATTCATTTTTCTAAGTGCCCTTAAAATAATGCAAATTATGATGGGATCGACCACATCTACAGGAAAGTACAATTCATTCGGTGTGCTTTGATTTTTCTACGTTACTCACAGGCTGAGAAAAGAGGGATCACAAAAATCAGCTTGTCTATTATCTATATAGTTAGGTTTCATTCATCAATCTTTACCCACTGTACTTTTAACGAAAGCCTGCAAAAACTTCATCATGAAAAATTAAATCGATATAGCGGAGTTGAATCAATCAGAACATAGAAAAAAGAGACATAATACAAAGATCATTTATCAACGGAAAATTCTTCCTTTACTTTTGGTCCCATTTAAATAACAAATGGATTTTAATGAGTACWACGACAGTTAAAAAGGCCCATCTATCTTTTGACAGTTAAAGACCATCTATCTTTTGACATTATTTATTATTACGAATGCCAAAAAACGTAATACTGTCATTATTACCACAGCGATTAATTTGTAATTATCTTATCAGTATTTAGAAAAGCTTGACCGCACGAAAAACAACTCAAACTAAAATAATTTGCTTAACTATTTTAAAACTACAACCTACATAGACACAGAAGTAAATTAAATTAAAGTATTTTAAGAGCTCTTTAACCTTAAAACTCGCCATATAAATAGGTACATGAATGAAAACATTTGCTGTTTTGACAGCAAAGCTGTTGGTGGAGAAATGTTGTGAAGCGTTGATGTAAAGCACTTCTTCACATTCATATTTCCCTGTCACATGATGAATCGCGGCCGGACAGTCGGCGGGGGCGTTGACAAAGTGGTGCTCCACCTTCGTCCAACGCGCTACTACGTACACCAGAAGGTACGTCTCCATTACACAAGTTGTGGCACAAGTAACCGGTATGTGCCCGGGACATGTTGCATGTAATTTTTAAAGCTGTTTCCATTTCCCAGCGAAGAGCCTGGCACAAGTTTTGCAACCGGTGAAGAATTGTTTTGTTCAAATACCCAATTGAAAGGGTCTTACAATTTAATTAGAGACTTGCATGATTTTGCATGATGCAGAAATTGTAATTGTTTTAGCGAATTTCCCCTATAGGGAAGAAGCTATTACCGTAGGTCTCATGGTAAGACCTAAGCCCCAGACCATGATAACTTTTCGTTTTGCAGCCCCCAGAAGCAAAAAACACCATTCGTTCGAATTTTTAGATATATATATATATATCTTTATATCTATATATATATGTGTGTGTCTGTTAGCACGATAGCGGCCGTAAAAATGGTCCGATCTTGATGAAATTTGGTACAGACATGTAAAGTGGTAATCGATTGGACGAGTTCGTGAACCAGCCCGATCGGACCACCGGAAGGGGGGGTAAAGGGGGATAAACCCCCTCAAAAATGGGTTTTTTGAGCTTTTTACATAGAAAAGTAAAATTTATCAAATTTTCGTTGGCACCATTGAATTCAGCTCAAAAAAATAAACAATTTAGTATCTTGAATCACTGCTCTATCTCCATTGGTTACCGAGATATTGAAAGTGGTAAATACAGTACGTTGTCCCAATGTTAACCTTATGGGAAATAAGTAAAATTCTATATCTCGTTTATTTCTCAACATATCTTGATAAAACTTGGTAAATGGCTTCTTCTAGTTCAGATCTACTAAATATTGAATTAAAACCAACCAGTTTAAACATACCTAAGGCAGCAAACCTGCATACTCATTCCCCATGTTAATCTTATGGAGCTTACAAAAACATGTCAAATCTCGCTATGTTAGATTAAAATATATTGTTTTGCATTTGAAATTCGCTGAGTATGCAGGTCTGCTGCAACGGGGGTATTTTTATATCACATTTAATTATTTGCTCTCATACATCTTTAACGAATATAAGAATAGAATTTTCATAGAATAAAATTAAATCTCTTTAGCTAAACAGATTAGTTCAATATTGGTACTTTTTAAAGTCCCTCACATACTACCTCTTCACTAATCTGTATAGATTGGATTTTTTCCAATTATATATAAATTTATACCTAAAAATTAGGCAAAAAATTATAACTTCACAGCTAATTCTCACGACTGACGACCAGATACAAGAATTACTCACTCGGTTAACTTAATTTTGAAACCTCATTAAAGGTTGAAAACCATCTCGATGGTCTTTAATATCAATTTAATATTTTTAATATTTCACCTCACCGTTTAAAATAAAATCGGATTATAAATTCCATACTCTTTACTCACCGTTATAAGTTTATAAAACAAAATGTATTATATTATTCATCTTGACAATCTGAAGATTTTGTTGCTAACTTAGCTATTTAACAAGAAGCATTTATCCTGGATTCAACTTTATGTGGTTACTGTTTATATTTAAATCAAGTCTTTTATTAATCAAAATAGTGCTTGACTTACAAGCCAAAATAAGCTCCCCGTGACACGTGAAAAAGAGGGCAGACACCGCAGAGGAGCCAATAACCTCTCCTGGCGCCTTTATTCGAACCTCTGCCCAATATTGACTGTCAAGCCGGTCTAATAAATCTCACATGTCCAAAATTACCAAACCACCTTGCAGCTTAAGTGTACCTACAGAGCTGGACTTCCTGGCTGTCGATCGGGACTTGGCATTTGGTTATGTTTTGTGTCCTAGATTTTCTATTTATTTCATATAAGGATAGGATAAAGTATTGTGACATAAGTGTGAAACCAGCAGACGTCTTTAATTTATCTGACATGTGAGTGAACACAAAGACATGAACACACAGTGAACACAAAGTTGTGAAAACACTAGAGAACACAAAATCAGCTGAGCGTGCCGTATTAATTTCTGTACTGGTTTCTAAATTACTGTTAGTTATTTTGTAAGGTAATCTATCATATTTTCCATAATTTAACTTGTTTTCTATAAGATTTATTATTAAATCATGAATTCAATGTAAAACATGTATGTGCCAAGTTGAATAAATGCAAGTGCTGCTTTAGGAGTTGAATTTCATCATTTTCACAATTTTCACTAAGGATTAGTCATCATATCATGTAATGTCATAACTTTAACTCCACCACTTTCTCTTGGTTTAAACAATTATCACCCATCATCTCTTAACTTTATATATCTTTTTTTATTTTTTATATAATTTTCCAAGCAAATTCAACAGTTATGGGACCTATGTGTTCTTTTATAATTATATCTTTATTTTAATATTATCTTCTCCTACCATTGTAAAAACCAAATTATTAAGTTGATAATAATCATTGTTAATAATAAAAATTAATGGTTTTCAATAAATTGTTCAATTTTTTATGATTATTATTAGAATTTAAAAATTCTTTGCAAAACGAGAAATTTCTTCGTAGTTCGGAAAAATTATCAATGTGTCTGTAATCATCAAAAAGTAATAACCAAAAAGAAACCAATTAAAGGTAATACTTAATATTGTTAATAAGTTAATAAGTTAACAAGTGTTAATTAAGTCAACCTTGTGCATCCTTGTCAACCTTGTCACAATGTGTCAACAAAGTGTTAGGTTAGTGTTAATAAGTTGTTAAAGATGAATATGAGGTAATAACAACGGATATAATTATTCATCTGTTCAAAATATTCCCTGTATTGTTTTTGAAGTCCCTAGAATCTCCAAACTGCAAATTTCAAAATGACATTAGCAGGTTGTAAGTTTAATCATCGGATTTTTTTCGAATGTTTTATCACATTATTCTAGTGTCATACATCATTAAACACCCATTATGATTATTTCCTATTTTTACCCTTTATTATCATAGATAGAAAAATTATAATTAGGTGGTTTTTCATTATTTGCTAACCCAGACAAACCACCAAACAAATTACGTGGAACTCCAGCTAATGATTAAATGTATTCCAAAAGTGCGACCAGGTAATAAAATATTTGTTTCAGTGAACTCTCTCGAAACATATTTTGCTACACTAAACTATGTTTTTTAATAGATAAACACTATCATAATTATTCTAGCCAATGTCTTTATGGGCACTTTTCCAGTTCACCTTAAAAGAGGAATTTGATAGATTTGTTATTGGTTAATTTTCAAATATGCTCTTTTCAATCGAAACAAAAAACGGCTTAACCAATAGTCGTGCATGGTGCTTCTCCTTGATTGTACAATGCCGTTTCAATCCCAGATTGAAGTCTTCTCCGTCAAAAGAAACAGTTTAGACGTGCTTCTATGTTTTACTGCCTTGTTTACGACCTATGTTACCTTGTTTCCTTCTGGTGGCGCCCCCCACATAGACATCCAGTCCATCTTGGTCGTTACTCCGCTCACGCATGTGTCTAGCATGCACAATATGTCAATTTTTTAAATTATGTAACCTTTTGGACCATTTTGTACTCAAGAAAACTATTTTTCGAAATTATAGACTTTTTTAAATAAAATGTGTTGCAAATATAGCGTATAACTAATTATATAATTCGTCACATAATATTGCTAAAATCTAATTTTTATAAACAACATATTTACTCTATTAATTTCAAATAACCATTCATTGGATTTTCAGAAAAAGTTGTTTTCTCTTTTACTTCGTTTCTACTTGAGACTAAATTCAAACGCAAGCGTGGAGACGTCTCCCAATAAAGTTTTCGACTGTTTCCGTTTGGGGGCGCAACAGTTCCTTCTCCTTTAGATCCTCGATTCGTCTCCCCCGGGGCGCTTTAGCCTACACTGCTGCTTGTATCACTGTTGAAAGTGTACCAACGGTTAAATCTCTTGATAAAACATATAAAGCGCCTGTTGGAAATAGCTAACAATTTCGTTCAATTGCTTTGGAAGATAAATTTGAAACTAAGGTTTGTATTTTTACTTTTGTTTTCTGAACGTCTTTGATGGTGTAAGATCTGATGACATTGATCGTTTAAGTTTGCACACTGAAAACACTTGCACAGTTTTTTCAGTTTTTCTTGGAGTTCTGTTATATTTTGCACTGTTGATAAATATTTTTACATGAAAACGAAATTTCGTTCACGCTCTTTCCATTGTGAAGCTTAACAATGGAACAGAACGAAGTACAAAAAGACTTTTCTTGAGGAAAACAGCACTACAGTACAATAATAATTTTCTATGGGTAGGATTTTCGAGTATCACTTCATTTTGTGGTTCAGCAATGTTTAACTTTCGTAAATTAAATACCTCCGTTGCAACACATCAGAATTCTCAGCGATTCTCCAATGCTTAAAACTTATTCACTCATTTTAAGCGAGATATGCCATTTTCTTTATTTTCTTCACAAGAATAATAACAAAAATTGGTATACAGATTAGCTAATTAAAAATTGAGTTTTTTTAAGCGAATTGCCAGTGGACCTCAACTAAAAGAAGCATTATACCAAGTTGTATTAAGATAAGTTGAGAAATAACTGAGATATAATGTTTATATAAATATATAAAATGTTTCTTTTCTCATACGAATAACATAGGAACAATGTTCGTTGTTTACCACCAATGACATACTGGTAATCAATGGTCGTAGAGTGATGATTCTAAATACCAAATATTTTTGCTTAGTTCAGTGGTAATTCAACTCGTCTAAATAGTTACCACTTTCCTTGCCTGATCAGATGAAAAATGATGATCGTGTTTGTTACATCTATGAGAGCCTTAAAATTAAAGTTTATCAGCGCCCCAGGTTTAGTTGTTGCCATTAATCCTACGTTAATGACATATTTCATTCAGGGGAAATTCGCTAAAATGTAATAGATTTGGTATTTGAGCTTAGAATAATTCTAAGTTATATTTTTTGTATTAAATGCCTATAGCTTGCTCCAAGTAGTGCCAAGACCTACTCCTGATTGAAGTAATAATACCAGACTAATTTGCTTTTCACGTTTTTTCTAATTTATGTAACAAGTTAAGATAATCAGAATAACCCAATATATCCTATGTATTTCTATAAAATGAAGAATAAAATATTACTTTTCAATCGTTTGAAAGTGCAGGGTGTTTTTTTTTAACGCAATCCAAAACTTTATTTTATCATTGAAGGATTGTTCCTTCCCCCCCTCCCAAAGATCCCTGGATTTGGCCCCATTATATTATTTTCTTTGGGGAGACATAAATACCTATGAAAACAATTCACAGGATATGCAGCACTTCAAAACAAACATAACAAATTTAATGCAGGAAATTCAAAGAGGTACCTTGCAATACGTATTCGGGAATTTGATTGAGAGAACACAACTTTATACAAATGCCAATGGCGAATTATTTGAGCACATAATGTAAACTAAATTTGATCAAACTTAAACAACAGGTTGTATAAAATGTAAAGATCAATAAAACCAAACTCATTCCAAATTTATATGTGCATGATTCATTCTTAAAAGTGGGTTGCGTTGTAAAAAAAAAACACCCTTTAGAAACGCATAGTCACAAAAATAATTAAGTATTTCCAAAAAGGTTTAGTTTATATTGAAAATGGAAACATTTATTTATTTAATTTCAGCAGTGAATGTACCCTCTGTAAAATCAAAATTGAAATCGAAAAACTCTAGAAATGAAATAAATATGAGGAGGATTACAAATGTAAGAGGATTGGTTGTTCCATCACGTCGACTTGCCAGTCTTCATTTTATTTACGACTTTGAAGAGAACAGAAGTTGTTTGGAGAAACAACTCTTAACCGTTTTCTGGATGTCGACGAAATGGGATTATTTTTGCTTAATAGTTTGCCTTACTTACGCCTGTAAAGTCGACTTTGAAAACAACTTTGACAACTTTTAATCAAAAATAAGTTTCACATATCATGTATGATGATATGATATAATATTGTGTGAGCCAGAATTTAAGTTTGACATAGTTTGATTTGTTACAAATAGAAGAGGCTTCTGTCGCCCCCTTATTTCAGCTATTTACTCATAAATTTCGTTTACACCTCGAGGTTAAGTGGCAGAGAGGACTTTGAAGTCCTAACTTTGCCTCTTTAATAAAGACATTTTTCATTTCATTTCATTTCACCTCATAAAGCAATAATTAATTGAATATTCTTTATTTTCTGTCAAAAAAAATATTGCCTCCTCTCGATACAATAGACTCCCTCTTATCCGGACCCCTAGGGACCGAGGCCTGTCCGGATAACGGGGTTTCCGGTTAAACCAATGTTACCTTAAGTTAATTATTAAATCGAATAATTATAAATTATATATTTTACAATAATCTGTCCACTATATTTTTCCACGGGAATCGTCGGTATCGCTCTTTAATCACTCAAAAACCCATTTTTCACCACCCTACGACGAAATCACCTGTTTTACAAACGTCAAACGCGGACCGAAACACACTGTTTGCCGCCACAGGACCGAAAACGTTTGGGGCCCTAGGGCCGAAAGTCAGCTGATCGTTATTTGCTTGAAACGTCAGAACATCACATAGTTATACGGCATTCAATAGGTTCCAAAGTCAGGATGGTTGCGATCATATGATTTTCATAGCGGTTTGTATCGTCATAAACAAGTTGTATCGTCGCTCTTAACCTTGAAGTTTTGTTTCCAAGCGAGTCAAATAAAAATCAGTTTTTTTTATTATTCAGGGTATATTTGATTCTGTAGTGTGGTGAAAAATTGCGTTCGCTCCTCGGCCGAAAGGGTTTTGCAGCTCTCGATCGTTTCAAATTTTCGACTTCGTCTCGAATTTGAAACACGATCTCGAGCCTGCAAAACCTTATTTCGGCCCTTGTTGCGAAATATACTATTACTTAAATTGAAGAGAACATATACTATTTAGACACGTCATTACTTGTCTCAAATATTTCCCCACAAGAATCGTCAATGTCGTCTATTTACTGCCGATCACGTCTGTTCAAACCAATGTTTTGGTAAAAATTGTCCGGTTAAAGAAATTTTACTTCCTCCGGGAGTAGTCCGGTTAAAAGGTGTCCGGATAAGAAGACATTGTAATAGGTTACATCAGAACATTGTTGGTGACTCACTACAAACAGGAGATTGAGGAGGATAGAAGATATACGCGTGTCAGTGTGCGTATGTTAGGTGAATCACGACTGTGTACAGAGCCATGTAGGTGTGAGTGCGAGTGCGCGTGTGTGCGAATGCTCGTGTGTATGTTGGAACGCGGGTTTGCGTGTGGGCGCGCGTTTTCCACGTGGTTTCACATTGTCGAGTTGCCAATGCCATATTTTTTCTTAGCTTCAACGTTTAATGTTTTGTTCCCGAAATAGTTATCTGATAGTTCAACGTACCAGGGCGAAACAATACGTTGCTTGTCACCAGTTTTAAATTAAACGTTGTGAATGATCAAGTGTATTGTAAGAGCCGCACCTGTTTTAAACTTTCATAACAGTTTACTGGTGGGGTCACTTATTTTGATAAAACTTTTACCGGAATTTTTGTTATTTATTTTAGGAAGCGTATTTGTCAGAATTATAAAACTTCATACTGACGATCCTGTAGATTTAAAAAAAATTAAAAAAATTATCCACCTTTCCAAATATTTACTTCCCGGACGTATTATGTAATATTTGAGACTAATGAATCAAAATAATTATTAATCCTTCGTAAGTTAACAGTAAAAGCGATTCTTATTATTTTCAATTTAGTTTTAGCACTGCAAAGGAGTTCATTAAATCAACAAACAGTACCCTGTAAAAACCAAAATCACACATAACTTCTAAAATCTTAAGTCTTGGCAAGTTTGAATTACCATAATATCCAAGCCGGCCAAGGTTTTAACCTCCTATTACGAATTGCTCATGAATCCTCAAATGCGTTTGTTTCTTTTAATATAGCACTCCCAACACCTCATAAAGAACCTGTATTTTTGAGAAAAAAACATAACCGTCTTAAATCAAACTTGCAACTCTTATTCATCCTTCCTGTCAAGCATTGACTTATGTCTCCAAGAAATCAATATTGATTACAAAATATCGAATATCTAATCGAAATATTGAACCGACATCACACAAAGGAGCCTACAGAAATGTGGCCTAAAGGGCGGGTTTCCGTTTCATCCACTGTAATTCCCCGCAGAACATTGTGAGAAGACAATTTGTGGCTGTCAATAACAGCGGATGATTAATATCTCACCGGCGCCTTCCGCTAGCCAGAGGCTTTTTCAACGCATGCTTTAGTGAATTTCCACCATAGCGAACAAGTTGTTACCCTACTCATGGTAAGAGCTAAGCCCGAGACCATCATAACTTTTCGTTTTGAGGTCCCCAGATGCCACAAAATACCATTCGTTCATTTCATAAATATATGCAAAATCTACAATGCAAACACAAACACAAACATGTACTATTGATCCATGTTTAGTTTATTTTATTTGATTTTATTAATTGAGTTAATGTGATATCATTCTATCTTACAGGCAGATACAATATCTAAAAATAACAAATTAATGCTTTGCATGCTTTTAAGTATTAGTTTTTCTTTCTCTGCATATTTACTGCATTTTTAACAAATTGATTATTTGTAATACAACCAAATTGGTAGCCATAATGTTTTAAGTGAATATTATGTGAAGGAAGCCTCAAAACTAGATACATTAGATACATTAGATACATTAGTTGAAATGGCGACCTACCCAGGTAGGTATTTTAAGCCAAGTATGAATGACAGATGAGTGAAGGATGATTGTGGCGCGATCTTATTTGTTAATTGCAAAACTGTTTATAATATTTATATTTTTTAATAATCTACATGCAAAGGAATGTTTTCGAACGAGATTGTAGAAAATTAATTTGATAAACAATTTGTTATAAAGTTGAACAGTATTTACTGTGTGTTTATTTTGCAATTTTTCTTTCTGCAGTTTTAAGTTAATCTAATTTGCAATTCGTTATTAAGTTGTAATAGTAATTGGTTATTCTGTGTTATTTTTTTCTCTATGTACTGTAGTTGTGAAAATTGTAAAAAACTTAATTTTTTGTGTTGAATAAAGCTTTAGTTCATTCATTCATTCAATTCAGTACGTTGTCCCATTGTTAACGTTGTGGGAAATAAATAAAATTCTATATCTCGCTTACTCTCAACATATCTGAATGAAACTTGGTGTATGATTTGAACTGAATGATATATACTATTAAATGGCAAAAAATATCAAAATTTCACACTTCCATGGCAGCAAACCTGCGTACCCATTTCCCATGTTATTCTTATGGAGAAAATTGTTGTATGCTCATTTTACGATTTAAGTTGATTTTACTCGATTTGAGGCTCCGTCTAAAAGATTTATTTAATCATTTGAAATTTGCTGAGCATGCAGGTCTGCTGCAACGGGGATATTTACTACTAATTATGGCCGTGAATCGTAAATTATATCCTTCAGCAATATGTGTTACATTCACTCTGCAACCTCTCAACAAAACCATCTTTCTGGTCTCAACAGTGACAATTGGGAGTCTAGCCTGCATTGTGTTTATAACCCTACAGACACGGGTAACGTTTTTTTCATAAATCGTTTGAAAAATAGTTTTCACATCATCATTCAAATAAATGCCTTCAGGACCTCTTACCATTTGTAAGTGGCAGTAAGGAAAATCATATCACTATAATTTCAATCACAACCTCCGTAGGTCATTTACACTCAGGTTGAATTTTTTTATGTTTAAAATATGTCTCTTATGTACAATAGCATCTCAGTCTTATTACTACAAGTTTTTTGTTTGTCCTCACGGAAGCACTTGGAAACGCTTGGGATAATCAAAATTCACTACCTATAACTATTAAATATAACTAGTATATCCATTTATAACATCCATTATTGGTATATTATCTATAAACCATCGGAGAATGGCCATAAAGACCGATTTGCAGAGCTGTACATTGTAAAGAACGCTAGTACGCTACCGGTAATGTACATTTGATAGCTTTAGAAATGTCAGACGTGTTGTATATTATGTTTTGGGTATAGTTTACCTCGAGTCATAAAATGTGATGAGTGTAATACTTAATTAATATAATAATTACCCTGGTCAGTTGGTTATATACATCACCATCCGGTTTTTAGGAAGTGATAACAGATAACCAAAATAAGGTATTCAACACAATATAATTTAAGTTATAGTATAAACACTTATAGTATAAAAAAGTATTTTAAAGTTATATAAACAATGTAGGTTAGTTCCAATGAAATCGTCAAGGCAATGTACGAAGTTTTATTGGGACATCGATCGTACCCGTCTCTAAAAGCCTACACTAACACACGTTATGGGGATTATCTCTTATATTTCTAAATTGAATTGAAATTGTTTTAATTAATTTAAAGGATTACTGGAAATTGGAATCTGGAAAAAAGATTATGTTTGAAATTGTATTCAAGTAAATCTAGATTCTATGTGTGTGTGTTTTTAATTACCAACGTTTTGCGTACAATTCCTCAAGTACACTTAACTTCAGCGACTTAATGGTCGCTGTAAAGATGACTGTTGGTAAAGCTATTTAAACCTGAGTGTTCTTCTAAGACTTTTTCCCTATCCACACACATAACATTTATAACTGCAGAACAATGATTTAGAAATGCAAACATGTTAGTACAAAAAAGTTATTTATTTTCTGTAAAAAGCCTACGTTCAAGGGTTAGATTAATATGTTAATTTGACAATAATTTGTAGCATGTTAATAAGGATTTTGATTCAGAATGCCCCATTTTACATTTACAGTAATATTATTTCATTGAAGATAATTAAGTGTTACACGGAATCACTAAAGAACTAACCATCATAGTTGGGACAAAGTTAAGAATGAATTTTGATGTTTCTAAAACATCACTGGTTATAAATTTTGGAACTAGTAAAGAAAATATCATGAATCTCATGTAAAACCTGATCATGTTACTTGCTTCAATAGTCATTCAAGCTCTTTTCATTTTAATGTTGAAAGTTTTAAATTAATTTTTAAGTCCAAAAAATAAGACCATCAGGAAGACCAAAAATAAGACCAAAATAGGCTTTTACTTATTCTATGAGTGCCATAACTCATCTTGTATACCGAGCCAAAAATATATGGAAATAGAAAGAACCTCATAAAAATAACAGTGATAAATACCAGGATATGATGATGTTTGCTGATTCTTTTCTCAAATGCTTTAGTCGCTGTATCTATATCTTTAGTTTTGTATTATAAAAGTTTGCTGTAAGCTTGTTAATTGATCGTACTGAACAGACTTAACCTGATTATTGATATACAAGTACAAGGCTCAAGATTCACGTGAAAATGCCATTAAAAGCGCTTCAAGCAGCAGCTTATAGATACGTATCCACAAAATGCATTAACATTCTCACGCTTTCACCATTACTGCTATATAATAATGGCACAACACTTCGTGTTACTACGTCCACTATAAACGTGGCCCAGTCCGTGGATACGACCATGTCAATTTCAGCATCGGGCTTACGTACGATGTAGGCCAAGTTATTTGATTCGGAATATCCTATGTATATTAGGCTACAGTCTCCACGCCGCTTACCTGAGTAGGCGGGGTGTGTTCCGCGCCACGCGGTATGACGTAGTGTTGGACCACGAAGGCGGCACTGGACGTCGGCGTCGCGACGCGAACACTGACTGACGGAAGCGTCCCGACGCTACTCACCCCCCTCCCTACCCACCCCCACCTCCCCCTTGGCCTAGGTCCTGCGTCGTCCCTCCCTACCGCTACCGCTTCCTTCTTACCAAGATTTATTCCAACTCCGCCGCCGCTCGCCTAACTTGTCTCAACCGAGTTCCTGTTGGCCTAGGTGTTCCTTTTACCTGCCGAGTTTTGGGTTTAAGTGGGTTTTTAAGTTTGAAAGTGCTTTAAAGGATGTTATGCGTTTCAAAGTTAGTTTTCACTACATGACGTAATGACGTGTTGTATAAACGTCATATGGAGGTCAAAAGAAGCTTTGGTAAACATGAAATAATACCGATAAAGGCTCGGTCTGCCAGGTACTTTATTTGACACATTGCATAAACAACATAATAACTATACACGGTTTTGAAGGCTTAGATTTTAAAAAATATTTGGAGGCTTATGGCGATCATAAGGTCTTCATTGCTGACGTTGCTTAGCAAGTATGATAAAGAAGTGGTATCATCACCGCCCATACCTCAAAGTTTCATTCTCAAATGTTTTTCCAGTTTTAAGATTTTTTGTAATATATTTTTTATTCGATAGTATAGTGAAAAATAGCGTTCACACCTCGGACAAAAGTGTTTTTCTGGCTCTCGTTCATTTCAGGTTCGCAACTTCGTCTCGAACTTGAAACATTATCTCAGCCGCAAAACCTCACTTTCGGCCTTTGGTGCAAAATATACAATTGCTTTTTCTTTTGTCTGGCAATTACGTAAATACGTAGTGCAAAATACTTTCTGGATCTCTTCAGAATTAAAGAGGCCTCACGTGGAAAAGTGACCCAATAAACTGAACTCCAGATGCTAAACACGACCTATAAATATTTCAATAATACATTTTATGTAATAAATCATCTGAGAAAAAATGTTTTAATTTCTTCAATAACGTATTTAGCTTATCAAGAACATTATTAAATCACGAAATAACTGTCTTAATTTTTAAACGTAATTATTCTTGAAACATAATTAAATTCAGATACAGTATTGTCATTAACCTAACCTTATAGTAATTTTAGAATAATCCACTTGAATGCCTTGTGAAACTGATTTACAACATCTGTCATAACGCAGTAAAGCATTGAACCTAGAACGATTATTTTGGAATATCTTTAAGTTTATTGCAGATGAGAATAATTTCACGGGCAATAAATTTTCTTAATATTGCAGCCACTCTTGAGTCCGGTTGATTTATTGTTGCTGAAGATGAGCCCACAATGGCATTTTAAATCATATCTGAGTCTCTAAGAAAATGTATTCTTTTTCATAATTTTTATATTCTAATGGTAGTGTAGTAAAACTGAATTTGTTAATAGTACAACCAACATGCTGTTGTTAACTGCTGATTTACTAATATTTTGATAAACAAAAATTCTAACAAACTATCGAAATTCGTGTTTTTAACTAAAACGAGATGTTATGTTCAACCAAAAAATGATGTTACTAAAACAGTTAGGTATTTCGCGTTTATAATTCAAACTATTTATTATATCTCTGGTTTCTTTCTAAAGAAAGTCTCACAATCCTATATAATCTTACATGAGCAATGTTCGCTTTCTTCCTTGCTTGCTTGCTCAATTATCTCAAAAATAGCGCTAGGGTTTTCTTAAAAATTCGGGAGTGAGTAATTTTTTGCTCAAAAACGAGCACCATGCAGAGGTTACTTTGCCAGACTAAATCTTACTATGTAAAAATAGTAATCGAAAAGACGGTAAAGTTTAACATGGCATCATAATCAGTTAAATAATGTCTGAAAGTTAAAGACACCATGTTAAGTTAACTGAACAACACTAACATGAAAGCCACCGAGGGTAGTCTAGCAGTGACGGTAATGAACCAGTTCAAGTCCCGGAGTTAATGTGATGTTAATGTTAATGATACTGGCGTCGCCACCGTGTGAAGTTAATGTTAAGTTAATGAAAGAACTCCTCGTAACCTCCTTCATCAGCGTTAACTCGCCCCAGCGTCGTCAGCTTTAAATTATTAATTCATCAAAAGTTTTAATGACAACTAGTCGTTTACAGTTGTAGTAAAACTGATTAATTCTGTAATAAGTTTCTATTTTCGCACTACCTAGATGAAATATTACCATAATATAGAGTTTGCTGTATAATTAGTTAGTTAATATCGTAGTTAAAGTAAAAAAAAATTTACAACACAGTGACGGAAGTTAGGAATGTTGGGTTTTCTATAATATTTAAAAAAGTAAATTCTTACTTAAATTAATTACTTTTTCAAATTAAATTGAAATTCACCACTAAGAACAACTACTTACATAAAACTTTATACAACTAAGAACTATTAGACGTCCTTATCCTGACTTTAATCGCCAGCAGTACAAAACAGCTTTTCTGCATTTTTTCTCTACGAGTTTTTGCGTATACGGTGCAATGCATATACGCACACTGAGAGGCTCGTTCTCTCGGTAGTGTCGGAATTCAATGAGTTAATGTTCCACGGACTACCAAATATCTACCCCCATCAACATGCACCGAGGGCACTATAGTCTACGTCAAAAAACGTGGCCTAGACGTTAGACTACAAAGTGAATAAATTAGCATTAGTTTTATGGGAAACCCGGGTCTAGTTATTCGACACAGTCTAAATCTTCCAACTACCATACCAATTAAAGATCAACTGACGATCATAATATACACTTTAATTGTAAATAACTTTTTAGAATGACTTAATACTTTCTGGAAATAAGTAGCAAGCTATAATTATTAAATAGTAATATGTATGACTAAATAATTTTAGTATTTAGAAATCTTCCTATTTCTAAACGCGAGTTAAGTAATTTTCCCTAAAAGGAGTGAAATCTGATCTAAACTATTCTAGGTTCAAAGTCTCCAACGACAAGTTGAAGAAAGTTCAACTACTTATTGGATCAGCGTATAGAGTGTTGCTGAACAAGGCGTAGCTGCGTCCCTACTTTTAATTTAATTAAACCTAAGATTAACTCCTGAAAGTTACTTAGCTCAAATTTCCCATGGGAATACCGAGTTATGAAGAATAAACCTTACAGAATCGTCAAGATAAGATCATGTGAACTAGTAATATCATGCAGAGATACATTATACCTAAAATCAAATTTTTGGTAAATTATTTAGACGAATCTAAACATAAATTATTAAGATTCTTTACATTAGAAGTATTTCATATTTTGTGATCTAAACATAAGTCCTCCTGAACAGCAAAAAGTTTTCTTTTTACGTGGTACCTATTAATCCTCTGAATGAAATAAATTTAAAGGAAATTTACTAGTACTATCCTATCGAAAAATTATTGTTCATTGGTGCTCTAAACACAGAAAACAGGACTATTTAAACATGTAGAACAAACTAGAAAATATAATAGTTTTACCACAACTAACGACAACCAACTGCACTGCACCTGTGGCTACAAAGAGCACTTAAGAAACAAGAAAATTGCTCATGAAATACTTCCTAGCATTACGAAATAAAATGTATGAATTAAAGAATCATAAATGCTTTCTCCAAAACGGATTACCCAGCCGTGCCATTAAAAAATTGAAATTGTAAGCTCCGAGGTTGTTGAGAATTTTTTAACACTATATTATTTGTTTGCGAATGAGCCGATATACATTTAAATTTAAATATATTTGTACAATTACGTAAGATAAATTTTGCGCCGAAATTCTGGGCACGTCATAGGGTGATGGAAGAGGGTTAAAAATTAAGGTCTTGATACCAGGGACTCGGAAAAAATACTGAAATTCCTTAAAGTTTACCAGGAAATGAGAAATAACGTAAAATATTTGCCATAAAAGGCTTCGGGATCTAAAACCGGTCTTATTTGTTGACATATAACATGTGGTGATGATAATAATTTCAAGTCATATACTAGATACTAACATATGGTAAATATAAAAGCCCGTTTACTGTGAAGTTATTTTTAATATAACAAAAATTGTTGTTATAATTAAAAAAATTCTCCTATTAAGATTAGGGGCTTTTAGCCCCTTCAAGCCACTAGTTATCTTTAAATTGATTGTCTTGACATTAAGACCGTAAAGCTGATACTGTGCTCCAAGTGACAGGTCGACTGCAGTTGACAGAGACAGACGCGGCTCAACCGAATGCAGATCCCGTCACTCCTTGTCTCTGAATAAATACATCGATAAAGAATACATCGATATATCGATTTAACCCCAAAAAATACATCGATAATACATCGATTTAGTCTTAAGAAATAATGTAGACCTATTAGACGCGGATAAACCGAATGAAGATCCCGTTACCCCTCCTTATTTCTGAATAAATACATCAATATAAAATACATCGATATATCGATTTAACCTAAAAAAATACATCGATAATACATCGATTTAATCTCAAGAAATAATGTAGGCCTATTAGTCTATGGGCCCACGACTGCCAGACCTTCATTATTTTATAAAAGCTGAAATTTACTCTGAGCAATGCTCTGTAGGTAACAAGAATCGATAACTATGAAGTTTGGCTAGTCGTTTCCTTGGCTGATATTTGCAGATTCATATAATTGCAAGCTTCGAGACTACTTTTTATTTTAGGCAGTAACAAGACCCGGGCTTGGACCGTTCCCGATCAAAACGTTAAAAGATGCGACTGGCGTAGAAAGACACAAAATACAAGAAAAATACAAAATACTTTAACGGTTTTAATTTCTATTTAAAATGCAGGGAAGTGAACAGTTGTTTTTCTTTACTCTGCGTCATATCATTATAAGCCTCAATATTACTTAAACAAATGTTCACTTCCTTATATTTTAAATTAAAGTTACCTGTTTAAGTAATTTTGAAGCTTGCAATTATATGATTCTTCGAATATCAGCCAAAGTAACTACTAGCTAAACTTCATAGTTACTTGTAACTTCTTGTTACTTGTATTCGGCACATTGCTCAAGGGAAATTTCAGCTTCCTTAAAATAACGAAGGTCTGGCGGTCGTGGGCTCTTCCTCTATAGTTGTAAATTTTAAGTGGTGAGACACATTATTTTGTTAACAGCGTTGGTTTCGTTTCCATAGAAGATAATTAGTATGTTAATCTAGTTAATGGGCTCAGCTAATACAACTACGTAATGTTCAGAGCGTTTATTACTACAATGATCGTCAAAGCAATCCACTGGTGTAGTTGGTTTTTTGCTGTGTGTTTATGGTTACATCAGTTTAATGTAGTTTGCTGCATGGTTAAATTGCAATCCCAGATTACGAAGTCTGATTGCTTTATTTTGAGTTAATGATACATTTATAATCTTCTTTCGTTTATAATAAACTGGTTTGAAAAATTACTAGAGAAAAGTGTTGAGAGAAAAACGAACACTATTTGACGACACTAAGTTAAAGAAAAATATTAGATAATTATAAATGGGTTGTTAATTCAAGTTTTATTGTAATATAACTTTAAAATCACAACTACAAAAATCGCAAACAAATAAATGTGTAATATAAATAAGTAAATGCGGATAATTGGATTTTACATTACGGTTTGCTTCCTCTTGCTTTTGCTTTTTTAACGGTCAAATTAAAAGAGCTATTTGCATTTCGATACGTGGCTATTTACATTAATCCAAAATGAAAATATTAAAACTTTGGACGTTAACGTAGCCCGAGGTTATTTATGGGCGGATAAACACACTTTTACTAAATCCTTTCATGTAACTTTACAAGTTCTAAAAATTATCAAAACTGTTTGGATACTGATTTTTCAATTTATCCCATATACTCTCACTTAGATGAAAAATATAATACGGTAGATGCATTAATAGAGAGCCTTATTTAAACTTACCCGAAAATCTTTAATACAAATTATAGAACACTGGTTGGACACTTTATTCACTGATCATGCCCTACTTCTCTTTGGGATAGAAAAGTTACAGTTGTATTAATAGAGAGCCTTCAAACCCACTTACCTTAAAAATTGTGTAGTTAAATATTTCAAAACATTATCATAGAAACAGCATTTGAATAAAAAAACCGAGCTTTATCCAGACACTTCTGATGATTTCAACATCTCGCAAAACACTGCAAATCTTTAGGTATCGTATTGCAATTTTATATTCACATTATACTTTCACTGTCCTTCGCAACACAAATTTGTCTTTAATTTATAAAGGTTTAGTGGAAAGGGGTGATAAAAGAACGTTTAATATTAGGCCTAATCTATATACTTATTTAATACGCGAGCAGTTTTTTTGTTACAAAGACTCCTCCTAAACTACTGAACCGATTTTCATGTTTATGGTGTCATTGGAAAGAGCTTGACGTGAAGTTTTGCAGGAAATAAAATTTAAAAAGGTTTGACTAAAGGGAAGAGCCCTAGACGCCCTTAAAGTTTCATATTAGCCCATAAGATTTAAGATGGGAATAGAAATTTCAAATAAAGCAGCTGATTGGAGCAAACTAAGTTTTTCAGCAAAGCCATATGTTGTTAATGGAATTGAAACCATTGCATTTAGAGCTGGAGGCATTTCAGATGGTGGAGGATGTGAATAAATAAACTATTATCCTAATACATACTTAAGGTCAGAATTCAGTTTTAAAAACATTTATTTTGAATCACATGTGTGAAGATCTTAATATTTACATATGTTTATATTCCAAAGAAAAATACCAAAAGGAGGAATAAATTCTTATGTATAAATTCTATAAATATAAATAAAAGAAAAAAGAAACAGACTTAACATTGATTATAAGTAGGTTTATTGAACCATTTTAGTTCGGTTTGAGACTAAGACAGGTCATACGCTACTTAGGGCCGCGAAACATGGACATCTCCTTAAAGATGACTGAGTATTCACAAAAAATTAAGTTTTAAAAAGCTTTTGTAAAAAATTTCAGGATAACAGGAAGTTCAAACATATAGTTAACAAAATATTTCTAGAATAGTGAACCATAATTATTTTTATTTTGAAATCAATACATAACAATTGCTCGATTTCGAGCAATAGGTTTTTTAGTATTATTATAAAAACATAATTTAATTTTAAGGTTTTTAGGATGAGTTTTAGCTTTATTAGATGGAATATCGTACATTTTGCAACTTATTTCATTTGATCTTAAAATCACGAAAATTTAGCCATGAAATAATCATGAATGTATTTTTCATGTATGTGAAATGATAGTTTTAGGGTTTAGAGACTGGTACATGTTAAAGTTGTGTTACATAGGTCAGAGCGAGTGCCGAACGTCACATTGTAAACATTAACACCTGTGTGACCTTGGTGCGATCTGCTACAAACTTGGTGGGACTAGGTTGAATACTTCATTCCAAATCATACAAAATTTTCAACATAAAAATCAAGATTATGATTTTTTAATTTAAAATTTTACCCTTATAAGAACATTGAATTTTTATTTGAATAAATGAATCACTTTTACAATATTGGTCCAGTCAGTCTACTCGATGACCTTAAAAAAACTGCAAGGAGACGTTTTTTGATGAAATTCTACTAAATAAAATGTATATTTTAATATATCCAAAGTTTACCAAAATCGGACCATGGGAACCTGACTAAAATCAAGTTTAAAATTGCGGCTTTTCCCACCATGTGAAAATTTTTGGAAAATATCACTCAACTTCATTTTTATCAATGTTTTTTAAGGTATTGACTTTGGACCGCCGCCAATTATTGTTTGGTGATTGGTTCTTAATTTTGACAGGGTACTCATTTTTCGCTAACATTTTGGATCCACCATATCTTCTATCTTCTATATATATATATTATTACTTATTTAATACACGAGCAGTTTTTTTGTTACAAAGACTCCTCCTAAACTACTGAACCGATTTTCATGTTTTTGGTGTCATTGAAAAGTGCTTAGCGTGTAGTTTTGCAGGAAATAAATTTTATAAAGGTTAGACGAAAGGGAAGAGCCCTAGACGCCCTTAAAGTTTCATATTTGTCCATGAGATTTAACATGGGAATATAAATTTCAAACAAAGCAGCTGAGTGTAATAAACAAAGATTTTAAGCAAAACCATTTGCCATTAATGGAACTGAAACCAATAAATATATATAGCTTATATTGAGGCAAACTTTAAACATTTATTTATAAGGAGATTTAGAATACCCCCGTTGCAGCGGACCTGCATACTCAGCGAATTTCAAGTGCAAAACAACATATTTCGGTCCAACATAGCGAGATTTGACATGTTTTTGTAAGCTCCATAAGAATAACATGGGGAATGAGTATGGAGGTTTGCTGCTACAGGTATATTAAAACTGGGTGGTTTTAATTCAATATTTAGTAGATCTGAACTAGAAGAAGCCATTTACCAAGTTTTATAAAGATATGTTGAGAAATAAGCGAGATATAGAATTTTACTTATTTCCCATAAGGTTAACATTGGGACAACGTACTGTGTTTACCACTTTCAATATCTCGGCAACCAATGGACATAGAGCCATGATCCAAGATACTAAATTGTTTGTTTTTTTGGGCTGAATTCAATGGTGCCAATAAAAATTTGAAAAATTTTATTTTTCTATGTAAAAATCTCAAAAAACCCATTTTTGGGGGGGTTTACCACCCTTTACCCCCCCTTCCGGTGGTCCGATCGGGCTGGTTTACGAACTCGTCCGAATAATTACTACTTTACACGTCTATGCCAAATTTCATTCCGATTGGACCATTTTTGCGCAAGTTATCGTGCTTAAAGACACACATATATATATATATATATATATATATATATTTATGAAAGTGAACGAATGGTGTTTTTGGCATCTGAGGACCTCAAAAAGAAAAGTTATGATGGTTTTAGGCTTAGGTCTTACCATGAGACCTACGGTAACAGCTTCTTCCCTATAGGGGAAATTCGCTAAAACCATTTCAGTTCGGCTCAAGACGAGATGTATTTAGCCATAGATACTGAATTACAGAAAGTTTTATTATAATAATATAAAACCTACGAAACAAAGTGTCATTTTTTTGGAAACATTAATTCATTATTGCCGTTACCTATCCAAAACAACCTATTTAAAATCATGTGTTTTATAAACACATTTACAGTCGATTTTCAAATAACTATTTGTTTTAGTTTATTTATTTCATTATCATCCCAAGAATAATTATTTTAACTAATATTATGTAGGACAAAGACACCTTGTGGAACTCGATAGAATACACAATTTACTTGGAAGTGATAGTGAATGTTGATGTGAAGTGTTTGTGGGTAATTATTTAAAATGAAGACATAAATTGTTCATAAAACTATTTTAATGTTGTTCAACTGTGAAGTGCTGACCATGAATGATGTAAACAATGAACAATATTTTACCAGTTCTTTTTGAATTTAGTGGTGTTCTGTGGTTGTAGTAATGATGTCCCATAAACTCAATTTATCCATAACTTAATCTAAATCACATTTTTTGTATGTAATGTTAAAGTTCTTTTAACTTATTTTTAACAACAATGTAATGCCACGAATTTGAAGAGGGTGTTTTCGTAGAACTCATGAGTATCAACGAAACGCCAATGAAACGGTGCGCGAACAAAATCGTGTTGATATGAACATTGACTCATATAAGAGGTTTAGCCCTTATCTTTCATGCCCCTGGGTAAACTAATGTGTTTCTTGCGAAGCTAAAAATCTTAGGACTGAAGCAAATTGAAACAATAACACTTCATATAAATTGAGCCGTCACAAATGGAAGGTAATTGTGCAAAATGACACGTTTTACTCATTATTGAGAAGCACGCTTTCACTCAATAGACCAAACAAAACATCTCAAACTACTTGGAAAATTTAAAATAATTCGATTCCGCATTTGTTATGGTAAGCTCAGCCCAATAGACCTCGATGAGTCTATTGGGTGGTCTTTATAATGTTCATATATATATATATATGAATGTTATGAATGTAACAATTTTCGGTATGTCATGTTTATATATATGTATATATAAACATTTTCATCATAGAATAGTTACCTTATTACTGGAAGAAAGCACTATTCCAAAGGAAGCATAAATGTACAGTTCAACGTAAAGACGACAACCAAACATAGACGGATGGAGATATGCAACAAAAACTATGAAATACATTTAATGCTGGAAACTGAACTTTATTTACATCCGTTCGTTTAAAACTGCTGAACAATTGCAGACATATGCCACCAGTCATGAGAGAATAATGTTTGTATTAATATCTTAGCAAAAAACGTTTTTTACGAAAGTCGAAAAAATAATGCAATTACCACAGACGTTGCTGCTATTTTCCGTGCAAGAGGTGGACACCTTCAGAAAAAAGGAATTTGATTGGTTTGCTCGATTTCGAGCAACAGGTTTACTAGTACATTCTTAATTTTTTTCTAATTCAAATGAGGGATTTCAGAAAACTGTTGTATCTCAGTAAAAAATAATAGAATATTAGATCCTTGACTTCACTTTCCAAAAGCCATAAAGTCATTATTTATTTAGAAAGACTAGTAAACCTGTTGCTCGAAATCGAGCAAACCAATCAAATTCCTTTTTTCTTAAGGTGTCCACCTCTTGCACGGAAAATAGCAGCAACGTCTGTGGTAATTGCATTATTTTTTCGACTTTCGTAAAAAACGTTTTTTGCTAAGATATTAATACAAACATTATTCTCTCATGACTGGTGGCATATGTCTGCAATTGTTCAGCAGTTTTAAACGAACGGATGTAAATAAAGTTCAGTTTCCAGCATTAAATGTATTTCATAGTTTTTGTTGCATATCTCCATCCGTCTATGTTTGGTTGTCGTCTTTACGTTGAACTGTACATTTATGCTTCCTTTGGAATAGTGCTTTCTTCCAGTAATAAGGTAACTATTCTATGATGAAAATGTTTATATATACATATATATAAACATGACATACCGAAAATTGTTACATTCATAACATTCATATATATATATATATATATATATATATATATGAACATTATAAAGACCACCCAATAGACTCATCGAGGTCTATTGGGCTGAGCTTACCATAACAAATGCGGAATCGAATTATTTTAAATTTTCCAAGTAGTTTGAGATGTTTTGTTTGGTCTATTGAGTGAAAGCGTGCTTCTCAATAATGAGTAAAACGTGTCATTTTGCACAATTACCTTCCATTTGTGACGGCTCAATTTATATGAAGTGTTATTGTTTCAATTTGCTTCAGTCCTAAGATTTTTAGCTTCGCAAGAAACACATTAGTTTACCCAGGGGCATGAAAGATAAGGGCTAAACCTCTTATATGAGTCAATGTTCATATCAACACGATTTTGTTCGCGCACCGTTTCATTGGCGTTTCGTTGATACTCATGAGTTCTACGAAAACACCCTCTTCAAATTCGTGGCATTACGTTGTTGTTAAAAATAAGTTAAAAGAACTTTAACATTACATACAAAAAATGTGATTTAGATTAAGTTATGGATAAATTGAGTTTATGGGACATCATTACTACAACCACAGAACACCACTAAATTCAAAAAGAACTGGTAAAATATTGTTCATTGTTTACATCATTCATGGTCAGCACTTCACAGTTGAACAACATTAAAATAGTTTTATGAACAATTTATGTCTTCATTTTTAAATAATTACCCACAAACACTTCACATCAACATTCACTATCACTTCCAAGTAAATTGTGTATTCTATCGAGTTCCACAAGGTGTCTTTGTCCTACATAATATTAGTTAAAATAATTATTCTTGGGATGATAATGAAATAAATAAACTAAAACAAATAGTTATTTGAAAATCGACTGTAAATGTGTTTATAAAACACATGATTTTAAATAGGTTGTTTTGGATAGGTAACGGCAATAATGAATTAATGTTTCCAAAAAAATGACACTTTGTTTCGTAGGTTTTATATTATTATAATAAAACTTTCTGTAATTCAGTATCTATGGCTAAATACATCTCGTCTTGAGCCGAACTGAAATGGTTTTAGCGAATTTCCCCTATAGGGAAGAAGCTGTTACCGTAGGTCTCATGGTAAGACCTAAGCCTAAAACCATCATAACTTTTCTTTTTGAGGTCCTCAGATGCCAAAAACACCATTCGTTCACTTTCATAAATATATATATATATATATATATATCTATATATCTATATATATATATATATATATATATATATATATATATATATATATATATGTGTGTCTTTAAGCACGATAACTTGCGCAAAAATGGTCCAATCGGAATGAAATTTGGCATAGACGTGTAAAGTAGTAATTATTCGGACGAGTTCGTAAACCAGCCCGATCGGACCACCGGAAGGGGGGGTAAAGGGTGGTAAACCCCCCCAAAAATGGGTTTTTTGAGATTTTTACATAGAAAAATAAAATTTTTCAAATTTTTATTGGCACCATTGAATTCAGCCCAAAAAAACAAACAATTTAGTATTTTGGATCATGGCTCTATGTCCATTGGTTGCCGAGATATTGAAAGTGGTAAACACAGTACGTTGTCCCAATGTTAACCTTATGGGAAATAAGTAAAATTCTATATCTCGCTTATTTCTCAACATATCTTTATAAAACTTGGTAAATGGCTTCTTCTAGTTCAGATCTACTAAATATTGAATTAAAACCACCCAGTTTTAATATACCTGTAGCAGCAAACCTCCATACTCATTCCCCATGTTATTCTTATGGAGCTTACAAAAACATGTCAAATCTCGCTATGTTGGACCGAAATATGTTGTTTTGCACTTGAAATTCGCTGAGTATGCAGGTCCGCTGCAACGGGGGTATTCTAAATCTCCTTATAAATAAATGTTTAAAGTTTGCCTCAATATAAGCTATATATATTTATTGGTTTCAGTTCCATTAATGGCAAATGGTTTTGCTTAAAATCTTTGTTTATTACACTCAGCTGCTTTGTTTGAAATTTATATTCCCATGTTAAATCTCATGGACAAATATGAAACTTTAAGGGCGTCTAGGGCTCTTCCCTTTCGTCTAACCTTTATAAAATTTATTTCCTGCAAAACTACACGCTAAGCACTTTTCAATGACACCAAAAACATGAAAATCGGTTCAGTAGTTTAGGAGGAGTCTTTGTAACAAAAAAACTGCTCGTGTATTAAATAAGTAATAATATATATATATAGAAGATAGAAGATATGGTGGATCCAAAATGTTAGCGAAAAATGAGTACCCTGTCAAAATTAAGAACCAATCACCAAACAATAATTGGCGGCGGTCCAAAGTCAATACCTTAAAAAACATTGATAAAAATGAAGTTGAGTGATATTTTCCAAAAATTTTCACATGGTGGGAAAAGCCGCAATTTTAAACTTGATTTTAGTCAGGTTCCCATGGTCCGATTTTGGTAAACTTTGGATATATTAAAATATACATTTTATTTAGTAGAATTTCATCAAAAAACGTCTCCTTGCAGTTTTTTTAAGGTCATCGAGTAGACTGACTGGACCAATATTGTAAAAGTGATTCATTTATTCAAATAAAAATTCAATGTTCTTATAAGGGTAAAATTTTAAATTAAAAAATCATAATCTTGATTTTTATGTTGAAAATTTTGTATGATTTGGAATGAAGTATTCAACCTAGTCCCACCAAGTTTGTAGCAGATCGCACCAAGGTCACACAGGTGTTAATGTTTACAATGTGACGTTCGGCACTCGCTCTGACCTATGTAACACAACTTTAACATGTACCAGTCTCTAAACCCTAAAACCATCATTTCACATACATGAAAAATACATTCATGATTATTTCATGGCTAAATTTTCGTGATTTTAAGATCAAATGAAATAAGTTGCAAAATGTACGATATTCCATCTAATAAAGCTAAAACTCATCCTAAAAACCTTAAAATTAAATTATGTTTTTATAATAATACTAAAAAACCTATTGCTCGAAATCGAGCAATTGTTATGTATTGATTTCAAAATAAAAATAATTATGGTTCACTATTCTAGAAATATTTTGTTAACTATATGTTTGAACTTCCTGTTATCCTGAAATTTTTTACAAAAGCTTTTTAAAACTTAATTTTTTGTGAATACTCAGTCATCTTTAAGGAGATGTCCATGTTTCGCGGCCCTAAGTAGCGTATGACCTGTCTTAGTCTCAAACCGAACTAAAATGGTTCAATAAACCTACTTATAATCAATGTTAAGTCTGTTTCTTTTTTCTTTTATTTATATTTATAGAATTTATACATAAGAATTTATTCCTCCTTTTGGTATTTTTCTTTGGAATATAAACATATGTAAATATTAAGATCTTCACACATGTGATTCAAAATAAATGTTTTTAAAACTGAATTCTGACCTTAAGTATGTATTAGGATAATAGTTTATTTATTCACATCCTCCACCATCTGAAATGCCTCCAGCTCTAAATGCAATGGTTTCAATTCCATTAACAACATATGGCTTTGCTGAAAAACTTAGTTTGCTCCAATCAGCTGCTTTATTTGAAATTTCTATTCCCATCTTAAATCTTATGGGCTAATATGAAACTTTAAGGGCGTCTAGGGCTCTTCCCTTTAGTCAAACCTTTTTAAATTTTATTTCCTGCAAAACTTCACGTCAAGCTCTTTCCAATGACACCATAAACATGAAAATCGGTTCAGTAGTTTAGGAGGAGTCTTTGTAACAAAAAAACTGCTCGCGTATTAAATAAGTATATAGATTTTGAATAAGATGTTATTAATTCAGATTTGTAGGAAGTTGATAACAGCGCGTCATCGTAACTTGTAACAATCGACGAGGAAACTTGTGAATGTTCCTCATTTTCTTGATCGCTGGACCTTCAATATCTGAGGGATGAAGACATCAAGAGAGGAAATGTTTCATCAATCTGCCTTTACACAAGGCTCTCCTCAATGTTTACTGTCTTAGAGGAATCCATCAATTTCTGAAATGTATGTTGCTGTTTTATTCGATTTATATTCATTGTAAAGTGAATTATCGTTTTACACCTAATACGTATTTAAGAGATGTGCATCACTGTTTTACCTTTACGCATCCAATAACATCTATTGATATCGTACCTTAAGCTTGTGGTCACTGGTTTATTGATGTAGATCAATCTGTAAGATAACGTAGACCCTAACCCTGTTTGACAGGATGAGGATTTTAAAGTGGGTCATTAAGACCCGAAAATAGTTATCCTTTATAGCAAAACCTTGGATTGACGACGAAAAAGGTCTGTAGCCTATTAAATAATTTAGTATAACCTAGAAGACTTTCAGCTTTATTTTACGGATAAAACGTATTTACTTAGTGTCTTTTCTCTATCAAGAAATGGCAAATGGTAGTAAATAACTTACTACATTATATATCATAACACAACTACCAAATAAATCATAGTGAAATACAATTTCTTTACAAATTGATTGGTTTAAATCAAAACTAGTTGGTGTTAGCTAAACAGAAGTTTTAAGATTGTAAATGTTTTATTTACACAATAAATAATTCTGCACTACCTTTTAGACGAAATAAAGTAAGATGAAAGTTCGGTATTCTTATTACTATCAAAACGTTTCTAAATACATCATCACGGTACTTTTTCACAAGGCAATCCGTCAGTGAAGCTACTTTTGCTTCCTCCTTATGTAAAAATGTAGTGAAACACAACACCTACAACACCTACAACACCTACTCTACATAAACAATGATCATGGACCTGCATCTCACACCAAACTACAAAGTGAGTTAAATAACTTGGTCTGCCCGCCCATGACTGTTAATTTTACCTATGGGCTTATTACGGACGGCCTGGGCCACATCTTTTGACTCGGGCTGTAAGCGGTGTCCAGTTGTTAGGCGTATATTAATGTGGTCTTACCCTCCTCTCGCCGCGTCATGCTGCTGGACAGTTGCCACGATGATAATAAACAGCGCCACCTGTCAACTGCCACTGGTTTACATTGTAAATACACACTTCAGCTTATAACTAAATGAAACGTACTAGCTTAATTTTGGTCTCGATTTGTAGTTATGCTTCTTAAAGGTATCTTAAATTGGCTGAAAGAGAATAAAGTGTGTGTACTGTGTTTTTTTTTTTTTACATCATAAAGTCTATAATTTTATTCTCTTAAGTCATTCTACTAACTGTGTAAAAAAATAGAACAAGGAACTTATAACGAAATTTTTATATCGTTATTTATATCACAAGGAATGTTAATAGACTAACAATGATGTCCAATCTAATTACACGTTACAACAAACAATAAAGTTAAATAAATTAGAGAGGTAAGATATAGTTTATAATGTATTTAAGACGGCATGAATAAGAATCAAAAATCTAAAACAACACATAAATGTAATGCAACATTTATGTCAAATGTTGGGATTCCTCAAAGACAGTAAATATTGAGGAGAGTCATGTATAACGTCAGATTGATGCGAGATTTCCTCTCTTGATGTCGTCATCCTCCAGATATTGAAGGGCTAGCGATCAGGAAAATGAGAAACATTCTCAAGTTTCCTCGTCGACAGTTTGACATCTTGTCCATATTATACTCTCTTATAAAGACGATAATGTATTTGCTTAAAAAGATGTATATGTTTAAATATTTGCTTATTAAATTTATGGAAGCATTTTGAAGCCCACATAAAATACTTATAATGATTTTTTTCTTAGCTTATGCTATGGACCGGGAGCTAGGAGGTCAAAAATTACGTCATAAGGTGCACATTTAACCGCACATGCTATGCGGTTTTGAAGAGGCATCCTGGGGGATGTCAAAAATGGGTTTGTAAGCCCTCAAACTGTGGGCTTCCTCCAAGGTGGACAATTTAAAAATAACCCAACAAATTGGTGTTTTGCAAATGCTATGGAGAAAAATTTCAGTAATCTAATTTTAGTCTACACCATTGAATACAGATTAAAAAAGATTTAGTATGTTGAATCATTACTCTATGTTCATTGGTTGCAAACCAATGTATTTGGTTCAAAAACCAAATGTATATTTTGAATAAATTGACGAACTAAATTAAAATTTATGAGTTTTTTGATTTATCAAAATAGGGTAAAATAATTATTGCAGACTTTGTATAGTGTTTTACAATATTTTCTCCAGTGTCGGTATTGTTGTTTCATTTATCTTATCTGTGTCTGGCATAAGCCCTCGAAGCATAGCCGCGTCAGTCGAACAGATTGGGTCAAAATATATTGTATAAGGTATAATTATGATAGGTTATGTTTTGTTAGGTTATTTTAAGTTAAATATGGGTCTGAAATGAGTTATACTTCGTTAGGCTTTAAGAGTCACGTGACGATCCCGTTGACTTTTTTCTTATTTATTTTCTTATTCTTTTTTCTTAACATATCAAGGCTTGTAAACTACTCTGGACATAGCCTAACGTAACATACCATAGCCTAATAACCAAATTATCTTAACGTAACGAAACCTAACCTAACCTTAACCAACCCAAACTGACATAGCCATTTTTAATCCGACCTATTCCAATCACATATACATTTGTTGGCAGATAACGGAATTTGACCTAATAAGGATAATATCGTCGGTTCAAAACCTTCTGAACTGAACTAAAACTCACATTCTAATAATCATTTAGCCACTCACTTTATCATTAAAACTATCCTTTTTAACCCTCTTAAAACATTCTCAACCACAATTTTCAATAAAGATGACAATTTAAACCAGAAAAATAAAAAAAACACTTACAGTCCCCCGTTCTATTTTTATTTAAATATACCATTGGAAGCGACATTAACGAGGTACGTGTCCAAAGCCCCCAACGCACGTCAATTAGAGATAAGCGCGACACGTACGTGCCATTCACCTTCACACCCCCCGAGGGTTGTTTGTTTATATACACCAACCATTCTCCCTACAACCGAAGGTAAATACAGTGAAGGTGTGATATACTATGCGCCCTCAATCTTGTTGTACCTTTATGCACCCTAATTTACTTAAATAACCTATCTTTTTGAAAACCTTTAAATTATATTTTTAAATGTTCAAGTAAACAAATAATACCTATTACAGAAAAAATTAATGGTTAATATATGACATTATTTTCCACGCTGTATTTTTAATTTTTAATAAATTTACTACGGTATTCAATTCATGCTATTGCTTTATAAATAAATTGCCATCGATATAAAATATAGGTCAATGATATAGTTTTATTTTTATTTATTTCAATACAACACGGAGTATTCATTGTACAACTAAAATAAGTATTAGAAGAATTTACTCCTTTGGCCTATGATTATCAATTTCTATCCTAATTCATTTTTTAAATTATCTATTGCACCAAATAACAATATATGAATAACATAACTTACTTTGTGAAATGATATTAAATGCCTTAAGGAAGAGATTGAAAATGAAAAATAACTGTAACGTAAGACTTTTAAATACTCACACAAATATTCATAGAGCCAACTTTGTTGACATTTGGCAGTGAAGCCAAACTTCAATTGGATAGAACATATTCGCTTGGGTGGCCGCCAATGAGATTTGTTGACCAAAGTTTTATTTGCAAAAATTACTTTCATTTAAATAATATTCATTTTATTTTAAATACTTTCTATTTAAAATTTAGTGTAATTCTTTTAACAACAATTACTTAGACTATTTGTTATACTATAACACGACTAATTAAATAATATCACCATAACTATTACAGTTGATTTTTATCACTTCAGTTGTCATAAGGTCCCCTTGAAATTTTTCTACGTGAGCCCGAAGTGATCTTACAAGGTTTTGAAATGGTTTTGTTTTGTTTTTGTTTCGGAGTCAGTTCCTTTGTTTGGTATAAAAAAGTAAAAGTAAACGCAAACGAAGTATGTGATATAGGCTAAACTAACTACTAAATTAACTAACTCACTAAATTACACACTAAACGTACACATTAAAATAACTTACGAAAAAATTAACTCATAACTAAAACTAACTAAAGTATAAGAGGCGTAAACTGCTTCTCCATTATTTTTCTTTCAATAATCGATTTTTCCTCAATAACATTTAAGTTGTCCTTCAATATCAATTCCGACGCCAATATCGATATTATAACCGTGGAACATTCGCTCAGTGATGGGTAATACAGTTAGATATAAACCAATATTACTTCTCCAGAGCTCTTATCTTGTCATAACATGAAATTAGTCGACTTATATTACTTTACAGGTGGTGACATTACTGATAATTGTATTAGGTTTGTCTTTCCAACCAGCTTTGACATTATTCGAGAATTCTCTAAATTGCGCTGGTTAAGATCTAATAAAAGAATATCTGATTCTAAGAACTGTAGTTATACGCTAAGAATTAACAACTTGTAATACGATTACGAAGAAGAAAAACAGAAAAGGTCACTCAATTAACCAAAATAAAATGGAAGATATTTTTTGTTTTACTTTGAAGAAATATGTAAAGAAAAAAATATAATAAAAATATGAAAAAATCTATATATTTATAAGAAATTAAATTTTATTATATAGAGATCAAAGAAAAAACGCTAAACAATTTTTTTGAATATATTACTATATTATATAAGTGTTTCCTTTATTATTGATATCACTATGTGACGAAAAACAAACGTGATGTATATGCAAAACTTTCATCGCCCAAGATTTGAACTCATAAAAAGAGCACGTTAAAATGTCCCGAAAAGAGACTAGGAATGTCTAGCCAAAATTGTGTTTATTTTATTTAAGCCACAACTTAATTTCAGATTATTTGTTACAAGGTAGCTTTGAATTCATGTGCTACTTCTTGATTTTAAGCTCTTTTTGAATTAATTTTATCCCGTAAAAACAAAACTTATTATATATATTTATATATATATAAGTCGATAAAATCATTACGAACTGGTTTCAAAATAGTAGTTTAAGTTCGTTTTTTGTATAATACAACACGTTAAATTAAGTACTTTTAGCGAATTTCCCTTATAGGGAAGTAGGTATTACCGTAGGCGGGACGGTGAGACTTAAGCCCGGGACCATGTTATTTTTTCATTTTGAGGTCCCTAGACCCCAAAAACACCGTTCGTTCATTTTCATATATATGTATATATATATATATATATATATATATATATATATATATATACCTGTCCGTAGGCGCGATAACTTTTGTAAAAAAGGTCCGATCTTGATGAAATTTGGAACAAACGTATAAGGCGTCATTCATGATTTCGAGTTCGAAAACCAGCAATATTGATTTACCCTAAGAAGGTTTTTTCAAAAAATAAAATTTATTTTCAAGATTTAACACCTTTTTACTAATTATTTTTAAACTTAATTGTCAAAACTGAATTCAGCTTAAAAAAACAAACAATTTAGCATTTTGAATTATTGTTCTATGTCAATCCGTTGCTTAGATTTTGGATAATATTAGATGTGCTAAACACAGTACGTTGTCCAATATTGTTTTTAATTTTTCCCTCCAAAAAGTATAGTCACCCTGATTTGAGATTTAAAAAAAATACAATTCTGAACATATGATTAAATTTGCAGGTGTTGAATATTTTATTTGTGTTTATTTTGAATAGTTAGAGTTCATTGATCAAGAATTTGCAGAAAATATATACTATATCAAAAAATAAAAATTATTTTTAAATTTAATAAAGAAAGAAAATTTGTAGAATTTTATTCTACAAATGTGTTAGCTGTTTGCCAAATCCTCAAAGTTCGTGTGATGTTTGCTTAAAAATCTAGCAGGTTAAAGAAATTAAATACCTTGGTTTAACAATAGATGAAAATTTTAACTGGAAGTGCCATATTCATAATGTAAAGAATTATTTATTATCATGTTTGAGAAAATTTTACCTTCTAAAGTCTGTTTGTCCAGTAAACATATTAAGAATAGTTTATTTTGCATTAGTCGATTCCAAATTGCAATACGGAATCTCTTGTTGGGGAGGTGTTCATCTCTCCAATCTCCTTCCTTTAATTACATGCAAAAAGAAGATTGTAAGATTGATAATGGGTGTTAATCGTTTTGACCATTCATTTCCTTTATTTCAATCACTAAAAATATTTCCACTTAGATATTTATTTGTTTTTAGGGTTCTTAGGATTTTTTATATTAAGTCAGGCCATTTAATGGGAAACATACGGGTTTATTCTGATATGTTGAGGTCTAGAAACTTTGTAATTACTCCTCAGCCATATAATGAGTTTTTTAAACGATCTTTTAAGTATTGTGCCCCAAAATTTTTTAATTTACTTCCAACAGACATTTGTTTGTGTCAAAACATTAAATCATTTCTAATTAAACTAAAAAATTGGTTGTTTACTGTTCCGGACATTGAAGTGTTCTTTTTATAACATTTTTAATTCATCTGTTTTTTTGTGTTGAAAATTGTTTTGTTTGTGATATTCGGCTTACTTGGATTTGTGCGTGATTTTTAATAGTTACTTTTCATTGGTTAATTCCAAAGGGACATTGTTATTCATATTTTAATTTAGATTATGTATTTTGTTAAAGTATATTGTAGCATTATGTATTAATTTGTATTTTTCACAGTATGTCTGTTATAGATTGTGTTGGTACCTCAACACGAAATAATGAGGTACCTAGCTATTCATTCATCCATTTTATAGTGTCTATGTTTCTTATTACAAGAAGATTGTGAATGGAATCTAATCAGAAAAGTAATGTTTGTACTTTTTTTTGAATGAATAAAGATTTTTTGAATTTGAATTTGAATTTGAAAGTAAGGGCATTTGGAGGGGGGATGTCTTGGTCTAAACTGCCTGAAAATGTAGTACATACATTGTAAACATATATGGTATGTTTACAATTATGAGGATTGATAATATGTTTTATTGAAATTGGCTGCAGATGTAGGTCTGTTGCAACAGGGATGTTTTAATTACTATAAAACTGACCATATGATTGAATTTAATTTTTCATGAGATTAAATTATTTGTTTGTTTTGAGTGTTTTGAGTTCATTGGTTATATGTTTGTTGACATTTATATTCTATAACAAGATTTCAGTTATTAAAAATTAAAAGACTAAGAATTATATAAAATACAAAAGTGTATGTATTACTAATGAAAACCAATATGGTCTCTTTGTTAATTTTCCTCATGTTTAAAGCTCATGAATGATTAAATATGCGTTTTTAGTATATTATTTACTTAACGTATTCAAATGATACTTCCTTCAAGTTCACATATACAAAATAAATCCTACGGAAATTCGCTGAGTACGCAGGTCTGCTGCGACGGGGGTATTTAAGCTGTATATTACAGATTGTTTTTGATAACCGAGTTTTTAAGAATAATTAGTTTCTTAAGATTACACCTCATATTTATGTATGACGTGGAAAAGTTGGTCCCTTGTGAGTTGCTTGGAACTATACTTCTTGTTAATTAACTCTGGGGCTGAGTAAAATACTCAGTATTCCGGTAAAATATTAATCCTTTTAATGAAATAACTAATTTTCATCTCAAGAGATTGATAAATTAACGTTAAATAAAAAAGTAAAACCGTATTTTCTATTTAATTAAATAGTTTTATATTTTTATGTTATTGCTGGGGATTCGTATTTAAATTTTTAATTTATCATTGCACTATCCCGTTTTGGGGAGAGGGTGTGGAATTTTTGAAACGCCAGCAATTTTTGTTGCTTAATACAAACTTTCTCCATACAGAAGATATTTTTTTGCTATATCAAGTAATGAAAAATTACATCGATAATGGAACTTTGTATTACACTCGCTATAAAGTAAGAGACTGTTCAGAAAACTATGAAAATGTTTTTCCGAACAGCAGAATAATAAATTTGTAAAATAACTAATTTTTACAACTTACGTTTCCTTTAACGGTAATGTAAATCAATTTCACTCTCTCTATTTTAGTAAAAATCATGACACTTGAAAATGGCGATTTTTCTTCTCGTCCACATCGGACTGCGGGCATGAAGAGAATAATTTGGCTCGGCTACATCGTTAGCCGGCCAAAAAGTGCGGTCAATTTGTCAAAGCGGAATGTTGTAGTGCAGGGGAAAAACAAAAAGATTGATGACCCACACCCACGACTACTCTCGAATAATTTCAATCATCTATTTTGCTGTTAACTATCAATTGGAACTGAAATTGTATTAAAGAGATATTTTTGGATTAATCAAGAGAAGAATGCGTTATGAAATATAATTTAATAAATATTAAAAGTATAATATTGTTGATTAGTTACTTAAGTTAAAATCAGAACCTTAATAATGATATGAATATAAAAATACATTAAGTTCTAGTGAATGTTATGTCCTTTTTTACATGTAAATGACACGTTTTATCCTTAATAATACAGTTAATACTCTTTAATCATAAATTTATATGTGGCAGATGGTAATAGCCTTTCAAGGTTATCACAGTTACAATAATTTTTTATAGTTTGTTATTTAATTTCAAAAAAGTAGTATTAGTGTTTTGGTTCCAAACACACAATAGAATTTGGTGACGACTTGTAAACTTATAAACATTTATCTAATTTTTCCATGAATTCCTTTGTTTTGCCAAACAATAATGCTGCTTTATTCCTTTGTTATTTAACTTATTTATCAACTATATTATGTTAAATTAAAATTATTGAACAACGTAAGCTTAAACAATGAATGTGGAAGTTGAAACTTAGTAAAAGTCCTATCAGATCTTGCCAGCAATACAAGTTTATATATGATATAGTGCCCAGCGTAATCAATTAAGAAATTATAAAAACGATTTTGAATTCTCTCCAAGACCAGCTTCCCAGTTTAATTTTGGCTCCCAAACTGCGGACGAGCACTCTCACCTGTTTATAAGGTTATTAATGCGGCCGGAAACTTCATAAATCAAACTAACTACTGTACTTGCATTTATAAAGGTACATTTACATCAAATTTGATCTTAAACTTAAGAAAAATGTGAGTAAATGTTGAAAAATATTGTTATGTTATTTTTATTCCTGGGCGATTATGTTAAGTATCATAAAACTATAAACTGCTGGTGGATAAGGGTTACGAAAGCAACCCTTAAGGGTTTTGTGATGTGAAAAAATCTGTCTCTTTTTAAATAATAGTGCTTTTTTAGCGAATTTCCCCTATAGGGAAGTAGCTATTACCGTAGGCGGCACGGTGAGACTTAAGCCCAGGACCATGTTATTTTTTCATTTTGAGGTCCCTAGACCCCAAAAACACCGTTCGTTCATTTTCATATATATGTATATATATATATATATATATATATATATATATATATATACCTGTCCGTAGGTGCGATAACTTTTGTAAAAAAGGTCCGATCTTGATGAAATTTGGAACAAACATGTAAAGCGTCATTCATGACTTCGAGTTCGAAAACCAGCAAGATTGATTTACTCTAAGAAGGTTTTTTTCACAAAATAAAATTTATTTTCAAGATTTAACACCTTTTTTCTAATTATTTTTAAACTTAATTGTCAAAATTGAATTCAGCTTAAAAAACAAACAATTTAGCATTTTGAATTATTATTCTACGTCAATCCGTTGCTTATATATTGGATAATATAGGATGTGCTAAACAGAGTACGTTGTCCAATTTTGTTTTTAATAATTTTTCCCTCCAAAAAGTATAGTCACCCTGATTTGAGATGTTTTAAAAAAATAAAATTCTGAACATATGATTAAATTTGCAGATGTTGAATATTTTATTTGTGTTTATTTTGAATAGTTAGAGTTCATTGATCAAGATTTTGCAGAAAATATATACTATATCAAAAAATACAAATTATTTTTAAATTTAATAAAGAAAGTAAGAGCATTTGAAGGGGGGATGTCTTGGTCTAAACTACCTGAAAATGCAGCATAATACAGGGTGTTTCGAAACTCTCTCCCGAAACTCCGTGGGCACGTTCCTTAGGTCAAAACAAACAAAAAATGTCATATAAGTATAGGGTCTATCTCGCTCCGTTTTCCGTCTGTGAGTCTGTTTGTGTTTTTCAATTAAAACTGTATAACTTTGAAACGGCTTGAGTTAAATTATTGAAACTTGGTACGTAAACTATAGATAGTGTGGCCAAAATTTTTACCAATTTTCAATATTTTATCTTTTGGAATTTCAAAATGGCGGCCTTTTAAAAAATTAATTCATTAATATCTAAAAAAGTTGACAAGTTAACACTATTCTTTTGACTATACATTTTATTTGCCATTTCATTACAAACATAACGACACTTCATTTATTAAAATCGGACAATAAACAAGCGAGATACAGCGATTTAAGTAAAGCATGTCATGGCATTTTCCATCTAGAGGCCGGCCCGCGAATCCGTGGAGCCATTGAATATGGACCTAGGTGTATTCAATTGATGTGGAATTGAATACACCTAGGTCCATATTCAATTGATTGAATATGGACCTCCACCATTGATGTGTAAAATCAATGGTGGATCCCCGCGCCGCGCTGCAACAATGACGGTCTCGCGCTAGTCGCGTGGAATATGTCATGACACGCTTTACTTAAATCGCTGTATCTCGCTTATTTATTATCCGATTTTAATAAATAAAGTGTCGTTATGTTGTAATGAAATGGCAAATAAAATGTACAGTCAAAAGGGTAGTGTTAACTTGTCAACTTTTTTAGATATTAATGAATTAATTTTTTAAAAGGCCGCCATTTTGAAATTCCAAAAGATAAAATATTGTAAATTGGTAAAAATTTTGGCCACACTAACTATAGTTTACGTACCAAGTTTCAATAATTTAACTCAAGCCGTTTCAAATTTATCCAGTTTTAATTGAAAAACACAAACAGACTCACAGACGGAAAACGGAGCGAGATAGACCCTATACTTATATGACATTTTTTGTTTGTTTTGACCTAAGGAACGTGCCCACGGAGTTTCGGGAGAGAGTTTCGAAACACCCTGTATATGATATGTTTACAATTATGAGGATTGATAATATGTTTTATTGAAATTGACTGGAATTGTAGGTCTGCTGCAACAGGGATGTTTTAATTACTATAAAACTAACCATATGATTGAATATAATTTTTTCATGAGATTAAATTATTTGTTTGTTTTGAGTGTTTTGAGTTCATTGGTTATATGTTTGTTCACATTTATATTCTATAGCAAGATTTCAGTTATTAAAAATTAAAAGACTAAGACTTATATAAAATACAAAAGTGTATGTATTACTAATGAAAACCAATATGGTCTCTTTGTTAATTTTCCTCATGTTTAAAGCTCATGAATGATTAAATATGCGTTTTTAGTATATTATTTACTTAACGTATTCAAATGATACTTTCCTTAAAACAAGTTGAATGCTCACACATACAAAATAAATCCTATAGAAATTCGCTGAGTACGCAGGTCTGCTGCGACGGGGGTATCTTTCTAACTTTATTTTATAATAGAGCGTATCTTAAATGATAAATAAATTCCCAAATCTTCAGAAAAATTTAATTTATGGTAGTAAATAACACAAAATTTTTGGAAAACCCAAAAGGATAGACCTAATTTAGGGGAAGGTGTTAAGTCCTCTATGTATACCTGATTGCCATCCGAGTTTCGAACTATTTAAGTCTAAACACAACGGGCCGACTTGATGATCAAACTTGCTTTGAATCTTATTAGGAGTCTTATTTGGTTCTTGAATCTTATTTGGTTTAATTTAAACTAAGTTGTTGTAGGAAATAGAAAAGTTAAGAGAAAATCTCATACTGAACGGCCAAAAATACGATTGCAAAATATATTATTCCTGGATATGGGTATTTATAAATATGTAATTCATAGGATGCGTTAGTATTCCATGTGAACACTTTTCCTAGTAAAACTTTATTATTCGGTTCATGCACATCTTATAAACTTTTACACGTTTGTACGTTTACTAGTATAATGAAACATTTAAAAACACCCTCATCACTTCTAATCCATCCTTTAACACAAAAATAAATACATAGTAAAATAAAAACAGATAATATCTACCTATCAGAGGCGATATATTTTATAGACATGTCTGCATAGGAAGCTATCGTGCGATGTTTAAAGCCAGTAGAGTGTAATCAGCCGTCGCCATTGGGCGTTTTACACGTGGCATCACATGGCCAACTAGAGCGTGTGGTCACTCTGAATAACACGCTAGTCATGTGGACTGTCAATGACTGATATGTATTTATTTTGAAAAAAATGATAACGATTCTAGTGATAACTGATACTGTAATGATTGCAGATTTGTTTTATCCATTGGTTTTATAAGCTCTAGATCTTATGATTATTGGTATGAAAAATACCATTATATTTAAAGTGCCTTTGTGTGTGCAGAACCTTGGTCTGTAGTATTTTATTTTTACCAGTTTTTATTTCCACTTGTAATGCCGTAATAAAATACACATAACAATATTGTTTTGTTGACTACTTTTTTATTTTTCAGTCTTTTTAGATACACGGTGAAAAACCTAAAGAAGCTGAGTTCTAAGGGATGTAGACCTTCTTCTTCTTTTTTATTTTTGGTACCAGTTGTAATAAAATGTCAACCCATAAGGCCCTCTATTAAATTTTTAAGTTTCAATTATTTGTTACGAACATGCCAACCCCTATGGCCTTGTATTAGAGTTTAACCTTTCAAATATATTACATCAAATTCAGTTATACTGTATAACGTGATTTTTACTAGGAAAATTACAAAAAAAAATTTATTCAGTAATGCCTTATTTCTTGTATTTTAAGGGAATTCTCAGAACCGTTAAAAAAAACAATTGCTCATTCAATCAAGCATAAAAGATAAGGTCCTATAGGAAGAAGAGTGCAGGATAGACACATTTTATAAAGTTTTAAAATGCTTTAATTAGTTAGCTGACGACAAAATATATTGGGCTTAATGTGTTTTAGATTAATAAAAATAAATCGCATAATAGTATAATGATCTAATACGAATAAATCAAGCGGCCAACCGAAAGATTATGACCGAAAGATTATAACCTGTTTAAATTTAGATTGCAAAGAAGCAATATCGTTTCAATTGTAAAGTCTTATAGTCGCAATATCTGATAATACAGTTTGATATTAACCAATATTGGTCCTGCCAGTGAACTCTTTTCCAGACTAAATATAACTGAGCACGGCATGTTTGTTAGATATTGAAGTAAAAAAGATGGCTTACCCATTGATTAGGGGCTCTATTAAAAACTTAATAGCTTTAGTTGTCTTTCGACTTTATGTAGAAAATATTAATTATAGTTACGTACTCCATTTATCTAAATGTGTTTTCATATTTAACTCTATACTTGACGAAAATGGTATGAACGTTTTAAACGTTCGAGAACGTTTAAATCCTCGACTAGTATAGTTTGTAATACATCTTATTCATGATGGAGGGGGCTCAATCAAGTACAACAGACACGTAAACAATGGGATGAAAGAGGTACGACTGCTGACGTTGTCTCGATAGAATACGAATTGAGCGTAAACACTGAGTGATGTGCTTGAATGTATTACACTGGGTACAATGAAGCAATGTAGGATGGAAATTAATAATGTATGGCCATGTTTACCTATAACGTTTATAATAATCCGAGAACCTAGAATATAGACGTTGCTAAAAAAATCTTATTCTAATTTGGTCACTTTGTTATTTTTGACGGGGATGGGTTTTAAAGAAGTAATCAATATTGCAAATTGACAGGAGCCTTTTATATTATCCATAAGCAAAGATGGAGTGTATATGTGTTTGCATGGACGCCATATACGGTACGGAGCTCAGGCTTGAAATTACCAAAGAATGTTCCCTATAGCATTATCTTGTCCATTTGGCTTTCAGTTACCCTAAATATCCACCCCCCATGGAAGTCAAATATTCCCACAGTAAAGGCGACAGCGTTTATAATAACATAAGCATCCTTTTAACATAAGCTTCCTTAAAAACATAATCAGGTAGTGCAACATTTTAGTCGCAACGTAAAACCTAAAGCTAAGCAATAACTTCTTTCTCATTTTTTCCAACGGAGTTTAATTGAATGAATCAATTTAATTGGTGAAATTCTTAAAGGGAAGGCCAATTATCGTTGCCCTCCCAGGAACTGCCGTGCCTTCAAAGTATTAAAGGTCAAAGTTACTTGTTTCGTGGGTCATTGAACATCATGTCGATAAACCCGTCTTTACGATAGCTTCATTACATTACGGTACGTGGTCTTGACTGGATTTTAATACGTGTAACGTGAAAGGTATTTGATGTTTCACGTGTATTCAACCTCTGGTTTACAGTTATACGATGGCAGCAACATAAACACGGGTTGAAACTTTTGGAAAACAATTCAAGTTAATATATGAGTTTTTTTACAACGTCAAATAAGATTCATTTATCCCAGACTTGAATTGAAAAAGCACATCTCATATCCGCTGCCCTCAGAAAATATATTTTTAAGGAACAAACTCGAAATTGATTTTTATGTTCAATAGTGTAAACCTGTTTTTTTTTCATACAGATAATCAAAACATTTTCATTAGTACGAAGTAGTGATGGGAAGTTCGATTCTTCTCAGTGAATCGATTCATTTGAATCACTCAATTTTAAAGAATCGAAATTTGAATCGATTCTTTGATTCATCTAATACTCTTTGTGGTTAAACCAAAGTAAAGTGCAGAAAGTGACCAAAGTAAGACCAATATATAAGAAAGGACCAGACACCGAAATGAACAACTATCGTCCAATATCAGTCCTCCAGGTAGCCTAGTTTATAAAGTAACTGAAAAATCAGTTTGCTATTAGCTAGCTTCTTTCTTAGAAAACAATAGTATTTTATGTTCAAAACAATATAGTTTCAGGAGGGATAAATCCACCAAACTAGCTTTAATAGATGTTGTGAATGGGTGTATTGACACAGTGGAGGGCGGTGAGTCGGTTGTGGGCTGCTTTGCCAACCTGACCAAACCTTCAATTGCGTCACATATACCTATTCTCCTGCAGAAACTGATTATTTTAGGAATAAAAAAACATTGCACTTAACTAATAAAGACAAACTAATAAAGATTATTTAACTAATATAACTCAAATAATAACACAAATCCAGCACACCTCTTTTTCTAAACGGAAACTGGAGAAAAACTTACAAAATGTCTCTTCATCATAAGAAACATTTACAGATTCAACAATACAGATCTTAGTAGAATGGTTTATTACAGCCTGTTTGAAACTCATATAACTTTCATATTTATTTGGCAAAAAAAAGGCTGTAAGATCTTTATTCAAACTCGCACCAGAAGCGAGAATTAAAAAAATATTAATATCCTTAACTGTACCGAATCTTTTTTTTAACTTAGAGTCAATTTGCTATGTAAAACAGAACAGGATCCATGAAATTTAGACAACAATAGTAACAATAGACGACAAAACTACATAAGACTTCTTTTACACAACAACATGGGGTAGCAATGTTTGAGAAAAAAATAGAATATCTAGGTGTTAAATTGTACCAGGCTTTGCCACTGTCGATAAAGAATGTAACCCTGTTTTCTAAATTTAAATACCATTTGAAATAATGTTTATTAAAGCATAGTTTTTACCATCTTTATGAATATTGGGATGCTTGGAAAACCTACCAATGAAACTCCCCCATGTTGGAGAGTGGTTCACCAAGATGAACGTGACAGATCCTACGCCCCTGCGGGACCCAGTATGCCGAACATAAGTCAAGTAAACGTAAAATTAACACTATCAATCGGTTATTTATGAATAGAAAGTGTGTTTTAGCGAATTTCCTTAGAAATAAGCTATTACCGTCGTTTTAACAGAACAGAATGGACAAAAAATATCCGCTCAGGGTAACCTCAGCAATCGTATTAATATTTATATTAATTGACAGCTTTTTATGTGTACTTTCTGGATATGAAGTGAGTTTATTGTGAAAACGCATTTTTACCTGCAAAATTCACGATTTGTTTCAAACTTTAGCATGGGCTTACATGGGAAATAGAATTTTCATTTTTTGAGTTTTGTTAGCACGATAACTCTCGTAAATATCCTCCGATTGTAACAAAAAAATTATACTTCTCCAATTATTGTTTGCACCATTGGATTTAGCTCAAAAAACGAACAATTTAGTATTTTTAACCATTTCTCTAAGTCCATTGGTCTCCGAGATATTGCCACTTTGCATTTTTTTCCCCCTGTATTTATAGTATCAGGGCAGCAGAATGTTAGCTTACCCAATTTCATATTTACTCTCTACTGAGGTTTTCAAGGAATCATTTTGAGAGATTTCTCACTTTATCAATGTATTTAATAGAAGTTTGGTTTTTTCTAACAATTATATGCCAATATAATTAAAAAAATAAACATTCTTGCCTACTTTATTATATGAAATATTTGTGTTCTTTCATCTAAGTCATTTACCAATATTTTTTTACAAAGTTTTTGTAAAACTAGCTATAATATATGATTTTAATATATTAATATATCACTTGTTTATTTTTCTTTTTTTCGTAATAATGGATTAATTACTGGATATTTTGTAATTGGAAATTCGCTGAGTACGCAGGTTTGCTGCGACGGGGGTATTTATATTTTTGAATCTCAGAATATAATTTTTAATTCTGAGTCTAAGTGTATGCTATTTCCAAACCCTAAAACGTATGATTTAAATTTCAATCAAGAAATAAAAGCGACTCGAGTGCACTCAACGGTTTTTTCAACCACCTTTTACGAATATTCGAAGCACTGGTTTTTTATATGACCTAAATGAAGTGAGAATTTTTTCACTATAATGTAAGAATATGTTTTTGGAAATAAACCTGATTTTCATTTGATTGATTTGATTTCATGCTGTTGTTAAACTAAGAAAAATACACAGGTATTATGAAAAAAAATTTTTAAGTAAAAACAAACTTATAACACCTCAGCAAAATAACATAATAGAGCATTTATGATCAAGTGCTTTAAAAGATTAAGCACTTGAACATTAACTAACGCTTTTATGTAACTAACATTAAAACAGTTGTATGTATGTATAAATAACTTTAACACTTGGACTATTAAGAATGTTAGTTCATCACAAAATTTATTACATTCCTAAATTCTTATATTTCTTTTCCCTCAAGATGCGAAAGACCTCCAAAAGTAACAAGCTTATGTGAATACTTTTGAAGGTCCAGGAAAAATAAAAAATACTATGATTTCACTATTTGATTTATTATGATTTAATTATTTTCATTTAATTTAAGAAGTTACCTCTTGCAGATATTCACATTCATTTCATAATTCAAGAATCACTTATGGCAGACATGGTAACCACTGCATTTGGGGTTAGAATAATAGGCATGACCCATGCCGGCACCATTTACAACGTTCACGCATTGACATGGCACTTCTTTAACTGAAACAAATAAAATTAAATTAAATCAAAAAATCTTTATTCAAGAAAGGTAAATAGCAGCATTATAAAATGAATAATTACAAAAAACTCACATGGGTCCAAGCCCATGTAATTTTTTAATGTAACGCCCGTAATTGAGGCGTGGTACGAACTCAATTACATAGATGCGACTATTTTATATGTTTCTAGTTCAGAATTTTAAACATTAAGATTGAAAAAAAAACACAAACAAAGAATTCAGATCACAAAACAAGAAGTACAGAATAGTCAAACCTCGATTACACAACACTCGATAATTTTTTTTTTTTGTATTGTCCTCCCTTCACATCCCAGGACGCTAGACCTAGCCCGGAACCGTTTTACACATTACTTCAGGCTAGGTCTAGTGGGTCACGGCATTATCACATAGCGAAAATGCCATTGGTGATTGGCGGGATTTGAACCCGGGCCTCCGAGATCGAAAGCCCGCACTCTAACCACTATGCCAGGCCGCTCCCCATAATAAGACAACCTTTATAGACAACCTTTATGTCAACTTCTCAAATCACCTTGATATTGCCATAATACTCAATTTTAAATTAACTTACATAACTCAACAGTTTTTGTCCAATCAACCTCAATGAGGTAACTCCAAACTTCTAATTGCACAGTTCTCATGCTTTTATGGGCAATGGTTCTCAAGTTGGGTCATTCACAAGAATGGGTGTTTTAGGGTAAAAAAACGAAGGCCAATATCCGTTGAAATACACCCAACCTGGAAATCCCGCTCGACGCTTCCCACCCTCGTCAGACATAATTTACAAATGACGAATCAGTGGTGTGTTTGTATTAAAAACAAATAGTTATAAACGAGCCTACATATGCAATAGGGATCCAAACCACTGCATAGTCAAACTGAGAAAAACAAGGTTAAATTTTCTACTTCATTATTAATTCCTGTCTAATTTTAACGTTATAAATTTGCATTGTATGTATAAAAGTGACTCTCCTCTATTTATAAATGATAGGTTTAATGTCATAGTCCATAAATTCCCTTTGTTATTAATTGTTTTGTGACTTGGATCCTTTTTGAATAAAGACGTTTAGGGCAATGTATACATGGTTTAGAGAGTCCAAGCCACGGGTGTTGTGTTGTGTCATTTTTCAGGTGATTTTGCAAATAAGATCCAGTCAACTGAAACCAAAAAACAAGAAACAAGCTACAAATACAAAAAATCAGTTACAAACGAACTCAGTAATCTTCTTATGTCATTCACTAGTTATTTGTAATTTACTCTTGTCCTTGTAATTGTAAGTAATAACTAGGTAATCTCTCATAGAACAAGCCATTGGATCCTTATTGCTAAACCTGAAAGTATCTTTACAGATATGTGGGTTGGTTCCAAGCAAGATTTTACTGCTTAAATAAGCTAATTTTGGTCAGATCTTTTTTGCATAAAATAAATCAATGTTTCTTTTATTTGGAAGTTACCAAAACACAACATTTTAATATTTGTGGGTTGGATCCCTATTGCATATGTACGATCGTGTTGATATTGTTGTTAATGTGCTTTGTGTTAGTGTTGCCCAAGTAGTGATTAAAATATTGTTGTTAAGAATAACAGTACTGTTATTCTTGTGAAGTTTCTTGTTATCATAACACAACATATGATCATATATAAAAATTCTAAGATTCGAACCCATTACCTTTGGTTTTTGCAATAACTTGTTTTTTGAAAAGGCAAAGAAATATGTTATCCCTCGGATATGAGTTAGTGGGGAAACGTTTTGTTTCGTCCTTGTATGTCACGTCATTTGACTAGTATATTGCAGACGGCTTAGAAGACTCAACCCTGTATACAAAATTTGTTTTGTCGAGTTAACTAATTTTTTTTGTAATTTTGAAATAGTAACTATTATATCGTATACATTTTACAGTTACAATATTTGTCTATGAATAGTCTTTGATATGTATATTTTTATGAGGAATAATAATATTTATTATTGTATAGGTCTACCGATGAGACGTACTCCAGAATAATTATTAATCTTTATTTTCCGTGCCAAGTATATGTGCTTTGTACTGTGAAAGGTAGCACACAGTACTTACGTCCTAGATTTTCTTTTGTGCAGTCTCCACAGCTCTGGTAGTGCTCCTTATCTTCGCTGCCACAGGCATAGCTGCAAGTGACTTGATTATCTTCGGTTTCTTCGCCCCGATACGTGCCAGAGCAACCTTCAGCTTCTCTTATGAAGGCGATCATCTACAAAACGTTCAATACATTGCCAAGTCCTCAGAAATTGAGAGTGACAGTTATTTTGTATTTGATTAAGAGCAGTGTGACAGCGCCGTAGCTGAGTTGGTAGCGTTCTCAGTTCTCATCAGCCGGCCCGGGTTCGACTCCCGGCCGCGGCTCTAAGCAATTTTATCATACGCTAAGGTATTAGCAACGCATAAGCCCTAAGACAAGAGTTACCTTCGTCAAGAAGATCTCAATGTTTGTTAAGAATCTTGGAATTTGACGGTGAGTGAAGGCCTGGAAGCCTGAAAGGGCGGAGGGTGCACAACAAGCTAAATCTGCTGCGTTGCAACACCATGGTCAAGTGAAGCCAAGGCCTAAAAAAACAGCAGTTTGGAACGGTTTTTAGCTTCGATACGCCAGCAAAATACGAGTGGGCCCTTGCCGAGGTATCTTAAACTGTAATGCTTTCTATCCATAACAAAATTAGGCCTATACTTACGACTTTCCAGCCAGAAGCCATTAAGAGTCTGCAGTCCCACCCGCCATTTTGGGGTTTGTCCCCATAAGAATAAGCTAATTTCAATGAATCGTGCATGGTTTTTAACAAAAATTACTCCTTTGCCACAAATTTTATAAGTAAGATTACGTTGATTTATTAACAATTAGCAGATAACTGTAATGAAAAAAATTCGAAATGTTCAATTTCTTGCTAAAAATGTTCATACTTTACAGGGTGTTTAGTCCAAAACACAGAGTGTTTTTTTTAACGCAACCCAAAACTTTATTTTATCAGTGAAGGATTATTCCCCTCCAAGATCCTGGATTTGACACCACCATATAACTTTCTTTTGGGAAACATACAAAGTAAGGCCTACGAAAACAATTCACAGGATATTCAGCACCTCAAAACAACCATAACAAATTAATGCAAAAGATTCAAAGACGTACCCTGCAATTAGTGTTCAGGAATTTGATTGAGAGAGCACAACTTTGTAAAAAAGGCAACGGCGGATTGTTTGAACACATAATGTAAACTAAATGTGACGAATTAAAATAATAGGTTGTATAAAATGTAAAGATTAACAAAACAATACTCATTTCATATTTATATGTGCATTATTCAATCTTAAAAATGGATTGCGTTAAAAAACACCCTGTACTTTAACTTGAAATGACGACATACCCAGGTAGATATTTTAAGTCTAGAATAAAAGAGGGGTGAGAGTAGGATGGCTGTGGCGCGATCTTGTAGTCTAGTTACTGACTAAGGACATGTTCCTTAGACAGAATAGTTAATTCAGGGCCGGCCCCAAGGGTGGGCCGACCGGGCGGCAGATTATTTTTCAAGCAACAGCAAAATTTTTGAAAGTGAACAAAATATTAAATTAAAGCACTTTAATGTTATCACTGTGACGGGAAAAATTGCGTGTATAAAATGTCATTCAAACAAAAACTCTCAGAAAGTAAACGGAAATGACAACATCGACCTACTTTCGATTAATCGATATCAAAATATTTATAAAATGTTAATAAACATATTTTATCCACTATTTCACCAAATATTTGGTAATGGCCAATCTTCATATTAGCCTTTAGAGTTGGCGAATCAAAAAGTGAATACTCATTTTCGTATCTCAAATATTTTTAAGGTATGCTTTATTTATTTTAATCGCTACAACCTTGTTCGATGACAAAATGATTGTTGAAACAAAAAAATGATCTGTGGAATGTTACCTACAACTTTGTTGCTGACACATTTTACCTGACCGAGATATAAAAAAACTTCCTCGCGCTTACTACTTTTTTCAACTCTTATTTTAACAGCATTAAAATATTTTGCACTGAACAAATTATTAAACTCTATGCAATTCGTTTTTAGAATCATAATGGTTAGCATAAGAGTCGCCATTTCAAGCTGTAAAATTTGATACAAACTTATATTTGTTTATTGTTTGGTAAATGCCAGGTTGATTGAAGCGCTGTTCACTCGACTGGCGTTGGGGTCCCGCCAGATTAGACCTTATTACCATCCAATGGTGAAAAAGATTGCACGGTTTTCGCCTAAGCATTGGAAGGCACGATCCAGTTATACTTCATCCAAGGCTCGGTCCCGTGCAGGGGCGGGCCCAGGATTTAATTTCGGGGGGGGTATCCTATAAGAAGGGGGAAGGGGGTATTTACGTAGACTCACAATAACCTGTACTAATGTGAAGGTTGACAAATATCGCCGTCGTGGTAGACGAATATCGTTGTTGTGTTATGCGCCACGGTAGCAAGTAGGCCTACCACGTGACAGTAGACGAATATAGTCGTCGCGGAAGACAAATATGGTACTTTGGTATTATATGGAAGCCGCTGGTTCTAGAGAGATTGCTTTGCTGGACACCAAATGTAACTACATCCTTGGGAAGAACGTGCTTTAATTGACTTACTGTCCAAATTTGACTTAATTATGATGAACGGTATTTGTGTTCTGCCTCCCAGAATGCAGCGATGTCAGCGAGGATTGAGTGTTCTCGTCCTCACCGCCGCTATCATCCACACCCGATCACCACCCTTATGAAGCGCGCTGCGGCGGTTATGTTATGTTAGGTTATCATAAATATGTTAGTAGGACTTTCCTCGTTATGTTAAGAATCGAACGATACCAGATAAGTCATACTTTCGCCCGCCAAACCCCCTCCAAGTAGGCCCAGGTTTCGTCGTTGACCGGAGCGCGCGCATCATCTGTCAACAGGTTTTGGCAGACGAAAGTATGACTCATTTTGTATAGTTTGATTCGTATCGAAATGAGGAAAGTCCTACTAACATATTTATAATAACTAACTTACCATAACCGCCGCAGCGCATAAGGGTGGCCTCCGTATAATACCAAAGTACCACAAAGATCATTGTTGCGGTAGACACAAAGCGTTGTTACGTCCCAGTGGACGAAAATCGTCGTCACGGTAGAGGAAAATTGTCATCGTTGAAGACAAATATGATTGCCGCGGTAGACACAGTTAGCGTTTTGTAACTGTAGACGAGTATCGTCGCCGCGGTAGATAAAATATCGTTGTTGCGGTAAACGAGTATCGCGTCGCGGTAGATGAATTTAGACGTCGCGCCAGTAGGCAAATATCGACGTCGCGGTAGGCTAAGATCACCGATGCGCTAGACGAGTATCGTCGTTGCGGTAGACGCTGCGGGAGACGAACAGGGCCGGCTCAAGAGTTTTAGGCGCCCTAGGCGAAGGTATCGTTTGGCGCCCCCCCCCCCCCACTTTCTATCAGTTCAGGAAAAGGGTACGTTACTATCAGGATTAGAGAAAACTTATTTACCATACAAAAATCAAATTACTGAAACATTTAAGATTTTAGTACTTTTATTTAAAATTTAATAATCATTAAAAATGATTTTCACTCCCTTGTGAGGTTAATTTTTGATAAGTACATGTGTACAAACCAAACCGGTAACGGTAAAAAGAGGCCGCCACCCTCTTTAACAAAATAAATAAATAAACGAAGAGACTGGTAGTATATCGTAGATTAATTACATTTTTTTCACCTAATTCTTTGTCACGTTTTTCAGGATGCATTGGCATATTATTATTATAATTTTATTAAGTTGAAATTAAGTTATAAATCGATTTGTCCTATTAAGAGATTTGAAGGATTTGTTAGTTAATATATATTTTAAGATGATTTTCTATATACTTCATTATTTATTACTTTATGCGTAATTTTTGGGAAATAAAATTGTTAGATTTGACTAGTATCTACTACCACGGTAAAACCGCAGATGGAATAATGGAATAAGGATGTGAGGATGGGGTCATTGGACAGAGTCGAGGGTTTGATCAGTGCACATTTCCCTAACAATTTGACTTACTTTAAAGTTAAAACACTAAACAGCCAAGAACAGACTTTTAACGATACACTATGTAATGAAACAATTCAAGGTACAGTTCAGTACGGTTTCAGGGTAATCTTTTTGAAACTTGTCAAATATTTTCTCAAAGTTTCTTGTTTAAAAGTTAATATTTATTGTAATGAAAGGAAAGTGGATATGTGTAATTTTTGGTATCCTCAAGCAAACATTTGAAACTGGAAATTTTTGTTCAGGGTCTAAACCAGTGATTAATGAAAAACCTCTTCGTCTGAAGCAGTCCAATTTATTGAAATGTGAACGATAAATCCGCCCCTATTTATTCAGGGGCATCATCAGGGCTTTTTTCTTTAATTAATTAAAAATTCCTAATAGCCAACAGCAACAATTTTAAACCAGGGAATTTGAAGACAAATCACACTTTACATACATTGTCAGTGTCATCATGTTTGTAGTATATGTGAATACTCTTATGTGTGATATTTGACTTTTTTATGCTTGATTGTACAGTTATCTAAGAAAAACTGCTTTGAATACATTATTTCCTTCAAATTATGAAAATGCTTCAACTTATTTCTGACTAAAAACGTGACTTGTGCAAGTCACATCGCTAGAAAAAAAACTAATGGCGTAGGTAATAAAAGGAATTTGAGAGTAAAAATAAAATAATTAACAGGACCTCATGTGTTTCCATGTTATTAACAAAATAAGTCAAAAGTTCTGTTATAATTAATTGTCAATTTCCGGCTCCTTCGTTTTTACTGTACTTCGATTGGGGATTGCACATCGAGTGTTCAATAGACACGATACCATTTGAAAAATTGTGCTCATAAAATTAGGCTTTATATAATTAAGATGGATTTAGAGCTTAGGAAAAAAATTAAATAATATTTTCTGAGTAAAGGTACTTGGAGATATAAATAAGATATGATTTCAACCGTTATTCAAATAAAAATAACATAATTCATATAACTCAAACAAATAAAAAGCTTTTAGGCAAGTTATTAAGAACAATAATTTACAACACAAAAATATATTACTTGCCAGCATTGACTAAATGGTGGACAACAGTGGACCGGTCTTGAAATTAGACAGTCAAGATAAAAAAAAACCTAAACTACTGTATAACGGCGAGGGCGTCTAGAGAGCAGAGAATATCGCATGCTTAATATTGGTATATGGCTATAAGTTAGGGCGGGTATAGGATTTTCCACTATATTGGAGATAAGTTAGTTTATAGTTTTAAAGTGTTAAAAAAACAAGCAGGGCATGTTAGCGATAACTATTCCCAAATTATAAACTTACTAGTAAACCTGTTGCTCGAAATCGAGCAAACCAATCAAATTCCTTTTTTCTGAAGGTGTCCACCTCTTGCACGGAAATAGCAGCAACGTCTGTGGTAATTGCATTATTTTTTCGACTTTCGTAAAAAACGTTTTTTGCTAAGATATTAATACAAACATCATTCTCTCATGACTGGTGGCATATGTCTGCAATTGTTCAGCAGTTTTAAACGAACAGATGTAAATAAAGTTCAGTTTCCAGCATTAAATGTATTTCATAGTTTTTGTTGCATATCTCCATCCGTCTATGTTTGGTTGTCGTCTTTACGTTGAACTGTACATTTATGCTTCCTTTGGAATAGTGCTTTCTTCCAGTAATAAGGTAACTATTCTATGATGAAAATGTTTATATATACATATATAAACATGACATACCGAAAATTGTTACATTCATAACATTCATATATATATATATATATATATATATATATATATATATATATGAACATTATAAAGACCACCCAATAGACTCATCGAGGTCTATTGGGCTGAGCTTACCATAACAAATGCGGAATCAAATTATTTAAAAATTTTCCAAGTAGTTTGAGATGTTTTGTTTGGTCTATTGAGTGAAAGCGTGCTTCTCAATAATGAGTAAAACGTGTCATTTTGCACAATTACCTTCCATTTGTGACGGCTTAATTTATATGAAGTGTTATTGTTTCAATTTGCTTCAGTCCTAAGATTTTTAGCTTCGCAAGAAACACATTAGTTTACCCAGGGGCATGAAAGTTAAGGGCTAAACCTCTTATATGAGTCAATGTTCATATCAACACGATTTTGTTCGTGCACCGTATCATTGGCGTTTCGTTGATACTCATGAGTTCTACGAAAATACCCTCTTCAAATTCGTGGCATTACATTGTTGTTAAAAATAACTTAAAAGAACTTTAACATTACATACAAAAAATGTGATTTAGATTAAGTTATGGATAAATTGAGTTTATGGGACATCATTACTACAACCACAGAACATCACTAAATTCAAAAAGAACTGGTAAAATATTGTTCATTGTTTACATCATTCATGGTCAGCACTTCACAGTTGAACAACATTAAAATAGTTTTATAAACAATTTATGTCTTCATTTTTAAATAATTACCCACAAACACTTCACATCAACATTCACTATCACTTCCAAGTAAATTGTGTATTCTATCGAGTTCCACAAGGTGTCTTTGTCCTACATAATACTAGTTAAAATAATTATTCTTGGGATGATAATGAAATAAATAAACTAAAACAAATAGTTATTTGAAAATCGACTGTAAATGTGTTTATACAACACACGTGATTTTAAATAGGTTGTTTTGGATAGGTAACGGCAGTAATGAATTAATGTTTTCAAAAAAATGACACTTTGTTTCGTAGGTTTTATATTATTATAATAAAACTTTCTGTAATTCAGTATCTATGGCTAAATACGTCTCGTCTTGAGCCAAACTGAAATGGTTTTCTAAATCTCCTTATAAATAAATGTTTAAAGTTTGCCTCAATATAGGCTATATATATTTATTGGTTTCAGTTCCATTAATGACAAATGGTTTTGCTGAAAATCTTTGTTTATTACACTCAGCTGCTTTGTTTGAAATTTATATTCCCATGTTAAATCTCATGGACAAATATGAAACTTTAAGGGCGTCAAATCTTTGTTTATTACACTCAGCTGCTTTGTTTGAAATTTATATTCCCATGTTAAATCTCATGGACAAATATGAAACTTTAAGGGCGTCTAGGGCTCTTCCCTTTCGTCTAACCTTCATAAAATTTATTTCCTGCAAAACTACACGCTAAGCACTTTTCAATGACACCAAAGACATGAAAATCGGTTCAGTAGTTTAGGAGGAGTCTTTGTAACAAAAAAACTGCTCGTGTATTAAATAAGTAAATAAATAAATATATATATAGAAGATAGAAGATATGGTGGATCCAAAATGTTAGCGAAAAATGAGTACCCTGTCAAAATTAAGAACCAATCACCAAACAATAATTGGCGGCGGTCCAAAGGCAATACCTTAAAAAACATTGATAAAAATGAAGTTGAGTGATATTTTCCAAAAATTTTCACATGGTGGGAAAAGCCGCAATTTTAAACTTGATTTTAGTCAGGTTCCCATGGTCCGATTTTGGTAAACTTTGGATATATTAAAATATACATTTTATTTAGTAGAATTTTATCAAAAAACGTCTCCTTGCAGTTTTTTTAAGGTCATCGAGTAGACTGACTGGACCAATATTGTAAAAGTGATTCATTTATTCAAATAAAAATTCAATGTTCTTATAAGGGTAAAATTTTAAATTAAAAAATCATAATCTTGATTTTTATGTTGAAAATTTTGTATGATTTGGAATGAAGTATTCAACCTAGTCCCACCAAGTTTGTAGCAGATCGCACCAAGGTCACACAGGTGTTAATGTTTACAATGTGACGTTCGGCACTCGCTCTGACCTATGTAACACAACTTTAACATGTACCAGTCCCTAAACCCTAAAACCATCATTTCACATACATGAAAAATACATTCATGATCATTTCATGGCTAAATTTTCGTGATTTTAAGATCAAATGAAACAAGTTGCAAAATGTACGATATTCCATCTAATGAAGCTAAAACTCATCCTAAAAACCTTAAAATCAAATTATGTTTTTATAATAATACTAAAAAACCTATTGCTCGAAATCGAGCAATTGTTATGTATTGATTTCAAAATAAAAATAATTATGGTTCACTATTCTAGAAATATTTTGTTAATTATATGTTTGAGCTTCCTGTTATCCTGAAATTTTTTACAAAAGCTTTTTAAAACTAAATTTTTTATGAATACTCAGTCAACTTTAAGGAGATGTCCATGTTTCGCGGCCCTAAGTAGCGTATGACCCGTCTTAGTCTCAAACCGAACTAAAATGGTTCAATAAACCTACTTATAATCAATGTTAAGTCTGTTTCTTTTTTCTTTTATTTATATTTATAGAATTTATACATAAGAATTTATTCCTCCTTTTATTATTTTTCTTTGGAATATAAACATATGTAAATATTAAGATCTTCACACATGTGATTCAAAATAAATGTTTTTAAAACTGAATTCTGACCTTAAGTATGTATTAGGATAATAGTTTATTTATTCACATCCTCCACCAACTGAAATGCCTCCAGCTCTACATGCAATGGTTTCAATTCCATTAACAACATATGGCTTTGCTGAAAAACTTAGTTTGCTCCAATCAGCTGCTTTATTTGAAATTTCTATTCCCATCTTAAATCTTATGGGCTAATATGAAACTTTAAGGGCGTCTAGGGCTCTTCCCTTTAGTCGAACCTTTTTAAATTTTATTTCCTGCAAAACTTCACGTCAAGCTCTTTCCAATGACACCAAAAACATGAAAATCGGTTCAGTAGTTTAGGAGGAGTCTTTGTAACAAAAAAACTGCTCGCGTATTAAATAAGTATAGAATAGATAATTCAATAAAATATAAATAAAGATTGAAGTTTAGGCTACTTTCATGATTTTCATTTTTTTAAACAAAAGTGTTTTATTTGCGCCTTTAATACCTTCAACAACACTTAAGAACGGGACGCAGTATTGGCTGTGTATTTTAATTATTTTGTTTTTTTTTTTATTATTCCTATAATTATGTTTCATAAAACGCCTTCTCTTTATTAAAAAATAGGGCCGCTCAGAGCACCTTTTGGCGCCCCTCAGGCCCTGGCGCCCCTCAGGCCCTGGCGCCCCTCAGGCCCTGGCGCCCGAGGCGGTCGCCTAGTTCGGCTATATGGTAGAGCCGGCCCTGGAGACGAATATGGTCGTCGTGGTAGACAAATGTCTTTGTCACGTCGCAGTTGAAAATAATCGTCGTCGCGTCGCGGTAGACGAAATCCGTCTTCGCGTCGTGGTAAACGAAAATTTTCTACGCGTAGCGGTAAGCGAAAATCGTCTTCGCGTCGCGATAAACGAAAATCGTCTTCGCGATGTGGTAGACGAACATCGTCTTCGCTTCGCGGTAGACAGTAATCATTGTCGCATCGCGGTACCCGAAAATCGTTGTCTTGTCATCCAAAATGTCTGTTCTCCAAAATTTCGAGGTGAGGGAATATATCCCCTTTATCCTCCCCCCTGGGTTCGCCCCTGGGGTTCTACTGTATAAACGTTTGAATTTGAGAACCTTAGTGAGACGGTGTGGTGACGGAGTAGTGAAAAATTTATATTCTAAGTCAAAGGTTATATAACGTGTTAAATAGTAGACACATAATTAGTTAAATAAATACTAACCAAGATCAAGGTCAGCAACAAGACGATTGCTCCCAGGGGTGTGATGAAAGCCATTGTGTACCACACTACCACTACCAGCAACGCTAAGGACCTAATAGAACTATGTACAATGATAAAGTGCAGTTATTTTACAACGACAATGCTCAGCTCCGTTAGTTACCAACTAATTGTGCCAATTAGGCCACATGTGCAATTGAATGAACAAATACATTAATTTTCATCGAACTAATGGAATTTCTTTACAACAAAACTTGTATAGGTTTTTAAAAAAGCAAAATGACACGGTTTTTAGCTTTTAGCAAAATAACCTATATACCGCATTTTAAATTCATTAAATTTACAATTTTATGAAATAAATGGGGCTAAAAGATAAATGATTCAGTATTAAATTATGTATATACTTATAATTTATTTAAGTAATTATTTATAATGAGCCAAAAGGACCTAACTGACAAAAACCTTTAGTTGAGTTATGGCTGTTTTATTTGTCTGTCAGAAAAAAACTTCTTTCCAATATAAATAAACGGTATCAGAAAACTGACACATACTTTCTCCCTTCAAGTCATTTAAAACCAGAAAACATGTTTAGTGAAATAAAACAATTAATTATCACACAAATATATACCAAATTTTATCAAAATCGGTTAGTAAATAACGGGGATATCGGTTTTTAAATATTTGCCATAAGAATAACATTGGACAACGTACTGCTTTTACCGCCGAACTAAAATATCAATTATCTCCGCAACCAGTTGACGTAAACTAATACTAGAAAATACTAGATTACTTAGTTTTTCAAGTCAAATTTAATGGTTGCAAGTATATTTTCTTTAGAGGTCACAGATTTTGTGAAATTTGAAAAATATTAATTTTTTAACTCTTAAACCCCTTTAACTTCTGAACCTGAATTTTTACAGACATGCTGGTGGTGTCATTTTATTTGTCATCTTAAGCACTAAAAACCATGAAATTTTTATCAAAATCTTTAGAGCCACTTTTGAGAAATTTGGATTTTTGTCATTTTTTATGGGTTTTTTATGGGGTAAATACCCTTAAAAATCAAAAATTCAAAAAAATGAAAAATACGCCTGGAGATACCACGTCTTTATACATACATGCCAAATTTCATGAAAATCGGACCATTGGTGTCGTCTCTAGCTTTGTTTACACCCACATCCACACACACACACACACACACACACACACACACACACACACACACACACAAATCAAATCAAATCAAATCAAAATCTTTTTATTTCCTTTTTTATTACATTCATTGTACATTAAAAAAATTATAATTATGAAATAAAATCCTACATAGGTCCTTCGACCTGTGCGTAGAACTGAGTCTATAAATCAACACTGGTGGTGCACCCACTTTCACAAAAAAAGGAAACTACACTATTTAAATTGACAAACGAAATAATATCTAATCTACAGGACAGGCAGGGAAACTGAAGATATAAGAGGACTATATCTGACATTATATATGAATAAAGTTAAAATAGCAGTGAGATAGGCAGACATTTTGTTTTTCCTACATTCATTGTCAATATATTTTGATCAAACCATTTTTTTAATAGTGTTATATCATTCGTCGCTGCAGTAAAGACTTCTTGCCAATTATTCCCCGTAAAATGAATCGCCGTGTCATCAGCAAACAAATACAGCTTACCCATATAATTGATTTTGTCAAGATTATTTATATAGATTAAAAACAATAATGGAGCTAAAGTACTTCCTTGAACCACCCCGTAATTATAATACTTTACATCACTTTTTTGTTCATAATGTTTACTGTTTGACAGCGTCGACACAAGTAGTTTTTGAACCATTCAAGTGCGGTTCCGCGCACTCCTACAAAATCTATTTTTTTAATTAGGAGATTTCTATCGATGGAATCGAAAGCTTTGGCCAAGTCGATAAAAATTAATAAGTTTTTTTTTATTCGCGTTAATATTTTCCATGATTTCTCTATTCAAACTGAACAGTGCATCGTTAGAATTTTGGTTTTTTTCTAAATCTAAACTGACTGGAAGAGAAAATAGAGTTACTTTCTAAATAAAATTGAAGCTGCATTTTGACACATTTCTCAATTATCTTAGACAGCACACTTAACAACGAAATTGGTCTGAAGTTATTAAATTCTGATTTAGACCCAGATTTAAATAGCGGAGTGACATTGGCCAATTTAAGATTTTCCGGGAAAGTGCCTGAATTAATGCTTAAGTTGATAATGTGAGTGATAGGTCCAATTAGAAAAGTGATATTTTTCTTAACAATTTTGGCTTGAATCTCGTCAGGTCCCGGAGCCGAGTTCCCCGCATCTCCCGCACGCACTGGTCCACCTGGCTCTCGGAGGCACGTAGCATGTGGAAAACGTGTCTCACCCTATGATTGTTGTCGTCCACTACTGGTGGACCGGTATTGGAGGGTAGCGCACTAGCTAAGTTTTTGTCCAACATTTACAAAAAAGTCATTGAAAGCATTCGCCACCTCCTCCACCGTTCCCCCAGCAGCAGGATTACCATGTACAAATTGTTTAATTGGAAACCCAGGTCGTGATTTCCCCGTTCCACTGAATTCATTAACGGTGTTCCAAAAAAGTCGTGGATTTCCAGATGCGTCAAAAATTTTACTTCTGTAATAAATGTTTTTTGTTCGTTTTATTTGTTATTCAATTGATTTCTAAAGTTTTTAAAATAGTTTTTGAACTCTGTATCAAATGGACGTTTTTTGAGTAATCTACTTAATTTATCTCGTTTTCTAATATCTTTTATTAAATCAACATTGATCCAGGGTTTTTTTTTAATCTAGTACTGGCTTTTTTCAACTTTGTAGCGCTAGTTTTTAAACGCGCCATTGTGTCAAGAAAAGCAGCGCAACACTCGTTTACATCTTGAAGGGCGAGAACATGCTCCCATGTCTGAGACTGTATGAGTGAGTCAAGAAAGTCGCTGTCCACGTATGTCGTATTGTTTTCATGTTCAGTTTTGTTGTCGCTGTTGACGTCTATTTTTACCAAAGTGGCATAGTGATCGGTGACAGAGGTGTTCAGTACCGCGCGCGCCCACACACACACACACACACACACACACACACACACACACACACACACACACACACACACACACACACACACACACACACACACACACACACACACACACACACACGCACGCACGCACGCACGCACGCACGCACGCACGCACGCACGCACGCACGCACGCACGCACGCGCACGCGCACGCACACGCACACGCACACGCACACGCACACGCACACGCACACGCACACGCACACGCACACGCACACGCACACGCACACGCACACGCACACGCACACGCACACGCACACGCACACGCACACGCACACGCACACGCACACGCACACGCACACGCACACGCACACGCACACGCACACGCACACGCACACGCACACGCACACGCACACGCACACGCACACGCACACGCACACGCACACGCACACGCACACGCACACGCACACGCACACGCACACGCACACGCACACGCACACGCACACGCACACGCACACGCACACGCACACGCACACGCACACGCACACGCACACGCACACGCACACGCACACGCACACGCACACGCACACGCACACGCACACGCACACGCACACGCACACGCACACACACACACACACACACACACACACACACACACACACACACACACACACACAGAGACAGACACCACGCCAAAAACCACTTTTTTGGATTCAGGGAGCACTAAAACGAATATATCCACTAACAACTCATATTCAAAAATTTTGACGAAAACAATACTTTCTCCATATACTATATGTATAGGGGGGAGAAAGTAAAAATAACAATTTCTATTAAGAATTTACGTGTTACCAAGTTGTGAACCATATCTGTTTTAACATGTCTAATTGGTCAAACTTTCCAGTTTAACGTTGCTTAACTATTCTGTTTTAAAGTACCCCGATTGCCTTCACAAACAGCCGTAGCACGAGCACTCCCGCGGTCGCCGAGCGATATCCATCGATGTAAACAAATACAACTTAGTAACTCAGACCTATCGCGTCTCACTGAGTGTAAGCTAGGAGACTCAAATCGTTGACTGTGAATTCTAAGAATTTAGAAATCACAGTCAATGCTCAAACTACTGAATTACAAACAGATGATTCAATAGTTTAAAAGAGTTGAGTTGTGTGGACTGTTTTCCTGATTATCAAGCCTGATTTCCTTTAGTTTAATATGTCATTGGCCTTGGTGAAACGAAAAACCCCGAAAAAGCAAATACAAAACCCAGAAGCCCCAAGGCATAGCCATATTACTAGAGATGACCATGCCCAAGCTCAATAACAAAAAACTTTTTGTTATATGCTCTTTTATTCATAGGTAAACTGCAAACAAAACTGGTGATTTGCACCTAGATTATTTTGCGAATTAAAGGAATAAAATTTCTGCGTTTGATTCGCGCGATGAATCGATTTTTATAAAAAAAGAATCATGATTCGTTTGATTCATTTGATAAGTCATTCAAATTGAACGATTCGTTCGCGAATCGCCCATTACTAGTACGAAGACAAACCCAAACAAATGACGATCTCCCCCTTTTTCTGTGCTTGTTACATTCTTTGACAAATGAATCTCGACAAGCCGTATACTATTTACAAAACATTGTTAATGATATATTAATATTTATGGGAAAAGCCTTCCCATATGTTTGAGAGGGAGGGTTGGGTTCATGAGTATTTTTATTGACCTACTTACTGAGTTTCCACTCCATCGCATTGGCCCTAATATTGTCGAGCTAAAATATTGCGTCCTCCTATCTAAAATATGTTTACAGATGGATTCATTCGATCATTACTGGCGGACCAATTCAAATAGCAATCAGGTATCGCTACAATTATATATCGCTAATGTAGTTAGTTCCCAATTAATAATTATTAAGGTGGTTACCCTCTAGATCGTTATTTTATATAATGTTTATTAATTTAGAACTACCTTAAGATCTAATCAAACTGGTTTTTGGAGCTCATTTTTGTGGACCAAAATTTTTTGTTTTTTGTAAATGTTTCAAGCGGAAAAAATAGGTGTAATTTTATCAACCTGACAAAATATCAACCAAGAGATAACATAAAGAACTAGATAACCTTCCGACGCTGACATTTAGGTCTCCAAAACCCAGTTTTATTTGATCGTAAGGTTAGGCTAAATTAATGAAAAATGAATAAATAATCGATACCTAAATGTCCCTGTGTTTTTGTGACAAAACACGTCCTCCCAAATTATAAACGACTCTTAAGGGAAGATGCTCTTCAAGTTTTATATTTTTACAAGATATTTAAACTGAGCATAGAAATTTTAAGTGATCGGGGTAAACAAGTTTTTTTTCAGTAAAGTCATTGATTGGGATTGGGCTATTGAATATGTACACTGAAGAAAGCTTTCTTTTACAATTGCAAGTAAATTACTTGGTGGACCGAGGACTTTCTTGGTAATATTTCATGTTTACCGGTTCACCTTGTTATAATATTAATAGTACTTTATTATCACACCGTGTAATATTCTTCCCACACTCTTGAATAGCATTTTCTCTAAATATGTCTGTAGTTTGCGAGTAGATGTTACTCACTAATTACTTACTTTTTTGCGTTTACGTTTATCCATCGTTGCTAATAGGGCAACCCATAAGATCCAATATAAATTGCTTTTCGATTAAAAATTCATTTCCTAGGCTTTTAGATTTTAACTGGCGAAGTAAAATGCATAGAATTTGTTTATGAGTCGGAAATAAATTATTTTAGATCAATTATGAGCAAAGCAATTTGTTTTCATATACTCTTTTAATAGTATAAGATATTATGATTATTCAGGGTGTCCAATATTTAATAATTATAATATATCCAGTATTATAAATAATTCTAAGATATTTTATAATACTTTTTATGGAAAATATTTTTGAGAATATGATAGTAGATGTAAAAATAAGAAAACAAGTTACAAGTTAAATAAGAAACAGTATACATATGAGCTGCTGAACCAGCGAAATAAAAAATATTCCCAACTAGAGTTGCACCATTTTAGGACGTAAAACCACAACGTATAGAGCAAGCATGAGTTCTATTATGGAACGTAATTAGTTTTTGTACTAGTACGAACATTTTGGTCAGCAAATATCATTGAGCTACATGATAATCAGACCGGATTAGACCAGAACATCTCCCCGGAGCTTGGCTGCGGTGGACGCAATGTGATAGCGGTTGGTCTCCGCTGGTGCAGGGCAACCCTGTGAACAATGAAAACACCGCAATCTCACCGGGTATATATCCCGATAATTATACTGCACTAATGTATAAAAATCTCCCTAGCCGATGGACAAAATTACATTCGAGTTGAATAATAGAATAATTTACGATATAATAATATAGAAATAATAAAATAATAAGCATATATTCTTGTATAATTCTTATATATTCTAATAAGATATATATATATAACTTATATATATATACATATATATCTATATATATCTAATATTCTTATATATTCTAATAAGATATATTCTTATAAAATAGAAATAAATTATTCTATTTATATAATAATAATATACGAATAGAATAATAAAAATAGTTTACGATATTGACCGGCCGGATAAGCAAGTATACATGTTAGTCTATTACATCGATGACAAAATTAGTCTTATTATTGACATAACATCTTTAAAAGAGCCATTTATCTTTCTCTTGCTATATTTTATAATGGTCTAATTAGGTGGTCAGTTAAGATATAACAATATATTATAGACTCGACATTAGTAGTAGCAGGGTAAGCACCCTATTTCGAAAAATGTTTTGGATTACTTTTGGCAATTACAAAAAAATCGAAAAAAATCAATTTTAATTTTGCGTCATATGTTTACGGCAATAGAGTGAAATAACTCGTTTTTCCTGTTATAAATGTACATTTTGTTTCTAATTTTAGTAAAACTCTTTTTGGAAATCCTACTTAAAATAAACCAGTAATTCTGACTTAACTTTGCGAGCAAGATTATCGGATATCGAACCGGTAGCTCGCGGCGAACCGATTTCTTCTACCTCAGCGAAAACAAATTATCCACTTTAGTTATGTTTGCCTTTTTACTTGGTTTCCTCATCCTGTCGCATGTTTATATTTCTATAAAGCAAAATATGTGTATTTTTTACTCCGGTTCAACAATTCTTAACTAACAATATTCAATGTAAGTTTTTAATAGCTTTAGTTTTATTTGCTATAAAGTTAATGACTTTTAATATTTATTTCTGGTGTAAAAGTAAAATACATGTGTCATTATAAAAAATACGACCAACTCAACTGTCTTACGATTCTTTGTTTAAATTCATTGTTGGTGATGGTGATTTTACATTTTGATTTTGATTTTTGTGGACATTTGCCATCTCCTAAGTTTCACGACGTTTCGGGATCTGGAATCTGATCCCATTTACAGGTGGGAAAAAGAGCCTATAACATAACAATATTAGTATCACACAGCCAGGGTACCCTAGACAAAAACATAGCTAAAACACATAACTGTAAAAGCAGACGTCAGCAAGTCCACACCCAATCAGAGCAGAGCTAAGACACTCTAAATAATTGAAATGTATTGCTATATTCATAATATAATTCCATTTTAACAATAAATTTTAAAACTAAACTCCTACTAGCATCGGATTGCGTAGAAGTGTCTATGAATCCCTGTTTTGTTTTTTTCTTACTCTTTGAAAGATATTTCTCCACCGGAACGATCATTATACAACTTTTCATCATACCATCGCGTTAAACTACTGTTTCAAATACTCTCAGCTGTGATAGAAACTACTAACCGTTACCAGGTGGTACACAACCTGTAATGTAAAAACTGGAAAAAGTACTATTAATGTTAAGGAGTGTTAACAAACATACAAATATAAACATGGTTGATTCAAATATGCCTGAATCTATATTAAAAAGAGCAAATGAGTTATCGTATTTTTTGTTAGTAACAACAGAAATGTAACTATTGAAAACACTAATATAACCTCAAAATCTGTTAACGTACTAACAAGTTTTAAAATATTAAACAAAAGGTAGTATGATGAAAAGTACCGTTTGTGACTCGTCCGAAAGTGCTATACCGGTGCTCGAAACACCATCTCGTACCGATAACAGCCACTTTCCGGACTAGTAACGAAATGTACTATTCCTCTAAACTTATTCGTAGTCATGTGTGAAGTATAAATTATAAAGTATAACGTTTTAAAGCATCCATAATCTGTTAATCAACACCTCGCTTGGCTTCGAATTTTGCTGAGAATGTACGAGAGTTGAGAGTGAATATATAGATTCCTCATTGTTTTGTTCTAGGAACTAGTAAAGGATTATTATGTTTACTGCATGTTTGATTTTACCTTAACCCCTGAAGTTGGAAGTTCAAGGAAAATCCTCTTATTTTTGTATCGTACACATATTATTACATAAATAAGGACATTCAAACTTTGTTAGAAATGAATTTTAGTTCTTGTTCCGAAAAAAAATACAAAATTAAGCTTATTATCATTTATAAGAATTTATTACGCGAGTTTATTGTATTTTACATGGCTTTTTTATTAAATCTATCTATTTTAAAGCATATTTTTTCCTTACAGCACAAAACTTAGTGTTATAAAGAACCTTCTATAGTGTAGTGAAATTGTCATTAAAAATATTCATCAAACCTCTTTCAATCAACAAAGTTTTTCCTTAGTTTCTGTAGATTTCAAAAGGAACCAAAGAGAAACAGGATTGTAAATAAAGATCCAACATTTCCCGTGAGAGAAGGCCAGCCGGAAATTGCGTCCGGTGTTTTCATTGGTTTGTACCATAAAGTTGGTAGGATAAACAAGTATAAAAAACATAAATAAACTTTTAACATTCCTTGTAAGCCAGAATGCAAAACTTTTATTCGGTTTGCCGTTCATTGAGTTAATGAGCCATACCCTAAGTAATATTTGAAAGTATCGTTCAAGTTTACTATATTTTTCCTAGCAGTAACACCAATTTACTTTTTGATAAGTAAAACTATTCAACCTATCTGGTAAAACCCGTAACCTAAACGACACAAAAATTCAAATTACATGCATAGAATATACATATAAAGTAGTTTAATGAAAAATATGCAAGATGTAATATCTTCCAATTACGACAGCAAATTTCAACTCAAATGTAAGTTACCACATGATCAAAAAGACATTGTTCATCAAATTCTTTAAGATCTCTAATCTTATAAAAACCAAACTGTTATTTTATTTAATAAGGATTAATTAAACTTATCCAGTTCATTGCTCTCAGGCAGGTCTAAGAGATCCTCAAGCTCCTCTGTGCAATGAAGGCGAACCAACTTCAGCCAACTTAAATTAGTGAATAAATTAGTTTCTGTGAGAGATCATGAAGAGCCTGTCATAGACAAACATTCAATTTATCTCAGTAATTGAAGATAAATCAGTAATTAAAGGGGTGTAGTTTAGCCTTTGATTGGATATTGTTTCAATTAATTATTCATTCTTGTCAGTATAAAATCAGTTTTATCCTGTACTTCCCGCAATTGCTACAGTGTAAAGTTAATACGTGTAATAATAATCTTGTGGAGACAAAATGAATATAATTGATCCTTCTATTATTGCCCTGATTGATTGTTTAGGTTGACAGTTCGTAAAATATAATTACAATAGGTCTTGGAGTAGGTTATTTTGGGTAGATATGTATCACAATTTGAATAATTTTGCCCCACCAGCCTTTAAATGGTAAGGTGAGTCTTATACATGTGCTATCGTTTTATTTGTCCTGCCGTCAAAAATTCAGTCAAGATAAATGTTCACTTTGTGTAGAATAAAACCAAAACATTGGTTAATAAGTAGGGTAACTTTCATCCCTCAAAAGGAGTGCATTGCTAACCATTTCATTCAGTTAATTTCACTTGTCTCAAAAAATTTTTTTCAAGGCTGATGAATCATGGAGCGGCTAGGTGTAGTATAGAGCACGGGACTTGTGTCCGTAAGGTCCCGGGTTCGAATCCCGCCCATCACCAATAGTAAATTGCTGATTGATAATGCCGCAGCCAAGAGGGTACCATAACAATCTGATTATACTGCAGTGCATGTCCATGGAAACTATGAAGTCTGACCCACGGTTTAAAATGAAAATAAATAAACGGTATCAGCAAACTGACACATACTTTCTCCCCTAAAGCCATTTAAAGCAAGAAACACTATACTGAAAAAAACTTACAATGATCTCACAAGTACTTGCAAAGTTTTAGCAAAATGTTAGTAATTAACGAGTTATTGGTTTTTAAATTATTAGCCAAAAGAATAACAATAGACAACGTACTGCGTTTACTGCCAAACGAAAATATCAATAATCTCCTTAACCAGCAGACGTAGCCTAATGATCCCAAATACTGGGTTTTTAAAGCCATATGTTATGGTGGTAAGTTTATTTTGATTAATTTTTTTTAAATTAATTAATCTAATTTTTTTATTAATTTTTTTATAAATTTGAATTTTTTACACTTTAATTCTCAAACTTCTGAACCTGGAATTTCACAGATATGCGAGTGGTGTCATTTTGTTTGGTCTCGTAAGCACTAAAAACCATGCAATTTTATCAAATTGTTAAAGCTGCTTTTGCAGAATTCGGATTTTTTGTTTTTTATAGGGTAAATTCCAGCGAGCACAGAAAAGAAATAGAGAGGCCAGCCGAGCGCGGCGGTGTAGCCAAGTTAGCAGCGCCCGTGTCCGCATGAGGAGTGGGGGGACGGTGAGTCACCCTAGTCCCGAGCGTCTTGTGCGCTGCCAGGGGCCACCGCCGCGGATATCTCTGCTATCAGCAGCTGTCTGTTCAGTTGTTTACATTCAGCTGGAGCGTTCACTTGTATTGTATAAAGCATGCCTCAACATTGCGTGGCTTACGGTTGTAATAGCCGTGGGAAAATTTAAGGAATAACTCCTTTGAGAGGCCAGCCGGAAAAAACATTAGTAAAAAGGACATTCCGGACAGGTAAGGAAAAATATTAGTATGGGTTGAATGTATATAATATTATTAAGTATGGATGTGCGAGTAGTGATTTTTGAAGTCGAGTCAAGTCCAGTCAAGTTTTGAAAAATACCCGCGAGCTTTTTTCGAGTCGTGTTTTTTTAGTTTATAATATAATAGTCATTATGTTTCTACATAATGGTAAAAATTATTATTATTACTCAAATAAAAATTACAATTTTGAGGTAATTAAACTTAAGAGTAACTGAACTAAGAGCAGATATACAAATAAATGATACCAAAAATAATTAAGAAAACCTTTTACTTAAACTCGCAATAATTCTTGATTTGATATATTTTTCAAGCCTAACTTATGTTTAAGGCTTACCTGGGTTTTGAAATGAAATTATCAATTACCTTACTCAATTCATGATTAAAATATTTCCTTTGAGTTATTAAAACAGAACATTTTTATTCATGTAACTGTCAACAAAAAAAAAACACATTTTTTATTTATTTTGAATGGTTTCTAAAATATAACAAAAATAATAATTTTAAGAGCAGGGCCGCGGCAAGGGATTTTTCTGGGACATGCGAGGGCTTGCGTTGGCGCCCCATTTAGGCTACTTGTGTATTATTAATTAGGGCCCATCCCCCCAGGGTGATTAAGGCTATAATTTGCGAAAAAATAATATTTTTAAAGTACTTTGTCGAATTTTATTTATTACATATTTAAAGGTTTGCATACAGTATACTAGATATGTTAAGTCAAATCAAATGATCTAAGTTTAAACAGGCACACCGCTAATCGGCCTTTTCTTGCTTCAAGTTAAAAACATGATCGTTAGTTAACATTTGAGCCCAGGTAAACTAGAACATTATAAGAAAGAATATACTAAATGGCTAAAAATGACATAGTTGTTCGTTGTTCGGTGGGAGAGTGTTGAAATGGAGTTATTTCTAGAAGTTTTCAGTTTCCAGGTCTTAATTTTGAATCTTTAAATTTCTTTTCTAAATCAAATTGTAAATTTCATTTCATTTCAAAGGTCTTGCTCCACACACACCGACACCGCTGGGGATGTTGCACTGCGGGCAATTGATAGCCATTTTGTTTTAATAATATTGCAGCTACACACAAACCCAAAATTGTACACTTTGAATTATTTGAATATAATATAACTCCACGGGCCACCAAATTGTAAGTTTTACGAGTTGAACAATTTTAAAAGGCCCCACGGGCCCCCCGGCGTGCTCCAACAAAAAAAAAGGCATTTTGCTCTTTGAATAGTTGGAAACGGATCTACGGGCGTCGGTAAACGCCTCCTACACTCACTTTACGCACGTTGGCTAATTTTAAAAGGGCTCCGGGCGTCGGAAAACGCCTCCAAAACGGCCACAACTCACGTTTAGCACGATGAATGATTTGTAAATACTCTCCGGTTGCCAACAGAAGTCTCCAAATTACATGATGAACACTTTTAATCATTTAAAAGTGCTCAACAAGTGCCGGTAAATGCCACCTAAGTTAAATTTTGGCAAAGTTGCGCAATTTTAAAAGGTTCCCTGGGCGTCGGCAAACGCCACCAAAACATTAATTAAGCTCTTAAACAGTCTGAAAGGCTCCACGAGCGCCGGAAATCGCCACCAAGGCAAATATCTTTCACGTTGACTAATTTTAAAAAGGCTTCAGGCACCGGCAAACGATTCCAAAACTCATGTATTGCTCGTAAAATGTGTACTCATGTATTATTGTAAAATGCTCCCCGGGCGCCAACAAAAGTCATCAAATTGAACTATTTTAAAAGGCTACTCGGGCGTCGCTGCAGACTCAACACCGCGCTGGTTTCGGCGGCGCCCTCTCCCTGTCGGCGCCCCATGCGGCCGCATGTTCCGCATGGCCCTTGTCGCGGCCCTGTTTAAGAGATGTAATAGTAAATATCCGCAAACAATAAAAAAGACAGAGTGATATAAAAATTTATATGTCTTTATTAGCTAAAAAGAACTTTTTACTTCAAGTATAAAAAACGAGGTTTCAGTTATATTCGTTAAAGATGGATTGACATTGTGAAAAATGGCCGTAATATTCTTTCGCACGTACCAAGTACTAATTTCAAAAGTTTTAAACCACTATATTGGCCTCACATTATTTAACACTCACCATAAGAACATAAGAACATATATTGAACATAAGACTATATCATTTCAGTAAACAATACAATAATAAACTTCACACCAATCGCTAATTAGGAACCACCTGACTAAAGTTCTTACCTTTTTAGGTCAGTAGGCAGATAAATACGTGGTATATGTATAATTAAGGCTATTTACTTGTCAGAATTAAAACTTAAAACAAAAGCCAGCTTATTTTCTTGTACCCTAAATCATTCATTACTATTATTTTTGCTATCAGAGGAGAAAAAAGTAAGCATAAAAACCATATAGTGAAAACGTTAAGTTTCATTATTCCACTCATGTGCCAGCAGTGAGCTACGCAACGTGGACGCAGTGGCAGCGCCTAGCTCCCGGGCCGCGTGCAGGACAGATTTTGCATCCTCTTCAACCTAACTTTTCTCCGTTACCAATGATCGTAGAATTTTCCAAAAAATATATGTAAAGGTTCAACTCATGCTCTCAAACTTTGCTGCAGACGAAACTTTCCTGACCAAAAAATAAAAAATTTCCTCACAGACTAACATTTTCATGTTTTCACAATAAATTTAATAATTTCTTTAGGTATTTTTGATTAATAAAAGCAAAATATAATATATACTAAATTTTTAACCTTACTATCTGAGAGTAGCACTAATAAACACTATATGTTCCAAGTTTGGTAATTTTAGGACCACTCTAAGTGCTTCTAATCATCGTGTATTTGAAAAAGGTTTTCTAACGCTGTTTGTCTCATTTAGCGCGAGTTGTCCGCATAAGGAGTGGGGGAACATGGCTACAATGTCCGTAATGTTGGCTGAATACGTGTAGCCCCTCTTTTCTGTGCTCGCTGGTAAATTCCCCTAAAAATAAAAAAAAATTAAAAATGGAAAAAACGCCTGGTGATACCTCGGTGTTATACCTACACTAAATTTCATGGAAATCGGACCACTGGTGTCTTCTCTACCTTCGTTTACATCCATACACACACACATCCACACAACAAACACACGGACACACACACAACACTCTGAAAACCACCTGTTTGGATTCAGGGAGCACTAAAACTAATAAATCCACTAGCAACTCAAATTCGAACATTTTGATAAAACCCATACTTTCTCCGTGTACTGTGTGTAGGAGGGAGGCCACAAGACTAATGTAAATTAATCATTGGTCAATTAATCATTAAGGACGGCTTGAGCTTCATTATTTTCCGCGGACTATATAATGAATTTAAACCAAACTGAATTATTTTTAATTAAAAAAATATTCTAATAACTAACTTTGATTGCGGTGTATGCTGTTTCATTCCTAATTTATGTGCAAATGTTTGCTTAGCAAAAGTATCCACCAACGACGCGACGGTGAAGTGATGGTGTTTACTTTCTCTTACTTATTAAAATTTTTCATTTTGTTGAAACCTTGTTTCAAGCGTAAAAGTCATGAATAAACAATTCGGGTGCGTGAAGAAAATATAATCTATGAAATTACTACAATCACTTAATAATATTTCTTCGTTACACCCAAATATTTACTCATGAAATAAAAACTTATAATTTCTATATTATTAAAAAAACCAGCATTATTTCTAAACAAAACCAACAGGACATATTAAATATAGAGATTTATTTTGAATTTATTAGAAACTGTAGGGTCTAGTACAATAACTTTAAAAAATTATAGAGCCATTAATAAAAGATTTCACACAAGAATCACTAAGCAGTTCAGGTTAATGAATATTCGGTTTTCCTTTTTACTCTTTTGCCCGTTTGCTCTTTTCTATGACCACATACAGTTAATTATAAACAGAATATTATAAAATAGATAGTTACATGTTTGGTAACTTTACCAGTTTAATTTTTGAACTTAGATTAGATTTGAAGCTGCTAATGGTATGGAATGACATTAAATGGCAAGATAATAAGGAGGTCTTCAAGCTCCAAGTGCAGTCCACTTTTCAGATTCATCCCCGCAGTCCTCTGGATTATGACCGTCCATGTTTTTTCCTCTAAACATTGCGTCCCGCTTAAAAACCGATTGTAATTATTTAAACAGTTCTTAAAGAAACCTGTAATTGTATTATTCAAGACATTACTTATTAGTGGTATATAAATGTGTATAAAAATTCTTAGATAATATTAAATTTGAAAGTTTGGTAAACTTGTATGTATTAGGTTACGGTTATTAGTATGGACTGTTATTTCTCTCAAAATGTACAAAGCTTACAATCCGTATTATTTTTGTTTATTACAGTTTTACTTTTTTTGTCAATCATAGAGAAATGGTAAATAATCTTCGAATACACTTTCAAAATATTTGCTTCTGGAAATCTACTAAAGTAATCAGTATGTGTGACAATTCTTCAATCAAATTTTAAAACATAATAAAATTTCTCAAAGAAACTGTTATTAATTGTAGTAACTATATGTTTTAAAGCAACTTGGTGGTTCAGTGATGTCAGCAGCCTCAGGATCAAATTCTGTTTGTATGAAAAAGAGAAGCTTGGATTATCGAGTGATAATCTGTTAAAGGTGTTTGGTCAATAATTATCTTTCCAATGTTTTCTCTATGTTTGTTATTTATATAAAGACAATGCCAGGAATTTTTTTGAAAGTTTATATGTAAACTATGAGAGCAGAAGAGGTTCCAAGAACGTTTGTGCAACTTCAAAGAGAGAACCGTTTTATTTATAGGGCCTATATTTTGAAAGTTTTAATTATTTATAAAAGATCAAAACCTATCTTACAAAAAAATTAATTTATTTTTTTCTTTTTCGAATTATTTGCTCCATTTCGAGTGTTACAGTTTCGATAGTTATATTAATTTCAAGGCCTGTGGATAACACGCAACACCCAAAAATACAACAATTCTTAAAAACTCCCTCTGGAGTGAAAACAAGAAATTAACATTAGCGCCTACATAATTTAATTAGGCGACCCGTATTGCACAAATTAAAACTGTACATGCCGCACCTCTTAGTAAAAAAAAACACTATAAAAAAATATTTTTTACAATTTTCTGTCAAAGACCTCGTAGGGGATCTGGTCCTTGCCGGTCCTAACAGTCAACTTAAATATTTATTTATTCACTTAATTTTTCACTAATATTTTATATATTAGTCCATTCACTTATATTGGGAGATAAGACCATGGACTTGTAGGTTTTCTCCAATGATCGTCTCAGTGACTAATCGTGTGGCTAGATCCTCTGTGATCAGGCCCATTCATCCTCCAACTCGTTTTCTGCACAATTAGCTTTAGGGGTTGATGCCTCAAGAGCCAAATACTTTATCTTGGTGTTGAGGATTTGTTTGGTCTAGGGCTCTTCAGAATAAGCATATAATATAAATTTTTTTAAGGAAAAAACTTACTTTCTCCATTGGGAGCTGACAATAATTTGTTTGAGTAGGAGGTTTCAATACTTTCGTGTAAGGCTGTATCAAGTCTTGGATAAATATTAATTTATATAAATTAATTTATTGGATAGCAGAGTGGATAAAACGCTCACCTCATAACCTGAGGGTCGCCGGTTCGATTCCTGACAGGATCGAAATTGGGTCCAATTACTATTTGTCATTGGGCTATGAATTAATGAAGCTATCTAACAAATGGTTGCCGTTAGATCTAACAAGACCCGGATTTGGACCGTTTCCGATCGAAACGTTAAAAAATGCCACTGGCGTTGAAATACACAAAATAAACACACAAAAAAGAGACTAAACATGTTTGAGGGAACAAAATACTTTAATGTAACTACATCTGCGTGCACCACTTTGGTTCATAATCATTATCACTTTCTTAGATAACGATTTGTTGGAAAACTGCGAAATACCTCCTGGAAATTGAGTACCGTAAAATTGATGGTGAACCGTTACCGTCTGGGATAACTAACTAGCCAAAACGCAACTTAAAAAAATTTAATAATCATTTATTAACAAGTATAGTGCTCAATAACCTAAATGCATACGGTATTATAAGATAACCTAAAACTGATCCCAATCCAGTTAAAAATGTTATTGAGATAATGAGGCCAACTACCTAACCAAAGATTACTACGGTAATGGTGAAGGTTTTAAATCCTCTACCATTTTCTCAGTCAGTTGAATCCAAATTGTATTTATACTCTTACATGAAAACAACTTCCTTAACATATGAAAGTTTCAGTCTCATAAGGGAAGCAGCAGTTCCATGTAGCATGTACAGCAGCACATTAAGAGAACAGCAAGCGCGGCTGCAGCTAATATGAAGTACTCGGAGCATAGAGAAGGCGATCTGTCGAGCTCTGGGGAGTACATTCATTCATGTGCTACAAGTTCTTGGTTACTCGGAGATTTATTTACTTGATCTGCCGTTTCCTGATAGTTTATAGTTTAGCCTTGTATCGTTTTTGACATTTGGGATTAAACGTCGTTCAATCTATTTCCGCTTGTTATGAAAAAAAAAGATGCTTTAGACGCTAAAGATACATTTTTGTATATTTTGCTTCTCATTTGTATTAGATAAACAAACTATTTAGAAAAATCTAAAATTATAATAAATATTTTTTACATTATTTTCTATCAATAGTTAACCTTAATGCTGACATTGATAAAATACCGTGGCAAAAAATGATGACATGATATTATTTCTTCGTTGGCAACTGGCAACTCCAAAACAAATTGTGATATTTTTAACTTTTCAAATTAGTTCCAATCCATAACTTGATTTTTCTTCCAAGTGGCCTGAATATAGTATATTTTTTGTCACTTATCATTCCTTATAGTATTTAAAGAAAGCCCTTGGAACCTTTATTGACATAATGTTGAATAATTTGTTTTCTAATATAAAGCCTTTAATGAACGATAGATAACATGTTTACTTGTAGGGAGGTATAAAATATATACAAAAATTCGAGGTAAATTTTTATATAATCCATAAGACCATCATCATAATTAGACCAGTTCGTAATTCATCCGCAACCCGCGTTGAAATGTCCCTTAGTTGTCATTGGTGTTTGGGATGTAAGTTCAGTCTGTCTGAAGATGACCATTCACGTTCGTGCTTTGCACGCCGTGCATTGCATGTCATGCAATTCTACAACATTGGTCCTTTGAGTAAAAGCATGCCGGCCGTAAAGGTGTCCATTCACGTACGTGCTTTGCACGCCGTGCATTTCTTCAACAGTGGTCTTATGAGTAAAAGCACGCCATGCCGATACGTGTGTGGGCGTTTTTTTAATCATAAGACCAATGTTGTATAATTTTATGGCGTGCAATGCTATGTGGGCATCGGCGTGCGCTGTACGTCGGGCTTAGTCTCATAAGATCAATGTTATAGACGTTGCATGACGTGCAATGCGCAGTGTACAAAGCACATACGTGAATTTAAGGAACATGTCGGCCTTACTTAGTATAACAAGACTACAAGATCACGCCATAATCATCCTACACTCATCTCCATTCATACATGGCTTAAAGTACCTACCAAAGGGTGGGTTGCCACTTCGATAAAAATTATTAAAGTATAAATAGATTCAACAGCTGATTACTAAAATCATTGGCTTTACTAGAATATTATTCAAAATGTGTGTGTTTATTTATTTCCTTTGACCAGCGTTTTGTTTATTTTCCTGTGTGAGCAGTGTCATTGTTGTACCATTTTTACAACAAAACATCAATTGTTTCATTGTGGAATTTATAAACAGAACTTATCTTTTTATGAGGGAACATGGATTTTACACCAAGTACTATAACTCAATAACTCGATTATTTAACCTATTTAACACAACTAAATGCACTGTCAGGCCAGTTAAACAGGAAAGTTTTGATAACTAACACACAGCGATGAAATTTGATTTTATACATTAAACTACCACTCTAGTGGAGCAATCCGGATGTAATAAATAAAGATGAAACAACTCCCCACGAGGGGAACGTCGGATATTGGCGGTGATGACACTTCCAGAGAACCACTAAACCCTTTTTGCAATAATTACTTAATTATTTCGAGGCTTTGTGCAGGGTTCGACAAAAGTCTGAAATATTTTTATTATCTATATCTATATCTATATCTATATACTTATTTAATACGCGAGCAGTTTTTTTGTTACAAAGACTCCTCCTAAACTACTGAACCGATTTTCATGTTTATGGTGTCATTGGAAAGAGCTTGACGTGAAGTTTTGCAGGAAATAAAATTTAAAAAGGTTTGACTAAAGGGAAGAGCCCTAGACGCCCTTAAAGTTTCATATTAGCCCATAAGATTTAAGATGGGAATAGAAATTTCAAATAAAGCAGCTGATTGGAGCAAACTAAGTTTTTCAGCAAAGCCATATGTTGTTAATGGAATTGAAACCATTGCATTTAGAGCTGGAGGCATTTCAGTTGGTGGAGGATGTGAATAAATAAACTATTATCCTAATACATACTTAAGGTCAGAATTCAGTTTTAAAAACATTTATTTTGAATCACATGTGTGAAGATCTTAATATTTACATATGTTTATATTCCAAAGAAAAATACCAAAAGGAGGAATAAATTCTTATGTATAAATTCTATAAATATAAATAAAAGAAAAATGAAACAGACTTAACATTGATTATAAGTAGGTTTATTGAACCATTTTAGTTCGTTTTGAGACTAAGACAGGTCATACGCTACTTAGGGCCGCGAAACATGGACATCTCCTTAAAGATGACTGAGTATTCACAAAAAATTTAGTTTTAAAAAGCTTTTGTAAAAAATTTCAGGATAACAGGAAGTTCAAACATATAGTTAACAAAATATTTCTAGAATAGTGAACCATAATTATTTTTATTTTGAAATCAATACATAACAATTGCTCGATTTCGAGCAATAGGTTTTTTAGTATTATTATAAAAACATAATTTAATTTTAAGGTTTTTAGGATGAGTTTTAGCTTTATTAGATGGAATATCGTACTTTTTGCAACTTGTTTCATTTGATCTTAAAATCACGAAAATTTAGCCATGAAATGATCATGAATGTATTTTTCATGTATGTGAAATGATGGTTTTAGGGTTTAGAGACTGGTACATGTTAAAGTTGTGTTACATAGGTCAGAGCGAGTGCCGAACGTCACATTGTAAACATTAACACCTGTGTGACCTTGGTGCGATCTGCTACAAACTTGGTGGGACTAGGTTGAATACTTCATTCCAAATCATACAAAATTTTCAACATAAAAATCAAGATTATGATTTTTTAATTTAAAATTTTACCCTTATAAGAACATTGAATTTTTATTTGAATAAATGAATCACTTTTACAATATTGGTCCAGTCAGTCTACTCGATGACCTTAAAAAAACTGCAAGGAGACGTTTTTTGATAAAATTCTACTAAATAAAATGTATATTTTAATATATCCAAAGTTTACCAAAATCGGACCATGGGAACCTGACTAAAATCAAGTTTAAAATTGCGGCTTTTCCCACCATGTGAAAATTTTTGGAAAATATCACTCAACTTCATTTTTATCAATGTTTTTTAAGGTATTGCCTTTGGACCGCCGCCAATTATTGTTTGGTGATTGGTTCTTAATTTTGACAGGGTACTCATTTTTCGCTAACATTTTGGATCCACCATATCTTCTATCTTCTATATATATATATATATATATATATATATATATATATATATATATATATATATATATTATATATATATTTACTTATTTAATACACGAGCAGTTTTTTTGTTACAAAGACTCCTCCTAAACTACTGAACCGATTTTCATGTTTTTGGTGTCATTGAAAAGTGCTTAGCGTGTAGTTTTGCAGGAAATAAATTTTATAAAGGTTAGACGAAAGGGAAGAGCCCTAGACGCCCTTAAAGTTTCATATTTGTCCATGAGATTTAACATGGGAATATAAATTTCAAACAAAGCAGCTGAGTGTAATAAACAAAGATTTTCAGCAAAACCATTTGCCATTAATGGAACTGAAACCAATAAATATATATAGCCTATATTGAGGCAAACTTTAAACATTTATTTATAAGGAGATTTAGAAAACCATTTTAGTTCGGCTCAAGACGAGATGTATTTAGCCATAGATACTGAATTACAGAAAGTTTTATTATAATAATATAAAACCTACGAAACAAAGTGTCATTTTTTGGAAACATTAATTCATTATTGCCGTTACCTATCCAAAACAACCTATTTAAAATCATGTGTTTTATAAACACATTTACAGTCGATTTTCAAATAACTATTTGTTTTAGTTTATTTATTTCATTATCATCCCAAGAATAATTATTTTAACTAATATTATGTAGGACAAAGACACCTTGTGGAACTCGATAGAATACACAATTTACTTGGAAGTGATAGTGAATGTTGATGTGAAGTGTTTGTGGGTAATTATTTAAAAATGAAGACATAAATTGTTCATAAAACTATTTTAATGTTGTTCAACTGTGAAGTGCTGATCATGAATGATGTAAACAATGAACAATATTCTTTTCAGAACAACAGTTCTTTTTGAATTTAGTGGTGTTCTGTGGTTGTAGTAATGATGTCCCATAAACTCAATTTATCCATAACTTAATCTAAATCACATTTTTTGTATGTAATGTTAAAGTTCTTTTAACTTATTTTTAACAACAATGTAATGCCACGAATTTGAAGAGGGTATTTTCGTAGAACTCATGAGTACCAACGAAACGCCAATGAAACGGTGCGCGAACAAAATCGTGTTGATATGAACATTGACTCATATAAGAGGTTTAGCCCTTATCTTTCATGCCCCTGGGTAAACTAATGTGTTTCTTGCGAAGCTAAAAATCTTAGGACTGAAGCAAATTGAAACAATAACACTTCATATAAATTGAGCCGTCACAAATGGAAGGTAATTGTGCAAAATGACACGTTTTACTCATTATTGAGAAGCACGCTTTCACTCAATAGACCAGACAAAACATCTCAAACTACTTGGAAAATTTAAAATAATTCGATTCCGCATTTGTTATGGTAAGCTCAGCCCAATAGACCTCGATGAGTCTATTGGGTGGTCTTTATAATGTTCATATATATATATATATATATATATATATATATATGAATGTTATGAATGTAACAATTTTCGGTATGTCATGTTTATATATATGTATATATAAACATTTTCATCATAGAATAGTTACCTTATTACTGGAAGAAAGCACTATTCCAAAGGAAGCATAAATGTACAGTTCAACGTAAAGACGACAACCAAACATAGACGGATGGAGATATGCAACAAAAACTATGAAATACATTTAATGCTGGAAACTGAACTTTATTTACATCCGTTCGTTTAAAACTGCTGAACAATTGCAGACATATGCCACCAGTCATGAGAGAATAATGTTTGTATTAATATTTTAGCAAAAAACGTTTTTTACGAAAGTCGAAAAAATAATGCAATTACCACAGACGTTGCTGCTATTTTCCGTGCAAGACGTGGACACCTTCAGAAAAAAGGAATTTGATTGGTTTGCTCGATTTCGAGCAACAGGTTTACTAGTATATATATATATATATATATATATATATATGAATGTTATGAATGTAACAATTTTCGGTATGTCATGTTTATATATATATGTATATATAAACATTTTCATCATAGAATAGTTACCTTATTACTGGAAGAAAGCACTATTCCAAAGGAAGCATAAATGTACAGTTCAACGTAAAGACGACAACCAAACATAGACGGATGGAGATATGCAACAAAAACTATGAAATACATTTAATGCTGGAAACTGAACTTTATTTACATCCGTTCGTTTAAAACTGCTGAACAATTGCAGACATATGCCACCAGTCATGAGAGAATAATGTTTGTATTAATATTTTAGCAAAAAACGTTTTTTACGAAAGTCGAAAAAATATAGCAATTACCACAGACGTTGCTGCTATTTTCCGTGCAAGACGTGGACACCTTCAGAAAAAAGGAATTTGATTGGTTTGCTCGATTTCGAGCAACAGGTTTACTAGTTTCTTTAAATACGTAAAAGAATTGTAAGAATATTTGCAATTGTGTATTTGATATAATAACAGACATTATATATGAATAACCGTCAGTTTCAAGGTTGCCTGTTTCCAAAACTCTGATTTTGCTAAAAAAATATAGCAGATTATGTTGCCAGCATTGTATTCGATTTTTAAAGATCTTTAAAATTAGGTACTTATCGGGGTATGCTTATACATTTAAGAATTTCAAGACTTCCGTCTAAGAATGTCTTCTGAGCATACAAACTGTCAGTTATCCGTATCCAAATGTTTGTTATCATGTCAAATGCACATCTGAAAAGTTTCATTAATTATTTTTCTCATTTAAAGAGCTAGTTAAAACATTCCTGACTATCGCCGAATCCTGTATTTTTTGTAAGGTTTCAAAAAAGCTATTCAAAATGTAGACTATTGCACAACAAAAAGGGTTTAGTATTGTATTAGTTATAAAAAGGTCCCAGTTGAATGGTCCTTTTGATATACACATGTTTTTTGACGCAAAAACTGTTTTGAGATCAGGTCACTTTTCATTCCTAAATGGTAACTGTTTGTTATTTCCAAAATTGGATAAAATGTTAAAATGTTGAAATGTTTCGAATGTTAAAATTTTACAGCTTTGAAATTCATATCATTACGTTATTAGATTTTCTCTAGCCAAGTCATCTTCATAGAACACGTTTTTTAGTCATAAATTACTTATTTTCATACTCTTAAGGAAATCCTCAGAACCGTTTTTTAAATAATTGTGCAGGCAAGCAAGCAAGCGCGCAAGATAAAATTGCTCATAAGGGTATAGGATTAAAATTCAGTTAAAAGTATTTTCCCTTGTTTTCGACAACAGAAAGTTAAAGTTCCGGCCAAATCATTAGGTGGGTGGCGAAAAATGGAAACTCCAGCTGTATAAATGACTTGTTGTTATAAAGACACCTCTGCTTCTCTAAACAGTTGAGTAGTTGAACATATTTCCAACAGATAGAAGCACATGCATTTACTTGGGTATGTCTGGAGAACTTACTCAGCTGATTTGGAGAACAAAAACAAAGAGCATAACTGTCTATAACTTCAGATGGGTAAATGATTGGCCAAAAACATATTTTGAACGCCAGCAGCGCACTCACTCACCCATGGTGTAAAGAAAAAAGAAAGGTGTGTGCACAGTCAGCTGATATGACGTAGTTGGGCTTGAGAAGCAAGCGGACCTAGCGGTTTGACTGACGAACTAAGATTGTATACAAAATATTTTGATTGAGTTGTATTAACTGGTTTGTATTGTAGTTGTCGAAAGCGCTAGTTGCGTGAGCCCAACTACGTCACATCAGCTGACCTTGCACACACCTTTCTTTTTTCCTTACACCATGCACTCACCAGCCTAATGATTTGATCGAAACTCTAATAATGCATTACTGACACCATTGCACCATCTCTTCGTTGATATACTAATAATCTAATTCATTAATTACTGAACAACCGTAAAGCGTTTGGTTCAAACTCATCAAAGTGCACAGCGAGCTAAGCGTGTGAATTAAGCAGCACGGAAACGCTGTGATCCCAGCCTCACACTCAAGTGATCAAAAAGCGATGATCATCCATACCTTCATCCTTTTGACCCTTTCTGGCACGAAGCCCTTGATTAACAGGGTGTAAAAGAATGACTGATTATCTTGCACCGAAAATACAAAAAGCTTATCCTATACTCTTATATAAGCAATGTTTGCTTGTTAGGTTCTTGTTTGTTTGTAAAATTATTTCATAGACAGCTCCGAGGTTTCCTTCGAAGTCTGGAAGTAACTATACGGCTCAAAAACGTGTGTCCTAATCAGGTAAAATCCTCGACAGTAAAAATCTACATACGTAAAAAGTTAATTTAAAATGTGTCAAATCTCAACATATTAGTGTTTCTAAATTCGTAACTAATTAAGAAATAAAAATGTAAATAAACCAAAGTAATGCTATAGAGCTGCCCAAATAATGGAAATGTTTGTTGAAATTGTTGCACAGCGATTGCTTTTGTAATGCAAACTCTTTCCAATTATTATCGAAACACGTGCGTCAGATATCGCTTCCACTGAATCGGATTGAATATTCATCGATAAAATAAATTAGTAATATCCAATTCACACGTGTTTTCCTAAACACTTTATTTTATTTGAATAATCTAGTTTTTGTTCGATATTTTTTTTCAAGTCGGCAAAGGTTAAGCTCATAAGCCACCCAAATTAAGTTTAGCGTTGGAAATTAAATAAGGTATTTCACTAAGAAAATTTATTAATTTCTTTAAAAATATCAAGCATGCAGTGAGCTTAATTACTAGACATTATTTGAATACATAGAAATTCGTGTAGATATTTAAGTAAATTAAATTTTCTTGTTTTTATTTGTGGAAAAGTGTTCATAGTCCAGTCATTAAAAATCAAATAGTGAATTTTTAAATGTGTTTATTGTTATTGATTATAATACGTAGAATATATAAGTGTTCAATAATTTGTTTTATTAAGACAGTAAAATGCAGTTGCAAGAAATAGTTCTGGTCGTTGGCCACTTTATTTCTTAAGATTAATGATTTTTAGGTTCTTTAAATTCGAAATTGCATCTTCTCACTACTATTCTCTCCATGTAAAGAGTATTTTTTAGAATGACGAATAAATGTTGTTTCACCATAAATAAGTATATCTGGTGGACTGAGCCTTGCTCAGTAGTTATTTATTTTTTCCAATTTTACTCTGTGTCTAATTTTATCATTTTTGCTGTTACAGAACATGTTCCTTACCAAGGCATGTAGATTAGAAGAGGATAATAACATTAATATTATACTGTCAGGCTGCCTCACTCCCATATGGCCTGTGGTCAAGCGTATATAGGTTCCCGGTCTATAAAAGACGTCACGATTTGGTTACATTTTTGACTGAGATATCCTGAGTACTATTATTCTTCTCTTCTCTTCCTTTCTAAACACTTTTGATGCTTACTTGTAACAATGACTTGGCTGGTGACACACGGGGCGTTTTTTATTACGGCGACGAAACTGCCGCTGCCGTCGTTTTCGCAGTAGTGCATGGATGGACCGCGGCAATATTGTCGCGCGGTATTCTTGCCGCGCGGTATGGACCGCAAGTTTAAGAGCCCATTTAAATCTATACACTACCTACTGCGAAATCGACGGCAGTGGCAGTTTCGCCGTCGGGATAAAAATCGCCACGTGTGTCACCGGGCCTTACTAAAAGGAGACTTCTCATGCTTACAGGTGTTTTAAAGCAGCTAAAAATAAATTAAGCCTTTATATAGGGCAGATTTTTAACAGTACAACTTGAACACACAATATTTTTAAAATCATCTATGACTAATGGCCAGGTGTGACGCTAGAAATTTAGCACTCGCGAAATTAATACGTCACTAGTGACTAGAGATTGCACTTTAAGTGTAATTTCACGCTAAAGATTTTTATCCCTGAAATCGAACATTTTGCTCCTACCGGGCTAAAGTATGGTACAGGGCTATAAACGGTATTTTAATTTCAAATCGTCAAAACTAGGAGTAAAAGAGAGGATGAAACAGGTATTTTTAATGTCTTAAATACCAAAATTCGCTACTAGAATGTGCTAATCTTCAATCTTCACGACATGATAAAATGCTTTAGCGTCAAAATTTTACATTGCTTGAACTATATATTTGTTTTATTTAAAATCAATGCTTGTAGATCTAGCTTGTGATATACTTCAACAAGTTTTTCGTAAAATCAGCTGACAAGTAAACAAACACTATAAAGTATTTTTAGGTTAACACGAAGAATCATTTTGTGTGCTACACTTACACCATTTCCTAATGAAGATGTTGAGGATAACGAAATGCTGCTGCTACCTGTCTCTGCGGACCGGCACGCTGCTGATAGCCTGCGCTATGTTCGTGTTCGGCGCGATCAACCTGTTGGCGATATTCGTGGACAACCGGCTAGAAGGCGACCCAGTAACCTACAAGACTGCGATATTCATCTGCTACACCTTCTACTTAGTCGTAGGCCCGGTTGTCGTGTACGGGGTCATCGATAAAAGTGGCCTCGCCATCAAAATCGCAGCCGTTTTCGTTTTCTTCGCTTACCTCTTGTCTGTGGGGTTGTTGCTGGAACACTTGCTGAGTACGAAGAAGTATTTTATAATCGCTCTCATCCCCGTTGTGTTCGCGTTGAACATCTACTTCGGAATCGTTTTGTGGAGCTACTCCAACCATCTAAGTGAGTGATGATGATGATGATGATGATGATGATGAGTGAAGGTTTTAGTTTTAGACGACTATAAAACATTACAGTTAGTAAGTTAAACTTCAGAAGCTCATGAAATTTATCACTGACTTTGTACCTAAAATATTGTTATTTCTTATAGTCTCATACATAGGGTTAAGCGTGATTTTCGATAATATTTTAAATACGATAGGTGACAATATTCAACTAGAGCAATTATACACAATTGAAAACAGTACGTTGGCTCTCATATACAATCTTTATATCTGTAATATGTCTAATTTTTACCATGCTTAATAAAGTAATGTAGTTTGTACTTATTGTAGTGTAGTTTTCGGCCATGTTTCGTCTGCAGTTCTGGTCTCCTTGTTTCGAGTATATAGTGATTTACACTATGAAAAAAAAAATTATTATATTTTACATAGGTGTCTTTCAAGTTTTTGTTCTTGTCCTGATATTTGTAATGGTTCATCTTTTTTAAATTAGTGTAACATTATTAATATTCAAACATAACTTTAAGGTTGAAGGCTTTGCCAGTTTTTAAAAACGTTATGTAAGTAATTACAATTTTTGTCTATTCGAATTTTTAACAGTCCTTTGAGGTTCGAAGAACAGTATTCAAGTTTCACTCATTTGGAAACATATATAATCTGAGTGAAACGAAAATTTCCTGTACGTGATTACTTCTTCATGTCTCAAAAACGTTTTCGGAAACAGATTATCAGATGAATTATAAATGTATGTATTTATTTCTTCATCCAGATGAAACTATAATGCCACTGTAGTGGACTAACCGATTACGGTATTTTTGTTGTTAATGGGATGGAATGGTTTATAGCTCCATAAAATACATCCAGTCGTAAAACTTTCTAAAGAGTTTTGGATCCCTTAATCCTTTTGGAAGAATTATCTCTGTTTAGTAAAATATATACAACATTAAAAAAAACTGGAAATTCTTTGACAACGCTGGTTTTAATTTTTACGGATTCCTGTGTAGCATTTACTTCGTTTTCTTCTCAAATTTTTTAAATAATTATTATATATTTTTTGAGAATTAATGAATATCAATACATTAACAATACATTTTATAATGTTCTTAATTTTCTCAATTTACGATAGGAATCTGAATTAGTTTAATAATTATGAAGGAATAATTACTTAACAAAGTTTGATATTTAAATTATTCTATTAAATACATTTATCAGTTTAATCTATTTTAATCAAAAGCTTACACTTTGCGTCGCTGGTACACTACTGATAACAATGTGTTATACGACATATAAGCTCTTTTTCTGTCCGTTTGGTTGGAATTTAATTAAACAGTTCTATAATTTTCATTATCTTTCAAATGGGAAAATATGTTTACACCATCCGAAGGCAACAATAAATTTATTACAAAGAAAAAGTTCTACTTGACTTCATTCTGGTAATATATATAATGTAGTAACGTCTCTAACTCACTATACTGTAATATATTAAGTAAAAAGACATTTTTAGAAGTGGTTGAGAGCAAAAGGGAGTTTTAAATTATATGGGTGACGTGTCTCATAAAAACATTATAATAATAATAATTTATAATAATAATAATAATAATAATAATAATAATAATAATAATACAATTAACCTTATTTATAATAACAGTTCTTATAATAATTTTAATTACTTTCATTTATTTTCTTCTTCGATTTCTTGTATATTGTTTGTATTGTATTCAATAGTCTTGTCTCTAACTCACCTCGAATGTAGGGGGTTCATTGAAGTGGACGGGAGGAGGGACAATGTATTTGTCGGCTTTGGACTCGGAAGTGCCCAGTTCAATGACCTTCAAATATAATGTGACTAAGGGAGGGTTTGGTTCACCGGGCACAGCTGTTCACTAGATTCCGTTCAACATATCACATTGATAGAAGTTCACTCGTGGAAAATATGTAATCATTTCTCTTACAGGACGATCAGTTTTCAATGATCGCTCCACATAACGTAGATTAGAGGTAGTGAGGTATGAGAAGAAGCTTGAGTTTGAAGTTTCAACAGAGGAGGGGAAGACATCATTGATGACGTGGAAGTAAACAAAGCCATGTGATTACGCTACTAGTCTGGTAGATAAAAAAACTAAACCAAAACAAAATGTGGGTTGATGCTAGAAACAATGTTTTGCTCTTTGAATAACAATAAATAAATAGGTGACATGTTTTTTCTTTAGCATGTAACACATGACTGACACAAGAAATTTGTTGTTGAATCGGTTGATCATATGTAAATATTTATTTCCCCTCCTGGAAAAATCCGAGTTCATCTGGGTTTGTTTGTAAACACCCAAGCTTCTTCTCATACCTCACTACCTCTACATGTGTATTAGCCTTTGTTGTTACTGGAAACAACCATGGGTTGCATAAAGAATGCAAAGACATTATTTTTATACCTATAATCGCGGGCACCAAATAGGGCGGGTGAGTGAATGCGCTGATGTCGAAATTATTGATTATTGTTTGTTTACGTAATTTATATGACCATATGTTACAGTAAACACAAATTTACAAATAAAAGGCCCTGTAATACCTAATAAAATAGGTGTAAAATAGGTATAAAAGGCCCTGTAATATAAAATAGGTATATGTGACTTATTTACACTATAAACGGTGGACGCTCATATTATGCATTGAATGTTAACTATGCATTGGCTGTTAACTTTATTTATACAGTAATAAAACAAAGCCACCTTCACAATTCACCCATCAGTGCCGGAGTCATTCTGTGGTGAAGTCACATTGGGTGCGTTTAGCAGCACCATTGATAGTTTAAGGGGGCACTCCACCTTATAAAAACATTTTTATTTTATTTTTAAAGCAAAGTTAATTATTTTATTTTTTATAAGTGAGTATCAGTTATGGGTAACTTTATCTATAATTTTTGGCCCCCACCCCCCTCCCCTCCTTGGGATTAATTTTTACGGAAAAAAACTAAGATTCACTATGGCAGACATAACTCAAGTTGTATTTGAGATAGCCTCATAATTTATTTTTTATTTTGAAGTGTACATTTCATTGTACAACCTCTAGTATGGATATTAAATTATGTAAGATAATTCTGTAAAAAATATTATTTACTTTTCGTATGAGATATTTTAACAAAATTCTTTTTTGTCACTTAAAAAATGTTTTTTGAAGGAACTAATGTAAATCCATACTACAGGTTTACAATGAAATGTCCTCTTCAAAATAAAAAAATTATACGGCTATCTTTAATACAACTTGAGTTATGTCCGCCATAAAAAAATGAAAACACGTAAAAACCAAACTTTCGGAAAACAGCCGAGAAAGAGACACAGTTAGATAGCGAATGTATGTTAGCTGTGAGCCTCAACTAAGTGTTAGCGTTTCGTTTATAGATGAAATAAACAAGTTATATATACATTTTACCTATTCTTATCATATATCAAAAATTGTTCAGAAAAGTACAAGGTACAAAATTAGGCAAAAATGTTTTAGTTAATTTTTGCCATTTTCATAGATTTTAGGGTGGAGTGCCCCCTTAAATAACTAGATGCAGCGTGTATGTTTTATTATTCTCACTCACCGATGATTCAACTGTCACTGTAGTCCGTAACAGTGAATCTAAAAGGAAATCTTGACAATTAACAATTACTACACTTCCGTTCAGGTTACTGGCCGGACCCACAGTAAAATTATTTATCGGTTGATTCCCAACTCCCAACAACGTAATGATCGGTAGAGAAAGTAAAATCCACCACTATCACTATAATTAGGTATAATATAGTGATACCTATCGGTTGAGGTATAATTACTCAACGGTGAATGCGGGGCTAGACGTTCGAAATATACGGGCACGCCATAGCCGTTTCTAGAGATTGCTGTTAACTCACAGACACTGTTATCATGAAATGAATAGAATATTAATACGTACTACTTAATATATGGTTATCATTGTTCACTGAGGCCGCTTACCCATGAGTTACTCTATGCCTGCCTATGCAACGACGTCGGCTGCTCTCGTTCGTTTTGGTTTTGTTTTGCAAATTTGCATTGTGCAGGGTTTGCAGTTGAACTTTATAGGTTAGGTGAACTTACAATTATTGTTGAGTCAAAACTTGATAATGCACAATGTTTTTTTATTTGAACTGAATTTTAATAAATAATTTGGTAATAATTGAAATACGTTAATGCTCTATAGAAGTGGCAAGTGTTAATTTAACGACATTACATATCTGAGCGGTAACTTAGCAGATTTTCAACAGTACAACTTGGACACACAATATTTTTAAGATCAATCTATGACTAGATATGATCTATCTATGATCTATCTATCATAGATCATGGTCAGGTAGAAGCCATTAGCCTAGAACCATTAGACACCATAGAAATGCATTCATTAATAAATTTGCTCCAATTGGTCAGAGCTAATTGCATACATAAAGGATTCCGCTCCACATATTCTTTAAGGCGGTTTATTGAAAAGAGCAAACACAATGTTCTGGTAGAACATAACTATTTTAATTTGTGTCACAGATGTTCAAGCACCAAAGAAGGATTCAAATCAAATGATTTTCAGCAACTTTTGGACAATGCAGCAACATTTGAAAATGAAACTGATGACAATTGGACGCCGGACAATGCTTGGGCAACTTCGCCTTATCCAAAAGGCACCGTTAACCACCGTCTACAGTCTAGTCACGCACTAAGACCAAGAATCGATCCTAGACAAACCTCTTTGATTCTGTTCCCTGGTGAAGGAAGCCAATATGTTGGTATGGGAGCAAATTTGATTTCTTTTCCTGGGGTTAAGGACATATTTTCTGCTGCTAATGAAATCTTAAACTATGATCTACTCTCGTTGTGCCTCCAAGGCCCAAAGTCAAAATTAGACCAAACTAAATATGCTCAAGTTGCTGTGATGGTTTCTTCATTGGCTGCGTTGGAAAAATTGAGAGAAGAAAGACCGTCTAGTGTTGAATGTTGTATCGCGACTGGTGGCTTTGGTGTTGGTGAAATAACAGCACTTACTTTTGCAGGTGTATTTTCTTTTGAAAGAGGTAAATAGAATAAAAAGCCTAAAATTAGTGTAGGGTAGGCGAAGATTGATTAACTGATCCATTAGGCTAATCAGGGACTACTTTGATTCCAGATGCTTCATTTTCGAAACTGTCCCATTCCCTGGCACATATTGAAAAGTTCTGATAGCCTATTTTATTTATGTTTTGCTTGTAACTACACTGGTCCATTAACACTAACAACATTACTACTGCTTATCTCTCACTAATCTGTTTTAAAGAGGGATAACTGGTTGTATGATTTTTTCCTAATAACTCAATGGATACTGGTAATAAGTAGGCCATATAGTTTGCTATCAGAGTTTCATTACCATATCTAATAACTGTATTTATCTAGCTATATTTTTGTGAAAAAAGTTACAGTAGATGCCCTCTAGTTCGGCCACCTCGGGACCGGACCACCAACCGGACTACGAAATGGCCGGACTATCCGGATGTACTATCAAAATGTTAAATAACCCTATTAAATTCATTACCTATGCTTTAAAATCAACAAAACACGTTATTTAAACATGTTTAGAGTGTTTAATTGCCATAGAAAATATTTTGACATCTTAGTGTTGAACTGTCATATTGCGTCATTCGTAGAAAGGTACGTTTTTTACCGATACTGAAATGAGGATATGAAGTGAACAGAAAAACTCATTACATACTGTAAAAACACATTAGAAATTTTTTCCATCAAACTAATTTACACGTACAGTATTACTTGAATCATAACCTAATACCTACAAATTACATGAAATCTGTTATTTTCTTTTGTTATGCAAAAGTTTTTAGGCCTACTAAGTGTTTGTTTCATTATCACAGACGTGTGATTACTTTTCCCCCATTTTAGAAAATATATTTCTCAAAGTAAATTTGTACACGTACAACTTACAATTACTCACAACGTTCACTCACGAAAACCGCACACACGAAATCCCAGATCAAATCTTACTGTACAGTCCTTTGATTTAAAGGATAACAACATTGATTGTTAGTTGAGGTCAAGTGTGCCTATCAGTTACAAGCGTGCCCGTAAACTAAACTGACATAAATAGTTTCCTTCTATGGCTGGAAACTAAACATTCAGAAAAAATCCTGTCGAAGGTCATTCCCACACGGTGCGGCGTGACGATATGACGGGTATTAGCAGGGCTTGTAACAGGTTATTTTTTTGCTCTTGGTTATTTTTTGTTATTTTTTTGGAATTTGGTTATTTTTGTTATTTTTTTTGGAATTTTGGTTATTTTTTTATTTTTTTCAACCTCAAGAACTGCAACAAGCCCTGTTTACAGTATTCATCTGTCAGACAATCTTGTAGCAGCATCGCGGCAGACGAATCTCATCATCCTAAAATGTGTGAAAACTAAGTCTCGTCGTCTAATCTAGGCAGATTTGTGATTAATCTGTCGAGATTTTCTTTTTTACCAAGGTTAAGAATGTATTATCCCCAATATAATGCCGGTTTTCTAATTTTTAGCAGCATTTTTTTTGTACAAAAGGTTATTTTTTGGTTTTTTTTCTTATTTGAGTTATTTTTTATATTTTTTTCAACCTCAAGAACTGTTACAAGCCCTGTATTAGTCACCCTCCTAGGATCGGCCGAACCATCCGGCGGCCGATCCAACCGAAGCCGAAATAGAGAGCGTCTACTGTAGAATGAACTGGAGTCCTATGCCTTTTAGACATTTAGGCTATCCTACGCTATATTGACATATAAGTAGGCTAACTACCAACCAGATAATATAAATCATCACAGGATGCCACTTGACATTCATTATTACAAATTACCTACACAAGAGTGTTGTAGAGAATAGTTGGAATCTAGAAAAGGAAAGTAGGTAGTTAGAGCTTTATGTACTTTAAGGATTAGTGACACAGCCTACTGTTTGATTTTATATTAAACCATGGCCTTCTCTAGTATTAAGGCCGCGGTCTTTGAACTGGCAATCCTTGGGTTTTTCGCATTGTATAAAAACTTACAGATTCAGCTGATTTCAAGCAATCAGAATTTATTGTCATGAGAGATTGGTTGTTGGGCTATTAATTAACAATCCTGTCTAAGGAACATGCCAACTTTAGTCAGTAAAAAGGCTACAAGATCGCGCCACTATCATCACGATCATCACACTCATCCTTCACTCATATTCAGGGTAACGTCCTCCATGAGGTACCTGTCTTAATAAAGTGATAAAGTGATAAAGAGTATGGATGAACAAATCAGCCCAACCCTTAGGCGGGATGATGCCATTTACTTGCACTCAGCCTTTTTACTAGAGATAGATATAAATAAACTAACTTAATGTTTACACACTCAAAAACTGTGCAGTCTGACTATATTTTCGTTGCAGCTGTTCGTCTGGCCCAGCTAAGAGGAGAAGCTATGGAAACAGCCAGTGAAATGGAACCTGGAGGCATGATGATGGTGATGTACAATGTGACTACAAAATTTCATGAAATTCTCACTAAGGCCAAGGAATATGCGAGTGAGCAAGGTGTAGAGAAACCTATTTGTGAAGTGGCACAATATTTGTTTCCTCATTGTAAAGTGATCGCTGGTCACATTCAGGTAATTTTGATTTCCTCTGTTTCCCCTTTTTAACCTAGGGGTGTTCCATGAATTTTATAATCTGAAAATTAGGGGGAAGGATCCAAATTGAAAATGGTGGTAAGATGACTTTTCTGGGGGTTGGGTGGGAAATGGCTCCCAGTGATATAATCACAAATTTCCTGTGGTATATTGAGCTATTGGCAACACCCGTACAATGTCTCAGGCTTGGGTCCATGATAACTTTTGGTTTTGGGACACCTTGAGACCAAAAATATTAACTGTTAAAAGTTTTATGTACCTATGTGTTGGCGATCTGGTCGAAATGTTTGTCCGATTTCCTTCACATTTGGTAGGAATATTCCTTTCTACAATATCTAGGACAAGTTCGTTGGGCAAAAAAACAGAACACCTATAATCCCAGTTTTGGGGGATAACTTAAATGACCCAAATTTATGGGCTTTGGGCTGAAAGAGGGCAATATAAGTATTAATGTATATTTTGTCAAAGAAAATAAAAATACAAAAATCTTAAGTCCACTCCCAAGGTCATTGCAACAAAAATAACCGATTTATGAATAAAAATGTAAATTTACTTTCAATTTGTAGGTGAGATGTGGTCCATCGGGCTGCACCGATGGTCATTGCAGCTCTACGGACCACATCTCACCTACAGTATGTGATATCGGCGCACGGACCTCAACACCATCGTTGTATTTTACTTTCAATCGCGGGCAGCAAATACGGCGGGTGAGTGAGTGCGCTATTAGCAAAATTATAATTTTAATTTGTTTGGGTAGTTAATCAAATATATCATCCTATGGTAAAGTAAACAGAAATTTACACGTAAAAGACCCTGAGAAATGTAAACAAAGCTTTGACAGTTCAACAAAAACATTTCATTCAGTCATTTCAGCTGAGATTTAGCAGGAAATTTTATGAGTTTACAGTTCTTGTCACCAGCCGTATTTCGTGCACTATACACTAACGCAGTTTGTTGTCTTATAAATATTTTGCACTCTAGTGCCCACAATTATCATTCAATTTACTTTAAATTTAGTGCAGATATTATTTCTTATGATCTGATTGGCTGGAAATATTCGGAAGTCCGTATCCTCATTTTAGGGGGGATTAAAGGCCGTAATTACAATTACGGGTTTTTGAATCAGCTTAATCGTTAAAATAGACAATTTAAGCCCTGAAATTGAAATTTGCTCCGTCATGTCAACATGATGCATGAGTAGGCTACTTGTTTTTTTCAGGGTTTTAATAATTTTTAATTATACAGGAGACCCCCTCTTAACTGAATTCATTTTAACCGACGATCGGATTATCCGCCCTTGCTGGTCAAATATTAAAGATCATTTTAAACGACCCTGTTTTGAGAACAGTTCGGTTTAACCACCCTTATCTAGGAATTGCGGCATTTCCGTTCCCATACCCGGTGATGGGAATGTTACGCTCATCTCTACAGGTTACTAAGGATTAACACGTTCGCTACCGAGCGTCACATATGTGTGACGCACGGGTGTTCGTAGTGTACCAATTGTGAATTATATACTTCCAGAATAGACCAATGTAAAAAAAAGTCGTACCTCCAGACCAAAATCTTTTTGTCAATTTCAATAGCCATTATGGTTTAGAATAACAATAAACAACTTGTGATGTATTTATAAAAAAGAATTGTGCATTTTTATGGAATTTTATTTTGCGTCACATATATGTGACGTCAGTCTATAGCGTAGATCTACGGTTGAAACTATATAATATGAATCTTACTACTGACCAATTGTCACACATGTGTGACTGAAAGATAAAATATGTTTTATCACACTGTATTGGTAAAAACAATAAACAAACACTGTTCCGTTAAAAATTGTTTGTTTATTCAAAGAGATAAGAATAAAAAGGTTTTGATAAACATTAGTATTTATGACGAAAAAATGAAAACAATAAGTGAAAAATTTTGTTCAATACTAAAAAATCTAAATATATTGGTCAACCTGTAAAATATTTTAACAGACATAAAAATTACGCAAAAAGGTGTACACAATTAATATAAAATATTGATAAGATAAATGCTGCCCAACAATTGTGTACGATTTTACATTACTCTTACTGAAAAAATGGTACTGGGAAAAGCTTATCATACTACAAAAAAAGATAAAAAGTTAAAATATACATGAGTATTAATATAAATGAGAGAAAAAACAACAAATGACACAAGACTTCCTCTTCCTGACTTTTCGTGTTTTACGTTCTTCATCCATCATTGAACAGCACAGGACACAGTTATAACACAAACGAATGACAATAAGGTTAGGTTAGAAACAAGTGAACTGCCACTGTCTAGACTGTGGACTTTGGTACAAAAAGCAGGCTGGCCAAAACACACCTGGAGTCAAAACGAAATATTTCACGTTTGGGCCAAGCGACCAGTATATGTGACAGACATTCCTGTAGCCCGATGTGCAATATAAAGACGATCAAATAGACTGACAGGCAGCCAAAGCATATTTAGTAACAACAGGATCGAGTCACAAATATGTGACGTCGGGCTGTGGTTATCGCCCCATGCGTCACACATACGTGACGTCGGTCTATAGCGAAAACCGGAGCGTCACAAATACGTGACGTCGGTCTATACAGAAAGTCCAAATTTAGAGTCGGTAGCGAACGTGTTAAAATATTTTTAGTACAGAATTCATTAATTTATTAAAATGAACACTAGACGGATTTCTATGCACATAGTACAATAAGGGTCTGTGAGATTTTGTTTTCATATCCGGAAACCATTATCTCATCCATCAATAGAGTAAACATCACTTAGGCTCCTTTATTTTATTTTCATCTGCCCAAAAAAGTAAAGAGGGCTCAGTTATCTTTATTTTGATGCCAAAACTACCCATAATTTTTAGAAAACCATAGGTCTGACACCCATCAACCTTATTGTTAAATTAAAGGTCTTGAAAAGAAAATCCCAGGAAAAGTTTTAGTTTTTTTGCTAAAATCTTCAGGCACGAATTAAAAGAAAAGAGCTGATCAGTTGATACGTTTTTATTTACAATTATTTGTTTACTTTTTCCAGCGAAATGGGACACCCATCAGCTAGTAGTTTTGAAAACCGAAAAAGATCCTTATTCCTTCGGCTTACATTGTTTTCATGTACAGTAGCCAGTCAATTTAAATAAAACTGTTATACTAAAAGGTTGTCAACACTTCTTGGCCTATCCAAAAAAAAGGGAAAAATTACATTTCCATCACTTGTGAGCAATCTTAATTTAGGTTTTAGCTAGTTTTGTAACCAACAACTTACTTTCTTGTTTTCACAATTACTTTCATAGTCTGTTGCGAAACAGTTGAAAATTCATGATTTTTTATTTATTTCCTTTAAAATCTCATCCAAATACTCTTTGTTTTAGTGTCTCGACTTCATTAACAAGAATTATAGGCAATTAAAGCTGGACAAAGTGCGTCGTCTTAATGTTGCTGGTGCTCATTACACAAGTTTGATGCGACCAGCTGCTATGACTTTCAAGAAGTACGTGGAACGATCCAACTTAAACGATCCAGTGATTGCTGTGCATTCTACGACAAATGGGAAGGTAGCAGAAGCACTTGATTTGTTTTAAATTTCAACATGTTAAATACCATCTAGCCTATTGGATGTCGGCTTTTGTAAATTGATTTCCACAGCCTAAATTTTATATGGAGGTTATTGCTTAGATGAACGTGTGAATACCTCATCAACCCATTACCAAACATTTTGGTCTTAAAAGATAAATTCTATTTAATCTGTGGTCTAATAGTGCAATATCTTTCACATTAGCCTATAAATCTTAAGGCTGTTTCACTCTATTTTCCCTTTCTGCATCACAAATTGATTCAAGCCCCTGAATTCTTGTCAATAATTGTTTTGATTACGACCCAGTAGAATGACAGTTTAAGGCAACGATTAAAATACTGTTGTCTGTTTTTAGACATACTCTGACAAAAAGGATGTCGTCAGAAAACTACCAAAGCAGATGATGACACCCATCAGATGGGAACAGATGATGCACATTCTGTATGAACGACCGGCCAACCAACACTTTCCGTCAACATTTGAAGTGGGACCAGGAAACTCCTTAAAAACAGTATTGAAAATGGTAAACGCAAAAGCATATGACAGTTGTTACAGTGTCTTTGATGCACCTACTGTTTGATATTGATGTTAAGTATTTTTTACGTCTAGATAAATATATGTGTACATATTTCTTGTTTTATTTATTGTTTTCCTCTAGTGTCTTGCAGAAGAACTTCTCCTATCCATGGCATTAAATAATACCCCCTTTGCAGTAGACCTGCATACTTAGCAAATTTCAAATTCATAAAACATACTTTTATCCGACACAAGAGAGATATTACATGACTTTATGACTACAACATAGAAAATGAGTGTGCAGGTATGCTGTAACAAGTATGAAATGGTTTGTTTTAAATTCAATAGCCAGTAGATCTGAACCAGCGAGGACATAATAAAATAGAGAAGACAAGCGCCTTTACCCAATGCATTAAAAGTGGGGCCAAGTCCGCCATCTTGGACCGATCGACAGCCTGAAATCTCCGGTGCGCGAGCTCTGTCCGTGGTCAAGTCCCACCACAAATACACGGTCATTATAGACAGTATTAGTTGAAGAATATTTTTGAAATTTTGCATTATTATAGTATAGAATCTGAGGACTGCGATAGTAATAGTTAAAAATTAATAATAATTGTATTAAACGGTTTACAAATGTTTTATAATACACTTGTAGCTGTGTTGTTCAAAACCAGACATGAAAAAGTTGGTCTGTGAGAAAGTTTTTTATTTTTTGGTCAGAGACGTTTTGTCTGCGAGAAAGTTGTAGATAAACAACCAAATTAATTTTTTTACTTAAACTTTTTTTCTATTGTGTTTGGTTTCATCAGGAAGCAAGGTATAATAATGCGGTAAAAGTGTCTTTGACGTCCACTACCGTCGCACAGTGGGGCAAAACGCGAGAAACGTGGAATAAATTATTTACAAGTACAAAATTGGTAGTTTATGAGTGAGATTGTTTCTTATTAAGACTATTTTAAAGCTTTAAACCAATATAATGTCGCCGTGGATATAATAAAATAGAGAAGCTACCCATAGCGGGGTGTGTCGCCGCCGCGCGCCCGACGAGCATAAATAGTGCTGTGTTTGTTTGTCCCCGACAAAGTAATTTTCGTTTTTATTTTATATTTACTGTACATAATGGGTTTCGCTGAATTTATATAAATATATGTTTTTGCTATATGTTTTCAATCGCCTTAGGTTAAAACAAGTAGCAAATAAAATTAATTTTAAGGAGTACTCAGTTTTTATCCTGGGATTAGTACTGGTATTATATTTTTTAAATTAATAATTCATTGCATTTCACTAAAGAATCAACTAGTTTTGGTTAAATATATCTATGTTCGTAACATCCTTGAAGTTTTACCATTGATGATTATGGGTATTAAATAATTCAACTATGCTTTAATAAAAAAAATGATGTGATGAGTGAGCCTGGGCTTAGCCTTTTATAGCTATAGATTAACAGAAATGATAGATATGTTTTATTAAATCACGTGTTTTAATAATTAATAATATTATTACGACGTATGATCACGATAAACTAAAATTAGACCATATATTTTGCAAATAAGCGATTAAATTATTGCACTTGTAAAGGGAATGAGTTTGCAGGTTTGCTGCCTCGAGATGTAAAAACCGAGGATTTTAGGCTTATATACAATATATTGAGGGCTGCCATACCTCTTGGTGTGCCCTCCCCATCAAGGAATTTTCGAAAACTTTAAACTACAGCTCTAGACATTTAGTTTAAACTTTATGACTTGAACGTCTGTCGTAGGGAACATCAGGTCATGAACAGTTTGAAACTTGCCACAACTGGGACCCTTTATTTGTTGTAATCATTGAAGTTGGCTAGTGTGGTGAATCAGTTGTCAGGTGAGGCACGACCATCTCAACATAATACTTGTTTAAAAAAGTCATTCCGAATGTAGTGGCCCAGGCCCAATGCTAAAATACCCCGTTGCAGCAGACCTGCATACTCAGCGAATTTCAAATTCAAAAGAACGTATAGTTCAAGCCAACATAGCGCGAGATTTGACATGTTTTTGTAAGCTCCATAAGAATAACATCGGGAATGAATATGCAGGTTTGCTGCCACAAAAATGAAAATATTGGTGATTTTAGACTATTAAACATTAGATCTCATCTAGATGAATCACAAACCAAGTTTTCACCAGATATGTTGGGAAATAAGCGAGATAGAGAATTTTACTTATTTCCCATAAGGTTACATAAGGTACATAAGGTACATTGGGAAAACGTACTGCATTTACCACTTTCAATATCACGGTAACTAATGGACATAAAGCAGTGATTCAAAATACTAAATTAATTGTTTGTTTTTTGAGCTGAATTCAATGGTGCCAACAAAAATTGGATACATTTTGTTTTTGCATGTAAAAAACTCAAAAAACTCATTTTTGGGGGGTTTATTCCCCTTTACCCCCCCTTTTCATGGTCCGATCGGGCTGGTTCATGAACTCGTTTGAGTGATTACCACTTTACACGTCTGTACCAAATTTCGTGAAGATCGGACCATATTTACGTCCGCTATCGTGTTAACGCAGACATATATATGTATACTAGAGGCTTAAAGGGGCTATAATAGCCCCTAAGCTTAATCCTTCTTTATTATAGTACAAAATACCTTCTTAGAAAATAGGCTTTTGGATCCACAAAATTATGATTATATCTAGCATTTCATTTTAAGTAAACAAAGCAGACCTTTTTACAACCCAATAGTCTTTAAATGACAGCTATTTTACGTTATTTCTCATTTTATAGTAAGCTAAAAGCAATTTCAGTATTTTTCAGGAGTCCCTGGGATGGAGACCTTCAATTTCAGCCCCCTCCCATCATCCTGCGACCTTCCAAACGCCCACAATTTCGGCGCAAAAATTTCCCCTTCGTAATTATATATATATATATCATTTGGTATTAAATCTGCATCGTTATAACATAAACTAAACAAACGTACTTAACTTTTTATAATTTTAAATTATGAAAAAACTTAAACCTTTAATTATTATAAAATCAGAAAATCTTGAATTTAAAATATTTTTTATTATAGTACATTGAACGTACATAGTTAGAGTAGGATGAATGAATAATGAATGAATATAGAGATTTTTTCCAGAAAATTACAAAAATTTACATTGCAAAAAATAAAATTATCTGTACTTGCATTGAAATAACAAAAAAGTCCTTGATGCTTCTTGATGTATTAAAAAGTAAATAAATAAATAAGTTACATGCAATGAATACAAGTACCATATAAAATTCACCTAAGTTATATTAGCTTTTTACAAATTTAAGCATAAAATCCAGCTGTGCTGAAAACATTGTCAATGAACATCTGTTTTAGTGTAGCACTTGTAGCAAAGGAAAAGTTTTGGTGCAATATTGCAACTGGAAGTTCACTTGTGCAGCTTAAAATATTACTCAGGGGCTTTTCCAAATTGATTATCTATTAACAGAGAGAGGATGTGTCATGGATGCGGCCTGTTAAATAGTCTTAGATTTTCTTATGAAATAATATTTACAAAGAAAAATAGGTGATTTTTTGAATAGCCAGTACAACTTGCTGCAAGTCAGCAGCTGAAAAGAGAGATCGTTTCATATTGCGGTCAAAACTTATAAAAGGTGTTTCCTCATTGGCCCAGGAAAAAATGAACAAGCAGTTAAACAAACTAAAAAACATGTAAATCAAGAAATAAAATCAAATTAAACTGTGACAGCTATGTAGAAAGGTTGAATGAAAATAAAAAATTCTAAAAATAGGCGATATTGTAAACATTCTATAACCTATAACAACGTTGTAAACAAACGCAACGTGGCGATTTGACAGTTCTGAGAAAATGTAAACAGACACCATGTGTAACCAACAATATTTTCAATGTGACTTGTATACAATTTTTTGATGAGATGATTAGTGCATGCTTTGGACAACTTAGGTGAATCCTACTCTAACTACATTTTGAAGAAAATCCCACATGTCAACATCTACCATATGGCTTTGAATCAAGCATTAGCACATGTTTAATGTAAACAAAGCAGGCGTTTTTCAATCTTTTCAATCCCAATGCATTTTAAATGGAAGATATTTTTTGTTATTTCTCATTTTCTGGTAGATTTGGACATAATCTGATATTTTTCCCGACCCCCTGGGACCAAGACCTTTAATTTGAGCCCTCTCCCATCATTCTGCGAGCTGTCAAACTCTCACAATTTTGATAGAAAAAAATCGCTTACAGAATTAATAATTTAGAAGATATAAATTTGAATGAAAGGTGTTTTTGCTTCTGGGGACCCCAAAACGAAAAAAATATCATGGTCTGGGTCTTAGGTCTCACCTGTAGTACTACGGTAACAGCTTCTTCCCTATAGGGGAAATTCGCTAATAGCACAAGTTTTATGGGCAGACTGGGCCACGATATTTGATATGATCTGTACTACCAATCAAGGAGTCTACTCAAGGCCACACAGTGCGGCCTTGGTCTACTGCGGTTCCAGGCAAGGCCGCACTGAAAAGTGCAACCTTGCTCCAGGGCGGAAGGAATTCAGGGGGTACCTAGTGGCCCTCCCCCAAATTTTAAAAAAAGGACGAAGTGCGGAATTTAAGCTAAGAAATAAGAGAACATTCGTAATAGTTATGGTAAAAATTAATTTTAACTGCATAGTTTTGTGACACAAATAATAAATGAATTGTCCTATTTTTGTTTCGTTCCACATAAAAGAGAGAAGAAAATATTGTTAACACAGAAGTGCAGTATGCTCGTCTGCTGACTTCAGTCAAGTCAACCGTGCCAACCATTTCCCAAAGTTGGGCCGACGGCCAACGGTGAGTGCCATTGGGGCATGGTGTATTAAAGAATAGCCAGTATAGAACCGTTGACTATGAATTCTTAGAAGAAGACAGAAAGGGACACGTTATGGAAGAGAATGAGTGGTCCCGCCGGTGATAAAGCGATGGTGCCACTTTTGTTTGTTAGTCCGATTGGAATCGTTGTATAACTGGCGCCAATTCTTGGGGCCCACGCCATCCATAAGACCAATGCTAAAATTAACATTGGTCTTATGGACGACGTGGGCCCCAAGAATCGGCGCCAGTTATAGCAGTTTACGGATCAAGCTGATTTTCCGATTTCAAGCAGCTGGTTTGGCAGTATATGTTATTGTTTTGTCTTGTTTATTTTCAAACATTCTTATTTTGACATTTCAGATAGTGAATAGAAGGGCGGACAACCATAGATAAAAAATACCCAGCAGAATGTGCTGGGTATTTTTTATCTATGGGACAACTATGCCAGCTTGAACTATTTCATGCACCAGCGCTAATTTCTCCTTTGTTTTTCGGCGGCTGAACTAAAAAAGTAACATTGGATGTCCCTACTAAGAGGATTCTGTATAAATTGATTAAAGTATTCAATCGATTATATTTATTTGATAAATTATAATCAGGACATTTTAATACATGGACGTTTTGAACAACTTATATTAATAATTCATAATATAAAAAATTCAGTCCTGAGCCGTATAAAATAACTACTATTTTAATACTTAAAAATAATAATCCTGCACATGGACGTTTTGAAACGACCTTCATTTCAATACTATGAAGATTGTAACTTAACGATTAACAGTAGCAGATTTAAAGAGGTTTAAATAATAATCAAACTTTTTCTGCAATATGTCTAATGTAATAGCGACTTCATCATATACCGAATTGCCTCTTTATTATTTGCTTGTATTCTTATCTTTTTAATAGGCCTCCCAGACGGAGATCGATGACGAGATTTATATTTTTTAATTTATTTATATTTCATTGATTTTTCATGACCATCTCTTTTCTATTACTTTAGAAAGACAAAACGAAAATCTATATTTTTGAGACATATAAGTAAGACACTTTACTCTTTGGTATATTTTATTTTACAGTGTGTCAAAATCAGCTGTGTCAACTGTTTTAACAGGTCAAAATAAAATAAACTGTGTGTGTGTATTGTTGTAGTGTATCTTTTTCTGTTTGACATCAATAACTAAATTTGTTATATCGTTCGTTAAACTTGTGTCTCGGTTGATCTCAGAGAATTTTAATATGTCATTTTCTTGCACGCATAATTTTTAAACATTTTCCAGAGTTTTCAACCCATTTAATCCTTCTTAAGGTAAGGTTTAGTTACGTAAATAATTCTTGATTTCCAACTTTCCAGTGTTATCCGGATAAGGGTGTATTTCGTAACATTTCCCCAGGATCAAATCACATTATATGAGGTTTTAAAGTTGAGTTATCCTCCTAAAATTTGAATTTGAATTATTTGCATTCCATCTGCCCTCAATATGCCACTAAAGAAAAGGCTGCTGGTATAAATCAAGTAATAGTCTAGCCTATTCTGGTTTTAAAAGATAGAGTTGTGAGAATAGAATAGGCTTGCCATAAAATAATTTATAGCTTAGCCTATAGGCAGCAGTGAAGCATAGGCCTACAGACATCTCTGAATTTGGAAAATTCAGAGATTCACGACTCGCACTCCCCCCTCCCCCACCCATCAAATAAGGCGCCTCCCCCTACATCCCCTCAGAATGATAATCAATCAGAACGCCTTTAGGCTCAAACACACTAAGATCGAGCATGTTCAGGGATTGTCGGCAGCTCTCGTGACTTCTCGGTCGTCTCCATGGGTGTTTTCGGAGCACACGATAACTTACCAATAACTGCAGTGTTTCTGCTTTTGTATTTTTACTCTAATTAAGTTATAGGATATTTTGACTGTTAAGGAATACAATTATTTTATTTATGATACCAAGATATTGAAAACTGGGGGTTAATTTGTTGGTTAACTTGTGGTGAAATGTGGGATAAAATGTGATTCTTGGTTAATTTAATTTGTATGGGGTATTAATTTTGCTTTCACTGTGCAACTGGAGAAGGTGATAACTTTGGCGATTCGTTACCTGCACCTTACGTTGCAGTGGTGCTTGATTTTAACTAAATCTTTGGAGTTTAATCTCATTTAGGCCTGCTCGTCAATTTCTGATGATCTAAAAGAGATCAATTCAGTGTGGCAAACGATACGCATGCGCACAGCGTCATACAGGACCACAGTGGAATTGAGGAGTAAGATAGTTAAGCAGACGATAGCAAGTTTTAGCGTGTCTGTTTATTTTAAGTAGCCTAATGTTTTATCGTGAATTAACAATAACAAAAAGTACTAATGTAACAGGGAAACGTTAAAAAATGCCACTGGCGTTGAAATGCACACAAAAATATTTTTTGTAATACTTTATTTTAATGAAATATTTAATATAATATTTAATGAAAAATAATTTCTTTATTTTTTACCTGACTAGGGCCTATGATAACTCTCTTAAATTTTCTCTCTTCCAGTGGCAGGCCTAATCTGAAAATAATTATGCAATGAATAGAGCAAAAATGTAACACCTTACTATTGTTTAGGCTACAGGTAATGTGACCAGACATCTCGTTGTCCCGAAAAACTCTCTTGGGATGCCCGTTTCATTGTTTTGGCATTTTAATCTTGCATAAAATACCTGTAACAAATTATTTTTAGTTTCAATTAATTACATAACCTTTCTTTGTAGGTATCCTTTTGCATTTTCATAGATCAAAGTAGTATGAATATTTCATTTAGGTTTAGTTTGTCAAGTTCCATTTCAAATTAAAGCAAGTCAAATTCTTTTAGAACTTCAAAGTTCCATTCCGCAAGTTCCACCGCTATATAGAAGTTCTACATTCTTTTATCGATTTTATAATATTTTATTAATTATAATTTTGATCATAATTACGGTAACTTACTTGGAGATATTAAATTTTTTAAATAATACTGATCCATTCTTGCAGAAAGAATGTTCGATGTTTTATATAGCCTAACGTGGTCTGTTGTCCTATCCACATTCTGCCTCAAAACTATGATACTTGATATTTGCAAAAATATCGGATGATATAAGTTGTGCATTGTCTACAGGCAGAGCAATATTTCCAAGCTTTGCCGCAGCATTCAGTAAGCAGCACCTCTCTCTCTCCTACCTCCTTTCAACCCCTTAAGCGCGGAGTAATTTGCTCCCCGCGTGATCGGTAGTGCACAGTTTAATTACACGATCAACACCAACATGCGGGGTTTTTTCAACGCGACAAACGCTGTTACATAGTTTTCTTATAGTATTCCTTCATAAATATTTGATATAATTATGTTCAGTCTAATGACTCTAATTTTGACAATCAGCTGATTATTTTGTTATTACTTTGTATGTTTTCATCTAAATAAAAAGAGATAAAAATTATGATTTAAACTGATATTTTATTTTATTAATTTACTAACATTTATTGGTGCCGAAACCCTAGGAATCATTTAATATGTCAAATAAATCTTTTTCACCAATCAAAACTAGATCCTGTACCAAAAAGGCACAGGAAATGAAAGAAATTGATAATCCCAAACTAGACCTAGATGTTAACTGTAAAATCTCTTAAACAGGAACATTATTTGTTCAATCCACAACTTTTGGAGGAGCTCACAGAAAAACTGTCCACAAATATGAAGCTTAATTGGGGAATGTTCGTTACATCGCAACAATCTGAAGTAAGTAAACCAGTAGGTCTCGATAGTTTTCCTAAGTGGCTGTCCTCAGTGGCGGAAGCAGCAACAGTGTGTGTACCTAGTCATGCCCCTATCAATGGAAGTAATTATAAAAGTTCAACAAGGAACGAGTCAGGCCAAAGGAACTTTGTATTACTCCATGAAGATGGTCGGGAAGTGTCAACAGTGAAACAGTGTCTTTGTTGCAAAAAAGATGGACATAGTTTGGCAAATTGTAAATATTTCCAGAAAATTGATATCCAGAAGCGATGGGAACTCGTAACAAAGTCTAAAGTTTGTTTTAAATGTTTGAAATTAGGACACCAAGCAACACAGTGCAGGAAAAAGGTAGCTTGTGGAGTGAACGGTTGTTCTTATCATCACCACAGACTGCTACATAACACTAATAAGCAAAAGAATGAAAGAAGTGAATATAGTCAGCCAACACAAAATTCACCTGAAACTGAACATATTGGATATCAAGATGAGTCCCTAGATAGAGTGCTTTTAAGAGTCCTTCCAGTAACGTTAATTGGAAATAAAGGAAAGAAAGTCAACACTTTTGCATTGATTGATGATGGCTCTACTATATCTGTCATAGAAAAAAGTTTGGCTGATGAACTTAATCTTAATGGACCGACAATACCCATTTCGTATTCTTGGACTGATGGGTCAACTTGCACAGAAATTGAGTCGAAAACAATTTCTATTACAGTTGTAAATGATGAAGGAGAGCAGCTTGTTCTTGACAATGTGAAAACCTTAAAAGAACTACACTTACCAACCCAGTCGATGAGCATAAATAAAACGAAGACAAAATGGCCTCATCTACAAGAATTGCCTGAAAAAGCTTTCAGTCGTGGTCGCCCTCGCCTCTTGATTGGTCATGAACACATTCACTTCACTGTTCCCACTAAAGTTGTGATAGGACCTGGAAATGCTCCCATAGCACTTAAATCAAAGCTTGGCTGGACAATAGATGGTCCTACCAGAAAGGAGAAATATCGGGAACGAGTTGACCAGGAATTCATTATGTTTAAAAGTGAAGTGGAAGATCTGAACTCAATGGTTAAGAAAAGCTTTGAAAGAGATTTTATCGAATGCCCAAGCGACATAGGTGCCGGTATGAAAAGCGAGGAAGAGATAAGAGCAGAAACCATAGTGGAAAACACATGCTTCCAAACACAAGATGGACGTTGGGAGATTGGTTTACTGTGGAATGAAGATAACCCTCATTTACCAGAAAGTCGTTCTGTGGCATGGCGTCGTATGAACTTTGTGACAAAGGACCTAGAGGAATGTGGTCAAAAGGGATTATAGAAGCCACTTATCCAGGTAAAGACGGCAAAGTTCGAGTTGTTGATGTCCGAACAACTGCTGGGGTATTCAGAAGACCTACAGCTAAACTTGTGAAACTTAATAAGTGAATTTTTGTGGCCCCGGAGAAATGTTACATAGTTTTCTTATAGTATTCCTTCATAAATATTTGATATAATTATGTTCAGTCTAATGACTCTAATTTTGACAATCAGCTGATTATTTTGTTATTACTTTGTATGTTTTCATCTAAATAAAAGAGATAGAAATTATGATTTAAACTGATATTTTATTTTATTAATTTACTAACAAACGCGATACTGCAGAACTCGTGGCGTGAACTCGTGGTAGTTCCAGAAAAATCCACCAGAGTGCAGCACCAAACGGTCTACAACTCGTCAGGGTCAACTGTACCTCTACAGTCGTAGAATGAAAAAAAGTAGCATATCAGTTGTACCAACAAAGTAACGAAATAAATTACCTGAGGACGTCAAATCCGAGTAAACTCGCGCGTCGCGCGGAAGGCACTTAGGTGTTCCACGAGATATCTCGTGCGTCGCGCTTAAGTACACAGAATACTACCACGAGCTAACCCGTGCGTCGCGGTTAAGGGGTTAATCACTAGGGGAGAGTGGGGTGGTTGTATACAGGGGCACTTTCATTCAGTATGAAATTTCCCGCATTTCAGGAGAGCAGGAAGCTAATCATTCATTCCACCTATAGGCTTCTACATGTAGTACTACTTCCTGTAAAAGTTTCAACTCTCCAAAGTCTTTCAATGGAGAGATATTTAACATTTAGGCCTACTGGTATTAGAGAAAAAAGTTTTTTTAACTAGGCCTATATAGAAAAAGGGAGGCTTAAGTAAAATCTAAATGCTTTTGCTATTATTAATGCATTATTAGATGCCTGTAGATATCCAATTCTAACTTATAAGTCTTTATTGTGATTTATAACATAACACTTGGGGCACTTTCATTCATTGAAACGGGGCAGTTTTATACAGTAATGGGACGGTTTTCAACATTATTTGTCTTTACTATTTACTAGTTTAAAATAATTTATCTTTGTAAAAAATATCATAAAAATACTTAGTATCAGCCTAAAGTTAAACTCAAAACATAGATTTTTTAATTTTTCCTATAAAGTAATATGGTTTAACAAAATAGCTCTCTAAAAATCGTATTTTTTAAGGCGTACTTTTGAGTTGAGATATCTCAAAAGTTCCAAAAAATTTTTATTTGTATACACAGGCAATGTAGGTTAGTTTGTATGATAAGTAAGACGTCCCAAAATTTGTACCAGCATCCTATTGCCCAGGAAACTCCCAGACACCCATTTGTCCTGTTTTCGTCAATTATCTGTCAAAATAATACTTCTTATAAATACTTTAGGCCTATAATTTAAAATTATATTAAATAACCTTTCCTTTGTTTCTTTCTTGGTTAAAAAATTAATCTTTCATATTTAAATAAAATCAAAAATATTAACATTACTTTAAGAGCTTCTTATCCTGTATTTTATTAAATTGTGAAATGAAGCCCCGCCTCCTGCACCAGCTATAATGTTGGCAGCCTGTATCACATTGAGTACCTGATGTTATAGCTACAAAACTCCAAAGAGCTGTTATAAAACGATTAAAATGAGTTGGAACTTGATGTCTGTTCTCAAAGCCAAAATTATGGTTGTTTTCAGGAGTGAACTTAAAATACACATATGACAACGTGAGCTTTACAAAATTTAAATAAACTAGAGGCTTGAAGGGACTAATAGCCCCTAAGCATAATCCTTCTTTACTACAGGTAGTACAAAATACCTTCTTAGAAAATAGGCTTTTGGATCCACAAAATTATGATTATTTCTAGCATTTGGTTTTAATTAAACAAAGCAGACCTTTTTATATCCTAATTGTTTTTAAATAACAGCTTTTTTATGTTATTTCTCATTTTATAGCAAGCTTAAAGCAATTTCAGTATTTTTCCCGAGTCCCTGAGATGGAGACCTTCAGTTTCAGCCCCCCCCCCCATCATCCTGCGACCTTCCAAACGCCAACAATTTCTTCGCAAAAATTTCGCTTACGTAATTATATATATGTATAGATCATTTGGTATTAAATCTGCATCGTTATAACATAAACTAAACAAACCTACTTAACTTTTATAATTTTAAATTATGAAAAACTCAAACTCTTAATTATTATAAAATCAGAAAATCTTAAATTTAAAATATTTTTGGTTATAGTACATTGAACGTGCATATTTAGCTACATTTTGAAAAGAATCCCACATGTCAACATCTACCATATGGCTTTGAATCAAGCATTAGCACCACATGTTTAATGTAAAAAAAGCAGACGTTTTTCAATCTTTTCAATTCCAATGCATTTTAAATGGAATATATTTTTTGTTATTTCTCATTTTCTGGTATATTTGGACATAATCTGCTATTTTTCCCAACCCCCTGGGGCCGAGACCTTTCATTTGAGCCATCACCTACCATCCTGCGAGCTGGTAAACTCTCACAATTGTGATTTAAAAAAATCGCTTACAGAATTAATAATATAGAAAGTTCATAAGATAAATAATTGCATTGACAGATGCATTATTGTTCTTTTCATATTATTTGCATTTTTCATTTAAAATCACCAAGTGAGATGGCTGTGAACCATCCCTGGGAACACATGGACCGTCTCTTCTCTGATTGATTCTTTCAGGGAACCAATAACAAAAAAAAGAATGAAATGAAAAAAAGTGGCATTCAAGGGAAGGAATTTCACTTTAAACACTCACTGAATAAAGTTGCCTATAGAAAATATTAATGTAACATTGAACATAGTAATCAAATTGTATCAGGAAAAATAAACAATCAGCGTGCCCAAAGAACACCCCTATGCAACCCAGAATTATACTTCCTTGGCTGTTTCAAAATATGGTCAATTTAGTGATAAAGAATTATTTAGTCTGGTCAAAAGTTAAAATTCATTATTTATTACTGCTAGAGAAAACATTGATTTACATGGCAATGATATTTAAAAGCAGGAAAATAAAAAAAGTAAAACTAAATTATTAATCATGCATTGAAAAATTTGCTTACAAAAAATGCTTATTTTGTAAAAAAATACAATTAAAAAAATTGAATTGGCTAATGTAAGAAAACAAGGCTTTAATGTAAAAAAATCATTGCTCTATAAAATATTTTCCTGAATTAAAATTGTATCTCAGAACGTTGATTTTTGGTGCATGGCTCTCTTCTCTCAAGAAATCAGTTTTTAACTTAGTGCATGTATGAGAAACAGTTTTTTTGTAGGGGGAATTTGGTAGTCTAGGTTTCCCCACCCCACAGCAATATCCTGTGAGGGTACTTCAGCCATTATTTTGTTTTTCTGTACAGCTACTGGAAAGGAAAGTAAACTTCCCTTTCATTATCCCTAAAAGACTTGCTACAACACTGCCTCCAATTGTGACAACTTCCGTTACTGTACCCAGTATTGGTACCTAAACTAGCAAAAGCCAGTTTAGGATCCCACTGGGGGAAGAAACCGTTCCTCTAGACATTTTTCATACCCATTTTCAGCCCATGACAGTCAGCCATTTTTTCATACCCATCTCAAAACAAAACATACGTCAGTTTTAAACCCTAATTACAATCCTAGGCTAAAAATGTGGTGTATTAATGAACAAGTTTGCATGAATAATAATGTCCTTACTAAAATTTTATGCAATAACTCCCATGTCAATTTATGAATCTTGTTGAAATTGGCATACATCTATCCTGTTGATAATTGGGCTGCCGTATCTATTTATTATTCAAAAATTCTAGTAAATCGTTCATTTATGGTCCAATCTCAATAATTAATTAATCTATTCATAATATTTTTGAACCAACATAAAATTGTACTCGGTTGCACGAATATAAACTTTTGAGAAAAGAATACGATGACATGGACATTTTTGATAATTAGCCTCCTGAAGTCTTGTATCAGTTCCATCGAACATATCTTTTATTTAATATTTTGTCCTCAAATGATTTAACTCTATATTTGTCAAATTTATAGTTTTGGAAAAAATACAAAAAACGTGCAGAAAGTCTGGTAGATTCACTTACAAGTTCATAATCAAAATCATATAGTGTTTATATGTCCTCTCTCCATTAGAAATCATTTATTACTGTTAAGGATAAAATCATTGCAACTAAAAAAATCATTGGAAAATAGTTAACATGTTTATTTTGGGGTGGGGTATTGGTCTGAACAACATGGTCTTGAACTTGTGACAAAAGAGTATATCCAATCAAACCAGAAATACACCAACACCATGTTATTTAATGGCCAGTCCTACATATATTAATTATCTACATAATCTGTTATACAACCACATCTGCAGTTGGCTAACGCTACTTATCAACCTTTCCTTCGTTCTCGTTTCTGCTAGAATACTTCTTCGGATTAGTTTTGCTGTTGTATAATTCCTCTTGATTGGGATTGCTTGATTACTATTTTAATTAAAGTAGACTTAGCCTGTTAGGAACAGCTTAAGTATTGAGTCAATGAAACACAGCCATCAAAGCAATTCAACTTTATTAGGCTATTTGTAGACAGTGTTTAAAACTGACAGCAATATCGGCAAAAATGATCATTATTTTAATCATCGATCAAATACTTAGGCCTACTCTAATCTATTTTGGTGAAATAATTTAATTATTATATTTTCTAAGTTAGTACTTTGATGAGCATCAAAACAATGTTGACCTCAAACAATAAAATTGGATTACTTTGATGCTGCTGTTTCATTGATTCAATAGTATTTTACATAATTCCTTTGTTGTGTTTTTTCCTTTTAATAGCAACATCTCAAGCTTGGATTTTTGGAAAAAAAACGGTATTTTTTCTAAAAATATTAAAACAGGGCACAGATCAAGTTGAATTTTCTAATTTTAGAAACGTTTTAATATTTTGTGTTTTAACACAAAGTCAACACCTCAGGTGGCATTGAGGCTGATGAAGTGACAGAAGCAGTGTTGATATTTTTCACGGACACTGGCGAGTTCTGCTGCTGAGTTGCACATTCTGTGTTCTGAGTGCTTCGTTGTGGAGTGCTTTGCCTGCTCCATATCTGCAGAATTCTTTACCTGGTGGACATCTTTCACACTAATAAACAACACTAAAGTTATTTAGCTTTTTCTTGGATGGACCTTAAAAATTTATGTAACCTCAAATTTTATTGAAAAACAACTTTAAATTTGGAGTTAATCTGTCTATACGTCCATTAAAAAAAATCATTAAAGTAAGGGACTTAAAAATAAAAACAGTCTAAAAATATTTGCTTAACACCTTGGAATTAGAGATGTATTTTATAATAAATTTAATAAAACCATTTAAAAGGTTGTAAACAGGAAATAGAACAATTTATATTTAAATTTGCTGGACAATGCCGGTGTATCCAACATTGTGATGATGTAAAATGCCTTAAATTGTATAAAATAAAACTTTATTTTATTTAAGAAATTTATTGAACATTGCTCTTAAAATGTAAACATTAGAATCTTTTGTTTTTGTTTTTACATATGACAGTTCACTTCTTTTAATAAACATGTGAATTGGAATTGACAGTTACTTAGGAGACAGAACATGCCGCCCACCTTGAAAGTATCACTTTCAAAAGAACAACAACAAAAATAACATAAAAAGCTAGTTTACAATTACGTGTTGGAAACTGTCTTTGTTCAGTTCATTGTTCAATTGGCAATACACACAAACGATTCACAGCTCGTTTGAACGTGCCTGTTGAGGAGCGCACTGTCGCCACTCTAATTTTTCCATCAAGTCCAGGATGAATATCTTCAACAATAGCAGTCATCCATTTTAGAGGTGGCAGATTATCATCTTTGATGATGACTATTTGACCTGGTTGAATATTATTGGTTGAAGTAATCCACTTTTGTCTTTGCTGCAACTGAGAGAGGTATTCTCTGGACCAACGGCGCCAGAAGTGTTGCATGAGTTGTTGTAATCGTTGCCATTGTGATAAACGATTTTCTTGCTTATACGTTAAGTCTGGATCTGGTAAACTTGTAAGTGCTTGTCCAGTCAAAAAATGACCTGGTGTTAAAGGAAGGGGATCATTTGGATCGTATGAAAGAGGTGTAAGGGGCCTTGAGTTTAGACATGCTTCTATCATTGTAAGTACTGTATACATATCTTCAAATGTAAGATTGGCGTTTCCTACAACCCTCCTCAGATGCTGCTTTACGGACTTGACTTCAGACTCCCAAAGTCCGCCAAAGTGAGGGGAATTTGGTGGTGAGAAGTGCCATTTGAGACCTTGACATGATGTAGCATTTATGACTCGTTCCTGATGATCATCACTTTTAAGAAGGGAGTAAAGTTCCTTTATTTCGTTACTTGCCCCTACAAAGTTAGTTGCATTGTCTGAGTATATGTGACTACATAACCCTCTTCTTGATGTAAACCGCTTGAAAGCTGCCAAAAAACCGTCAGTAGTCAAGTCGGATACCAATTCCAAATGAATAGCCTTTGTGCTAAAGCAAACAAAGACTGCAATGTAATCTTTAAGCAGAGAAAACTTTCGAAGACGACTTGAACGTAAATATATCGGTGAAATAATTCCTAATGGATCAAACAGTTTTGTTATGTCTGAAAGTACAGTTCGCTTTGTTACACCTGTTGACGATTTATTATCTGTTGATAACACGTATTTGTACTTTATTTTATCAGATTCTGCATCCCAAAATACTCCTAAGGTCTTTATCGTGGCATCACTGGAATTTGGAAGTTTGTGTATTTTCCTTTCCACCATGTCATCTGGGAGCTCTACTAGCAGTTGGTTATTGTTGCTATTAAACTTTCTCAAATTGAAACCACCAGATTTCAATATACCAACCAGTTGATCTCTTAAAACTCTTGCTTCATCAATGTTATCTGTTCCGGTCAATACGTCATCAACATAAAAGTCTTTCATTATGGCATTTGCTGCTTGCGGATACTTCGATTTTTCATCTTGAGCTAGTTGTTGTAGAGTTTTGATTGCTAAATAAGGTGTACTTGCTGTTCCGTACGTCACTGTATTGAGTCTGTAAGTGAGAACAGGTTTTGTGGTGTCTTCTCTCCAGAGGATTCGTAGCATGTCTCGCTGACTTGGATGAATCCATATTTGACGATACATCTTTTCTATGTCTGCTGTTAAAACATAAGTATGAACCCTGAATCGTAATAAAATTGAAAATATGTCATCTTGAAGAGCTGGACCAATCATTAATGTGTCATTTAGAGATATGCCTGTTGAAGTCTTTGCTGAAGCATCGAAAACAACCCTTAGTTTTGTTGTTGAACTTGACTCTTTGATAACTGGATGATGTGGTAAATAAAACACAGGATTGTCACTGTCTGAATCATTTATTTCAATTTTTTCCATGTGTCCAAGTTCTTCGTATTCCTGCATAAATGACTTGTATTGTTGATACATTTCATTGTTTTGTTTGAAACGTTTTTCAACTTGGTGAAATCGTTTGGCTGCTAATTCTTTAGAATTGCCTAAAGAGCTTGGATCTTGTTTTAGAGGCATTTTGACAGTGTAACGTCCATCATTACCTCTCTGAACTGAGTTCTTATACATTTCTTCACAAAGTTTGTTTTCTGCTGTCATTATTGCCTTTCTTATTGGTTCTTCCTCAATTTTCCAAAATGCCTGAATATTCTTATCAAGTCTTTCCAGTGTGGTTAGATAGCAAGAAGTTCCAGCAGATGTCTTTTGAATTTCCACTTTACCTCCGACTATCCAGCCTAGTTTTGTGTTTTGAAATACTGGTGTGTTGTGATTTGTTATCCTTCCATCTTCCAGAAGATCGAAGAAAAACTCTTGTCCCAGCAAAATATCTACCTCATTTGGCTTGCTGAAGGTAGGATCTGCCAGAATGATATTTTCGGGCATTTTCCATTGAGTTGTGTTGATTGCCTGTGTTGGAAGTAATCCTGTTATTTTAGGGAGTACCAAAAATGTTGCCTTGGCTCCATAATCAGAGTTCTTTGACTGAAATGATGCTTGTACCTTTTTCGTAGTTTTGGTTGTTCCTTCATTGATTCCTGTTACTAGTACATTTGAATATTCTTTCTTTAGTTTTAACTTTTTACAGAGATTCTCTGTCATGAAGTTAGATTGGCTTCCATTGTCTAGGAATGCTCTGCATGTGTATTTGATGCCATTTGGGCTTATAATATCCACCAATGCTGTAGATAATAAAACTTCTCCACCTTTAAATTCTGTACTTAAACTCGTCGTGGTTGTGCTTGAAGGTAATGTGACATTCTTACTTTCTTGCCTACTATCAAATGCAGATGTTTTCTTTGATTGTAACGATTTAAGCCTAGGGTCTGATGGAGTATAATGAAGTGCAGTATTGTGTTTTTTATTACAATGCCTACAACCCCTAGAATTACAATGTTCTACGCGATGTCCTGGTTTCAAACAATTAAAACAAAGCTTTGCGGCTGAAAGTTTGTTTAAACGTTCTTCATGAGACGCTTTAATAAGTTCAGTACATTGATACACAGGGTGTTTTCCATCGCATATGTGACATGTGGATTCTTTGACAGAGACGTATGTTTTTGTGTTTGATTTATGGGCATGAACCGAGTGTTTGTGTTGTTGAAATGACATTGAATTAGTGTTGACCCTGCTGTGATTGTCATTTTCTAATATTTGACACCTCTTTTGTAGAAAATCTGTTAGTTCTTTTAATGTAGGGAGTTCATTTGGTTTTGTTGACAATTCCCAATCCTTATTTGTGGATGTGTCAAGTTTAGAAGTAATAAGGTGAACTATGAACGGATCATTTTCAGTTACCTGTACATGTAATCCTTCTAATGCCCTGACATGAGTTAGTGTACATTTTATTAATTGTCTTAAGCTTGTTGGGTTGTCCCTTTGCACATGAGGAAGTTCGAAAAGTGATTTGACATGTTGTTGTACAATAAGCTTAGTGTTGTGAAATTGCTCCTTAAGTAAGCTTAAAGCTACATTGTAGTTAGAGGCTATTAGCTCTACATTCTTAATAACGTTTGCTGCATCACCTGTAAGTGTTGCCTTTAGATAATGTAACTTTTGAACGTCATTTAAACTTTCATTTTTGTCAATTAAGGCTGAATATGAATCAAAAAAAGGCATCCATTCGTCATATTTCCCGGAAAAGCTTGGCAGATTAATTGTTGGTAATCGAACTGGAATGGATGAGTCTGAGAGCTGTGCACTATTATTTGAATTAGAAATAATATTAGTTACAACTTCCTTTTGTGGTGATGAACAAGTGTGTTGTTCGATAAATTCATTTATTTCTGCACAAAGCTCAAAAAATTGTTGCTCAAACTCCTCCCTTTCAGATTCATGATCCATTTCACAATCAATATCTTCAATATTAGATTGTACATGATCAAATTCTACCAAACATCCTTCTATATTCTTTAGTCTAAGTTGTAGTTCTTTCACATTTTGATTTCCTACACATTTTTCAAAGAAGTTTTTACATCTTGTTATCTTAGATTTAATTTTACCTCTTTGCTTTACCAACTGTTGTAATTCATTGTCCTTTGACATTGTTTTTATTGTTTAGTATAACTTTAAAGAAATATGCAATTGAATAATTATGATTAAATACCTTTTACTTTAGGTCGTGTTATAATCGCTGCTCGAAGGACCATTAATGGATAATGCCGGTGTATCCAACATTGTGATGATGTAAAATGCCTTAAATTGTATAAAATAAAACTTTATTTTATTTAAGAAATTTATTGAACATTGCTCTTAAAATGTAAACATTAGAATCTTTTGTTTTTGTTTTTACATATGACAGTTCACTTCTTTTAATAAACATGTGAATTGGAATTGACAGTTACTTAGGAGACAGAACATTTGCTAAAATCTAATGGTATTTTAATGGTTAAGTTAATTATATATTTGTTTAAATGAGGGGTAGGTTTAGCCTGAACTGTTGAAATTGTAGATAAGGCAAATCATATTACTTTTAGATTAATATTTTGGTAACTAATTTGAGTCTTCTTTAGGGAAGCTCAAATTCTGAGACCTTTAATTTTATCTTTCTTGAATTAAAGTTTGTTATCATTTAAATTTTCCCTCACATGTCAACCTCAATATCATACTCAATACTAATTTAATTTAAAACATTTAGCAATTAATTTATCTTCTTAAAAAATTAACACCTTAAAATCACCTTAATTACATTTTATTTTCAAATTGATTAGGCCTATCTCTTTATGTATATCATGTTAACCTTAATTATCCCAAACTCATTGTAGTACTAAATAATTCATTTTAAATATACATTTTATCACTGTTAAATCAAATTTGCAATCATTGTTATCACACCATCCTTATCACTTGACAAGGCCCAGATACAGTTTCTAGAATTATGGAAAGGAAGTTGATAATGGAAAGGAGTGATGCAGAATGTGTACGACATGATAATTCGGTCGTTACTGGTATCTGTCTGAGTTTATCTGTGTGATATGCATGGTGCTAGCTGTGATCCACTTGGTCCCCCCCAACCTCACAACCTCACGTGTGATGTAACCAGCTGTGTACCTGTGCTGTGTAACCGGCTGTCTCGCTCTGCCCGTGTGTGTGACCGTGTATTCAGCTAACCCTGTGTGCTCAGTGAGCAGTACAAAGATCGTTCTCATCGTTCCATTGTTGTTTTGTTTTCGTTTTGTGTCGACTCATTATATTAGTGACAGTCTCGTTAATTAGGTCAAGATCGTGTTTGTTTATTTTGGCACAATCGTTCGTTTTAATAGAAAAAATGTAAAGTTTATAAAAAGTTTATAAGTTGTTGTGTGTATAACTTAGTCAATTTTTGGTTGTTTTATTTGGGTAGTAAAACACCTAAAAGCAATCAGCATTTATTTATTAGAACCAGTACTGCATTATGTTATTACTTTACTAACTTAAGAAAATTTTGTTTCTGGAGGCCTGATGATAGATTTTTTTCTTATCACTGATGGTTTTGACCGATCAGTACTGCATTACACACTGTAATAATGATAGAAAATATCCATTTACACATGGTTTTAAAGTTAACTATTATATTCACAAAAAAACATCACAGTAACATTAAATCTAGATTCTGATTCCCTAAAATTAACCATTATGCTCATGTTAGTAAGCTCATTCTACACCTATAAAGTTCCCCAGCTCATAGAACTTTGAACAACACTGGTCACTTAAATAATAATAAATAGTAAAAGCAAACCAAATGGAAAAAATCATGCCTTTTTGCCTCCTTCACTGATTAAGCTTGGCATCTTCATTATTGAAAGCATTAACATAATAAGAATAAAAATATCTTTTATTTGGGATATATAAGAGTACAAATGTATTTTTTTCAATATAAAAAATAATAGATGGATCCTTTATTTATGGTTTTGTGGCGCAGGTTTTCAGTTTACAGCATTCCCTATAAGAGAAATTTAAGCTGTAGTAGGCTTAATCTAGGATCAAACATGATTTTTTGTAAAGTAGACTAATTAGTTTTGCCTTAGAGGACTTCCAGGAACACAGATTTTTAAGGAACAATTTCAAAACGCAATTCCTTGACTTAAGACTGAAGTTGTTGTAATAATTAGGATTTTTCAATCAGTCCTTAAGTTGAAAGTGCATCTTTTGAAGATGGCTGTCTTAGCAACTTCACAATCACTTTGGAATTGGCTGATCATTAAATCATTTTAACACTTTAAAAGTGTAACAATTAAGAGTTATTTTCCCTTAAACAATTTACTTTCTTAATGATAATCAAAAAAATTAAACTTAATAACCTAAAAGAAACTGGGAAATGTGTAATTGTTTTATATGCCTGCATTTTAAATCAATTTAAAAGTGTTAATATGTGAATCCAGGAAAATATGGGTATTCCAAGATATGACTGTTACACAATTAGTCGTCACCTAGATTTCAAACCACCTGAGTGGTCCAATCTGCAATTCAAATAAACACTTCTAACCTCATTACCATATTTGATTTTTACAGAGTAATGAAAGGTGATACAAGTTGTGTTTAACACTCAATATGTGTTGAAAATCAGTAAACTAAATTAACCAACTCAGAGTTTCTGAACGTCAGTGAGTTTTCCCAAGTGTTATTTATTTCCATCCTATGTCTAACTAAAAACTAGTATTGTATGTTTGTAAAAAATAGGAAAACAATTGTTTTTCAAAACAAATTTATACATTTGAAACTGCAGCCCAACATTAAAACATGAAAATGCATTCTATTTCATGTAACTTTGTACTTGCTGTGGAAATCAAAATTATTATTTGTCCCTATTTCAAGAAAAAGTTTTTGATCACTTTCATACCTATTTAATTATTCACAATGTTTTATTCCAGTTTTAACAGTTGAGTTTTAGTCTTATCTATTAAAATTTGTCTGTTTCTTTCCGATATATTAAGAAGCAAATCAGGTTTTTAATCCCAGAAACCAACAGGTTGTGATTTTAAAACATAATAAAAAAATCTCCTATCAGGTACAACAACTTAAATCATTGTATGATTTTAACAGCCTACTTCACCTTTTGAGACATTTTCTTCAATTCCAGTAATTGAAGTGATGCATTATTTATAAATAGTAATTTAATTGATCTTAAGATTTTAAAGATATTGTAAACTATTTTCAACCTCTCTAATCCATCATTTTCTTTGTAGCGAGTGAAGTTTGTATCTGTTGTATTTCAGAGACAGACAATGTGTTTCTGTACAATAAATTATAAGGTTTAGTAGATGATTTTTGTTGTATAATCGGATGGTTATATACTACACCGGGCAAGTGATTTTCATTGTTTATTGTGATGTGACACCTACCTATGTGTTTTTTGTGATACATATACCTAAGAGTGATAGGATTTTCAAAATGCAAAAGATCCTACCCGGCTTTCATCAGGTAATACCTCGGTCGATCAAAGGCGAAGAACTTTCCGTTTTGTAATTAAACTCTGATTGTAGCCCTGGATGTGACTGGGTAACTATGTCGAGTTGTGACGGTCGGTAGACATGTTGATCACCTGTGACTCGCTAACCGAGTGGGTGTCTGTCGCAGTGGCAGCCCTGACGTGTCGGCGAATGACGGCCAAGCCCGAGCCTCGCCAGTCAGCCTCTCGCGACATCGAGGCCAGCGTCCAGAAGACCGAGACGTGGCACCTCAACAAGAAATTTACAGTGAGTGGATTGTAAACACCAAAAATTAATTGTTAGTACAGTAGACTCCCTCTTATCCGGAGACCTTTTAACCTGACATCGGTTTAACGGGAATAATCTACGCGGAAGTGGCTTCTTTTAACCGACAATTGCCATAATAACATTCATTTAACCGGACGTGACTACTAGGAAGTGATCGGTACTGTTGCATCGGTGATTCTTATGGAAAAATATTAGTTTTAAGAAAATATTTGAGACCAGTATTGGCCTGTCTAAATAAATTACTATCGTCTCTTCTATGAAAGTAAAATGAGTTAGTTTTTGAGTGATTGGAGAATGATCGGCGATCCCCATGGGAAGTACATATCTAACGAATTATCATAAAATGTATAATTTGTAATGTTTGGATTTAATAATTATTAATTTAGGGAAACGTCGTCGGTTTAACCGGTAAATCTGTTATCCGGACTAGTCTCGGACCCGAGGGCCCAATAAGAGGGAGTCTACTGTATCAAAAACTACTGGATAAAATTATTTCTCCTCAAGAGGTAGCTTAGGCTCCCCTGCTCTTTGCAAAAGTGACTTACTGAATCAACCGTGGTCAAGCAGAGGTTCGATCCTGGCTGACTGGAACTGTAGTGTCTCCTGTTTTTAGATTGATTTTAACCCTGTTTAAAGGTATGTTAAAGATTTCTTCCTCTAGATCAAGCTTAAAAGAATGAATCTAAGTTGTTTATGTTTGGGTTCTGCACAACTGTAATTACAGTCAGTGTTTTGCAAATAATTAAATTGTTTGGCTTCTGTAGAATTAATTAGCAGCCAATTAGATATCTCAGGCAAGCAATTTTCTTTGAAAGTTAATACTTAAATTATCATGGTTCCCAATTTGTTTCTTTCATGTTTGTGAATTTTTTTCGTGAATTAAAACTAAGTGCATAGGGTTATCAAGGACTAAATATAATTTTCATTTAAGTTAATTCCAACTCTGGAAAACATCTTCCTTTCCTCTATCGTTCAAGGTAAATCGTCCTTGAGAAACCAACGCAAAGATATGTTTTAGATGTACCCACCTGCAAAATTTTTAATTATTAACAAGATGGCATCTAGGAACCCAGAAGTCTTTTTTTTCGTTTATTAACCATATTCTTGGAGAACAGATTAAAGGTCAAATAATTATTATCATAGATCAGTGTACATTTTGTATATTCTATGTATTTGTTAGTGTGTACAAATGTATATTTAATTTCATTTAAAACAGTTGATTTTGTACCTGATAAGATTTTTAGTCAAAATCTGGAATATACTTCCTGTCACTTGCGGAATGACAAGAAAATGCCATACGTTATGAAAAAACGGGTTCAATATTTTTCAGTTGATCTATTAGACTTAAAGGTCATAGCTTTGATCAGATTCATAAAAAAAAGTTATCTCAGCCCAGCATAATTTTTGATTTAAACACAAAGTTAAGAATTCACAAGCAATGCCATATACTTTTTGAAATATTCATACCATTTTGTTGAATTAGCTTTGTGTTTCTGGCATAATGACGAAAGCAAAAGTATACAAATTTGTCTTTATAAAATCAACCTCTTTCAGTTGCAGTTTCCACTGTTTTAAAAATACATTTTAAACCCTCTTCTTGCGCAATTTAATTGGTTTGTTTTAGTGAGAGTTTTTTTAGCGAGAGTAAATTGCAGATGTGTTTGTAGGTGTACAAAGTGGTGGTTGTCTCCCCCACTGAGTGTTGGTTCGTGTTCCGTCGCTACAATGAGTTCTACAAACTCCATGACATCCTCAAGAAACAGGTCAGTCAGCAGTATTGCTATCGTACTAGTCATGCCGTTAATCACAGTCGGTTATTGTTTCCATCACATTCTAGTCAAATATCTCAATTTGTTTCTTGGTTTGTTCAACATACTGTCATAGTTATTGTTGTAAAGTTGATTCAAAATATTTTTGCCTTTTTTGCTTTAGGATTTTTTCTGGTTTTTTTTTAGATTCCTTTAAAACACAAGACATTTTTTTATAAGACTGAACATAGACAAAAGGAATATTAAAATCACAATAATTTGTTTTTCAATAGTATTAAATTCCAGAATCTATTTTATTTGAAGTTTTTATTGTAAACTATTTAATATACATGTGTTGATTTTTTAATGAAGATAATGTTCATAGTCTCCTTTTAGTTTATTACTAGAAGAACCCGTGGCTTCGCTCACGATAAAAATTAAACATACACTATCACCCATCAATTATATCGTTTTGCTTTCCCATTTATTTCTCTTGTTGTAAAATCTACTTCTTTAAACATATCAAATGTACTCCCATAAAACAACGAAGTTTTTGGAAATTTGCTCTTAGTACGCATATGCTACGACGGGGGTATTCTATTCCTGTCTAAAGTGCCTGTCTGTATAAAAAATGTGACCATATCCAACGCCCCACCGACAAAACCCCAAATGGGGTTGCTGCCCTGGGTAGGCTCATGCCCAATATCGGCGGTCCTTCCTCTTGCAAGTGCTCTTTGCTTGTATCGGCTGTCCAGTCGATCTTGCTATCAGGTGAAGAGGATTGCGCTCACACACTCAAGAAGCGAATTTACAGAGACTGGCTCACCCAAGACAAACGCCGAGAAGAATTTATGGTCGTTTCTGCTTAATGCACGGTATCTGAGCTTGCCCTGATGATGATCATGGGGCACGATATGAGGAATGGTACCCTTGGCTTTTTCGACGGCTTTGAATCTGCTCGCATATGTAGCATAGCAAGGCCACACTGTGGGGCCTTGAGCATAGATACCCTTAATTTGAAATTTATTGCACCCCCGTCGCAGCAGACCTGCGTATTAGAAATCCTATTTCTTTCCTTCATGAAGGCATACGTGTTAAAGAAACCATAGAACATGACTTGAAATTTTATTCACTGTAAAAGATCATTTTCTTAAGGTTTTAGGGTCTACCTTGAACAAAAAGTTACATTTCCACTCCAGCAATTATTAAAAAGTGCTGTCTTACGATTTAGGCTCTATATTGAACAAAAAGATTGAATGAGCCGTCCCAGCAATTTTTTTAAATGTCTACCTTGAACAAAAAGTTATATTTCCACACCAGCAATTAATAAAAAGTGCTGTCTTACGTTTTTAGGCTCTATATTGAAAAAAAGATTGAATGAGCCGTCCCTGCAATTTTTTTAAAGTGCTGTAGATAAAACAGTAGCACACTCTTCCTCTTTAAACAGCAGTTTGATGTCATAAAAAAGAAGTCCTTCAAGTATAAGTGATCAGTGATCACAGAAGTCCTTCAGTAATATCAATTATTTATTTTATGTTATACTACATACCAGCATTTTATATAGTGTATTGCACTTAAAATATATTCAAAAGTCTTAATTCATTAACCATCTGGCACCAAGTAACAAATCTTCATGTAAACAAATACAATTAAATAGCAGAAAGAAATGCCATTAATTTACATCACCTGTTTTAAATTTTACTTTCACATGTTTTGTTAGTAAACAAATCTAATTCAAATTCTTTCAAAATCCCTGATATGGGTACATTTAAGACGGTCCCAGGGCTAAGCCCTGAAAGTTATCACGAATTTGAAGGTGTATAATCCTACTCCATGAAATTCTACATGTATCTACCAAGTTTCGTGGCCATCGGTCCAGCGGTGTCTGGGTTTATCAATGCTATATATATACATACATACCAACATCCTCTTTTATACTTATAGATCACTCAAAGTTATTTCTGGATCAGTGAGTCTCCTGTTTCTTAAAGTAAACAATATGGATAGGCAAATTGTTTTCAGTTTAATTGTACTACATCTTTATAATGCAGTGTTTGTATATGTTGTTTTTTTTTTACAAACAAGCAACACTGTGAAACTTACTTATTTTTACTAGTGGACACTCAATGCTCAGCAGCTCTATGTAAAAAGTAACTGTAAATAAACATAAAAGCATCAGCTGTTCAGCCATATTCTTAATGTTTGTGCCTTGAAGGAAATTAAAAAAATGTGGTAATATTTTTTCTCAAATTTTCTTACCGAGACCTTTTATTCAAGTATGAGATTAATGGGCGTCGAACATGGTTTTTTAGGTTCTGGGAGATTTTTGGCTTTATATATAGGTGCCAATGTACTTTATTTTTATAAAAATTCAAGAAAAAGTTTTTACACAAGTGAGTTAAAGCACAAGTTCTTTGTAAAATTTGTTTGTTAAATCAATGACTTTTGGATGTTTGAATGAAACGTCCAGTTTAGACTTCACCCGACACTAATATCCTGATTGACGTAATCCTCGTAATGTGAAGTCTGGTCCCTTATCAGTGTTATCAGTGTGTAACTTCCCCTGTAGACGTCATGGCACTGCTGGCACAGACTGGTACCATCACAGGGACCACAGCCATGTGGTCGGCTGCTGAGGGCTGCCAACTGAACAAAACTTACGGTTGATTCTAAACACTGACTGATAAATTTTTTAAGCACAACCAGTGCATCAATTGCTCGAATTGTTATCGGTCTTTTTGGTAATTGCCTAAATGATAGATGCGGTTAGAAAGATAAATAAGGACCGTAATATCATATAGTTAAATAAATAATATTAAATGTAAATAATGGCACAATATAAGCAGTAACAATTTTGAAATGTTTAAAATTATTTGTCAAAATTTTTCTTGTTTTTATAGCGATAGCAAATATTCGCAAAAATTATAATATAAAGTTTAGTTTAAGAAGCATTAACTGAGTGTGAGAATCATTCCACCTATCCCTTGTTTTGCTTCTCAACAAAAACCAGAAAAATATTGTTTTTTGTTTTTTGCTTCGGAAAAATACCGTCAGAATTTCCTTTATTTCTTTGTCTTTCATTTTTATTAAACTATGTTAGTGTTATATCACAGCTCAGAAATCCAGTAAAACCCCACCAATTCAACCTCAGATGGTCCGCCTCCAACTGTGCTGTCACTTTTGTTTTGTTGTGTGTTTAAATTGCTGAAGCCTCAAACAAATGCATAACTCTGTTGACAGTTTGTTTAAGATTTTTTAGTCAATAGATCGGTGAAAGTTGAGACTATCGATGTGGTTTTGTGTTAAGTTTTACTGTAAAGTTTATTTGATTAACTGTAGGTCCAGCGTTTGGTTTGAGGGTTTTTAGAACAGTAGTAATTAATGTCAATTATAAAACGTGTGTTGAACTTTCTACAGGTGAAAAATATAGATATTGTATTAAAAAATAGACATCTGACAGGCAGAATAAGCTGACTCAAGATTATTAAATATTGCTGAGTGTTTTATTTTCTAAATTTTTCTTACTATCATTTACTTTGATTTAGTAACCTTTACACCACACTTAATCCATTAACTTTTGTTTAGTTTACAGTTTTATCACACTTATAAAATGTACAGTGAGTGAATAAACTGATTTTTAATTTTAATGAATTTAATTTTAACTTACTATGTCGATGAATGTGCTCTTCTGATAACCGACATACGAGGTAATTCTTAACTAGGTCTAACTTTGCAAAACTATAGAGGTGACTTTAAATCCCATCACCCTAATTGATTGATGATTGCAACAGTGGGAAGAGCATGCTTTAAAGTTGCTAATAATTAGTTTTATCTCAGCTGCTTGGTTGATCCTTCACAGATATAAATTTCTACAAATACTGCAAAAACAAGACATTTTGTTTTTGTCTGCTTAAACTGAAATCTATAAATATAAAGCCCCAACTATCCATAACTTTTTAGGAAACCATAAGTCTACCACCCATCAACCCTACAATTGCATAAACTCTCAGTAAGAAAATCCCAGGAAAATGTTTGTCTTTTGATAAAATCTTCCCCTAGGGCACAAATATAAAGAAAAGGGCTGAATAGCTATGCATTTATTTTTATTTATAATTATTTGTATACTTTTTCCCAGCGAAGCGGGACACCGTCAGCTGGCAATAAATAAATATGATTCTTCTTCAAAAAGATTCAGGGAAAGACAAAGAAAATAGTTTGTCAAGAAAAATAGACTAGTCAAGAAAAACTACTAGTCACATGGAACAGCATTGTGCTTTGGTTTGAGCAAATATTAACATACGGAACAGCATTTTCTTTTATTGCAGTACTTATTCAAATAAATCTGTGACAGCCAGTGGAGCAACCAAGACTAAACATTTTATATGCAAGTAAAAAGTGAAAAACGTACTATTCCCATTTGTGCAATAATCATCATCATCATCATCATCGTCATCACCATCATCATCTTCATCATCTATTCATTCGATGCAATTAGAAATATAGCCTGATTAGTTTTGCAAATGTCATTGAATATGTGGTTCAGTCCCCCTCTACTCTCGGGCGTTGTCACAGGTGCCGAATCTACAGCTCAAGCTGCCAGGAAAAAAGCTGTTCGGCAACAATTTGGACCCGCAGTTCGTTGCCCAGCGGAGGGAGGGACTCAACGCCTTCGTCCAGCAGCTCATGCAGGACCCCAAGCTGCTCAATGTGTAAGTAACGCTTTGACTACGTAGCGTTGAGAGTAGTCAGTGAGCATGGAACTTATTTATTTAGTCAACAAATTCCATAGTAGCTACAGAATAGGTTCCAAACTGCCATCTTAACTGAATACTTGCATACACAACAATGTACAGTTAGTTTTGTTTGAGAATGAGACCTACTTAACATACCTGAGAAACAATGTTTTGACCAGAGCATTTTGGAAATAATTTACAGGAGAGCCCCCCATATCCGGCCTCAATTTTTCCTGTCCTTGCTTTATCTGGCCACTTCTCAAAAGCCAATCGAAAGGTAGTTGCCACGCCTTACAGTCTCTTGTAGTATCTCTTTTAGTTTGTTAATGTTTTATAATCTCTGCTTGATTATATTTTAATGTGTAAATCAATCAGTTAAGCTAGAAACTTTTTAACAGTTGGTCGATTTTTGTCCAATTCAGTTATTAATTGTTTTATTTTTGATTGCCTAGTTTGTTGTGTGTTTTTGGTTTTACTTTAACCATATTGAGTTTTTTTGATAAGCCGATCCCAAAAAAGAGATACCAATTTGCCGTCACAGTTCTTGTCTCGTCCTGATTAGGATGACCCGGATTTCGGCTTTGACTAAGCCATAATCATATCCTTACAATAATTCAGGAACTGGTTGTTAATATAATCCATCTATCGATGTCGTCGAGGTATTAAACATAAAATCACAAAACACGTAGACAAAACACATACTTTGACATGAACACGAACACGACACGAACTAGGCCTAGTGAACGGGACTTGACGGGTTGCACCGCGGTTGACCCGTCAAGTCCCGTTCACTAGGCCTAGTTCATGTCGTGTTCGTGTTCATGTCAAAGTATGTGTTTTGTCTACGTGTTTTGTGATTTTATGTTTAATACCTCGACGACATCGATAGATGGATTATATTAACAACCAGTTCCTGAATTATTGTAAGGATATGATTATGGCTTAGTCAAAGCCAAAACCCGGGTCATCCTAATCAGGACGAGACAAGAACTGTGACGGCAAATTGGTATGTACTACATATTATTTTAAATACAGTTCTGGTGGCTTTTACAATGAATACAAAAAAGAGACCTACACTTTTCTTTGAACTTTATTTATTACGTATGTATCAATTATGTTACAATTTGATTTGTTTTCACATTTCAGTAAACCTCGGATTTAATCCAGATCCGAACCAAATAGCTCAGGATAATTCAGGATCTGAATTATCTGGAGATAATCCAGATCCTGAATTATCTTGGACATGTAAAAGATATATTTAGGTTTCAAAATTGTGGGGTTCCTATTTTTTAGAAATTTAAAGTAAAAAGCTGATTGGAGTAAAGTAAACCAGTTTTTAAGCAAAGTCATGTGTTATTAGAGTAGAGTGCACGAAAGAGGGCGGCCTGCAAAAACTTTAAACTCATCAAATTGCCTGCTAAACCTCAGCTTATATGACTAAATGAAATGTTTGTGTTGAATTGTCAAAACTTTGTTTATGATTTTTAGCACTTTTACGTGTAAATTTGTGTTTACTTTAACATATAGCTGATTAACCCCTTAAATAAATAATAAACGATAATTTAACAAGCAGCGGACTCACTCACGAGCCCTATTTCATGCACTCTACTCTACAGCCTACACCTAACCTACACCAGTGATCTAATATTTTTACGCAGAAGTTTTTTCAAATTTGTCGAGATTAATGAACCACCGAGATTTGCTCTGTGCAGTGCGGAAGTGAGAACGTTCCTGCAGCTGGACTGCCACCGACCGACAACCGAGGACGCTAGCGCCGAGGATACATGCGAGAAGGCTGAGGAGGACGAGAACCTCAACCTGGGGCCCTCCGAGCGGATCTAGTGAGTTCTGGGTGTCCAGCCTGAAGTGTTCCGATAACTTTCTGACAGTAAACTTTTTAAGGGGATTCTCTACTGAAAATGACAAAAATAAATTTTTTTACATATTTTTGTTCTTTGATATGTCCTCTTTCAGAAAAACCATACATAACAAGGTATAAGTGGTTTTATATATGGAAGAGAAAAAATTATATTGGGCTCTGCATGCCGCCGCTCCAATAAAATAGCCTAGCCAGGATAACGCTCGCGAACTTTCAATGCGCGATTCCTGCAAGTTTGGTTTTTCCGTGTTTTTCAACACTAAAGTACTTGTAGTAAAAGGTTGAAATTTTTACCCAATATTCCTTATTAGTATATCTAACAAGTTAGGAAAAATTATGACTGTAATACAACTAGAAATTGGAACAAATTTTTTTTTCTTTTTAATAACAAATATTTAAAAATTTTATTTTTGTTTTTTTCTTATAATTTTTTTCTAAACAGATACAAATCTAATTTTTCCTAACTTTTCAGAATACTAATAACCCTACAAAATGACACTTTGATCATGAAGTTATATCCAATATAACCAGAGTTATATCAATTTTTATATTACCATTACATTTAGTTATATTTATACCTAAAAAATACCTAAAAGTGCAAATTAAAAATTTTGACCCCAAAAGTTTCTTTTTGTGACAAGTACAAACTAGAAAAACCTTCTTCAGAACCAAAAAGAAGAATATTAACAAATTTAGCATATTCAGTAGAGAATCCCCTTAAGGGGATCCCCCCTTTACTTTTTAAGGCTACTTTTATGTATCTACTTGCAGTTGCCTATGGCTTTGCTCACGATAAAAATTACAGCTGATCTTACTTCTGCTCTTTGAACTGTCAAATTTTAGTATTCACAGCAATTTAGTATTTGAATATTTACATACATTCTTATGAAATGTAAACATTGAAGCTACGGACGTTCACGGGGCATAGCCTGAGGGGACTTAAAGGAAGTGAATATGCCTATGTCCTTTTCGTTATAGCGGCTCTATTCCTGCAAAATTCCAGCTCTGTTGGTCCAGTATTTTTCAAATGGTTATAAGACAGATATTCACATAAGCATCCATACTTCCACATCTATATAATTAATACGCCAACACGAAATTTGTCTTATGAACTCCTCCGTCATTTCTTAACCGATTTTGATCATTGACGGCTCATTGGAAAGAGCGTGTCGCGTAGATTTGCAAACTGGCCTTACATTTTAGAAAAAGTCCCTTGGGCTCTGCCCCATTGGCTTTTAAAGTTCCCATGTTATCCTTATGAAGAACATAATTGTTTACATTTTGATCAGCTGGATAATTTAATTGCTGTTATTTTTTAATTGTGTAAACATAACCCTCAAAACGGATCGTGTTAGCATGATTGTCTGCTAGAGTAGCGCACGATTCCTTGCGCTCGGATCCACTAGTTTACAATATTAGGAGTATTTCATTTTTACAAATTTCCTGCCTTTTGTCCACTGTGGCAAACAACTTTGTTTTTTTTAACACCCTGTATTTTATGGAATTTTTTGATTTTGTGGTTAATTTTTGGAACTTTTTGTTCCAAACATTTTTTCTGAAACCCAATAGTTAAGCAGATATGAACAGTAAAGTTTGTTTTTTCCCATTAGAAATGCATTGGGAATTTTTCAATAGTCTTATATTGAAAATGAGTGAGTAAAACATACCAAACATACCAAAGAGTAAAAAAGCCTAAATATATGGATTTAGTTGAGGTTCAATTATAGAAATTTTTTTTTTCGAGATTCACTCACTTAAATGTATAATTTTGAATATGTTTATCCCATTGAATATGACGTTTAATGCATGTTTATTGGTTATTTCAGAGCAATAATGTAGTGGCAGCACTGGTAGTGGTAGCAAATGTTTGTTTGTTTACTACAGGCTAGGTTTGAAGAATTGAGAAACGTAGTACTTTATGCAAGGAATACATTATTATTTAAAAAATATGTTTTTTTTTCTGAGTAGTATGATGTGAAATATCATATGTCACACGCCCGGTAAGTTTTACTGAACTTGCATGAAAATCCCGCGTTCGCCTCTGGCTTGCACGGGAACTATCATGCTCATCCAGTAATGCAGTACTTATCGGTCTAGTAATGAAATATACTATTGTGTTGCAGTGCCAGACCGAGTGATTTTGAGTTCCTACATGTGATTGGGAAGGGCAGTTTTGGGAAGGTGTTGTTGGCCCGACATCGATGCGACTCTAAATACTACGCAGTCAAGGTAAAAAAGTTCAAAGTTTTCTAGAACTTTAGAAAAATACTACTTTTAGAAATGTATATTTGGTTTTTGGCCTGAAGGCTTTTACAATTATGTCTCCCAGAGGGAAGAAATCATCAGAGACCAAGATGATGACAATTTCCCCTCACAGAGTATATTACAGTACAGTGGCCTAGCTCTGATATTGGTTATATAGCGTATTTGAAAATGAAAGAGCAGATTTCACATTCTTAAAACGTACAAACTTTAACCAATAATTTTATTATTGGTTAAGTTTGTAGAAGAGGAGTCCCCTCTTCTCTCTGAAGAAGTCCCATAGAGGGACGAAATATCAGTGAAAACAATGTGTGCATCTTAGTGTTTCTCTGTGCTGACTTGAAAATTATTTCTTCAGGTAAGCTAGCTAGCCTGTCCCTTTCCTGATCAACATCTCTCCCAAATAATTGTCATTCTTCTTGAAGATAAGGACTTATTATTGGCCATATTTGAAAATAGTGTTTAGCATTAACAAGTGTAAATTGTTGACACTTAATGTTGAATTGTCTAAGCAAAGTTGTCCAAGTGGCTGATCCTGCAACAGAACGAGGCTCAGTACATCGCCTCGCTTATGTTGACTTGATGTTTGGTTTCACACCCACTATATTTCAAAAGTATTTTATTCGTCAGCTTAACACCCACTGTATGTCCAATTAACTTTTCCTAGAGAAAGGTTTTAAAATCTTAAACTTGAAAACTGACACCTTAAACTCAACATTATACATATTATACGTGTCCCTGAAATAAGCCGAAAAAGGTATCAGACATCAGATAATAAAACTAAAATGATAGTCTCTAATTGAGGGACAGGCGCGACTGACAAAAAAAGCCCAAAAAATTACATTCAACTGAAAATATGTTCCTCGGGAATAAACAAAAATATTGCTATTGCGAGTTAATATAAATTGATGAAACTTGTCTTACTACTAAACTTATCCTACACAATATCCTATTTGTCGCTCTAAAGGAAAATTCTATCTTTGTCAGGAAAAATCAAGAAGTGAGGGTGATCTTATGTCACCCTATAAATAATTTAAAATGTAGAATAAAATTCACAATTCAACGTCTTATCCTCACCTCCATCGTATTTGAGGCTACACACATAATTAGATTTGGAGTGCTGACTCTGGAGCTAAGTTGTGGACACTACAGCGGAGCACGACCGATTGGAGCGGCCAGACGGTCCTCGATACCCTACTTGCCCTTCGAGTGGGGAGAATGGCCTTAGAGTATCGAACAGGCCTGTCTCACCGCCAAACCATCGAAACACCATCATCACACTGTGCTGATGTTGACGCCCGGTGTTGTGTAGGTGCTGTCTAAGCGGCTGATACTGCGGCAGAACGAGGCGCAGCACATCATGTCGGAACGCAACGTGCTGATGAAGAACCTGCACCACCCGTTCCTGGTCGGGCTGCACTTCAGCTTCCAGACTCGGGACAAGCTGTTCTTTGTACTGGACTATGTTAACGGCGGCGAGGTTGGAATCCGAATATAATTTTAGTGAATTTCCCCTATAGGGAAGTTAGCGAATTTCCCCTATAGGGAAGAAGCTATTACCGTAGGTTTCATGGTAAGACCTAAGCCCGAGACCATGATAACTTTTCGTTTTGGGGCCACCAGAAGCAGAAAACACCATTCGTTTGAATTTTTATATATATCTATATATCTATGTGTCTGTGAGCACGATAGCAGCCGTAAAAATGGTCCGATCTTAATGAAATTTGGTACAGACATGTAAAGTGGTAATCCCTCGGATGAGTTCGTAAACCAGCCCAATCGGACCACCGGAAGGGGAGGTAAAGGGGGATAAACCCCCCCAAAAATTGTTTTTTTGAGTTTTTTTACGTAGGAAAATAAAATTTATCAAATTGTTGTTGGCACCATTGAATTCAGCTCAAATAAACAAACAATTTAGTATCTTGAATCACTGCTCTATGTCCGTTGGTTACCGAGATATTGAAAGTGGTAAACACAGTACGTTGTCCCAATGTTAACCTTATGGGAAATAAGTAAAATTCTACATCTCGGTTATTTCCCAACATATTTTGATAAAACCTGGTAAATAGCTTCTTCTAGTTCAGATCTACTAAATATTGAATTAAAACCACCCAGTTTTAATATACCTGTAGCAGCAAACCTGCATACTCATTCCCCATGTTATTCTTATGGAGCTTACCAAAACATGTCAAATCTCGCTACGTTGGATTGGAATGTGTTGTTTTGCATTTGAAATTCGCTGAGTATGCAGGTCTACTTCAACGGGGGTATTTTTTTTATTTGCTGCTAGAGAACTTTTTAAATGTTTTCAATTATATTTTTGTGGGCATCACTCACCTAATTGATTGAAGAGTATACAGCAAGTTCACAAACACAGGAGACGAAAACACAAAACTCAAATTGATCAGTTCCATATATATACACTCCTTAAACCGAAGTTTTGCCGCGCCTAGGTATTAAAGTGCAACGTTATCAAGGTTAACCTTTAGTACTCATAAGCAGTCTGATCTTCTCAAAAAATATAATTGAAAATATTAAATATACCTCACCAATAAATAAACCATGTCATACAGAAATAGATTTTTTTATTGTTAATTGGTCTCACAGGATTTTTCTTAATAATTCACTCGTTTGTCAGAGGTCCTTGGAAGAGCCAGCAAATAATTGTCATAGTAAATAATTAAATAATAATTTAATGAAACAAATACCTCAAACCTCTTTTGAGATACTTAATTTACCAAGGTACCCACCGAGGGGTGCCTCGCCCCGTACAACTTACTCAGGTTAGGCCCCTAGGTGGCTCTCTGACTTGGTGACTGTTGTGCAGAGCATGTCATCAGGTAACTTATATAAAAAAGAAGCTAGTCAATTTGAACAGCTTCCCTCCACTTTGTCTCTTTGGGGCATTTCACCCATGAACTTGGATACCGAGTCTGATCCTGTACTCGTGGAAGAAAGGTCGTATTGGTGGAACCTTCTTGCTTGGCCAGTTACTTCACTCTGCCCAGACATGTGACCAGGGTTGGCCGTATAGATTTGGGGTGAGAAACGTTTTCCTCAAGGGTAGTCCAGACTGTGCATTCCTACCTGTCTATTCCCTACACATCCCTTTTTTCCGATGGCCTGTACAATATTTAAAAATAACAAAAGCAATGCACCAGATTTTCAGGGGAATACTAACACAATCTGACAAAACAGGCGAGACCCTGTAAAACAAAAAATTACCCAACCTTCAAACTGTCCACCTAAAATTTCCTAACTGTGGGGCAATCTCTAACCAATCATGTGCACTCGTACAACTTCTATCCTAACCGAACCTAACTGACACTGTTGCAGCTGTTCTTCCACCTTCAACGGGAGAGGACATTCGCAGAGCCGAGAGCGAGGTTCTACGCCGCTGAAGTGGCTTCGGCGCTTGGCTACCTGCATAGTCAGGTATTATTTTTAACTTCAATCTGTAGTTAAGATTTTTTATATAATTTTTATTTCCATTTGACTTTATTCAAAAATAGTATAAAGTACACCTCGGATTATGCGAACCTCTGATTATCCAGGCGACGGATTATCTGGAGTGGTCTATCCTAGAAAGAAAAATATTCAAATCATCACAGAAACGTAATTTTAGAGGGGTTTTCAGTAAATATGTTCTAAAAGATCTTTCTGTCAGAACGAATTCCGGCCAGACAAAGGCGGGAAGTACTGTTTTACTGGACAAGCGTGATAGTTCTTGCACAAGCCGGCGGTGATTGTGGGATTTTCATGCGAGTACGGTAAAACTTACCAGCCATAAAACATTCAATACTTTTCATCATACTACTCAGAAAATCTTTTAATCATAATGCAATCCTTGCATAAATCACTACATTTCTCAATTCCTCAAATTTAACCTATAATAAACAAACAAACATTTACTACTACTCAGAGGTCTGCGGGTAGTGATTTTTCAAGCCGGGTCGGGTTCGGGTCGGGTAGTAGATTACCATCAATTTTCGGGTCGGGTCGGGTTCGGATATTATAAGTGGAATAAAAATTCGGGTTGGGTCGGGTTCGGGTATGTAAGTTGAAGAAAAATTTGGGTCGGGTTTGAGTAGTTTAGTTAAAATTCGGGTCGGGTTCGGGTATCATTTGTCAGCAACACATTAATTTCATGAAATTTTGATGGGACTACCAAGCAGTTACGAAGTAAAAATCTAACATAACATTCACATTACTTAAATATATACATACAAGATAAAATTACAGTTTGCATGAAGAAAATAACTCTACACATGATCATGGGTCAAGAAATATTGATGAATTGAAGCTTGACAAGGAACAAGATATTCTAAAACACAAAGAACAATTACATACACAAATATGAAAATTTACAATAAGTTACCATCAAATATAAAAAAAATTAAAAGATTTTTATTAATTAAAAGAAAAAAAATCAAGAAAGAAAATTAAGAAAGAATAATTTGTAAAGAAGACATTCTTTACAAATTATTGTATTTATGATACAAATGAATTTTTTAAGCTAAAATTTTAATAATGTTATATTATATATAATAAAAATTTTGTAAAACATTGTAATGCACCAAATGGTGCCATATACAATATACAATAACCAATACAGTCAATAGATATTCATATTCATGACTAAACTTATTATTTCATAATTTATCAATGAAATAGTATTTATATTTTATAACAACAATAATCAACAATAATTTATTTTCATCATAAAATTAGTTTTATTATAAAACTTCTATGAAGAAAATAATACTTGGTTTAAGAAATAGAGTACAGGAAGGGAGGAAAGAGAAGGGGGGAGAGAGAGAGAGCTACAAAAAACAGCTTTCTCAGTCTCCTTATCAGTGGGAAGGGGGAAGTGGGGGGGTTTGTTTACTCATCAATTAGCCTGTCCGCCAGTCCGGTGTTATCTGCGTGCGTGCGTGTGTTCGTCTTTTCCCTACTACGAAATGCGAAAATCCAAACCATTTGTCCTACAACCACATATTATGATGGTTCATACTTTTTGCCTAATTTTTTTTAAATATATTGAGGGAAAAAAGAAACTTTTATATCTTGCCGTTCAAGAGAAAATCCATGATCAAACAATTGACTGATGTATACTTTGTGGTTCTCCAAGGTCAACTAAATATAGCAGAAACTTTCCGAATTCCATCTAATTGGAGATATTATTTCATTTCACCTGTCATCCTCCTTTCCTTATCACTTCGGGGATAATTTTTTGTGTATGTTTTTCATGGGAAGGACACGCTCTTCCGGTTTAACGTGTCCAAAAATAGATCGCAACAATTATCTTCTCGATAAGACCTCTCGTATCATAAGCTCTGCTGGAAATTCCAGCTTATTCAAAGCTATTTTGTGTTGTTACCTACGACTATTTCATTGCGTCGGTTCCCTGGTCCTTTAGGTTGCTAAACGAGGATACGATATTAAGCAGTAAGCGTACGATAATTTTGAGCGCAAGGAGATGGCTGGTTGTCTGAGTTGAGACTTATAGTGAAGATTGCTTCTAAGTTTGACATCGCGATCGCGACCATCTTTGTTCGTCACATTATAATATTGCGTGGACGCTGTAAGTCAAAAGCTTTGTGCGTATTAATTAGTGTTGAACATTTTTTAAGTTTCGGGATTCTTTCGGGTAGTATGTTGGGTCCGACTTCTTCCGGGTAGTAGGTACCCGCCCGACCCGACGTGTAATAAAAACCCGCCCGAATAAAACCCGAGACGTGTCGGACCCACCCGACCACTCGGGTTCACGTAATTACCCGAAGCTACCCTAATTTTCGGGTACCCGCAGACCTCTACTACTACTCTAGTGCTGCCACTACATTCCCCCAAAAAGTAACCCATAAACAACCAAAAATCGTTGGTTTGCGATAAATCAGCTGAGTTTTTACTTACATTTCCTGTAATCATCGTCTGGAAAACTTGTACCGTTTTATCGAACGAGTATGATAGTTCCTGCACAAGCCACAAGGCGAAAGCTCTGGCCTAGGCCGGAAAGTTTTCTGGACTGGTATCGGCAAAGGGCAACTTTCGAGCCAACAAAAAGGAACGGAAAACATATGTTTCTGTGTCAGTACGATGAAAGAGCATGTTTTTTATAACAGGGTATTGTCTACCGGGACCTGAAGCCAGAGAACCTGCTGCTGGACGCGACAGGCCACGTGGTGCTGACAGACTTCGGCCTCAGCAAGGAGGGGCTGCTGGCCACCGACACCACCAACACGTTCTGCGGCACCCCCGAGTACCTAGCACCCGAGGTCGTCCGGAAAGAGGTTAGTTTACCGTCGACTCTCACTAGCTCGAAATACAGTAGACTCTTGTCTTATCTGGAAACCTTTTAACCCTCGAAGTGCTATGCATCGCGATTGCAATCCATTCGCGAAACTAATGCTTCGGGCGCTAACCCACCCTGGTGGCGAGTAGTCAAGATAACATTATGGACATTAGGACCGGTAAGCTTTAAGTGACAAACAAGCATTTGTGCAACGGTGATAATGCGGCCAAGTGGTCTAAGGCGTTGACTGACGATTCATTGTTAAGGACATACGGAGCGGCCTCATAGCACTCTAACCTCAAAATGTAAGCATCCTCTGCATTATCTGAGATTCTCTGTTTGCGAGGCAGCCTCGGTCCTGAAAAGCTCGGATAATTGGGAGGGTACTGTACAATGTTGCAAGCCTGCTAATAGTTTAGTTAAATAACTCCTCACTAGGTTGCAGCACTCAACAGGCATTATGAAAAATTTAGATAAAAACAATTAAAAAAATATGTTATTGGGCAGTCCAACTGGACGCGTGAGCGTTCGTTAGGTTTCATGATGGCCAGCACTGCTGGCTGCCTGATCGCATAGGAGAACTTCTGTGGAAAAAATCACACCTCCACATGCTAATGGTGGCGGCCAGTAGAGCTGACCGCCCAATTGCTGAGGAACAGCAGCAAATATCCAATCCGATGGCAGAGGGTTGAGTGAAAACGAGGATGATTAGCCATTACGTGACCGTATTTTGTCACTCGCCAGGCATACGACCGCAGTGTGGACTGGTGGTGTCTCGGAGCAGTGCTGTACGAGATGCTCTACGGCCTGCCGCCGTTCTACAGTCGCAACACCGCCGAGATGTACGACCAGATACTGTACCAGCCGCTGAGACTGCGGGTCGGGCCGTCGGAGGCGGCCAAGCGGATACTCACCGAGGTAAATTTTATATTTATTTTCCTACAGTTTCTTACAATGCCTAAAAAGTGGTGTGGTTGATAATTTTTATGAAACTTTTATTTATTGTTTCGACCCGCAATAACGGGCACGAAACAACGCCCGTGCTATGCCGCGCGTTACTGAATTATCTCATTATAATTATATAATGAGATAGTGCTGAGGACTTAAAAAATAAATTTTTTGGCTGTATAAAGTCAAATAACATGCGAGCTGCAGACATCAAAAGTGCAAAATCCGGCCAAAAATTCTCATTCTTCTTGCATTATTCACGGGTCATGAGTTTAACCTATAGAACATTTATTTTGGGAATGATTTATGATTATGAATGTCTTAAACCTAATAAGGAAATTTTAAAATTAAAAAAACTTTCTTGCTGAAAATTAGTTTTTCCGCTGCTATAAGTGTCAAAACTTTAAGAATTATGTCATTTACAAGACCAGAAAACACCATACAATATATGTTTTAAACTTTTTCATGGAATGATGCATGAACAAACTGAACTTAACTCCTTTATAATTTGACTAGGCAACCCACATTCAACAAAAGAATGCCACCGGAACATTTATACGACACATCCTAATCACGTACACTGATAAAAAGTTGAGAAAAGCAAGAAAAATCATTAGACTGCCCCATGCTGCCTGGCAGAATAGTTAGTCACTAATGGCGCCTGCACAACCTTGAGGGTCAGTCGTTGTCATGAAAACCAACTGTTGATAAATTGTTTAGTACTTTAGTGTTTGCCAGCTAGTTATTTCACTACTTAGTGTGTGTGTGTCAGCTGATTACTTAACACTTCTGTTTTGACTTAAGTTTATCTATTTGTATCCTCCAAAATGCCGCATTCAGCTACAAAGGATGCGAGCGATTTTATTCATTAAGTGGGAGTCAAAACCTGCTTAGTAACTGTTAGGCCCACCTTGTAAACACCTGCTTTGCTCGCTTAATACGAGGGTCGTCCAGAAAGTAAAGCACGTTTTGTTACTAAACCTAGCCCTGTTGCCCCAACACTGCGACTGAGAGTGCGGTCTAAAGGTCCACTCCTGGTTTCAATTTGGGCAAAGTCTCGTTGCCGACCGACCACGCATTTCATTCTCACAGCGTTTCAAAATGGCGGCGCCTTTGAATATCCCGCCAAATGTATTTGACCTAATAATGTTGCTTCTTTCAATTCCTTACCACTTTCAAACACTTTCTAGCCTAAAAATTCCCTTAACTACGAAAAAAAACTGTATCCACGTAAGGCCAGGTAAGGGTTACACAGGGATTGTCCGAAAATGTCACACTTGAGGCAGCAAAGTTCTGTGAAGTTGCTGCCGCTGCGCGGGGCGGGCGCCGCGGCGCCATGGATCAGCAACACCCTAGCCTGCGATTGGATTTAAATATCCAAATCGCATGTTTTGTATGGCATGTAAAGTTATCGTATGGCCTCATAATGGACTCAGGATAACTTTTTTCTCCTCTATGAATAAATTCAACAGTGAATAAACGTTTTAAGCCGCAAAACAGTATTTAAATCACCTCCTACGCATTCGGCTGGAATTTCACTTGACACTGCCATTTTGAAAAGCTGTAAAAATGAAATGCGTGATCAGTCGGCAACGAGACTTGGCTCAAATTGAGACGGGCAGTGGACCTTTAGACCGCACACTCAGTTGCGGTGTTGGGGCAACAGGGCTAGATTTAGTAACAAAACGTGCTTTACTTTCTGGACGACCCTCGTACATAACTATTATTTTACTTTATTTAAGAATTATAATGTTAATTAGTTACTTAAAATTAATCATGCTGAATTACAACAGCTTTTTGCTTGGCTCAAGAATTAATCAGGATTGTAGAAAGATAATTTTTTCAACCATAAACCTCAAAAACTAAGAATGATTCTGTTTTTTTAGTGACCATGAAGTAATCGTAAATATTCCAAATATACCCCGAAAAAGGTCCTAACGAGCAGGGAATGATTAAGAAGAACGACAAAGGATCCATGAGGTCAAGGGTCTACCCCAATGTCAACTGTGTTAGATTTTTGTCCTTAGCTGCTTGTGAAATTATCTACAAGCTACCTGTGATCTACAAGAAGGAACTGAGGCAGCAATCACCAACCACAACATATTTAACTCCAGTCTGAAGTTTCTCTCTTTCTTTATTTTTTCTTAGTTTTATGTATAGGTATACAAAATGGATAAAGTTTTATTAACGTTTTATATAATACATGGTTAAAATTAATTATCACCTCAAGGTGAGATGGATTGCTTTTACCACCTGCAATTGGGATCCTGTGAGGATGAGCACGGAAATTTGGTTTTTACCATATATTATATCAAATATAGATCTGTTTGGCTTAAAAATGAATGACTATCAACTCGTCTTTCAGCTACTAGAGAAGAATCCTTCCCGACGTCTTGGATCAGGCTACGGAGATTTTGACGACGTAGGGAGCCATGAGTTCTTCCGATCTATCAATTGGGCTGACCTCCTGGCTCGCAAGATCAAACCCCCCTTCAACCCGAAAGTGGTAAGTTGAGAAAAATATACTCGTGTTAAAAAAGGATTAACATAATATTTTTTTGCCTTGTTTTGGCTTGGGTCGAAGTTGACGGCTATTGTACGTTTAAAAGGGATTGCAGTGGACATCTTGATCTCATCGTCTGTGTTACAGAAGGGGGAGCTGGACATGCAGCACATCGACCCAGCATTCGTCCGAGAGTCGCTCGGCTCGGTCGGCCCAGCCCACAGCGGTGCGCTGACCGCCAGTGTGCGCGACGCGGACGAACACTTCGTCGGCTTCAGCTACTCCTACGCCGCGCCCATCGACTACAGCCAGCCGGGCGAGACGTGACCCGCGTAAGTCACACGACGTTACAACTAGGACTGTAAATATTAGGTCGAATCGGTGCTTTGTTACAGAAAAAAATACGGTTTGCCAATAAATATTCATGAATTTATTTTTTATTCGTACTGATTTTTTGGTTAAATGATTTTACATGTAACATTTTATGCTGAATACTATAATAGATTTAGTACAGTGTAATCTTGAAATTCAAATGATAGTTCTGGACTATCGTACTGGGGAGTGGCAAAAAGCAGAAACTTCAAATCGTCCGCTAAAACTTATGATTGTGTTCAATTGTCAAAACGTTGTTTATGTTTTTAAGGCATATTAACCCTGCAAAATTTGTGTTGGGTCACTACACCGAAAGTTGTCTTGCGCAATGTGAAGCGTGTAATATAAAGTATTGCCTCTACTAATGAGAATATAACCTGTTCTTAGACGTGAAACAAGATCTTGGGGATCTTTTACCGTCATATTTTGTGTATGTTTTACAAAGATTTTAGTGTGACCTTGTTTAGATTTCATACTCATTGCTGTTGAGCTTGCAGCATAAACTTTTATTTGTAAATGCGTCTTTACTCAATCGTGTGATTATATGATAGATCGCCTACACAACACAGATGTTAAATGCTGATTCCGAATACAGCGCGCTCACTCACCCGCCAGTAAGGCAGTCCAGAACTATACTTGAGACACTCAATTTTAACTGTTAACAACACACGTAAATTTTATGTTTAGAATCTCTTTTCATTTTCAGTTTTTTTTTAGCCGATGTTAAACCAATGGGTTATTTCTGTTCTGTATCCCCTGTCTACCGTCTGGTCTCCAGTATGTCAGACTATCAAGAGATGACTGTATCTGTATTGTTGAGGATATTTATTTTCAGATGTGTATGTCTACAAATCACATTCCTCTTATAGCATATCCATCCATGAGCAACTTAATGCAATACAAGGTAGGCTTTTAAACACATATTTCTTCTAATGGCCGATATTGTAAATAGTCCTAACGTATTTATTGTAGTAGTATGTTCCACTAAACAATCTCTAACTGTACTTACATACTTGAAATGATTAAAATATTCGTAATATTTTAGAATAAAGTTATCTTTTTCTATTAAAATGATTATTGAAATTGAATCAATGAGCCTTTGTGGAGTATAATTTTAAAACAAGGAATTTAAATTCAGTTTCTTATTATAAAAAGCTTTTTAGTGGTCTTGCTGTGTTTATTGCCTCTATTAATGGATAGATTATTAATAATTACAGGAGAACCCCTCATGACCAAGCCTAGGCTGGATAATCCATCCTGTTATGAAAACGATTATTTATACCCAATTAATAATACGTAGCTAATGAATTAAGTCCTGTGTAAAACTTAAAGTGTATTTTTGGGTTATTAAAAAATTCAATGGTTAATAAACCAATACAACATGTCACTTGAACACCGATTAATCTAGTTTCACCCTTGGAATCGATTTGATTTTAAGATAAATCATTTCAGGATTACTTAACACTGCCACAGCTTTCATTGGTGTTTGTACGCCTCCCATTCAAAGGGACTTGAAGAAAAAACATTTAAAAACCGCACTGAATACAAAATAAATGACAACGTAAATAAATAACATATAAATATATTAAACATGAATGTATGAATATATTAAACAAGAATGTATGAATATATTAAACAAAAGTTTAGTGGTTCTTAGCTCAACTGAGTAGACTTATTGGCTCAAGTTCACTATTGCCGAATCAGAGCGAATTAGACTTGCTCAAATGTTCGGCGATCCATGAGAGAATGGCATATGACCTTATGAAAGTGATGTAGAACAAGTCACGTTGAACGCAAGAGTACACGCTCGTGGCTCACATTTACATGAATTCGTCCTGATTGTTGGTAGTAAAAAGGAGCTAAAACAAGGAGCGAGATAATACGATGTAAATAAACTACAGAGAGATACACAAGAGAATATCAGAGAGATAACGCGTCTGTAAACCGTGGGAAATACGTTTTGATATTGGTTTCTGCGAAGCGGCTGGATAAACCAAGGACTGGTAAAACCGAGGCCGGATATGAGGGGCTCTACTGTAATTCATTGGTAAAAAATTACCCGTTAAATTTAAAGTGTAAAAACCATGATGCTTAATGAATATTTTAGGGGCAGTATAAAGTGGTCATGTCAAAAGGAAAGAGATTATGAGGAAAGGTACATTTTGTTTGAATAGCCTGACTATTTCTCCATCTATTTAACCCATTTCAAATTATATTAAAGTCTAAAACATTGAACATTTAAAAATATATTTGTGTTATTTACCCCTTAATTGTTTTAGATATATTATAACATATAAAACGTTAACAATATTAGTTTTTTTTATTTTAACAAGATTTTAAAAGCTGCAAAGCTTCATATAAATTTTTAAATTGTAATTGAAATATTAACATAAAATCTTTTGTTGCAAGATAAAAACATAAAAAATAGTAGAATCATAGTAATTTTTGTTTTGGTTTCACTCGATTTGAATTTAATTTATTTTGGGCAATTATAGTTGAAAAGCTTTAATAATAAATAGGATAGCTTGTAGCTGTGAGACCTGTTTTAATTTCCTTTTATATAAAAATTGAATTAGTACCGAATCCATAATTAAGTCTTGAGATATAGATTTCAAACCTAGAATAAAAATATAATGTTATTGCTTCATCCTTAATTTTTGCATCAATGAAACTTCATGAAAATTTTGATTTTCACTGATGAGATATTTTAAACTTTTTAAGAACTTATTAGCCTATCGTTTTTGTATGTCTGAAACTCAAATGGTATGGTATGTAAGCAGTTATTGTTGATATAATCCAAGTCATTTTTGTGAATCTCAAATCTCACTGTCTGCTGAATACCCTAAATTTGGTCACCAAAACAGTAATTCTTTGGAGTTCTAACATTTTAGCTTGAAGATCAATCCTGCAAACGTTTTTCTTGTAATTCTCTTGACTTAACATAATGATCCATCTTAATTTATCATAGTCTTATTGATAGACATTGCAATTAATTTATAAAATACATTTTTATACTGTGATCCTTTTACACAAATTGGAGTTACCATAATCCAAATCATATCCCATAAAATATTTTTTTAGAAAATGTAAGGGACAAAGTGATTTTTTATTTCTAATAATATATGAATATGATGAGTTAAGATAAATTTCAAGGGACATTTTCTGTCTCTTAGAAAAAGAGAAAATGATTTGTTGACCTAGTGTTAAATAGTTACAATTAATTATTACAGTATGTAATCTAAGAGTATTATTTTGTAAAGTGGCTACAGTATATTATTCATGTGTCCAGTACTGTTGTTAATGTGTTGTTATGTATGAAGTTGTTGTTACGCCAAGGCCTAAAACTTAGCATAGCGAAACTTAGATTGCCTTCTGTCTGTGTTGATTAGCTTATACAGTTAATTTTTATAGTATATTTTTACATCTCATAAAAGTTTTCTGATTCTGCGATTTTTGAAGTTATCTATAAGAGTTTCATGTATTTACTTTTTAAACTACCTGTAAGCATATAGTATCGAGATTAACTAGAATTTTTGTAAACAAAATAATGGAATAAGTTTTAGTTAAATTAATTTTCTTAACTGTTTTAGATTGACTATTTAAAACTAAAAGATAAATTTAGTTCAATTTAAAAGTTTTACGACGTGTGATAGTGTTTGCTGGCAAAGGAGGCAAATATTTATATTTAAATTTAAAATATTTATTTATGAAAGAAAAATATACTTAAAGAAGCTAAAAACAACAAACTTGTTATTTGTTCATTGTTAAGACTGAAGAATCCTAAACATCAATGTTATGTATACTAAAACTAACGTATAAAAGGATCTAGAATCTGAATAATTACATTATTTTTACTGTCTTATATATGATTAACTTGTTTACATGATCAAACCCAAACTTGTAATGTACAAAATATTTCTGAAATTTATTTTGAGTCATGGATTACATAATGGATTGATGATAACTATCAAATCCTTTGATAAATGCAAATATATTGAAAGTCAGCCGGAGACAAGTTTAGATTCGATCCATGCTGACTGCCAATACTTACACTAACATCATCAAAGGCTTGTAAAAGTGAAACCAGCTGAATTTCATCTCAGTCCTCCCCATTGTCTGAAAAGCACTGTATTCTCCTTTTTGCCCAAGGTAGAGGCATTTAACCCAGCAAAAATAACTGTCCACGATTGTAATAACACATTTAGCTCCAGGAAAATGATGTAAATGCTAGGACTAATAATTAGGGGTCTGCGGGCCAGACTTTTTAAGTTTGGGTTGGGTCGGGTCGGACCTTTAATTTTAGCGTTCGGGTCTTGGGCCAAAATCGGGTTGGGCCAGAAGTATTTAAATAATTATTTTCACATGAATTAACTATAGTTATAACTAAATCAAGAAATTAAACAAAAAATTAATAGACGAAAGTTATTAACTATTAAATTATTATAGAGGTCTAATAATTTTTAGTAGGTTAAAATTAAATTATAATTATTTTTAACCTACTACAAGAAATTAAGATAAAAACTAATAGGTGAACAAATTCATCCAAAAAACTATGAAAGTCATAACAATGATTATTGTCATTACAAAGCCATACTTTATCACAACAACCATACCACCAATAAACAATATAGACTATGAATACAAATTTGAAGTTGAAAATTGGAAGGTCAGAGATAAACATAGGTGTAAGTTTTAAATTTCCAAATTCTGAGTGATGGTATTTCTAGATAACTGTCGAAACCCATTCTTCTATGAGTTAATATTGTTGAGGTTATAGTTATGGAAAACTCGTGGACGGCTGCGAAAAAAACGATAGCATGTATCTGTCACTCGCGGATAAATGGCAGATGTAGCTTTAAAAAAAAAACACATAAATCGCACGTAAATTCGATCGCCGAGTAAATGGCGGGAGTAACTTATCAGGCGCGGCCCGACCCGATCTTGGCCCGAAAAATTCGAGGACCCGCAGACCCTACTACTTCACTCATATTCAGGGTAACGTCCTCCATGAGGTACCTGTCTCAAGAAAGAATGATTAAGGATGATAATTATAGCACATAAAAGTAAGATCATGGCTTAAAAATGTTTCATTTTCGTTGATCAAATGAACACCATCAGTCTCATCGCCTTTGGAAGAGTGGGTTTTCTGACTGATTATGTAATAAAAAGATTGAATTGTTTGAACAGTGAACAGTTTTATTCGCCACTCCTAAGGTTAACAAAAACATATTTTATCATATACTTTTCAGAAATGGCTGAATGTTGACTTTAAGAATTTGTCGGTGGCAGCACATATACTTTTTTGAACTCCAAATATGTAGATAAAAGTGTTTGTTAAAACAATTATTGAAACCAAATATTTATTGATACTCGTAATAACCACAATTTTCATGTTATATACTTACAAACATATTCACCCTTGAATTCCCTTTACTGGAAAAAAATATGTTGTAAGTATTTTTAAAAGAGGTATGAAATACTTTATCAGTAAAAAATTAGGATTGTAAGGGAATAAAAATGTGCCTAAATATCCCTGTAAATATTGTCATTCAAGTATGAAGCTGCTCATTTTCATAGCCAAAAAAAGTTGCCAAAATATGTTAAAAGACTTTTTTTGTGAAAGTACTCTCAGATTATAATCTTATGGAATAGTTTATTTAATCTTACTCTAAACAATTATAAATAACTGAATAAGCAGGAACATTGTTCTGTTTTGTTTCTATTTCCCTCTCCCCAATGGAGGAAATGGTGCTAATATCTTGATTTGATTTTGCAAAAAAATTAATACAATTATAATTTAGCAAAATTTAGATCTCAGTTATATATTAATACAATATAGTGACACAGTTTTATTTTAACAATTAACTTTGATCCATTTAAAATTTTGTGATTTGATTTGAACTCTTTCTGCACCAGGGATGAAGTAATGAAAATTATTTTCTCAAATTGTGATCTGCGCTTACTCGGTTACGTATAAATTGTTAAAGATAATTTAAATGTAATATTATGTATGCTTTGGTATATTTCTTAGTATTAAATTTAGAACATTTACTGAGTTAATCCTATTCGTGGTATTACTTGTCTAATATGTAGTTGCTTATGTATATTTGTTGGTAACTTTGATTGCTTTCTTACTTTCAATGTTTGTATTGATTTTGCTTAAAGAGTGTGACTGAAACTGGTAATATTTAGTCTTTAAAAATGTGTATAATTTTGTTTGTGTAAGTTAATAGTGTATTGTCTCATGAGTGAAAATGTTGGGGCCCGAGCTTGTTAGGGCAACAATTTTCACGAGGGAGACAATTTGCTTTACTCTCGAAATATACACAACATTTTTCCTTCACCTGCAATAACAAATATCCTTATCATAAACATTTATTTTATCAACTCAGAAAGGAATAAAAAATATCCATTTTGTTTCATTCTGCTATTAGCGCCTGCATACAGGCAGCTGCAACCATTCATGCACCAGCGATCAGCTGATTGTTGCAACGTTCTTACATGATTAATTCTTAGACATTCTTACAGCTGTTTGTTGTTTATGTTATTCTTTATATGATTATCTCTGCCACTAAATCAGCTGTCTGTCAGCCCCTGCATTTATTTGTTGAGCTGCAACATATTTGCATGCGTGCCTGGAAATTTTAAGGCGCTCTAATTTTTGAATTATTGATTTCAATGTTATTCTTATGGGTTTACTTTGTCTCCCAGCGGGGTACAAAGTAATCACTCCTGCTGGGAGACAAATTATTATTTTACTCACTCATTTCAACATAGCTCTAAACAAAGCAGGTGGGGGAAAAAGTAAATTAAACTTCCTATTTACATGTAATTTACATGCAATTGCAACTGGTCATAACTACAGTAGACTCTCTCCTCTAGTCAGTTTTTTCAGCCATTGTTTAAGCAGTCTACATTCCACAGAAGTAACTTTCCTTTATTCAGCTGATGTGTAACCAGCAGAGATCAGAAGTGGACAATAACAACAATCCCCGTGGGGATTGTATATTAATACATAATTGGAAGTATGATTTCTCAATGATAGCTGTACTGAACTGATCGAGATTTATGTCTCTCCCACAGCAACTAAAGGGGACAATGCTTAGGATAGCCAAACCTCCCCAGAATTTACACATTTTCTAAGAGCCCCCACAGTCACTCGAAGGTTGAGAAAATGTAAAATTTCAAGTAAAACAGCTGACTTGTGTAAACATTGCAAGCAAATTTGCAACAGTAATCTAGTTAGGACTAAAAATACCTAATTTTTACATAACAGCCTGATTTGGAATGTATTATATTGCATATATTTTGACGAGTTTTTGAGCACATTAGTTTAACTGGCCGAATTGTTATTTGCTGTCTCAATCCCAATGGAGTAGGAGGGGGGGGGGGGAGTCTACTGCACTGCTTGAACTAGTTATGGATAAAAGATATATATCCTCATTTAAATAAAGTTAGATAGTTAAGTTAAATATTTACTCTAGCAGGCACCAAATAGGACGGGCGGCAAAAACTGGAAACTCACCAAATCGTCTGCTAAACCTCAGTTGATATGACTAAATGAAAAGTTTAGGTTTTACGTTTAAATTTGAGTTTACTTTAAAATGTGATCATATAGTTGATTCACTACCCAAACAAATAACAAACAAAATTTTGCCACTCACCTGTCCTATTTGGTGCCCGTGACTTTAATAAACATTAGCTGCATTTTCTTGAAACAGAGTATGTACTTAATAACACTTCTATGTACAGCTTATATCCGTCTCCCAGTTAATCCCAGCTTTTTTTTAACTATTATTGTTTTAAAAATTTAACCACACCCTGTCCAGAGACTATCTGACTTGCAATGAAATGTTTTTGTCCCTCTTTCTTTGTGATTTCTCAAGAAATCGAATTAATAAATCTATATTGAAAAGACTGTTTGATTAAATTATCAATTTAAGTTCTAAGCAGTGAATTAATATATGTTGATATTTCATGTCACCTGTCTGTGTCCATTTTAGTAGAGTAGAAATGCCTATATTAAGGCTTAACATAGGCCTAATTATTTATTTTCATTTTCTGTCCCTGTTTTACAAACAACTGTGATTTTTTAAATGCAATAGAACCCTCATATACATCAACTGCTCAGCAATCAGCTTCTTTTGTATTGCAGAAATCCTCCCCCTTCCCCCAAGTCCATATTTAATTGTGTTGAAATGTTGTAACCCTCCTATTTAACATCACACACTCTTGTGGATAAAAATAAAATTAACCATCCACCTCTTTTCTGATAATTTTATTTTCATAAAATGTAAAACTGAAACTTGTTGATTAACCTGACATTTACCTGACTGAATCTTTTTAAGTAAAAAAAGTTGAGTTTTACCCCATACCTTATCATCTCATAGGCAAATCACAATCATAATTTAATCCTAATTTTATGATCATCATGATTTTAACTTATACTCATAATTTTCAAAGATTTTTTAGTGTTGGAAGAAATAGTTATTATTATAATGTAATTTTGTGCAATACTAAGTCAACTGTACTTATTACATGGCAACCTGAGACTGTAATTGACTGTACGAGTCAGGCTCCTTATGCCTCCTAGTTCCCACACTTTTTATTTTGTATGATTTTTAAGTATTATCATCTGAGTATTTTTATGCCAAGAATTTTCTTTTGTAAATAAACTTTATCCAGTATTTGAGAGTTGATTTTTTTGCCAGATGTCATTTCTGTATAGATAATTTTTATGAAAACCATTTTACGTTATAAATTAAAAGTTGAAAACTTTAAGGTTTTTTTTAATACTGCAAAACAACTTTAATGCTCTTAGTGTCAGCTGTGGAAAGTAATGATTTCCTGGCAAAGGCTTGAAAAATCAGGTAGAGATTTTAACCATACTACAGTAGCAAATAGCTCTGACGCCTGACACTAGTAAGCAGCTCTTTACTAGGCGCCACACAATTGGAACATTTGGAAACTTAAAACAGCTAGTTATTTAAGATTATATTGGAAAAAGCCTACTGTTTTGAAGTTATGAAGGTCGCTATTTTGTGGCAAATATTGTACAGTTTGTGCATTATATCTCTGGCTATGGCTGAGTCAGCTGGTTCAATAATGTGGGGGGAGAGGGGGTACATTTCTGAAATGTTGTGCTAAAAGATCGCGGGTAATCAATATCATAACCATTACCATAAGTTTACCATTATCATAAGATGAAAACATTTTATATGGTTAGTAGTGTAGTAGACATAGGCAGAGATATATTGCATGAACTTTACAGTTACGGGTCTACGGGCCTTATGGGTCTATTTATATTTAATCTAAATCTACTTTCCAATTGGCTACAAACACATAACAATAATCTAGTCCTTCAGTGGTGGTTACATTTATAAAACAGCTGATCTCAATAATTTTGTGTAATAACAATGTGCAAACTAATCACTGTTGATGCTTTATTGCAGAAATAAACTGAGTCCCTACTTACACATTATCTTGAAAAGTTAAATTATTAAATTATGAAAAGTAAAATTTATTATGATTAATCACGATATGATGAAAAATATCTTTGATAAGACAAGTACAAAGTGTTACTTAGTGCCTTGACGGACTATTAACATGATCGAGGCCCAGAAACGGTCACTTTTTTTACCTAAGTTATGTATTATACTATTTTATAAATTCTGCAAGTAAAATAGCCATTTTTATGTTCTCTAAAACACCTATAAAATCACGTTTTCATTACCAGGACTAAAAATCAGCTATTCCAACCACAACACAGTACACAAAAAATGCAAAGATAAAATTAATCATCCTCCTCTTTTCTGATAATTTGATATTCTTTAAATGTAAAACTGAAACTTGTTGATTCACCTGGCATCACATTTTTAGTGCACTAACCTAAAGCTAAAAATTTGAAAAAGCTTATTTGTGAAATTTTAAATTTGTGAAAATTTGCATAAAGCTTGCAGTTATGCAAATTTTCTTCAAGGAGTGTAAGATGAGTGTGTGTACTGCTGATTCAAGTGTGTGGTCAGCAATAAAAAACTCATTACAATCAAAAAAATCTCATGTTCAAATTGGTGTGCCGCAAGGTTTAATCCTTGGGCCTCTCTTCTTTTTAATCTATGTGAATGACTTGAGTGATGTTGACCTAAACAACAATCTTGTCATGTTTGCGGATGAGTCAAAATGTGTCATCGTTCAAATTTGATACCTATGTTTATCTTTTAAAAATTAAATTCTCCTTAAGATGTTTACTTTTGGAATTTTTATAATATCCCGAATGTAAGTTTAATATTTTCATAACTGTCCCAACATTTATAGAAGTAAGTATAAGACAGGTTTTTCCACTTTTTAAAATAAAATCCTTAATTTTTGTCATGACCTATAACTTTAAAACTGAATGAAAAAAGTTTGGATTTATACATTTTGATTTAACATTATAATCACAAGAAAAGTTCCTACAGATAACAAAATATTTCATTCACCCACAAGATCAACCAGCTAATTTTTTTAATTGTTTTCTATTAACAAATTTTTAAAAGTAAAAAGTAAAATTTTTTAAGTTTCGCAAAAATATGACATTTACCTACAATTTCCATCACATAATCTTATAGAGGTACCCAAAGTTTCAGGTTTGGGATTCAAGACAAGGGACAGTCATGACATTTTGAAATGAAATGAAAAATTGTTTATTTATTCAGGCAAAGTTAGGGTCCTTTCTTACACTTAACCTGATACAGTAGTGTTCTGTAAATACTCCATTCCATTTCCTCCAACATTTTTTTAAGTAGTTAAGATGTCTTCTTCATATATTGACTTAGAACTTAGAAAGTTTTGCTAGTTATGGTAGAAAAATAGTTTGTAGGTTAAAAATTAATGAAAGATGTAAAAAAAAGTCAAGTGACACAAATTTGAACAATTATAAATATTGACTCGGATGACACAACCATTCATGTCAGAAACATGGAAGAACAATTGACCGAAATCCGGTGCAAACATCAAACTCTACCTAGCAGCTCATTTTTTTTTCATGAAAATAAGCTTGCCATCAACCCAGGCAAGACCAATTTCATGCAAACTCAAACAATCCAACATTCAAATCTCAGTAGAACTTTTCACCCAAATCTGTTCATTGACGAAAATTACCTCAACCACACCGAGGTGATTGATTTCCTATAGGTGTTAAATTGAACTGTAACCTGTCATGGAAACATCAAATTGATAAAGTTCATTAAAAAATCTCATCTTCAATTTTCGTTCTGACATTTTTTAGAGACTTGGCATCAGAAGACTCTCAATTTGCAATCTGCGACCATGCCTGAAACCAGATTTAACACGTTCGCTACCGAGCGTCAACTATAGTTGACGCTAGACCAATCGCTACTGACCGACTTCTATAAACAAACTTTCATCAGAGACCAAACACATTCATGTGGACATCGCCATAGACCAAAAGTACCAAAATCCTTTTTTCCACAGATGTCTAAATAAGTATGATCAACGCTAACTGCACCAAAAAAAGTCATTTTATTCCGGGGACTCTCCTGTGGACCGACACACAAAAACCAAGTCGAAAAAGTAGACCGATACGAAGTAAAACGCAATAATAACAGTGAGTCCACGTCAACAATAGTTGACGTCGGTCCACTGGGATGGACCCGTGCGTCTACTGTAGTTGACGTCGGTCTGTGAGGAAGTTTTGCACGTCAACCATACTTGACGTCGGGCTGTGGAAATGGCTTTTTCTTAACATGTCGGTAGCGAACGTGTTAAAATAAATCATGTTTTGCCATCTTTCACAACACCAGTTTGTTTGAAAAGCAGCCTTTTTACATTGGTATTAAGTTTTTGTAGTTGCTTATTCCACCCAATTTTCAATAGTTCAAACCTTAACAGTTTTAAGAATATAGGCTATTAGAAGCAATTTTAACTGAAAACTGTGTGTGTGAGGTGGATGAATTCTTTGAAACTTAAATATAATTAATACTTTTTGATAGCAATTTTAAATTAAGCAGAATCATTTATCCTGACATGACATATCCCATGCCCTACTATATACTGCTGGGTCAACGGGACGAAGAGGAGCGTCTAAGTATGTAGACCTAATCATGCAGTGAGGGGTAATGTGGCCTGGATAGAACGCCGAGTTTCTTTAGATACATCGATGGGAATTGGGATAGTACACTGACTACTAGTGTGTGTATGTATATATAGTGGTTTGAAAACAGTCTCAGAGTTCTGGCAATTGAAGCATGACAGTCGGCGTTCACATTCAATCACCCAAAAATAGGGGTTTTAAAAGCGAATGTATGTTCTTCACAATCCATATTACAATTAGTTAACCAAAATAACAAAATAATTTCACCTGAAAAAGAAATTTGTATGGTACGACGTCATTTTTGCAGATGGGAGGTCGCCAAATTATGTTGGTAGGATGATTGGGGGGGTTAGAAATGGCCAAAATTAGGGGAGGTATTCTAAACCGATTGTGGGTAAAAAACGCTTGAAACTTAGCATGAGACATAAATGGTTTTTAAATTGAATTGTAAATAAGCGCAGCGGGAGTAATATGGCAAAAGACGATCGCACGCGGTTAGTCAAAACATACCGATCATAAAATTCAGTTGGTCTATTTTTGTCGAGTCGGATTTTCCCTCGCTCCACGATAAAGAAAACTTCGTTTCAAACCACTTAACTCCCCATTTCAAAACTGAACTTACAAAATGACGATAACTACTGACATACAATAATATAGATATTAGTTTCATTAATTAATTCGTGAATTCCGTTTTGAAACGGGGGCCACTATATATTAGCCCCAGCTGTTTGATGTCGACCGATTTCAGCTGAGATTCTGAGATGATTGGTGTTGTGTTGTCAGTGTTGTCACTACTCGGCGTCGACGTCGACTTTTTGGGTTTAGATTAGTGGAGGGAGGTTTGATTATATTGTTTTTATGTTTCATGGTTCATGATTCATTTGATTCAAGCAATAATCGTGTTCAGATTCAGACCAATCCCTGTGTGTTGCTGTTTTCAGTACGATTTTTCCCAAAAAGTACGAACAATCAATCATATCATGTCTCTTCCCAAGCAACTGCAAGATGTGTTCAGGTTTGTATTTTGTTCAAATAATTCTTAAAAATGTCATACTGACTATTATGCTAACCTGAAATATATATTTTAACCTAACGGCGGCTCGGCAGCTTCAAACTTTCAAGTCCTAAATGATAACAGTATTCTATCCTAGGCTAAATGAAAACAGTATTTAATTTTTTTTAGAGAGCCAATCTAGGCTAGGCCTACTCAATGCCGATTGATACTAAAGTTAAATTGTTTTTAAGTTGTATTTTTAAAGGCGGATCCCATAGTCAGGTTCTTTGGGGGCTGGTGAGATGATCAAATGGGAAGTCAGCCTCCCGGGGGGGGGGGATCTGGGGATATTTAACCCCCCTAAGTTAAAGGGGGGTACCATTTTGTATTAGGCCTATTTTAACTATGAACTTGTGTTGTTATCTAGAAATCTGATGTGGTATAAAATAAATAATCTGTAAAACTTCTGAAATCAGAATTAATAGAGGCTAACCTCTGGTCAGAATAATGAAAATTTGAATTGTCTAAGTAGGAGTCTAGGAAAACCTTCCTTTAGGGTCGCCTACATAATCAAACTAAGTAGGATTGTAATCTTCTGCTAGGTTTCTTCTGTTGTTTTCCTGCTCTTAGTAAATTCACATATTTTTGGTCGGTTATTTCCGGTTATTTAATTACTACTCATTCCGGTTATTTAATTTCACAAAGTAATTCACTTCATTCACAAAAACATGAACTTTTGGCTGCAGTTCCGTAAGCGGCCTACATTTTAACGGTTGAAAATATCGAACTTAAACCCCGACACATGAATAATCGAAACGTAAATTATTCGATTGCATCAAGATCAAAACAAAACATCAGTATCTTAAATATGATAAAACGATATAACCAGAACTGAATGTTAAAAAACCAAACTTTAGGAGAGATAAAAGTAATAGGTAAAAAAAGTTTTAACTTAGGCTAAACTCTCATTATTAAATTAAAACATCACCAACCTAACAAAACAACACACACCTTATTTCGTTTCACATCGACCACCATTTTGAATTAGTTTTGGTTTTTGCTTTTCGATTGACATGGCACTAACAGAAAATGATGACCTTTGTGAAGTTTGGTTATGGTTAAGTTAGTTATCATATTATTGGAAGTTAAATTATTACTGTACTAACTTATTACTAGATTAGTTTTCAGTTACCTATGATAAGTTACACATTTTAATGACAAACTTAATTAAACCAAACATTAAACAGTAAAACACCGAATATCATCATTGTAAATTTGTTTGAATTTAAACTAAACCCGACTATTTCATTGATACTGAAAAAAAGCTGATTCGATGCAAAAATAGATGATTAGTTCGATATATTTTTAATCGATAGGCCTATATTGGTAACAGTTCGATGTTTTCAATCGTTAAAATGTAGACCGCTTACGGAACTGCAGCCGAACTTTTACCATTTTTCCAATCGTTAAAACCTGTTGCAGCAAACCTACATTGGTACTTACTTACTTGGTACTTTGTTTGTCATCCAGCTGGCCGCGCAGGCGGCGTTGGATCTGTCATTCATTGCTCCCGAAGGGACGCAATATCAGGAGATGTGATCATCTCCGGCTTGGCAATGTTGGGTTGTTTTGGATTGGGTTAATTGGGTTGGGTTAGGCTAGGTCTGCCCTCTGGTGGTTTGACAAAACAAGTAAAATTCTTCCAAGTTGTAAAATGATTGACTTAGTAAAAAACTTTTAAGACCACTCTTAAACTTTAACAAATTGTTTTCTAATCTAATGGAAAGCGGAAGTTTTTGAAAATTTTTTTGTCCTATATACAAAGGTTTTTTCTCAAAGAGAGCTAATTTATGTTGTATGGCAAAAGAGTTCTTAAATCTAGTGTTGTAACTATGGAGTTTATTTTGAGGTTCTAAATTGTTTGATTTAATATATGTTGCTATTTCTAGTATATACAAACTTGGCACCGTCAGAATACCCAAGGTTTGAAAATATTCCCTACAAGAGGTTCGAGGGTGTAGCTTGAAAATACTTCTGAGGGCCTTCTTCTGCCAAATCAAGATTCGATTTAAGTTTGTTTCAGTCGCACCCCAGAGGACAATAGAGTAGGAGATATAGGACTCGAGCAAGCAGTGGTAGATAGTTTTCAGAAGTTGAAGGTTTTGAAGATTTCTCAAACTGCGAAGGACAAAAATCCCCTTTGCAAGCTTGGATTCAATTTTTTCCAACTGCTCACTCCAGTCCAGGGCATCGTCCAATCTCACCCCCAGAAAATCAACTGATGTGGCAATCTCGAGTTCCTCATCCCCAATGAAGAGGTTGGGTACTCTTGCCAATTTTGAATTCTTTTTTTGGTGTGTCTGAATGCAGATAAAATTAGTTTTATCTGCATTCAGTCTGAGTTTGTTTTGTTCAAAGTATTGGGCCAGACAATTTATTTTGGTGAATGTTGATTCTTCCAAGTTGTCATAATTTCTGTGCTTGGTGACAACCGTTGTGTCATCAGCAGACACAAAAATGTTGTTTTCTGGGATTGCCTTTGTCATGTCGTTAATGTAAGCTATAAAAAGAACAGGGCCCATAATTGATCCCAGCGGAACACCGCTTGGGATCAATTTTTTAGTTGACTGGACGGACATTACTTTAGATTCTGTTTCCCAATCAATTTCGGTCACTTGGGATCTGTCGCTCATGTAGGATACTATCCATGAAAGAGCCGATCCTTTAATTCCTAGTGCCGACAATTTTTGAAAAAGAATGGCCGCATCGACACAATCAAAGGCCTTGCTGAGATCTGCAAACGTACCGATTACAGACTCCCCGGCCTCCATCGCATCAATGCAGTCATTCACAAAATCAATTAATGCCAATTTGGTTGATTTTGATTTCCTGAAACCATATTGCCTCCCATTTAGAAGGTTGTTACCCTCCAAATAGGAGACAAGTTGGTCACAGACAGCTTTCTCTATAAATTTTGAAACTGTAGGCAACAGTGATATCGGTCGATAATTGCCCATCTCCAACTCATCCCCCGTTTTAAAGACAGGCCTAACCTTGGCAATTTTGCAGCCCTCGGGAAAAACCCCCTTCAGGATGGAGACATTTATCAAGTGTAAAAGCGGCTTTATTATTTCCTGTTGACAGGCCTTAAAAACTTTCATATTGAGACCATCTATCCCAGTTGATGTTTTTGGTTTAAACTTAGAAAAAAGTTTTGCCAGTGTTTTTTCGTCTATAGGTCTAAAATACTCTATTTACTTCACTATCATTATCTGTAATAGGCATCAATTTCAAGTCGTTATTGTCATTTAGTTTGGTTGCTATTTCAATAAAAAAATTGTTCATTTGTTCACTTATTTGTTTGGGATTTTTGAGAGTTTCGCCATTTACATTCAGTTTAATGTTTTTATATTTTTTGTTTCCACTATTTCTATGATCATTAATAACTTTCCAGCTTTCTTTTGATTTATTATCAGCATTATTTATTCTATTATTGTACCATTCTGCTTTTTCATTTTGTACTGCACACCTATACAATCTCAGCGCTGTGTTGTATTCACTTTTATTCTGGGGTGTTTTACATTTTTTCCAATTATTGTATTTTTGGATCATGTCATTTTTTAAACATGTAATATTCTCAGACACCCATTTTATTTTGTTTGTTTCTCTAATTTTTATTTTCTTTAAGGGACAGGCTATTTCAAAATGGTATTTAATCGTGTTCAATAAAATATTGTATTTTTCATTTATGTCATTTTCTGAATAAAGGTCATCCCAAACTTCCTGTCTTAGCCTAATTTTCAATTCATTGAGGTTTTCTTTTTTAATACATCTTATTTCTTTACTCTTAAACTTATCCTTAATGATCACTCCTGATTTAATTGATAGGCTGATAGCTTGATGATCTGAAATATGAGGTTCAATGGTCGATTTATTTAAAACTGTACAGTTTACTATAAAATTGTCAATGCATGTGGCTGTATTTTCTGTTATTCTGGTTGGAGTATTTATTACTGTTTTAGACCAAAGCTTTCAAGAAGGTTAAAAAGATTTTTAGTTTGTCTGTCTTGCTTTAGGATATTTATGTTGAGATCTCCCCCTATCACAAGATTTGAGTTCCTAAGTTCTGGATTTATCTGGGAAAAATAGCTATTGAGTTTTTCAAAAAAATTGTCTTCATTACCATCTGGGCTTCTATAGACCACTGCTACTACATATTTACTTTCATTTATGTTAAAGATAATGTCACAGAGCTCAAAATTGTTCTCTTCACTTAGTACAGTGGATATGTTTGAGACTTTTAAGTTTACTGGCTTTAGGCTATTTCTAAAAAAGATTGCTACTCCTCCAAGTCTGCTTTTGTGTCTGGAAAAATGGTTTACAAGATGATAGTTATGCATTTTTATTGATTCAATTGAGTCATTTTGCAGACCGTGCTCTGAGATTAGAAATATATCAGGTGATTCATCGTTTAGGAATATTTCTATTTGGCCAATTTTTCCTGCAATGCTTCTGACGTTTAGGTGAATAATCTTTAGCTTATTATTTGGTCTCTTAATATTACTCCGTTTAGGCCTAAGCCTAGTGGTATCAATCTTACAGCCGCTATATTGAACACAGGAATTTATGTATTGTTTAGGCTCGTTTTCAGTTCTGAATTTTTTTGCTTCTTATTGCATTTTTCAGGAATGTTCACAGAATGTAGGAAATTTGCTACTAAATCACATAGGATATCTTTCCCTTCCTGATTTAAGTGAAGTCCGTGTCTGGTATAACAGCTTCTATTAAGCATTGAATTTATTGCTAGGTATGGCCACTTACGTTTCATGCATTCTGCCTTCACTAGGTCATTCTGCTTTTTAATCAGAATATTCTCAAGTCTCTTCATTCTCATTCCCCTTTTAATTCTTATAGAGATTTCAAAAACATGTCATTTTCGCTGTGTTGGATGGAAATATGTTCTTTTGCATTTGAAATTCGCTAAGTATGCAGGTCTGCTGTAACTGAGGTATTTTATTGGTCAGCGACAGGCCATACCTACGAAGTCAGGTGGAAACATACAAGGAATCTTGAAATCTCTCTGAAAATTCTCAACATTCAAGTGTCGCTATCAATCAGCCACCAACATCTGTCGCTATCGTTTAACATCTAGCCAACAGTCAGGAGACTTTTAGAACAGAGATATTCTTAGTAGGATATATTGCTAATATATTGTTAATACTTTTTGTGAGGTACATGCAGGGCTTGTAATGGGTTATTTTTTTTATTTTTTTCGCTCTTGGTTATTTATTGTTACTTTTTTTGGAATTCGGTTATCTTTATTTTTTTGAATTTTTGTTTTTATAATTTTTTTCAACCTCAAGAACTGCTACAAGCCCTGTTCACACTATTCGTCTGTCAGACGATCTCGTAGCAGCATCGCGGCAGACGAATCTCGTTATCCTACATTGCATGACACCAAGTCTCGTTGCGTGAAAACCAAGTCTCACTGTCAAATCTAGGCAGATTTGTGAATAGTCTGTAGAGATTTTCTTTTTTACCAAGGTGAAGAATGTATTATCCCCAATATAACGCCGGTTTTCTAATTTTTAGCAGCATTTTTTGTTATTTTTTTTCTTATTTTACGCCTAGTTATTTTTTACTTTTTTCAACCTCAAGAACTGCTACAAGCCCTGTACATTTGCCTGTCGCTTGCAAACAATAAGTGTAATTTCCCTCACTCTTCTGCTTTCTAATACATGTAAATCTTGAGTATAAAGCTTTTTATTTAGCTATATATTATATAGCTTTCTTTTTCAAGCTCCCATTCCAAACTATTTTATTAACAGCCCACTAATAATTTTTGCATCATGGTATTTAACAACGTATTCAATCCTGGTAGTGAGTGAAAATTAATTTTTAACATGTTCCTCTATAACTTATGTAAATGGTTTGCAGCTATGTTGATAGCAACAAAACAAAGTTTATAGATAATTTAAAGGAAGCAGTGAGTATTCCCTCCGTGTCGGGTGAGATTGGCCACCGTTCGGATGTTGTAACTATGGTCAAGTGGGCAGAGAGCAGGCTGAAAGCGTTCGGAGCCACTGTGGAACTGTGTGATGTTGGCCACCAGGTAAATCATCCGGGTTGAATTTGAATTAATGATGATAGTTCTGGACAGCCTTACTGGTGGGTGGCAAAATGTTTAATCCCTACAAATCATCTGCTAAAACTCATGATTGTGTCGATCTGTCAAAAGTTTATGTTTTTAAGGCACATCAACATCACGACATTTGTCTTGCAATAATTTTCCGAAAGTTGTCTTGTACAATACGAAACGTAGGCCAATATTCAGTATTGCCATTACTAATGAGAATAAAATCTCTCCTTATACTTGCGGCAAGCTCTGCGAGAAATTTTACTGTCATTTTACGTTTAGATTTAGACCTTGTTTAGATTTAATATTTATTGCATATGGGCTTGCAGCATAACTTTCATATTGTAAGTGCGTCTTTACTTAAACATATGATCATATGACTGATTGCCAACACAACACAGATGTTTCACGCAAATTTCGAATAAAGCGCACTCACTCACCCGCCAATAAGGCTGTTCAGAGCAATAATTTTATTATTATTAATAGGCTAGTAAAGGACACACAAATGTAGACACTTTGACCCTGTCTGGTCTTGAGAATGCCAAGTTTTTCAGAATACATTGTGGGAGATGAAGAAAACCCAATCTTTTAATTGTGTACTGAACTGGTTTATACTTTGACTCATTAATGGTCACAATAAAGGCATGTGAACATCTTGGCCTTTTGAACGCAAGATAATTAAAAACATAATTAATGACTTAAAAATGGAAATAAGTTACAAACTATTATTGAGATATGGGGAGTTGAGTAGGATTCTTCCATTGTACATTATGTATTACAATTTTTCAGGTTTATTTTTAAATTATTCACATTTTTGTTCAAATTAGAAATGGGAGTTAAAGAATGTGACAAAAATTAAAAGTAAAAATGTTAACAATTCTGGTCATTGTCATTTCCCATTTGATTTACAGCTTCAAGTGCCAGATAGTGGCTTTGTTATCTTGTTTGTACATATTTCATGAGAATGCTCCAAAGCAGATTACAAAAGTCGACATGTCATCACTTTTTTATGTCATCACTATGTCATGTCAACATGTCTCTAAATTTAAAGCAGTCCATTTACTCTTTCTAACTTTTCCTGATTTTCTATTTCGCTTTGTCCAGTAGTACCTAGGGACCGAATCTTGCTCGGCAATATTTATTTTTTACCAGTTCATCCCCATATGTGGATTAGATCATTATACAGGATGTTATTTTAACAACCAATTTTTAAGATTGAGTAATGCACATAAATATGAAATGAGTAATGTTTTCTCAGTCTTTATACAACCTATTATCTAATTTTTATTACATTTAATTTAATGTGTTCAAACAATCCGCCATTGGCATTTGTATAAAGTTGTGCTCTCTCCATAAAATTCCCGAACACATGTTGCAAGGGCCTCTTTGAATTTCTTGCATATAATTTGTTAATTTGTTATGTTTGTTTTGAGGTGATGAATATCCTGTGAATTGTTTTCGTAGGCCTTACTTTTTATCAATCCCCAAAGAAAATAACATGGTGGTGTCAAATCTTGGATCTTGGGGGAAAATAATCCCCCACTGATAAAATAAAATTTTGGGATGCGTTAAAAATCATCCTGTGATTTGTGGATACCAGCTCTCCTAACTTATGGAGTATTTTATGGTCATATTCAACACTAAATCTCAGCTCGGTTTAAATGGTCTGTTTTAAAGCCTGTTCCATGTTTAGTTAACCTATTTTATTCAACAGCTACATCTCTGACTAATTCAAAGTTGGAAATTAATTTTACCTTTTACTTGCCAAAAAATTTAGGAAAAAATTAGCTACCAGGCGCCCCCTGGCACCCGTAGAATCCATCCGTTCAATCCATCACAATAGAGTTAAAACATGATCAATAAATAAAGTATTGAATTCGAACTTTGGATTACAAAAAAAATTTCACATATCCAGGTTCTAATCGATGGGCAGAAAGTGCCACTACCCCCAGTGCTGCTTGGGTCCCTCGGCAACGACCCAGCGAAGCCCACAGTGTGCCTCTACGGCCATCTGGACGTTCAGCCCGCAGCCAAGGAGGACGGGTGGGCGACGGATCCGTTCAAACTGGTGGAGAAAGATGGGAAACTGTTCGGGCGAGGGAGCAGCGACGACAAGGGCCCTGTGCTCGGGTGGCTGCACGCCATCGAAGCCTACCAGAACACCAAGCAGGATATACCTGTCAACATCAAGGTGCACTTCCGCGCTGAGATACAGTAGGCACTCTCTTATCCAGACACCTTGAAACCGGACATTGGTTTAACTGGACCACACTCCATGGAAGTGACTTCTTTTTAACTGGACGATTTTAATATGTTGGTTGGTTTAACAGGACTCAGGAAAAGGACGTTAGGAAATGGACAGTACTGCATCGACGATTCTCGTGCAAAAAATGTTAGACCAGTAATCATATAACTAAACAAAGTAGGCACGTGGCTTATACAGTATGCATTAGAGTTATAATTTAATGTGTTTTAGTGAATGTCGGTTTAACCAGATAACTCATTATCTGGGGCTCGGTCCTGAGGTGTACAGATAAGAGGGAGTCTACTGTATGTTTGTTGAGTAATGTTTGTAATGTTTGTGCTGTATGTTTGTTTACTGTATGTATGTTTGCGACATGTTTGTTGAGATAGCAACATGTTTTAAGAAGGCTGTTGAATATGCAGTCGGTTTTACCACATTTTTGGTGATTTTTAGCTATGTAAATTATAGTTACAACTTGTATATTTTTGGTTAATTTTTTAATTGGTTCAATTATATTCTTGGTAAATTTTTTAAGTAAAATATGTAGATGTAAGCCAAAATTGACCTGTGAACTCAGAATCACAGAAAGATTAACTTTGTATTAGTAGTTACATAACAATAATTCTAAAGGAGATTTAATAAAAAATAAATGTTACTCTGTCATACATTACATTAGGATATAAAATCTGAAGGTGACGAGCCATGAAATAAGAATTAAATTAGGCGTAGGCGTATCCAAGCTTCAGTTGAATATGTACCCATGTTTAGTGTTTTTTTTGTGGGGGGGTAGCTGAATGATTTTGGTTAAAATGTTATATTTAGAAAAAAAAAACACATTGAGAGAAATTATGTAGAAATCATTTTTTTCTAGTTTGTATTTGAAGGGATGGAAGAGAGTGGTAGTGAAGGTTTGGACGATCTACTTGAACAAAGGAAAGACTCGTTTTTCAAGGGAGTCGACTACGTCTGCATATCCGACAATTACTGGCTCGGTACGGAAAAGCCTTGCATCACATACGGGCTGAGAGGCATCTGTTACTACGCCGTGGAAGTAGAGTGTGCCAGTAAGGATCTGCATAGCGGAATCTACGGTGGATCTTTGTGAGTATACCTTTTAGCAGTTGCAGTTAGGGGTGTGTCGGTAGGTACCTCTTTTTTTCAAAGTTAGTTATTAGCACCAGGTCTTGACAAGATCAGTTCTCGGTACCAGTACCATCAGTGCCTAGTGCTTGTTACAATTACCTACAAACCCCCCCCCCCCCCCCCGTAGGTTGTACCTTCAAACCTACAGGTAATTTTTGTTTAAAAGTTTCATCAACTCATAAAATACTTTCTCACTCTCCATTTTAATTATTCAAGGAGACATAAACATAGTTAACATCTTCAACCTACAATAATTTACGCGGCGATGTTTGCTAAAGGTGTGTCTGCAGCGATGCGCCATCGTCTTACGTGACTTTTGCCGGTTACCATGGATACTGGGGTACCAATACCGACATTATGACATCAATTCTTGGTACCAATTTTTCTACAGAACCGGTGGTACAGAGAACCAACTTAAGGTACTGACACATCCCTAGTTGCAATACCTCCCACCATCTTCGATTTTTGTCCTGTAAGAATGGTGGTAATTCCCTGGAAACATGATGATTTCAGCTTAAAGTATTTGATTACTTCAAATTATTCTACTAATTTGGTTCTCGGACACGGTTTTCTTATTTACATTTGGTAGATTTGCTTAACCTCAATCTCACAATTTGCTAATAGTTTTAACGCCTTAAAATTAACAGTTACTTTTCCTATGTCCAGCAATAAATAAAAGTGATATGAGTTGTTGAAATCAACATTTTTCATGCAGGGCAAGAATCCAAAAAGCAACCGCTAAGCTAGGCTCATAATAAAAAATGGGTGTTGTGGTTTAAAAATAGGATTTTATTGGGTTATTCCCTTACTTTTTAAGAGGCTAAATACGTCTTGTTATCGTCAATATCTGCTTTTCTCTTATTTAGATGTCATTTTTATAATGATTTCCCTTTTTCTTTTTAACTTTGAAAGATTTTTTCAAAAAATTCAAAATAATGTTTTAATCTATATTTACAGGACAGAGGCAATGAGTGATTTGATTTACCTGTTGGATACACTGGTTGATGTAAACGGGAAAATCTTAGTGACAGGCATTTACCAAGATGTGGCCCCCATTACTGAAGCTGAAAAAGAGATTTATAGAAATATTGATTTCCAGCCACAGGCTTTTCAGGCTGAAATCGGTTGTAACAAATTGCTTCATAGCGGGGAAAAAGTGAGTATGAAAATCAATTAGTATTCCACACGTTTTGCCAACTGTCAAGCATTACAGTAGGACAACTTATGATATGGAGGAAAGCTCAAATTCTGATATTTGGTTTGTGTTTGCAAAGCATAGTTTCATTGCTGTACTAGCAGCATTTTTAGTTCAATGGATATCTAATAGACAAGTTTCCAAATTATTTTTGAAACTTTGTTTTTTTCTTCACAGATTCAAGGTTGTTCTTTGGACAAAAATACTTACCTTAGGATCCTAAAAAATTCAGTACTTTGAAAATACTACTAGTATCCTCTAAACACGCGCCAATTGGCTAGACTCTATCAAAAAGTGAAAGGTTCTGGTGATAATTCAGGCTTTCCTCTCGTACTATGACCCCTCGTACATCATGTAACCATATGCGTTTAATTTCAGACTGCAGTCCTGATGAGTCGATGGCGTCAACCAAGTTTGTCCATCCACGGAATTGAAGGAGCTTACTCTGAACCCGGTGCCAAAACGGTCATACCGAAAAAAGTTATTGGAAAATTTTCAATCAGGCTTGTACCAAATCATGAGCCTAACAAAGTTGATAAATATGTCATTGACTACCTGAATAAAAAGTGGGCAGAAAGAAAGAGTACAAACAACTTTAAGGTAAATTAAAGCGTATAAGCTGCAGTCTTCTTTTTATTTAACTTAATAGTTTTAGATTGTTTTGTACTATAAATAAACTAACCAATAACCACCAACTAACCACTATGATAAACTCAATTTTCCATAAACTTAATGATATCAAGTTAGCTAGCATCAGTTTTTGAGCTAAAATTGAATGACTGGTTTTTTAGGATAGTTTAAAGAAATCTTTTTTCTATAGACATGTAAAATGTATTTAAGACATTAGATTAGCCATTTAGTAAATAATTGCAACATTTTTTGGGCTGAGAATTGAGTTAAAGTACTTCTGACCGCTTAGCTTGAAACTGCAGTGAGCAACAGATGTGTGCCCAATTACATGAACAAGTGGCCCACGGATGGGGACAAGACAAATGACCAACTCGGCATTTGACCAACTGGGTTCCCCATCACGTAGGGACGGCTTGCTCCATAGACGCCGTTTGATCACAGCTGTCAGACAGGCTCCGGCCGGCGGGGCACATGGGAGATTTGTGGATCGCTATGATGTCCGGCAGGGCACATGGGAGACTTATGGACTGAAGAGCAGCAGGTGTGCCAACCTTATCAGAATATTCATGAATAATAATTATTGTATTTTCTGAACGATAATGTTATGGTTTAAGCGGTTTGATGTTAATATTTAATTCGAAAAATATACAACTAATTACAGTCATAAAAAAACTTAGATCTTATCTGATTTTTTACTATCGTTATTTAGAGCCTAATGATTATTTTAAAATTTAAAGTTGTGTAGACAAAGGTGAAACAAGGAATTAGGCCTAATGATCACAAAAAAAGAAGATAGCGACGGAAAGAGCAAAATATTACAAACTTTGCATTCCATATTTATTTTATAGGGGAATTATTTATTTTCCATATTTATTTTTATCGAACGTGGTGAAGTGGCAGATTTGATGTTGTCAGCTGAGGGGCAATCTTAAATGTGTTCTTATGGTCAAGGAACAAATTTGATTGCAATGTTTCACTGGAAAAAGTTACTTATTTTGGTTAAAGAGAAAATTTAATGAACAAAAGGTTACTCTACCAAGAAATACTATAAACAACATCCTATGATATGCTTTTATATTTTCCCCCAGCTCATAACACACAATGCAATGGTCCCAAAAGGGCAGTTCAATAGGCCTAAAGATAATTGGAACTATTGGAAACCCTCATAGAAGTCCCTCGGATTTGAGTTATAAAAATATATCCAGAAAGATTATTGTAAAGTGATAGCTTTAAGTAGGCTATTTTTTATCGCAAATAATTGCCTATGGGTAATTAGGGGGTTAGGTACTAGGAAAAGTACTTCTGTTGCTTTTCAATAAAATTTTAAGTCTAACCAACAGTATATCAAGAATCAAGAATCAAGAACATTTATTGTCGTTAAATACAGGGTACAATAGACAACGTCAAAAATTTGATGTATAGGCCTAAAACATACTAATAAGAAGCTAAAATTCAAATTGCAAGTTCTTATTTACATTAAGAAAAGAATTACATTTAAGGAATGAGGTTACATATGGTATGGCTAAAAAATTGCACATAAGCAAGATTCTAACTGACAAAGGAAATTCATTATATAAAACATACTATTAAGTAGCGAGAATTCAAATTTACATTTACATTATAAAAATCATCACATTTCAGAAAGTAGTCATACATGGCTTAGAAATACACATCAGCAAGTTTCAAATAGACAAGGGCAATTTGTTATACAGGCCTAAAACATACTAACAAGTAGCTAAAATTCAAATTAAAAATACTCATTTACATTATAAAAGTCATTACATTTTAGGAAAAAAGTCACATAGGCCTAGCCTATGGCTAAAAATTACAAATCAGCAAGTTTCTAACAGAACAAAGGCAACTTGTTGTATGAAATATAATTAGCTAGAATTGAAATTGGAGATACTCATTTACATTATAAAAAGCATTACATTTCAGGAAGGATATCACATATGGCTTAAACTTACACATCGGCAAGTTTCTAATAGACAAAGGCAACTTATTATATAAAACATACTGTTGATACTATGGCTAGTCAACGTTTTACTAAGCCTAACATATGGTGTAACCACATTGAATCTGTTTCTCGTCTTGTGCTCATGAATGGTATTGAAAGTTGGAAATTGGTGCAAGTTTTCTTTAACATAAATTAAATTTGAGAGAATAAACATAGAGGGCAATGTTAAGACATTAAGTTGAATAAAACTAGGTTTACACGAGTCTCGTTGAGATAGGCCCATTATAATTCTAATAGCTTTCTTTTGCCAGAGAAATATTGTACTAGCTGAGGTGGAGTTGCCCCAGAGGCGGACACCATAATTGAGGTGTGAATGAAATAAACCAAAATATGTTAACAGCAATACATCTAAACTGACACAATTTTTTAGCTTTCTTAACAAGAATATTACACGAGAAAGTTTCTTACACAAATACAAAACATGTTCATTCCAGCTTAATTTACTATCTAAAAACATTCCTAGTAGTTTGACAGGTTTGGTTAACTCAACAGCTAAGTTGTTCTTAAGCGAAAAGTATAGCATTTCTGTTTTTTCTGTTTATCAACTTATGATCACAGAAGGCCTAGTTATAAAAATACAGTGACCAGACCTCAGCAACTTTTCGATGGTTTTAATACAAACTAATTTTTGTTTCTATACGGGTAGATTAACCATACGGTAACAAATTGAAGCTGTGAAGATTCAAAAATCTTGTTCCCGCACTAAGCTTAAAATCTGTGCTTAAACATATGAACACGCGGTGGCTCAGTGGTCAACGCTCTTGACCACTTAAGTCGAGGTCCCGGGATCGATCCCCACCTTACCACGAAATTTTTACATAGTAATCGGCACAAAGAATTTTTTTGGGTGAAAGTCAATGACTCCACAATAAATTAAATTGAACTTAAATGTCAACCTTATTTAGATTCGTTGAAGCTCTATAATTTTTACTTTCCTTCTTTCAATTAATTTATCAACTAATTATTACATTAAAATTCCATAAATGAATGTTCAAACCTACATTATTAAAGTCGTACGATTTCAGTAAGTGAACGCTGAAAAGCCGGTAGGCCTACTTAAGAATTTAAAACATTCATTAACTTCAGGCATCAAGACAAACTGTAGGCCTTATATTATCTTATTAATTCATTAAACCCTTATACATAAAACAACTAAATCTAAGTAATATTTTGGTAATTGTATTAAGAAAGAAATATTTTTCAAGAGAATATATTGATTAGGTAACCGTTAACTTAACCGAATACAGATTCCTTATTGCCTTCGAAAATATCAATTACCCTAATTCGAAACATTTATCTATTGGTTACTATTGATTATAACGTTAGGCTAATAATTATAGGCCTAAGTCAAAATGGTGTTATCATTCATCGCCAAAAACCCGGTGAGCCTAACTTAAATGGATTGATAGTGAACGCCACAAAGAAGCGGCATTAACACACTTTATTCCAGCGTTTATTCCAGCGTTCGCGCGGCCAGCGTTTTATTCTTTATGAATGGGGTTTGCATTCATTAAGATCATTCCGCAAAACCAAAGTCTACATGGCTTATTATGGTTCAGAGTGGCTTCAAATGCCTTTAAGACCGAGACGTAGCTCGGGGATGCGTATTTAAACAGAACTACTACAGCAAGATACAAAATACCAGAATTATAAATTTATAGATACGCCGACTATTTCAATAATTAGCTATCTTTTCTAACTATTCTCCGAATTTTAACACATTTTATTAAACAAAAACTTGGATTACGAAACACAACATTTTATTACAAATAAACTTGGATTTATGTAAGCCGAATCGAAGGTGTCCATCGTGTCAATTCTATTCTGACATCGAGTTGGCAACAGCAAACGTCGTGAGTGAGTTCGTTTATCGTCTGTATGGTGATGAATGAATGAAATAAACAACAACCAATAGCGTTCGACGTTCGACGATAGTGTCGAGCGGTGTGCTCTGATTGGTCAAGCGCTGCGTCACAGTGATGGAGAGAGCCTGTCGGCCAAACGCTCTGTACTAGCGTCTAAGGGCGAGAGATCACGCCGTGATGGGGAACCCCAGTCGGCCCAGTTGGTCAAACGCCGAATTGGTCAAATGCATGGATCCCCCACGGATGATGCACAATTCAGTACGGTGTTGTTAGTTTACCACGGTATGGTCAATAGTTTTAACTAACAACACCATCATCATATTGGCACTTATGTTCTTTGTTCATTAAAAAAAGGTGGTCAAACAACAAAATGTGTTATCCATACTTCCCCTATTTTCCAAGCTACAGTATTTGTTTGCCATAGCTGTCATTCTCATCAGCAAGCTTGAATGTTTTACTTGATGTGTTTCAAAGCCAATGGTATTTTATAAAGTTTTGTTCGGGAACAGTCCAAACCCAGGTCTTGCTACTTATCTAACGGCGACTTTTCATTGGCATCATTTATTCATAACCAATGACAAATGGGAACTGGGCCCAGTTTTGATCCTGATCTGGATTCGAACTTTCAACCCTCAGGTTATGAGGTTAGCATTTTATTCACTTTGCTAACCAGTCATCAATATGATTTAAGACCAGGACTGCAGTACTCATTGTGTATTTTAAATTGAATACAACTGAAAGATGAGTGTAGAATGGATATGAAAGTTTCCTTACTGGCAAAGATCTGTTGATTCATTTGCCTGGATTATTAATTCTAGGATATCAGATTCAAACCTTGACAAACTTTTCTCAGTATCTTGCTTAGAATTGATCTAGTGTCCTTTGTTTTTTATGAAGTGAGATCTTTACCTCTGTGCTACCAACCAGTAAATAAGTTAAATGTGATAAAAATAATAGTAAACAAAGCTAAAAGTATACAAAAATTACATTTCCAACAGAATTTCAATGAATCAGCTGATTTTATTTGAGAGGTAGTCGATAGTAAACAAACCATTTTTTTTGACTGTCTATTTTCAATGAACAAAGAATTGTGTTTAGGACCCTCAATTGTTTTCATCACTGTAAAAAAAAGTTTCTCTGAGCCCCCGCCTTTGTTATTTAGAATAGCGTATGCATTACTAATCTAATCTAGATCGGTATAAGATAAACGTTTGCGATCGCTGTCAAAATTCCACTCTGTTAATTGCTAGGTAGTTCCCATGAGCGGTGGTAAGCCATGGATGTCAGATCCAACGCACCCCCACTTCGAAGCTGCCAGGAAAGCAGTGAAGCACGCGTACAACATCGAACCCGACTTGACGAGGGAAGGTGGGTCGATACCCGTCACTCTCACGCTGCAAGTAAGTCGTTATTGCGTTCTGACTGAATTTGTTGCGACTGCAAATTAGAAAAATTTGGTGTTTAAGGTTTGTTGTTTATTTATAAACTTTGTTCGATGTTGATAACAACAATCCCTTGGATCTTCCTCATTGATTAACTTTTTCAAGAGGAATTAAAAAATGTGCTTCACCTCTTTTCAGATATGGCAGACCACAATGCTACATTTGAGTGTTTTTTCCCCTTGAGTGATATTGTTTTTCAAATCACACTCGAGCTTGGAGCGAGATGTTAAGGAGGGTTCAACACCCCTGTATATGTAGTATATAGCAGCATTTAGCTATTCATGCTGCTAATAGCTTCAAGTAGTTTGTTTGAATTCTTCGGTAACCATTTAAGATTTCAAAGAACACAGAGATAATTTTAACGACAAGAATATTTACCCAATCGTTTGGCAGATTCATGATCTACCTGTTTGCAATTATAAGAAATTCTTTTGTTATTTCGTCTATTTCGCCATCATTATGATAAGGAATACCATTGTCATGATTTTTTCCATGTAACTTAGAAATGATATGGCAATAGAGTCTCAGAATACATTTTTTTCTAGGCCTTAATATAACACGGTTCAAATTTTCATAGCCCCAAATTATATCGCAATTGGTCTCTTTGCTTTTGGTGGAGGTTTCAATGGACACCACCATTTCGAAATTCTGTAAAAGTGAAATGCATGATCGGCAGAAAGACTTGCCTCACATTGAGACCGGGAATGGAGCTCTAACCGTACACTCAATTGCGGAGGGGACAACAGGCCTAGACATAGTGACAAAACATTCTTTACTTTGTCGATTACCCTCGTAGCTCAATCAGTTTGATGGTTTTTATATTTGCCTGAAACATACAAACAACACCATCGTTACCTTGTACCATTGAAAGTGATAAATGATTCTACATTCTGCTCAACCATAATGTATTATTTTTGGACTTTTTTTATAAATATTTATTTTTTTAGGTTAAGAGTAGTTTTTGAGTATTGTTTTCATTGTGACATTTGATAGAACAAAATTAAAATGATAGTTTTTAAAAATTTTGTTTAGTTAGATAAATAAAATATTTTACTTTGTTAAATATTATTTTTAGGAAGTAACAGGGAAAAACACACTTCTCCTACCAATGGGTGCATGCGATGACGGAGCTCACTCACAGAATGAGAAGATTGATGTTCGCAACTACATTGAAGGAGTAAGTATTTGAATTCAAAGCCAACTTTGTTCCTACATAATTTATCAGTCTGCACCATGTAATTTACAAGCATGGGTTTTCTCCAAAATTTTGTTCTCCTTCCATTGAGGAGGAGTTTATATTAGTTTAATTTACGCCACAAAAGTATGCATTGACTCCTAAATTGTGTTGACCTTGCATGCATGTAACATTAATTGCAAGAACGGTTGCAGCAAAATATTTTGTTCTGTAAAGTACGTTTACATAAACATATGAACATGTGATTAATAAATCACATGGTCATATGTGATGTGGTCATATATCATGTTTAGGTAATGACCTAAAAATTACACGTTACACACTAATTCTGACAACAGCGCACTCACTCACCTGCCAATACGGCTGTCCAGAACTATAGCTCCAATGTCAGCTGTAAGTACAGAAAGTAAATTTTCCTGGACTCTGAGATTTTTTTCTCACAATAATAATTATTCTTGATTCTTGACACTAGTAGTGTTGAAAGTTTATTATAAATCAACCTTTTTGTCGGTCAGTAATTTGAAAAAAGCTGCACTCATTTAGAAGCAATCACTGTTGCCATTGTACTGCATTAATCAACTGAATAACCACAGGTTTTCCAAAAATATATTTTATTATTATTTAATTTAATTTTATGGTTTGGTTATCCTCCCATCCCTCAATTTGATCACAGCGTGGAAACGCACACTTTCCAGCCAAATGATAAGAGACCACTCTACTTTCCATTCATTCTCAGAGTTAGATACCACAAATAATTTCATTGGTTCTGTCAAAAGTAATTGAAAGATAATATTTTCCTTTATTATTTCAGACTAAAATGATGGCTGCCTACTTGTTTGAACTTGGAAAGCTAGGGAAGTCTTCATAACACTCAGCAACCAAAGAACTTGCCTTTGAATCTGAATTGTTTGGAATTATCATCAATAAGATGATGGCAACACGGATAAAGACTGTGATATGACAGTTTTTGTATATACATATATTAAACATTATATTTATACTATCTTTACATCAAGTATGAATTTTCTATGAATACTGGAAAAGCTATGCAGAGTTTGATTTTTTCAATAAAAGTATATCAATGATGAAAATGTTAAAGTATAAGTATTTTAAAAATGTAAAGCATTAAAACCAAAGATTAAAAGTGTTATTACTTGCCTTACTACCTATTATTTTTTATTTGTTTTATGCATAATCTTTTCCTTAAATGGTCCTACACCAAGAATTTTATTTTGGGGAAGGATTTTGGGGGTGGTAGTTGATCCCCTTCAAGAATTTTGATGACCCAAAAATAGGGAATATTCTATACTGAGAATTGGGAAATACCGAATGTATAAAATTAATATTATTAATCTAAAGAATTTTCCAATTAAAACTACACCTTTGTACAGGCTCGTTTCTATAAATGGGAAACCTGCCTAGGGGTGTCAAGCGCAAGGGGAAAAACGGCGATAATTGAGAATGCTTCATTCGTACTGGACCACCAAGGGCGGATGGAACAGTACAGCCATGAAGTCATTTTGTAGAGGTGTTCTATTCCATCCAGGCTACTCCATCTGCTACTTCCAGTGTTTAACAAATTTATTTTTATGAATAGTTTTAGGTAATATTACAATTTTGTTAAGTTACCGAGTCTTGACCCTTCATTGTGGTTTGCCGTACGTGATACGCCGTTTTGGTTGTGTGGGTGCTGTTACTGACGGCTTGGCCTAGTAGTTCACTGATTTGCCACCAGGCCGGTAGCTAAAGCGGTTCAATGAATCACCGCTAGAGTCCATAGGCTTTAAGACTCAAACGAGCACTTGTCTGACAGTACTGCGAGGTTGTACTAAGGCGTTGACTGATGAGTCATTGTTGAGGACTTACGCCGAGGTGTGGGTTCAGATCCCGCACCATGAGCAATCCCTGTTAGGCTTTCAAATGTGAGGTAAAAGTTGGTGGGAGGGCCCACCTAAAATAAACAGTGACCGGCTTGGGTGGAAGTTGATGGCATTTGTAGTTTTAATAGGGATTGCATTGGACACCTGTTTTGCTTCTTTTTACCCTTATACAGAGTACAAGCAAAAATATACAATTATATGTATAAATATGTAAACGTCTCGCTTAGCGATCTTGGCACATGTCTATGCAGTAGGACCCGGGATCTCACACGAGATCCCTGGTACTAGCGGTACCTAGATGCTACATCTTACTACGGTTTCCTTTTTTTTTTAATCTCAGCCAAAAAAAGGTTAAAAAACTTACCATGTTAATGCATTTAGATGTACAACCCATAGTAGTATGCCCATTAATGTTAAAAATTATTTCGTGCATATGGACCTTTGTAATTGTTTGTAAGAAGCAATGTTGAAAAGTCCAACTTTTTAGAACAGTTTTCAATAATAGAGGGGAAAATCATCAATTGTATCGTCTGCTGTGCATAATGCCATTTTGCTAAAACTTACTCTCGTAAATTTATGTCTATTCCATTTAGTTACAGAATTAAAGTTTCTTATCGTTGATGGCTTTTCTTGGCATAAAAACCAAGATTCTTGGTTTATCTTGACAGTCTGGCCAAAATCTTTGGAGAAATATGAGCCAATGTCATCCCCAAATGGCACCCCAATCTGCAAGTACAGCACACCATGCTGGCAGACTATTTTCTAGAGGATATGTTGTCTATGCTGACAGGCAACAGACTGTGCTTGCTACGAGCTTGCCGTTAATTTTTATAAACTAATGACATACTATTTTTAAATCAGTTTATTACCATGGTAATAAATTTTATTACACATTGTTGTTCATTGGAATGTTTTATTTAAAAAATCACACCATTTAAAACACTGTTATTCAATGTTACTTTCTGTGACTAGGTAAACAATTTGTCCAAGTCTCGCTATTTCTGTACTTTATATACATCTTTAGTCTCACTATTTCTGTACACTTTACATCTATACATCTTTATATACAAGACATTTTACAAGTTTAATCAAGAAATATATAATGTTATACTTAGCAAGTCTTTGTTGATTTTGTTCGTTAAGCTATTCAATTGCATCTTCTATATCCCTGTCTTCATCTGTAATATTGATTTCCAAAGCCTCTGGTTCGATCTGTTCATGAATTGACTTTGCAGTACAAGCTGGTGACACTTCTTTTGCAGTCTCGCAAACTTTGGTTGACTTTTTAGATTCTTTGATTATCCTTCCAAGGATTTTGGTATCAGTTATCGACTGATTTTTGTCTTCTTTACTTGATTCATTTTTTTTATCGACATTACTAGATTGTGGTGAATTACTTTTTGATCTTTCAGCAATTAAAGGACATGTTTCTGATTCTCTCTCTACATCAGTAAGAAGTGGATTACTGGATTCATCAACAGCATTTGAGCCTTCATTGAGAGCTGCAGAACTTACCATTTCTAAACCTATAACACCTTCCTCTTTTCTGACCTTAATTTCATCAAGATTTTCACAACCATGATTAACTAGTGAAGCATTTGAGTCTTCATTGAGAGCTGCAGAATTTACTGTTTCTGATATCTTAACATCCTCCTCTTCTCTTACCTTTAGTTCATCAAGATTGTCACTACCATGATGGACTACGCTTTCGTCTACTTGATTCTGTTCACAATCATTTCCACTTTCCTCATTCTTGTTTAAACATTTAAGATCATCAGTTGTTTTATTTTCATCAGCTTTTGCAGGGAATAAAGTCACACTGTTTTCAACACTGTCAGGAGTGTTGCAATTAGCATTTAATTTGATATTAGATTCTTCAGAATTACTTGCATGAACAGTTTCATCTTCATTGATTTGAGAAATTGGTCCAGGATCTTGAACTAAATTGGTAGAGAGATTTTCAGCTCTTGTAGACGAAACATCTTGAACTTGATCTGCTGAAGGTGTCTCGTTTGAATTATCTTCAGGAGGTGCCAGTTGTTGAGTTGTTGAAAGCATCCCCGCTTGGTCATCATCATTTATCTTGTCAACTTCACTAGTCGATGCTGTTTTTGACTTTGATAAAAGCTCATACTCAACCACACTGCCTTCTATATCTTTTTGAGGAGATGAGGGTGAAGCAGCTGGTTCTTCTTGGACCGGTGTTTGCTTTTTAGCTAGCTTTGCATTTTTGATCTTCTTTCTAATATTCCCACAAATTTTACTAGTTGAAACCACCTTTTTCACCGCCTTACTTTCTAACCATCTCTGAGCCCAGTTACCCTTGTCCTGTTCTGGTTGAGCAGTTTTGGTCACATTGTTATCACCATTATTCGATGATTTTTCAACTGGACATGATTTTAAACTTTCAGAAATATCTTGATCGTTTTGTAACTCTTCATTGATAACTATGGCATTATCTGACACTAAACTTTGGTTACCTTCGTTATTGGCTCGAGGTTTATCATTCGATGCAGTTTCCTGAGATTCATCATTTAAGTTGTTATTTTGTGTACTAGAGGGAGTATTTTCTTCTCCAGCTTGCTCATTGCTCTTACCACTCAATTGTTCATTTTCTTCAGTAAGATCGATCGTTACAACCTTAGGAGCAATAACAATGACATCATCGCTTTTCCGTTTCTTTTTTCTGAAATTCTTAGCTGGAGTTACTTTTTGGGTCGTATCTTCCTGTGGCTTGCGCTTGTCAGATTTCTCTTTGGACCTTGCTGGTTTCTGGACTTCAACAGATTGTTGGGGTTCCTCAGTTTCTTGAGGATCATTACTCTTTAATAAAGCTCGAATGGCTCTAGCCCTCATTTCGAGCTCCAAAATTTCTAATAAAGTTTTGCCTTCTTTTGGAGCTTCTGTTTCTGTCTCTTTTTCAGATTCACTCCCTGCAGAACTATCAATTTGTTGAACTTCGTCTGAATCAGATGCTTCTAACACCTTAGTCTTTGTCCGTTTATGTTTCTTATCCAACTCTTTCCTCTTCAATTTTCTTTTAGATTTTTTCTTCTCTGGAACATAAATTGAGACATTGCTTATGCCATGAAATTGATGTAATTGTTACACTAGCTGCAAAAGATATATTGAAGTGATTTTGATTTAAGTAATTGATAATTGTTGCAAAAAATTACTTTTAAGAACTGAAATGATATTTTATTTAACAAACTGTACATCCTGTTTAGGCAAAGACGATTAAAATTATCAACAGACAACACACTTTTATTAAATTTAGTTTGAATTTTATAATTATAGGACCAGGTGTAGAACTTGTGTGTACAAATCAACCATTGTATTGATCATCAGGGCTCAAGCTACTTCCCAAATTAAATTGCTTCATGTTTGCAAAAACTTAAATTTAAATAAATTATTTTAAAAAATCTTAAGGATATAAAGTTGTACTGTCAAAAAGATCATAGCCTCAAAACATTTTATACTTAAAAAAAATTATTTTTACATAAAAGGTGCTCAGTTTATTCTTTATTGCTTGTATAGCCTAAGGGAACATATTTGGCACTAATCTTAACAATATTAACAAGCTTAACAATATTATCAAGTTTGCTAAAATTTGTTAAGTTAACAAGCAGTAAGTACCGGTGAAATGAATCTCTCAGAACATTTGTGACTTAACAATAAGAGAAATTGGTATAATATTCTAAGAGAGTAATAACAAATTCAAGAAGCCAAGTGAATGTTTGAGACAGTTCTGGAAGTGCCTCATGGAATAAATTACAACCAGCAAATTGGTAGGCAGACAACTAACACTATCCAAACAAATTTAATTCAAAACTCAATAACACCTCAAAGTTGATTTAACTGTCAGTTATAAATGATAAATTTATATCCAGAATGACAATTTGAAATGCAATAAATGAAATAATTTTTTAAGTCTTTTACTGCTAATTTTACTAAATCTGAGGTTTTAGTATAAATTTTATGGATCATACCGATAACTTAGTACGCGTCAAGGATAATTGGGAGCTACGTATTGTCTTTAGTGTACTGCAAATGTATGGCTAAACAATTTGAAATTTTGATCTCAACTGGAATCTTGCTCTCGTAAGTAAACTTGTTTCTATGTAACTAAAAATTCAACTTCATGGATAATCAGCATTAATAAAATATTCTTCTACTATATTAGGAACACTGAATTATTGTTTGTCATGTTTCTTTTCTAAAAACCATTTAAGAATAAAAAAAGGTTTTAGCTCTGCAACTACCAAATCGATTTTAGTCAACAGACCGAGGTGCTACATTTTAAATGACATGTCCAAGATACCTGTTCCTGCTAGTCATGAATTTTAATTCATGTTACTTTAACTGGACGTGTCAATTAACTTGATCTAAAATTAGTATAACATGAATTTACCTTCAGTCGTATCCGCCTTTGTACTATCATTGCTCGCCAAATTTAAGAAATCAAGATCAGGATCCACAAGAACCACTTCTTCAGAGTTATCGGAAATATCGGAGCATCCTTCTTGTTTTCTGTATCACAAACAAAAACAGATGTTAGATGTTCATCTTTTGTGGGCTCTTTCTAACACAATACCTGCTGAAAATACTTGTGACTGTGACACAAAATTGCTAAAGGATATTCCAATAAGGAGCTAAATTTGTATTTTTACTTGACGCTCAAAACCAATAAAGGAAAAAGCCTGAAACTAGTAGGAAGACCGAAAAAATGAACATGTGATATAAAAAACCTTTTAAACTGCCTAGCTGAAATAGTTGCATGCATTAACATTGGCTAGAAGCTTCAGACCACTTATCAAGAACAATTTGAGTATGTTGATGTTTTTTATGTATGTTAAAATGTATTTAGAATTTAGAACAATTTTTTCATGTAATTGTAGTTTTTATTATTTTTCTATCCGTCTTAAATATCTTAGATTTAACATGGTGATGATTTAAATTGTTTTGGTCTAGTTAAAGTAAGATTTTGGCAAGGCTTAACTAGTTTCCTGGCATCTTAACTAATCGTAGACGAGGCCAAACATTTTAATCCGCCTGTTAAGTATACTTACATGACAAACGGCTTCAGTTCAACTTTAGGTTTTTTATCTGAAACAAAATAAGACACATCAAAATCAATAGAAGCTTTAAGATATATGTAAAATGTAGTTTCATTTACTCATTTTCTAACTCTTCCTTACTACAAAACTATTTGTTGCACCTGTTATTCACACAGGTTAGAGGATATTAGAGTGGTATTAAGAACCAAAATTAAAATAAAATTAAAGCTTGAATAGTTGCTACTATGGTCTACATCATATATTCTGATCATTTTGGTACTATGTGGTTGTTATCTTCAATATAATTAATAGAAAAGCATGATTTCTGTTATCCTTTGTTATCAGTCTATGTGCATTGTGCAATGTAAGGAAAATCTATACACACCGTCAGAAAAGTACTTTCATGTAAATTTGCACAATCCCTTTGTCAATGACTGTAGTTTTAAAAAATTAGAGAAAAATGAATTTAAATTTTTTTTAAATTAACATGGGCTTCATGAGTGCAGTGATTGTTACAGAATAGCAACAATATGTTTAAGTAAAAAATAAACAGAAAATATTTTTAAGTAAACCCAAATATTTTTTGGCCAAATTTCGACCAGTATTCCCTTTTTAGTACAAATGAAAACAGGAATTACTGAAAATCTGAGGAGGGTCCATCATCCTATTAATACTGGAGGTAATACTACAATTCAATTGTTGATGAAAAAGAGCACTGATTTTGTTAGGTTTTTAGGCTCAATTGGAGTACATTTTGTTCCTTGAACAGTAATTTTGAATTAAATGAATCCTAAGAAAATAACAAAACTAAAATCAGTTCTTAAAAAATGTCAGTATTGTTAAACAATTGTTCATTTTTTGCAAACATTTTCTTGACACTTTGAACCCTAAGCCCGAGTATAGCTTGGGGCATAGTGTATGTCGCCGCGAACGAAGCCCGAGTATAGGTCGGGCCTCGAAATTAAACTCCATAACATTTACGCATTGCAGAAATTTCAAGGTAACAACAGCTGATTATAATAAACATTGTTTTATCAGCTGACTGAGCAAAACCTTGTAGCCTCTCCTTATACTTGAAATTATGACGTACCCAGATAGGTATTTTAGGCCAAGTATGAATGAGGAAGACTGTGCGAACTTGTAGTCTTGTTGCTGACAAAGGCCAAAATGTTCCATAGACAGGACTTAAATAATAGGCCAACAGCCAATGGTAACCAGGGGACCTAGTCATAGTAAATGTCAAAACCCTTTATTTATTTTTGCACAAAATGTACCATTAATATCGTCGCATCCTACAGTTTAACATGGAATCTGAACCACAATTTTGCCCATCAGCTACAAACTGGTCTAATTGATAATGGTCTTGTATAAACGTAGTATTCACAAGTAACGACGTTATTCTCCACAAGGCATCGCTCATGACTATCCACTTAATACTGCTGAGCAGCATGAGCCACCAGTACCAATCAATCCACAAAAATACATGTTTATGATTGATAAAGTAAATGGTTTGACTCACATTGCTGATCATTCATCTTATAGTTAAACAAATTCTCCTTTGTGTTTACCAACTGATTTCAGATCCTGTAAAAATATTAAAGAGTGTCATCCCCAGCAATATTATTGTGTATATTTTCAATTTGTAATTACTGATCAAAGTATATGCTTACTTGGTGTCGATGAGCTATCCGAATGAGACTCAGAATCTGAAGAAGAATTTATTTCTCTGCCTGGAACAGAAGAAATAATGTAAACGAATATTTTTGGCCAATAATATTAACCTGTTCAGTCAATTTTTAGAGATGTTTTTGTGTACAAAGGCTCAGAAAATGTTATTAAAGTACTTAAATTTAAGACAAATATGACCAAAATATGTCACATGACACTAAGATTACAACATGACGCCATTCCTATTGTACTGGTACAATCTGATGAATCAAGTATTTTCATTTTATGTAATTTCAATCAATTTTAGAGATTTTTTTTAAGTTATGATTTGGGTATCTCTTAAAGGGTAGTAAAAACAGTTCTATAAATTTTGTTTTGACAAGTTGAAAACGTTGACGTTAATGCAATGAGTTTAATGTTAGCATTCCAATTTATTTTTTCAAACTTGGAAACAGTGAAATACTATATTGTACCAAGTATTACAGTTGCAAAAAAAGTTTAGCTCCGTAAAAAATAAATTTGTATAACTATGGGTAGCTAAGTGGATTGTGATCAAATCCATCAATCTAACTATATTACAAGGCAAGTGATTAAATACTAATACTCAGGGCTGGTAAAAAAACAGTTTACCATAGTTTTATAACATATGACGGCTTTTCAATAACTATATCTAATTGCTTACTAACCATCTAATATAGCTCTGATTCTTTTCTTAGACATTCCCAGAAGGTGTATTAAACAGTCCGCTTTAAGCTCATCGAGAGGCATGTCCTGGAAAAAAGGGCATATTTTTTATTTATCAAATGGCATGTCCTGGAATAGGGGTGTGTTTTATCATAAACATATACATCCACATGATTAATAACATAAACAAAATATCTTTTGACGTATTATAGTTTGTTAAACTTTTGCTTTCAGCTTTTGCGATAAAAAATTAAGTAAAAAATCTCTTGGGCTGATGAAAAATAACAGCGAGTCAAAAGCTGTGTAATTTCTCAATGAGCAAGGTTTTATAGATATCTGGGTACATTAAATAATGCCCATAACAAAATAATACAATAAATTACAGGAAAAGATGTAAATTTTCCAAAGAGCAAAACTATTGTTAAGATGACTCTGAACTGTCAGGAATTATCGCCAGAAAAATTTGTATAACAATTTAATAATATTTAGTTTCACATCAAAATTTAAAAAAATGCTTGAGCTTACAATAGCAAGAATGGTAAACAGGTAGATGGATAGAAATGAATTACCTTTAATATAGGTGGAAGCATTTTCTTTAGTTTGGCTCCTTTAATAATTGAAAACATTTGTTCAATCATTTCCTCTCGGTTGTTGATATAATGACCTAATGGGTAAACTTCTTTTTGAAGGTCAACTTCTTCCTTTTCGGAATCACTATTTGGAGTCAATCCAAGTCTAGCCTAAAAATAAATTAGCTGTATGGTAAACAGTATATACCAGAAATCTGTCACTCATATTCTACCTTGCTAAAATTCAATTTTATAACTTTAATATTAGGGACCTGAGTTGTACAAACACAGAGTGTTACAGACACACATAGTCTCATCTAATAAGTAAGCCAAGGCTTTATGGAAAACAATATTATAAAGTAAGTTACAAAGCTCTTTACAAATATTTTTTGGAACTTGTATTTTTGCCATTTAAAGGTTTTTTGGGTTGTGGGATTCACATCACAAAGAACTGAAAAAATTTCTCATAGTGCTTGAAATACGCAGGAAAACCCTGAGTTGAAATTTTCTTGTAACATACGAACATGTTAAAGTAGTATGCACTATGAGATGATTTAATTTTGACCGTTTCATGCTTTAAGGCAAAATCTTCTCATAACCCAGCTTTTTATGTTTTGTAAAATTATGTAATTAGTTTGCTTAGCCATAATTACATAATCTGAGCCACAATTTTGCCCATCAGCAACGAAATGGTCTAATTGAGGATGGTCTTGTATAAACGTAGTATTCACAAGTGCAGACGTACCACTAAAATTTGCTCATGACTAGCCACTAAAATTTGCTGAGCAGTGTGAGCCACCAGTACCAGTTTGTAAATTGATTGAATCATCGCAAAAGTGAACTCATTCCACTCCAGTCTAGATATCCAGTTTTGGACATGCATTCTGGAAGAGCTAATAGGCTTACTTTTAAATAACTGTACGTTATTAATAATAATAGTTCTACAAATAGTGACCTGAAGGAAAAAAAGTTTTAAGCATTTGGCTCTAGTCAAAAGTGAATGAATCCCAAAAAGCAATCTAGAAATAACTTATGTAGTGTTAACAGGCAAAACACTAAATACTTAAAAACATTTTGAAATTTACCCTCGGATAGATCCAACATTTTAAAAATAAAAACTTGGGTGATCAGATAATTATGATTTTTTTGTACATCTCTCAAAAAGAAAAATTTTTTGTAGAAAATAATGCCTTTGTTTCTGAAATGATAGTAATTTTCCATTAAAAACTTCAAAATACCCCGCAAAATTGGAAAAACAGGAAAAATATCTTTGCCTTGGAAGTAGGACATGTGTGGTCAGGTCAGTAGGTCAGAGACGAGTGTGCTTTTCGAACCCTAACTGGACTGGCTATCATGGTTGTGACTGAGGTGATTCCTCTCGATCTGCTTGCAGTCAAGAGACAGAACATCTTTCATCCTGCCCCAGATCTCGGCAGATAACAAGCTGCTTAGGATGTTAAACTAGCCACTTTGAGAGCCTCTTTGGACCTGTGGTTTGGTGGATTGGAAGGGCGACGGATGTTTTGTCTCGTCCTAGACATCAGCTTGTGGTTGAACTGTGCCTTTGGGGAATGATTAACTTTAATATAATTACTTTTAATAAACTGATACAAGTTCAATATTTTCATTCAATGGTATTGTTTACTGCTAATGGAACTGCAGCCATTACATAATACAAAAATGATAGGAAGGCCCTAACTTACCAAAACCAGTGCTCTGTAGACTCTATATAAGTTAAAAGTTAGTAAAGAGCAAAGCTTAAAGAGAAATCACTTACCTCTTCATTAAGAATTTTCCTTATTTTCCTTGTCTCTAAAGACTTGGTCGCCTTTGTCAAATCTCTCATTGTTAAGATTAAATATAGCTTTTCCTTCTAAAGGCTTTATTCAAAACCTGAAAAGAATTCACCTGAAATTGTAAATGTCTTTAAAAAACTATGACAAGAGTTTTTAAATCTCACATTTTTAAGAATGGATTAGGTTACAGCTAATCTTCTTTTATAACTGAGACTTCTTTTGTAAACTAAAAAGTATTAAATCCTACTTAGAATAATTGAATAAAGTAATATAAAAGTAGGCTATCATGTAGGGGTAGGGCTATCGGTGTTTTGTTGGCTTGATGAACCAAAAGCAAACATCAATCCCTTCTACTTCAGCAATAAATCGACGATTAGTCCGGTCGCCAAGCTAAATGACCTTGAATGAGGGTCCAACTCATATTTTACGAGTGATTCTAGTACTATTTTACTATAGGTACCTCACGAGAATATAAGGGGTGCCAGAGTGGCACCCTGGGCAACTTTGAAAATCAAAGGTCAAAGTTTACAGGGCCGAAAATGCAGTAGGAACAAACGTTGAAGATGTTGATATGTTGGTGGTAAATACTTCATTTTGACTGGGTATTAATTTTGAGCCGACAACTTATTTAAGTCACATCATTACACAACAAGTTTTCATGCTGATTATAGTGGCGCAATACTTTTTGAAAATATTAATTGTTTCGCTCTCAATATTTAACTTAGGCCTATGCCTATTCAAATATGAATCCTTCCTCCCTTGACATTCCTTAAGGGTGTATCTAATTTAAATAGCCTATATTTTTATTTTTTTTCTTATATGTTCGGTTGTTGATTAAGATTTCAGTTAGGCCTGTTCGTTGCTATCAAGATTCTTCATTAATGATGGTTGTCAGAGCAGTAGGCAATTTTGAAACAGTCAGCGACACAAAAAATTTGATATTTGATATCAATACCGTGTCAGGTTAGCCATCAGATCTTCCCGTTTCCAATAGACTTAAGGTACAAGTTCCACAGAAGGTGTATGCTTCACCCGTCTATCTAGGAGATTCGGTGGGAATCAGGGTTATCAGGTGGGGAATTATCGATAGTCAACAACCTCATAGGAACCATATATCGATAGTTCTATTGATGGTACATACCAACATATCGATTCGAACAGTTATCGAGTGACTCTGTGCTGGTTCTGTAATGTGTAGCGCTTTGTTTCCTGCGCCGTAATTCTACGATTACTAACGTCTGATGAAAACAAACGAAATAATCATCACCACGCCCAAAATAGCAAATAGGCCTAATTATGTGAACAAGTGAATTACTTTTACTAGTGCCCGCTTGTTTGTGGTATCCATTTTGGTGATCCCTTGAAGGCGCCATGCGGTGCCGTGGGCGTCCCAGTGGACTGCTACAGCCTGAAGTGGTGCCGCGGCTGTAGCAGCGACCAAGCTTTTAGAGAAAGGAAATTTGCAGTCTGGCCAAATTTCCAATGTGGGAAATTTGTACCCGGGCCAAGTTGCTGACAATCGATTGTTCCCCAACCAACAAGTCAGTTCCCACCGAATCCCCTAGATAGCCTAGGAATGTGAAGAACGTAAATCGGCGAAATAAAGGTAGCAAATATTGATATATTGTTCCTATGGATGTTTGACTATCGAAAGTTTCCAGCCAGCTAATCCCGATTCCCAAATAGATAGTGAGGTGAAGCGTGCACCGCTGCAGAACTATAGCCAACATATTCACAGTAACTTATTCAAAAATGGAGTTACACGAGTTAGTTACTAAACCTGAACATAAACTTTTAAAGGCAGAAGATAAGATTCAGTTCCTCAGTAATTTGGGCATGGCGTACTCTTCTTAAACTGAAATTAAATATCAACCAGTTTGAGTCGTAGGCCTACTTGTCAATTAGTGTAGTGATAAATCTCAACAGAAAAACTTACACAATTCATGTTTTTATTAATAAATGCATAACTTAAACCTTCCCATAGTTATTACCTTATAACTTCCTCTTTCTCATTTTCCTAAGCTAACACAGTTGATGATTTAAACTTTAGAGAATGTACTGATACTCAATAGAACTTCATATCATTGCAAATTGAAACCAAATTCCATGAAATAAAATAAATACAATATTCTTGGCTTCCACACTATTCAATAGTGAGTTAATTCCTAATTGCCATATTAGGTTAACATTTGACAAACAAAACAAAACAAAGTTGAATGACTTTTGTCATGAATAAAAATGTCAAATTGATGCTGATATCGCATTTTGTTCGCTTGGCAGGTCATATTTTTTTGAACATGCAACTGAGCAGGGTTTGTACAATAATTGCAGACGCGAATTTTTGAACAGTCTCAACGTAAAGCTGTAACAGCTGCTTGTTGATTGCCTGAGGGGGAATGGGGTAGGTGGTAATTTTATAGAAATATGATTCATAAAGAAACTTTACTGAATGGAATTAATTAACAGAGGCAGCTCTTATATGCCTTTGATACGAAAAACAAACTAATCGAATAGTAGTTGTTTTTACTTACATACAATTTATCACCTCTTTATGTGTCGTCCGTGGACGGTCAAGATGGTGCCATCAAGGTTGCCGCCAGACAAAGAATCGTTTTACATTTTACAATACCATTTTGCCAAGTGCAAAAATAGCTAGGTCGTTAATTTTGGCCTAACCAGTCCTGGAGAAATGCATCCACTTCATAAAAACAGCCATGCACCAGGTAAAGTAATAAAGTGATTCAAAGTGATAAGTTCACATTTGAATTTATTACGTCTTTTATTAACTTAATATTTTGGGGGAGTTTTCGAACATTTTAAAACTTACACAGGTTTATATTCAAATTCAGTGAGCCTATGATGTTCGACATTGTGTGCCTCTATTTCGAGTGTTGTAATTGTGTTTAATTTCTGGGTGCTTGGCTTGATTGTTTGTTTCTTTGTCTCATATACTTGGGACCGTTAGGACCTGTAAGTAAACGAGGCAGTTCTGCAACTCCTTAAATTTCAGGTAGCACCGTTTGCTTTTTTTACCACAGGCAAACTCTTTCCAAATTTCCTAACTGAATCTTCAAAGCAAGATGTAGGCCTATTAGGTAGAATCGTCAATTGTCAAAAAATCTTTAAACGAATCTTGATAGATTCTGATGCAGAAGGCTAATGTGATCCTTCGGATGACGAAGAAACTCTTGGCAGGGCTTGCATCCAAGTGTTGAAGACAAAGCAGGGGTTTTGGTACTATTGAAGACAAATCATGAATTATTGGCCAATGAATGAATAAATAACAAATTATTATCGTCCAGTCTCTCCCCTAAAAATGTTACTTCATTTTTGACCTAACAATCAAATTGATTGAATAGCTGAGTGGATAAAGCACTCACCTCATAATCGAGGGTCGCCGGTTCGATTCCTGACATGATCCAAACTGGGCCCAGTTGCCATTTGTCATTGGGCTATGAATTAATGATGCTATCTAACAAAAAAGGTCGCCGTTAGATAAAAAGACTCGGGTTTGAGCCGTTCCCGATCAAAACGTTAAAAACGCAACTTTGATTTGTTAGGAAACACAACCCAGTCTTTGATGAGTTAATCATGAGGAGGCCCGTGCTGGGTACGTTTAAAGGGCGTCGGCCAAGTATATGATGCGGGCGCCAGTCACTAAGTAGGCAGTGGCGCACCAAGGAATTTTCTTATTAGGTGTGTTATAAGAAAATAGGGCCTAGGGGAGGGGCCTGGGGGGCATAAAATATCCCTAGTATGACGTGGGTCCGGGGAATTCCCCCCGGGAGCTGAGAACTGTGTTTCAGAGGCATGAAAACGTACTGTGCAACTCGAGAAAATCCGAAGAAACAAGGCTAACCCCTGATCGCAATTTGGAAATTTCGTATTTCCAAGGAATGTTTAATAAATAAAAGAAGTTATTTTTCGCCAAATTGCTGGATCGTTCTTTACCCGCTGTCGGTAAGTAGGCCTTCGCCCACGAGCAGTTGTTTTACGGCGGCCGTTCACATCTTTCGCATATATTCCACCGTCGCGGCGTCGGGTATCGGTTACTTTACCTTAGTTAAATAAGCATAAAATTGTATATCTACCAAAAAGGTTATCAGTGTGGAATTCATAAGATATTTTGTATAGCTCGAATTAGTCACAAATATTGAAAGATAAAAAAACGAAAAAACAATGATGCAATGAAATTTGTGCAACAATAAGTTATGTAGCATATATGCAACGATAGTTACACATCCTTAACGAAAATAAGGAAATAAACAGGTTTTTTTGCTATGACTTTATTTCAACTTTAAAATTTCATCAATCACCCGGTCAATAATTTTTATTCACTACTCATTTCAGAAGGGAAATAATAGACGGATTTTACAATTGAGTCCATGGGATATTTGAGAAATGTCTATACCAAGGGTGATTTTATTCCTGGCCAGACAAAGAATACACTCAAGATTACTTAATTTTTTATGTGCGGCCCGACATAAACTTTTGCTTTCGGTTTTTGGTTATGGTCACATTGCACGACTCATCTTCTTCTTTTTCTTTACTCCCATATGTTTTCTTGCAATTTAAAAAATTTCAAACTCAAACTCAAACCTCTCCTCAACGGTCAGTTTTGTATTAGTGATCAAGTTTAATGTGTTTATTTAATCTTAGTTGAAAAAGTTTATTTGTTTCGCGAAATAATATAATATTCGAATTATTTTACTTATTCTTAAAAGGTTTTAAACAAGCGGTACATCACAAAAGAGATTTTTTTTTGCGATAGAACTATTAATGCCGTGGTGAACAAATCTTTTCTAAAGCCGAAATTTTGTCTTGGAGTAGGTGAGTAAGTAGACTGTAATTAGTTTTACACTTTTGATATTACGTTAAAAAAGTGTAAAATGAGTAGGTCTAATTATGTACCATATTCAGTTGTTCACGGATTGGCCAAAAAGAAATCCAGGCCTAGGGGCCTACGTCCAGTCCAAAGTTTTTTCATGACATTTTGTATATCTCACCTTTTTGAACATGGTTATTTGTATGGACTAAGTGAACATTATTATCCTATAGTTGCGCTTACTGAAACATGGCTAAACAGTTCAATTAACAGCTCTGAATTATTTCCTGATAATTATACGATTTTGAGAAGTGATAGAAATGAGATGATTGCTGGGAAGGGCAGGGGAGGAGGGGTTTTGTTAGCAGTAAATAATATTATCAAGATTCAAAGGTTACAAGAAATGGAAATAGATTCAGTGGATAGTATTTGGGCTCGTTTGAAAATTAGTAGTACTAAATCTGTGATATTAGCCTTAGTTTATTTTACACCAAACACGCATGTTAGTATTTATAAATCGTTTTTCGATAAATTAGATTCATTGGTTATCAAGCATGAGCAGATAATAGTAGTTGGGGATTTTAATTTGCACGTTTTGGGCTCAGGGTATGATTTAGCGCTTGGCAATGAAATTTGTAAACAGTTACTGTTCTGTTGTAGGTTACATAATTTATCATTGAAGAATGATATACTAAATGTATTAGGAAAAACTTTAGATTTAGTTTTAAGCGATATTGGTGATTTAACTGTTTCACAGGAGTTGAATCCGCTTGTAAAGATAGATAGTTACCACCCAGCATTGTTATTGGAATGGAAGGTGATAAATAGGTGTAGGCCTAATTCTGGCGCTATTAATTCTAGAAAATCCAAGTATAACTTTGCAAAAGCGGACTTCTTGAAAATTTACCAGGATATATCAAAGACTGATTGGTCTGAGCTGTTAAAAGTTGTTGATTTGAACGTGGCTGTGAAATTATTTTATGACAGGGTGCATTACATTTTAGATTGTCATGTCCCAGTAGCTAGAAGCGTCTCCCATAAATATCCTTCATGGTTTTCTTACGATTTAAAGATCATGTTAAAAAAGAAGGAAAAACTGCGTAGGCGTTTAAACAAATTTCAAATGCCTCATCTTTATGTTCAGTTCAGCCAGTTAAGAGCAGAAATTAAATTTAAAATAAAGCTAGATTACGACACTTTTATTCATAATATCGAAACTGATTTGATTAATAATCCGAAATCGTTTTGGGGTGTGATAAAAAAATTGCGAGCGTGCGATTCTTCCCCAAACACAATGTATCGGGGAGATAAGAAAATCGAAGGGAGCGATAAGATAGCGGAGGCGCTTGCCGAATATTTTCATTCTGTTTACAAATCCAACGACCTTGACCAAGACGACCTTGTCCGCCAGGCCCGCCGCTCACCAGTTATGGAAAATGTTCACGGTTTATTCATTAAAAAAGTCAGCGAAACTGAGGTTTTGAATGCACTAAATAAATTAAAAAACAAACGCTCATTAGGACCGGATAATTTACCTCCGTATATTTTAAAAGCATGTGCTGATTTGTTTGTTAAGCCTCTGCATCACATATTCAATCTTTCTTTACTTAATAATTGTTTCCCTGATGTTTGGAAAGTTGCAAAAGTAGTTCCTATTCCGAAAAAAGGAGCTAAAGAAGATATTTCTAACCACAGACCAATTGCTGTTATTTCTTCTCCTGCTAAAGTATTTGAGTGTATATTGTACAACAGGTTGTTTGCTCATGTCAAAAATTTCATCACTCCATTCCAACATGGATTTTTCCTTGGCAGATCAATCAATTCTAACTTAATCAATTTCTGCCAATACACAATGGATCTTGTTGACAAAAATATTCAAGTTGATTGTATTTATACAGATTTCGAAAAAGCATTTGATAGAGTTAATCACTTGAAGTTGCTGTCTAAGCTGCATTACTATGGTTTGTCTGAAAACACATTAACACTATTTTCATCTTATTTGTATCAAAGAAAGCAGTTTGTGATGTACAGCGGGTATTGTTCTAAAAATATTGTTGTGGACTCTGGGGTGCCCCAGGGCTCAAATTTGGGCCCATTACTGTTCATAATATTTATAAATGACATAGTAAATTGTATAAAAAACAGCCAAATTCTGATGTATGCAGATGATTTAAAAATTTTTAAAAGTGTTGAGAGTATTTCTGATTGCCTTATACTGCAGGCTGACATTGATAATTTGGTTGCTTGGAGTAAAAATAACCTGAAATTTAATGTAAACAAATGTGCTGTTGTCACATATACTCGAAAAATGGAGCTGAATGTCTTAAATTTCAATTACAATATGGATGGCACAGTGCTATGTAGAAAGTCTGCCTTCAAGGACCTCGGAGTAACTTTTGATTGTAAACTAAATTTTGCAGATCATGTTTTAGCTACTTGTAAGACAGCTTATTCAGTGTTGGGTTTCATTAACAGGTCTAGTAATTTTTTAAAAAACATAAGTTCTATAAAACTACTTTTTTGTTCTCTAGTACGATCACGGTTAGAATATGCATCTGTTGTTTGGTATCCACATCAGGCCTACCTCCATAGTATGATTGAGGCAATCCAAAAAAGGTTTTTAAGATTTCTTTATTTTAAAACATTTGGTCTTTATACTTTTGACATCCCATACGATGAACTTTTACACATGTTTTAAATGACCAGTCTTGATAATAGGATGAAATTGAATACCTTATCTTATCTCCATAAACTGGTGAGCGGATGCCTGGATGACAGTAACTCGCTTGGTCAACTGAATTTCAATGTCCCCCGCCCCAATTCGCGCAGTACTTTGGTCTTTATACCAAGTTTTTCTCGAACTAATGTGGGTTTTCACTCACCAATAAATAGAATGTCCCGTTTGTGTAATCTGTATTCTGCTGACATTTTTAATTCAAGCTTAGGATGTTTTCTGGCGTGTATACTAAGGGAAATTGAATGTTCAAATATACGATAATCATTGATTGTCATTGCTTAGGAAACTTTTAGAGTTTTGTTATTTGGGATAGAACATAATATTAAATTGTTTTGTAGTTTTAGATATAATCTATGAAATGATCTCTGCTTGAATACTTTTTTTAGTACTTTTTTGCATGTTAATTCTTGTTACACGTTATATTGTTATTTATTCTATAGTGTCATTTGAAACACATGATAATTCTTGTTATATTATATTATTATTTATTCTTTAGTGCCATTAAAAATAACTGTATGTGAAGTGTCAACGGTCAGTGAAGATGAACTTTTTCCAATGACTGCTTTAAAAATGAAATATCTTTAATGCTACAATGTAATAGGCTTGTGCTGTTTTGTAGCATTGTTAAAATGAAAATAAAATAAATAAAAAAATAAAACATTGTGTGGTGGTGGTTAACATATGCTAACTTTCTAAGCCCCAACACGTATGAAGAGAGCTTGTAAAAGTTCAGTGGCCACTAGCTCAGAAAGGATAGACCTAATGCCCTTAGGTGTTTGAATCGCTTTCTCAAGGATCCACATGAAATTAAAAATAAGCCCCTGAGTTATAACTGTTGTAGGTACTGCGCTGCAGTCTTCCCTATCTTAAATTTTGGATTCAGGGGTTCCTTTAGGTTACAGGAACATACGTTAGGCCGGAACATACATCCCATAAATTAGGCCGGATTGACCAGTCCAAAGGGTTACTACAAGATGCCATGCCGAAAGGGCAGACTTTAGTATCTCTGATATCACACTCGGCTTACTCCATTTCTTCCCTGTAAGTTTAATAAGTTATTAAGGAACCCCCTTGTATTTTTTTCAGGCAGGTTAAGTAGGCCTAATAGCAGAATGGCCCCAACTGGCAAGGAAAACAATGTGCCGTCACTCACAAGAGTTAGATCAAACTCTATGGACAGAACTAACTCCATGGACAGTGGTGTTTCAAGAAAGTCAGTATCCTCTGTTATTACTACCCAGAAAAAACCCCCAGAACATTACCAACGCCGCTCCTTCAATATTTTACCAGCTCAACGACCATCTGTTGCAAAACCTTTGAATTCAACTTCTTGTCAAGTTCCTGGAAGTAAGTATAAGCACTAGACCTCGTTAACTCGTATATAACTTGGAGGCTATCTACGCTAGTCATTTAACTAGGCCCTATTATTAGGCTGTTGTCTCATTATAAATGGTGCTTTTGGATGACGGTGGAACTTGGATAATTCAAACCTTAGGGACCAATACAAAAATTAAAATGATCCAGAAATTCGGAATACAAATTTGCTCAAAACTGTTAAAATAACTTAAAGGGCTTGAGTAGCCTATTTTTTTTATTTTTTTTATTTTTCCATTTAAAGAATAATTAATACTTCGGAAGTAGGCCTACAAGAATTAGTTAATTTTTTGGATGTGTATTTAACAAGTGGCGGCCATTTTCTTATCGACAGAACCCTCATTTTTAGCTATTTTCGAACTTTACGTTAAATTACATATCTCCGCAGCTATTCAACCTAGAACATTCAAACAAAAGCCAATCTCTTCAGAAAGAAATGAACTTTAATTAAGGTTCTTATGAGTATGCACTAAAAACTAATCATAAAGGTCTAAATATTACACCTTCAAAGTTCATAGAATTAATTTTACGAAAATGGGTTTTTAAGCAATTTTTCAAACAAGAAGGCAAATGACTATGTGTATGTAATTTTTGTATTTTATAGGTATAGGTAGGTGCTTCTAAATCACAAAGTTTCAAACTGTTGAATTGCACAGTTTTTTAAATAAAATTTTTGAAAATCCGGAAATTTTTGAAATTTAAAAAGATTGAAGCCTTAGGCCTATTTTATATCTTTGTTGGGCATGAAAATAAAAATTTGAAACTTGGCTCAAATGTAGTTACTTAGTGAGGGGATTGACCTATATAAATTTCATTTTGTGGACTTACTGCTTGCAAAGATATTAAAATACTATTGAAACTTGCCAAAATAAGATTCAATCATCAGCGCTTAAGAAGAGTACACCTATTATTTTATTTTCAGTTGCCCTGTAACATGAAAGTGAATGTACTTGAGGCTGTTATAGTCCTTTACTGTACCGTAAATTTTACTTCATTTTCTTGGGTGGTTAGCATGGGAAGCAGCTATGATATATATCATTACACAACGTTCATGTAATATTTCGTTTAATCCCATTGCTCTGTTAAATTCAAGTGGTGTGAGTTTTCTCATAATATTACTTAGGGACCCATGCTTTATCCATCTTGCTTAATTTAAAACAAGTTGTATTCCTGATGGTAAAAAATGAACGTTTACAGTCATGGTGCTCGAGGTTTGCAGAATTCGTTCTCGACGTTTTGTCAATTTCATTTTTCTTATCCATCACTGTTTGTCATACATAGGACAGGCAATGATATTCTTACTATAACAATAATAGTTTCTGGATTTTTTGTTAATTCTGGTTGTGTAAAGGGTAAATGGATATTCATCTTCATTGTCTGTAAGTTAAAGTGTTTTTTTATATTTTATTTATAGGCCGAGTGTAAAGCTTTCCTGGTATGAGGTCCACTTCAGTGCATTTTTAAATTTAGGTCTGGGTATAAAAAGTGGACCCAAAGAAAGTTTGCTTTAACTCTTTCAGACAGTTTTTTAGCGAATTCCCCCTATAGGGAAGAAGCTATTACCGTAGGTCTCATGGTAAGATCTTAGCCCGGGACCACTATAACTTTGCGTTTTGGGGCCCCAGAAGCCAAAAACACTATGCGTTCAAAGTTTTATATATATATATTTACCTATGTCTATGTTTTATATCAAGGGCGTAGCCAATGGGGGGGGGGGGGTTATGGGGTCAGAACCCCCCCGAAATTGCAGATACAGCAATGAAAACGTAGTAAATGGGGGTGAAACCCCCCCCCCCTCCCCCGTAATAGCCGAAACTGCCCCCAAAATCCTCCGAGGAAACGCAGCGGGACCCGGAAACCGGATGAAGGCGCCAAAAAGTGTATACGTGAATAAAAAAAAAAGGTCACCACTTTTGTCGAGGCGGAAATTCGTCCGCCATCGCTGGCTAAACCCCCCCCCCCCCCCCCGAAAAAACTTACTGGCTACGGCTTTGTTTTATATATATATATATATATATATATATATATATATATAGCGCTCGCAAAAATGGTCCAATTGGAATGAAATTTGGCACAGGCGTGTAAAGTAGTCATTATTTAATGTTGTATTAATGGGTGGCAACGTTACCTTCCATAGTGGCGGTAGCCTAATAATTATGTTTACTGATTATGATTCTGTTTATGAATCAGTTTCTCATCATCACTATAAATTTACTAATCTATAAGCTATATTGATACACAAGCGGTTTTCTTTCCACATTCAAACCTCAATTGAAGCTGGACGGGTTTTAACGTTTAACGTGTAAAATTAAAAGGATTTTTATGTAGATTTGTCTTAGAAATAATATGTTCTCGAAATTTAAAAAAACGGCGTCACTAAAGTACAGTAAGTAGCTGGAATTTCGGAACAGAGGTGCAATCCATCGACATTATTCAAAGCTCAGTTCACTTTCTTTACAACTGAACATATTATAGTCATGCTTTGAAATAGTTCTACAGGTAACCACAGATTACAGTGTTTGCAAGCGAAGCTGCAACCGATTTATCTAATTACTTAATATCTTTTCAGGTGCATAGACCTAGAGAGTATAAGTCAGTAAATTAAAATTAAACCAAGCACTGGAAAAGTTTGAAGCCTTTGGATGTGTATTTAACCAAATATTTAATTGGTGACCTAAATTTGAAGCCTTATAAAATAAGGCTTCAAACCAAATTTAACCGCTCATTGATGTATTTCCTTTAAACAGCTCCAAATTAATTTATTCATTGCACAAGTTGTCCCAATCTCACACTTTATTTGATGTATTTCCTTTCCTAGCATGGGTCCCTGTTGCTGTTTGATTTATAACAGCAACAGGGGTGTTTTTATTATGCCGCAGGGGACAGAATGGTTCGAAAGTATCCTCTAACCAAGATACTGGATGGAAGTAGCGATTATATGTTAGCATAGGAGGCAGTTTTCAATCATTTAGATGGAAGTATTTTATTGATAACATGAGACAATTACGGAAAGAACAACTTCTGAAGTTTATTCCTTAAATAATGTATATATGTGAACCAATTAGAATTTCCGATGAATGTTCAATTTATTTATAGGCAACAAGCCAGATGTCATACAGCGTCCCCAACCCCTTAAACCACCAACAGCCAAGCCAGACATTGTTCCTCCAACAACAAACAACGCTTTCCGACGATCTGTAACAACGTCGGTATGTCCGAATGCTGCAAGTTTGAGAGATAAAAATAAGACTGTCACTGCCACACTGGTGGGACAAAGGAACAAAATAGCAACAAATCCTGCCATCAGGCCAACACATACCATGTGAGTACTGTATATGAAATAACCATTTATATCATCTGACACAGTGAGTATAGGTAGTATAATTAGAGCACAATCATTGTGAACTGAATTTTCACTGTAGGTGAAAAAAAAAAAACGCCTCAACACTTTAGCACAAAAGTGGAAATTTTAATTTATCTACTTGTAGAACATTATACATTATGCATTTTACATTGCTTGAAATGGTGACCTATCCACTTGGGGATTCTAAGCCAAGTATGAATGACAGATGAGTGAAGCATGATTGTGGCGCGATCTTGTAGTCTTGTTACTGACTAAGGCCGACATGTTCCTTTGACAGGACTGTTAATTAATAGCCCAACAGCCATTGGCAACTAAGGGGCCTACATTTTAATGTGGAATCTCAACCACAATTTTGCCCGATTTTTGATTTACGAACTGGTATTGTTATGAGGACGGTCTTATGAACGTAGTATTCACTAGTGTGGACGTTAAAGACACTGTGTCCACAAGCACTCATAACTATCCACAATTAGAAGGGTTTCCTTCTGCTATTTATAGAATTTTACTATTTATCAGGTAGCCTATTTCTGGAAACTTAATTGCTGAGAGTTTGGATTTGCTTCCTGCTACACCATTGCTCTCAGAGTTATGTCCAGTTCTTGCTCCTCAATATCCTCATGAGACTCTAAATTGCCTTTTATGAGAGTCTCCAAATGAGACTTTCCTCATCCTCGAGACTCATTTTCAATCGTATAATTCAGTCTAAGCAGCTCCAAATTAATTTATTCATTGCACAAGTTGTCCCAATCTTACACTTTATTTGATGTATTCCCTTTCCTACTTGATCCAGGTTCTTGCCCTATAAAAGTATTCAGGTTCTTAACCCTTGAGGGGGCGCTTCACTGGCAAAACGCGAGCGGGCGCATGCGGAGTTTTACTCCGCAACACTAGATTGCACAAATTTAACCCATTTTACTTGTTTTATAACGAAATATAGTATTTAAATGTTGACAAACTTCATTAGGAATCACATTTCATCATCGATTCAATTAATTGTTCAACTAAACAGGTGTAATATTTCAATTAAACATAGTAAGTAATTTTCTAGTATAAAATATGTATTAATTATCATTAACATTTTGGACTTTTCCTTTCACTTCTTTTTTTCAAAAGCAAAAGGAAAAGTCCAAAAAAATAATAAAAATTACAAATCCATTGTTATTATTAATTTTAAAAATAGGTATCAGTGTCTGTGTAACGGGAAAGGGCCCTCCGCAAACTGAAACGGCATCTCTGAATTGCATATAACAAGGTACCAAGGGGGGGGGGGGTGGGGATATAAATACTTTTAGGAAATTCCTGGAATGAATGGCATAAAGTACGGAGCCGGACACAACCGCCGACACCCATTATGTCTGTTTATTTTAACATACAAAACACGAGCGGAAGAAAACTCCGCGTGCGCCCGCTCGAGGGTTAAGTCTTGTGTGATGTTGTAATATATTCTTGATTGTCAAACACAATTATTAGCATTTCAGCTCTTAAATCTGTTTATAAAGGTAGTGATATACAATTTATAATTTTTTTTATGGCTGTCAACTTCAGAAAGAACAAAGATGTAATTTTTTAGATAATGTAGGCCTAACTTAAGAATACGTTGGAGAATCTTAAGAATAATGCCTGTAATTTGACTCTTCAACAATCAAAATTGATCCATTAATAAAAGCGTGGCTAACCCCACTAAAAATCCTTTATAGATTAAGTAGAAAATTATATTTTATTCTAAACTGATGTTATTAAGTAGTGCTGTAAATTAATTAAAACCCTTAACTTGTTTATTTCTATAACTGTTAATTTGTAGATCCAAAACAAGTAACGGCAGCGAGACAAACAAACCGAACCAATTAACACTTCAGAAACCGACTCTAAGCCTTCGGACCCAAGTGAGTGCTTCTGCGGGTCAGACAAAGCCCCCAGCTGTGGCCAATCAGCCGAGTTCAACGGTCAGACCCTCACAGCCAGGCACAGAGCCTTCAGCTCAGTCCAAGGAAGAACCTAACAATAGCAGTGCTCCACAGACTAGTGTCAAGACTTCTGCACCCACCGCGACTGCATCTGGCCGTGCCGAAGCTCTAACGAGAGAACAGGCGGAATCGGATAGGAGAATGGGATTGGATTCAAACTCTGATCCGAACAAGTAAGTGTACTTGATGAACAGTCGATTATTATTGCCTTCTTGTTTTAAGTGATGTGAAGCTCCATCTAGGTTGAGTCATTTAATAATCTGCTAGAAACATTTTCTACTTTAACTGGTAATCCCATTTATACACTCAGTCCTAGCCAGTCTCATAATTTGAAGGATTCACTTTAGTCGAGTCAGTATTCAATATTCGTCATCTTTTTTCTTGTTTTGAGTTAAGTTAGCCGATGTAAATTAAACATTTACAGTTTGTGTAGCAGGCTCTGAAGACAACGCCAGACAAAAAAAGCCCCCCCCCCTAGGGGGGACTTGTTGTTTTTTTTTGTTTCCTCAAAGCAGGTTCACCCCAAGAATAATCGGAATCTGGGGAAGGTTTTGTTCTGCGCCTCCCTAAAACTGGTGTTTTGGCAAATATTTTCAAGGATACGGGACTTGAAATTTATCGTATTATCAGAGGATATTACTAGGGGTGTGCGAGTATTGATTTTTGAAGTCGAGTCGAGTCGAGTTTTAAAAAAATACCCGCGAGTTTCGAGTTTTTTTCGAGTCGAGTATTTTGAATAGTATAAGTTAATAGTTACGCTTATTATTGATCACATAAAATGCAATATTTTTTATTTACTAAAACTGGGTTGTTTTCCTAAGCATTAAAAGCAAACCTGTTTTCAAATGAAAATAAACGAGAATTCGGGCCATCTTTAACATAACTTTATATCATTACTCAATATTTTATTAAACTTTCAGCCTTAGGAGGTAGAAGCCAAGCTACATCTGCGCTTGTAGCTTTAAAAAGGGGTTTTTGTAACATATTGTTATAGGTTTAAAAAATAAAGTTAAACCAGTTTCATTGAGCATAAGTAAGAAAATATATCAAATTAGGCTATAGAAAGGAAAAAGACAAGACTAAATTTATTAACATTAATAACTCAAGAACCACTTTAATTCAAGAAAAATAACATAAGTTTTATGGTGGCTGGTCATGAGTGGTGTTGTCTGTGTGAAAAACGACCGTAAAATGCAATCGCGCGTACCAATTCCGGGTAAACGGTGGAAGTAACTACTTGACTCGAACTTCCGAGTATTTTTCAAAACTTCGAGTCGAGTCGTTTAAACTCGGCCCGAAAAAAGCTCGATAATCGAGTACTCGCACACCCCTAGATAATACATATCCCATTTTTACTCTGTTAGCTACATAGCATTACTCGATTCAATCACAATGATAACTAATTAAATTAAATCCTTACTGAAGAAAATGACTACTTAATGTGCAAGACAATTAAAAGAAACATCTTTTTGTGGTAGCCTTTCTATGACCTTATTGATGTTACAGATGAGTTAACATGAGTCTCAGAGGGAGGGGAGAGTGGGGCACGTTTATACAAAATTGCATCGCTCAACTTTAAGTATTTTTAGCTCCCTTATTTCCAAACGAAATGTGCTGAAATTTTATTTTGATATTGCGTATCATCTAACCATTATCGTGGAAGTTTTTAAATTAATTTATCTTTCCTATAAATGAACAAAATATTTTTTTACCAAAACACTGCACTTTGTATGAAACTACCCCAAATTGTGGCAGTTCCATACTTCATTGGGATAGATTCATACAAAGGGAAAATAATGAAAAAAATACCATTAAATCTTTTGTTTGTTGCTTCAAGCTCTTTAAAAACTTAATACTAATAATCATTCGGCCTAAAATTAGGGTAACACAATGTTACTTGTTAAAATGTTAACAGAAAAAAGAGCTGAATGAAGTGTTGTTCCAAAATACAAATTGATGAAGTTTTGGTTAAATTTCTTGCAAACTAACACCCCTATGACTTATTATTAGGCCTAATGAAAGTTAGACCTAAAATTAGCTGTGAAAACACTTTCACATGTGTCAGCTCTATTAGTTAATTTCCTATAATTTCTCACTGCCCCAGTGCTGTATGAAACTGCCCCGATTCAATGAATGTAAGTGCCCCAAGTGTGGTTATGTTATAAATCACCATGTAACTTTTTTATAAGTTAGAATTGGTGATCTACAGTTAGTGTATATGCAGTCCAAACATTGAGCTGTCTAATAATGCATTAATAACAGCAAAAATATTTTTAAAAAATTACTTAGACCTCCCTTTTCCCATAAAATCATAAAAAAACTTTTTCCTTGGATTCCAGTAAATGTTAAATATCTCTCAATTGAAAACACTGGAGAATTGAAAATTTTATATGAAGTAGTACATGATGAGGCCTATAGGTGGTATGAATGATTTGTTTCCTACTCTTCTGTAAGGCGGGAAATTTTAACTGTATGAAAGTGCCCCTTATGAAACTGCCCCACTCTCCCCTACGTACTTATTTGGGGTGGTTTATAACGGTTACTACAACTTTGAAGCTGCAACTGCATTTCATTCTATTTGCTTTTCAGCTACTTGCTACCATGTTAGATAAAAAGTTTTCCTTCTACCATGACTTGTTATGCTATAACTAGCTTCACTCATCCCACTCACCTCGTCAGCGGGCTGAATACAGATTAACGTCATCATTGTTTAAGTTTTTTTTTTTTTTTTTAATTTGAATGTTTAAGGTCAGGAATTGAGCATTTCACCCACGTGTGTAAGGGGGTGTAAGTATCGTAGCCCCTGACATGCATGTGATCAAAAATCGGCAGCAGCGGAGTCCAATGCTGTATAAATTTAAGCCGTTGTTAACACAACTTGTCAGCGATGTTTATCAGTGGCATTGGCTATGGCCACTTTAAGTTGAATTTTTAATCACAGCATCCCTTGGTAATGCTGCCTTAAAGCGCACAGTATAGACAATCCACTGCTCCCTCAGTATTATCTTTGTCTCCTGTAACATTAAATTTTAAGTCATCCTTTTTTTCCCTGGAACATAGACAATCCTTCCATACCTGTCCTGTCATCAAGCATATTTACGTAACAAAGATTTATCCTATCATTTTGGTTTTAATTTCTTTCAGAAAAAAATGGACCCTCGGTGACTTTGATATTGGCAAAGCTTTAGGCAAAGGCAAATTCGGTAATGTTTACCTAGCGAGGGAAAAACAATCCCAGTTTATTGTTGCGATTAAGGTGCTGTTCAAGACTCAAATACAAAAAGCTCGAGTAGAACACCAACTCCGAAGAGAAATCGAAATTCAGTCACATTTGAGGTAAGTGTTATCATCCATTTTAGATTAGTATTTGAAATAATCATCGTATTTGGTAATATGAAGCGTCTGGTGCAGTGAATAAATGAATGAATGAAAAAATGTCTTTATTCTAAAAAATATTCACAAGTAAAATTATAACATTTTGTTTGTACTCTTATTTTAAAACTTTATTTTAGTCTCATGCATATGAGTCTCCTGAATTTAGCATCTACGATTAGTTAAAAAACAAATAGTGAATTTAATATATAACAGGTTATTCATCCTAAGTTCGTCAAAATTCTTTCTTGTATAGCTCTAAGCTACTCAAGTTTCAGCTTTTGACAAACCATTTTCGTGCAAAATATCTAACAGGTTTTCTTCAATAAGAAGGTTGCCTTTTGATGAAAATCCATTAACATTTAACACACAAATAAATGTGTTAAAGGTCTGAGGAGTTGTGTGTTTTAAATGATTGTGGATTTTAATCAAATGATGCCCATCTCCCGGCCTTCTATGTAGAACTGGATACTTGGATAAGTCACTAAATGTTGAATGTTTTAATTGTTCGTGTAAATGTAAATGTGATTTTTTTTTTTAAAGTTTGACAATCCTCAAATAATGAAAAAAGTTTGATGTTTTGGTTTGACAATGGCTACATATGTTGCTGAAATTCTGAATAACCAAAATAAGAATTACTAGGAATCATTGACAAATCAGGCCTGGTTTGCACAACGTCCAGTACAGTGGACAGTAACACCTTTAAACAAAAGAGAACAAAAGAGTTTTTTTCTACTGTCCTACTGTCTGGTCGTCGTGCAAACCAGGCCTCAAGTTTAATGACCTGTTATACTATTCAGAATACGATTGAGGAGGCAACCATCATGAATAAAAATCAAGTGTTGTAAGACGTTTTATTTACTAGCAGTCTTGTCTTGGTTCTTTATTCAAAGTCAAAAATAAATATTGTTTTGTAATTTTATGTTATGTCATCTCGAAAGGAAATCATAACCGTTTTACTTTTCAGGCATCCAAACATATTGAAGCTCTTTGGCTACTTCCATGATGAATCTCGTGTATATATGATTCTAGAGTATGCTCCTAAGGGTGAGTTGTATAAAGAATTGCAGGCTCAACCGGAGAAAAGATTTGAAGAAGCACGGTAAGTATTACTTTTGTTCTTATTTTTTATTCTAGTAGGTCTACCAATTTTTTCCCCCTTTTACCCTTCCCTATACTTAGCCTTTTCAAAGTCTGTTTTCGAAATGACTAAAAAAAAGTTAAGAAATGGGTGAGCCACATTTGAATTTCCTGCTAAACTCAATGACCCATAAAAACAGATTAGGGTCGAACGATAGATTTTGTTTTTAAATGATGCAATATTTCATCTTAACTTGGGGCTGCGGGAAAATCAATGCTTTGCACTTCAAAGGTGCGGAAAGATTCAGAGCACATTCATTGAAAAATTACACAATGATGAATAAAACATATGGTAGAAGTCGCAAAAAGGGCGCTACCGATCTGGCACGTGGTATCTGTGGGACTATCGGACAGGTTAAAGTCCGGTTCCGGCAAGAGCTGAGCTCACATTGAAGCATTTCAATGGTAGATGGATTGTGACTCGTGTGCGAGTCAGCTGCTCCCTAAGCATGGATCCCGTGACTCATATCCCAGCCATCCGCAGGCAACGTGTTGAATGAATAACTGAAATAATCTTGACCTTGGTCGTATAGTTTTTCCAACAAGGCAAAGTGAAAGCTGCCTTAGTACAAGCTATATTGAACTGATCATTCCTTATATTTATAAGATGCTGGCACTGTAGGGGGTTACTTACCTTAAGGTGACAAAGATTTTGTGTGGTGTGGATGGTCCTTGTTACTGATAAACTCCACCTGATTCATTTGGTAGGATTATTCATAATTTACCTAAAAACCAGTAGTAACTGGGTTGAGCTTCAAACCTTTGAAAAATTCACCCAATAGTCTAATCCTAATGTTTTTTCAAGGTTGGAATCCAAGACCCATGGTTAGGTAACACTAAGGTAACTTCTCTCTGTGTAAAACAAAGGGGAATTCTAAGCAGATCCTGAGAAATTTTAGGAAAAAATTTTCTGAACCAGACTATTGGATTATCGGGCTATTGATGAATACAGTGGAACCTGGATAATTCGAACTTGTATAATTCGAAATCTTCTTTAATACGAATATTTTTCTTGGTCCCTTGCATTTTGTATCGAAACAATGCTAAAAAATCGTGGATAATTCGAATTTTATTTTGGATAATTCGAATTTTGAAGTGTCAAATTAAGGTACATTAATTTCATTCCACGACTGGAAATAGTTACAAATTTATTGGAAAACACGTTTTACTACGACATTCAATACAAAATTAACGCCAGACCACGTGTCACGTTATGGTCAAATGACTCATCCCTGCCACCTCCCACCCTGCCCCAACATCGCTTGTAATGCGACACCAATAATGTAAACTAAAACAGTACAGAACGCTGACTGGGTTCGGAAAGGGTTGCGCTCGCCGTGGCAGCGCCACTAGTCTTTTCGCGCATGATTCTGTGTAGAACGGCTCCTGGCAGACGAGCCATGCGCCAGACCTGATGCGCAGTTTTCTGTGTCGACACAAAGGCTACTCAACACTGCGATCCCCTTCCCTCCCCCCACCTGCCAAACTAACTTCCGAAATCCAGTGCAGCATTCCGTTATTTTCAATCGTCCTTCAAACAAAGTGTTTTTTTTTTTAATTTGTGCAGTGTCTTGTTTTTAAATGTTTAACAATTTTTAAGTAACATTAAATGAGTGTAGTGACAATGTCGACAAAATCTCGGACCTATATAACACTCACTTTAGCGGAAAGTCAATGAGCGTGCAATTGTCAATGTTACACGAAGTTAAGTTGGTAGCTTGTATCAAGTTCAGAAGTAGCAGAACGTACTGTATTTTTCTAGCAGAAGTGTTTCTTTGTGTTATCGTACGACGCGTTGTACGTAGGTTATACTTTAAGGTAGTTATTTCTGTTTCATGATTACAGTTTTTGAACCCTTATTTATAATTAGCGTCTGTTAATGAATTTATTCTTTTAGAGTGTCAATTTAATAAAGAGGTTAAATTCACAATGTGGAGTTTTAATGTTTTGGCCCCATTCTTTTGAACTTCTTTAATTCGAATTTATGGATAGTTCGAAGTTTTTAGCTGGTCCCTTGAGGTTCGAATTATCCAGGTTCCACTGTATATCCGTTAATAAAATATTCATTCATAATCCTGCCAAAACAAACGAGAGTGTAGGATAGGTAAGATGATACATTACCTGATATATGGCCTTGCTACTGATTAAGACCAGGTGGTACTTATGTATTACACCGACCACACCCATATTTCATCAACGAAATAGTGAATGAATGATAAAATGAGCACAACTGAATGAAAACACAACTTTTTAATGATGAAATTGTAAACTTACTACATATTTGTTTTTTTTTGCTGGTTTACTGTCCTTTCCAAAACTGAACAATGTCGCCAGGTAGTGTGTAGAACGGATCGCTGCCTTCAACTGCCACTACCAACCAGGCTGGTTAGGTTAAGGTAGGTTAGGATACTCAGCGAATAAGATAGCGGCATGCGACGTGATACACACTCGTACAGTCAGGCATTCTCCATTATCGTCTGAGGGGAAGGGAATAGCAATAGGACTTGGTGGCAGAGGGGTATACACAACAAATAATTATTAATACAACAACCAACTACATTTAATAAACAGCTATACAATCTGATATTAAAACTTCCCATTACCTCACGTTATCTTGAGGGTGTGGTCAGTATGATACGTAAGTACCAACTGGTCTTTATCTGTAACAAGGCTTTCATCTTACATATCCTGCACTCATCCCTTATTTATTCACTTAAAATACGCCTAAAAATGATTGTGTCGGCATCTAAAAAACACACTTCATCTGGTAGTGATAGTTTCAAAGGCTGATATTCTTAATTCTTTATGCCACAGAATCAACCGAATAATTTCCTTTGTAATCTAAGCAAAATCATCTAATATGTTGCTGGTTGTATTTGCAGCGCTGCACAGCTGATTCAACAACTGGCGAATGCACTTCATTATTGCCACGCTAAGAAGGTTATCCACCGAGATATCAAGCCCGAGAACATCCTGTTGGGGGCGAAAGGGGAACTGAAAATTGCCGACTTCGGCTGGTCTGTCCACGCACCATCGTCCAAGTAATTATTTGAGTCTTTTATTCAAATTGTATAACTGTTCTAAAAAAACCAGAGAAGTAAAATTATCACTGGAGAAAAACAATAACTCTTGTAATTGGATATTTATCGATATAAATTGTACAAGGGTTATCCAGAAAGTAGAGAACGTTCTTTCATTAAATGTAGCCCCGTTGTTGTTGTTCATCCTGTAAGAATGAAATGCATGATCGGTTGGCATCAAGACTGACAAATTGAGATCAGGAGTGGAGGCTTAGGCCACACTTCAGTCGCAGAGTTGGGGCTAAGGCTAAGAGTTGGGGCTAAGGAACAAAAAGTTCTTTACTTTCTCTGGCACTAGGTATGATATTTGTCACTTATAAATTGATAATACCTCTAAATTTTGCCTTTAAAATAACATATTTTTCCTACAACCACACATAAAGTGTCAGTTTACGTTCTGCAAACTAATCGTAAAACAGGTGTTTACTTTTATGCTTGCCAGCTGATTGCATTATTCTACAAACTCCAGCCAATCTAGATCGTTAGCGCTACCGCATCCGTTTTGAGTCAACTGAGCTCGACTTGTTTTTTGCCTCACACTGGCACATTCAGCAACATAGGACATGAGTAACTGTGATTGTATTAGTCATTTGAGAATCCCAAACAAAAATTAATTGCAATTGTAGCAATTGTAATGTAATGTATGTTGTATGTATTTTGTAAGCAAAGTGTCTTTGTCTATTTTGGTAAAATTACTCTGCTTCCCTACACATTGTATGGTAACTGAATGGCTCAAGCAAAAAGACCCACTTTATGCACTTAATACATAAATAACTATTATTTTATTTTTGTTGTTGCAAAACTATACAGTAAACTCCCGATTATCCGCGGTGCGGATTATTCGCGCATGCTACAAAAAGCAAGAAAATACGTATTTATAAAAAAAAGACTGAACTGACGAGTTTTTTTGCGTACAAAACGCGCGCAGGCTTTCTCCATCTAACATAACGTGAAGACAATTTTTTCGTTTACCGCGACGCGAAGACAAAGTTTGTTTACGGCGACGCGAAGATGATTTTCGTCTACCGCGACGCAACAACGATTTTTGTCAACTGCGATGTGACAACAATATTTGTCTATTGCGACAATGATATTCGTCTACCGCGACGACCATATTCGTATACCGTGGTGTCTACAACGACGATGCTCGTCTAGCGCATCGACAAACTTTGCCTACCGCGACGTCCATATTCGTATAACCCGACGACGATATTTTTTCTACCGCGGTGATGATACTCGTCTACCGTGATAGCGATATCCTTCTACCACGACGACGATTTTCGTCTACTGCGATGTGACAACAATATGTGACAAATATTTGAAAATTATTAGGCTCCTACCCACCTTGAGGTATGTGGTGTCTGTCCAATTCTGCGAAGATTTGATCAGCCTAAATCCTCTTGTTTTACACATAAAAAAAATAAAAATAAAATACATAAACACACGAATAACACACAGTATTTTATGTGTTATTATGTATTTTTTTTATATTTTTTTATGTGTAAAACAAGAGGATTTAGGCTGATCAAATCTTCGCAGAATTGGACAGACACCACATACCTCAAGGTGGGTAGGAGCCTAATAATTTTCAAATATTAATAATAACCCCACCTAAAATATGTCTTTTAAAGAAAGAATATGTGACAACCGCGACAATGATATTTGTCTACCACGACGAGATATTCCTTTACTGCGACGTCCATATTCGTCTATTGTGATGCGATACTCGCCTACCGCGACGTTATAGGATATCTCCCCCCCCCTGCCCCCCGAAATTAAATCTTGATTCGCCCCTAACTGTATTAAATGAATTGATTTTTAATGTTGAATTGTTTTTCTCTTTTATTCTCTCCCATTTTCAACACTCACGGATTATCTGCGATTTTCGTTATCCGCGGTAGTCGCGCCACCCAATTCCGCGAATAATGGGGAGTTTACTGTACTTTATCAAATGAATTTACCCTATTGACTGCCACTGCTCCTGTGATGAAGAATGAAGATCGTCAAAGGATCAATAGTCAAACCATTATAGGTCTCCCATGTAGGCCTGATTGGTTTTTCCATAATAGAATAGGGTTTACATGTTACATGGTAAGATACTTTTGCTGGTACCTAATGACTCAGATTATCAAGAGTCGACTGTATTTTATTATTCTATGACTTCCTTCTGCAAAAAAAAACAAATATGAAATGAAATTTGTTTTTTATTTACCTGTAGGATATTACATTACTAGGCTGGAAAGTACTGTTTTGCCGAAGGAGCATGATAGTTCCCATGTAAGGTTATTTTACCCTTATTAGACTTTTTTTAAGGGGCGTCTACCCAGGTTTCAAAAATAAACGTTTTCTCACAGAGACTGAAAATTTATTGAACAAAAGAAAAGTTCACACTGGCTTTACTCACTAAGGTTCACACTCTTACTAGTGTCTATCACCACCCACTATTGCGGCTAGGACTTCATTAACACGAGTTATTCACTGGTGTCCGAAGACTCTTAGTTCGGTGTGGGGGTCGGGCGATCTCCTGGGCCGAAGCTGATCACAGGAGGTCACGGTGATGGCGCGGACTGGCGTCGACGGCGCGGCTCCCCGGCTGCTGACGGGGAATACGGACGGATGATCCACTGGATCTAACGGATGAGCTAGCTCGGACGGATACGGAGGTGGACCAACTTGGTTCACCGGCTGGTTTCAACTGATTCTGCTGAAACATCGGAACCCACTATTAAACCCAAGCACAAGAGAGTGGGGATGAAATAGTGGGGTTACTGCCAAGGGATTGCGCCACTTGGCAGTTACGGACGGGAAAACGGAATTCAGGAATCTGGGTACATCGGACCACTGGGATAACCTGAACGGACAGACTGCCGAGGGCTCAGCTCGCCTCTGCGACGGTTCCGGGGGACGGGCCAGTCACCGAGGGCGCAACGTGCCTCTGCGGTGGCTGAGGACGGACTGACCAACGAGGGCTCAACTCGCCTCTGCGATGGTACGGGGGGACAGACTGACCGCCGAGGGCGCAACATGCCTCTGCGGTGGTCAGGGAAGGGATACGGGATCCGGTCACCGAGGGCGCAGCTTGCCTCTGCGGTGGCCGGGGACGGACTGACCGCCGAGGGCGCAACATGCCTCTGCGGTGGTCAGGGGAGGGGTACGGGGCCTGGTCACCGAGGGCGCAGCTTGCCTCTGCGGTGGCCGGGGGCAGACTGACCGCCGAGGGCGCAACATGCCTCTGCGGTGGTCAGGGGAGGGGTACGGGGCCTGGTCACCGAGGGCGCAGCTTGCCTCTGCGGTGGCCGGGGGCAGACTGACCGCCGAGGGCGCAACATGCCTCTGCGGTGGTCAGGGGAGGGGATACGGGACCCGGTCACCGAGGGCGCAGCTTGCCTCTGCGGTGGCCGGGGGCAGACTGACCGCCGAGGGCGCAACAGGCCTCTGCGGTGGTCAGGGAGGGGATATGGGACCCGGTCACCGAGGGCGCAGCTTGCCTCTGCGGTGGCCGGGGGCAGACTGACCGCCGAGGGCGCAACATGCCTCTGCGGAGGTCAGGGGAGGGCATACGGGACCCGGTCACCGAGGGCGCAGCTTGCCTCTGCGGTGGCCGGGGGCAGACTGACCGCCGAGGGCGCAACATGCCTCTGCGGTGGTCAGGGAGAGGGAACGGGACCCGGTCACCGAGGGCGCAGCTTGCCTCTGCGGTGGCCGGGGGCGGACTGACCGCCGAGGGCGCAACATGCCTCTGCGGTGGTCAGGGGAGGGGATACGGGACCCGGTCACCGAGGGCGCAGCTTGCCTCTGCGGTGGCCGGGGGCAGACTGACCGCCGAGGGCGCAACGTGCCACTGCGGTGGTCAGGGAGGGGATACGGGACCCGGTCACCGAGGGCGCAGCTTGCCTCTGCGGTGGCCGGGGACGGACTGACCGCCGAGGGCGCAACATGCCTCTGCGGTGGTCAGGGAGGGGGAAGGGGAGGTTGCCGCCGGCTCAACGCGCCGTGGCGGCGGGATGGGCCGCTGTGGCCCGACTGACGGCGTCGCCGCTCTTCGCTTCCCACTGCAGCCGGCGGGGGTGGGGAGCTTCGGTGGGCGGAGCGTAGTCGAGGCGCTACTAGCGGTCACCGTCGGAACCCTGCTGTTCACGTCGTTGCAATATACTTGTCTAGGTTTTTTTATTAATTAGGCATTATTTTGCCGTTTCCTACGGCTGTATAGTATTTAAATAAATACCATAATATTTATAAAAGTGAGTTTAACTGTGTATTACAGTAATATTTGTTTTCAATAATTTGTCTATAGCCCAGTATATATTTTAATATTGTCACTTGTGCTCCAGAATTCATGGATAAGTTATTTAGTAAGACATAGTCGGTTATTTAGTATTGGCCAATATTTTGTAACATTACACCCTCTTTTTATTTCGGGGTAGAGAAAAAGAAAAGTCGGGTTGAAAAACAATGAGTTGAAATGTTTTTAGAAACCAAAAAGGAACACCTCTAGTGCATAAACTAAAGCAACTTTTTAAAAACATATGTACAAATAAAACAGATTTCAGTTGTCTCTTCCATGAGTGGCTTGGTAAATCCTTTTGACGCCTTCTTTGGTGTGTTGATGGAACTTTCGTTGTCCAGGTTTCCGCTTCTTCTTGGGTGGGGCGTTAGGGTAGTTGGGGTCAGCACGAGGAGTCTCCGGAGCGGGACGACCAACACTGGGCCTGTTTGGAAGGCGTGGAGTTTAGAGGTTTTCTCGGTTTCGGAGAATTCTCTTGTACGGAATTACGATCGTTGTAAGCGGTATCTGGGTAAAAAGCCTGGGCGGCATTTTCGGGGGTTTATAATCCTGCATACTTTGTTTAACTACTTCATAGTCACTAGCGGCTAGCAATAAGTCGGACAATTTAGTTATGTTGTTTCTGAGCCCGTAAAGTTTATACTCCGGCAGCATGTTTTCGAAAATCCGATTGAATTGTTGTTCTTCTGAAAATTTGCCATGACGGCGCATCAAGGTTTGGAGGCTAATGACGTAGTCTTTGAAAGATTCATTTGGACCTTGAGTCCTGCCTTGTATTTCCAATTCTAATTTTTCCCGAAACCTTCTGGGTAAGAATTGACTTCCCAAAACATTGGAGGAAATCTTCCCAAGTGTTCCAACGACATTTATTATTACGGTACCAAAGTAGGGCCTTTCCTTTGAATAGTTCCGGCAGGGCGTACAAAAGTTTATTCGGGGAAATACTATAGGCCTCTTTAAGTTCGTTTAATATTTCCAAAAACAGCATAACATCTTTGTCCCCATCGAAAAAGAGATTCCATTTCCTGACAGTGTTGCAAATTGAAACTGGTTCGGGGTTGTTTGACTTACGGTTACGAGGCTGGAGGCTGGAAAGGGCTGAGGTGTCTGGGCTGAAGTGGCTGGATTCGTCACAGTCAGGGTCTCTGGCGGATCCACGGCTTCTGACGTTGGTTTGTAGTTTCCCTTGATGAAGATCGTGAGAAGTCTCCGCATCTCTCGTACCTTCGTTTTGGCGGGTAGTCCAAACTTCTGTACTTCTTCTGCAAGTTCGGCCTTCTTCAGGCTGTAGATCCACGAAGTCCTGGGCTCGGCCTTGGCCTTGGTTGTGAAGCTGCTGACGTTGGCGGTATCTGATCCGTCGTCTGACATCTTTCTTCTGATGCACTTTTTCACTGTCACAGATTTTTTTCCTTTTTTTTTAACACGGTTAAACTCACTGTCCCTGTTCGGGCGCCAAAATGTAAGGTTATTTTACCCTTATTAGACTTTTTTTAAGGGGCGTCTACCCAGGTTTCAAAAATAAACGTTTTCTCACAGAGACTGAAAATTTATTGAACAAAAGAAAAGTTCACACTGGCTTTACTCACTAAGGTTCACACTCTTACTAGTGTCTATCACCACCCACTATTGCGGCTAGGACTTCATTAACACGAGTTATTCACTGGTGTCCGAAGACTCTTAGTTCGGTGTGGGGGTCGGGCGATCTCCTGGGCCGAAGCTGATCACAGGAGGTCACGGTGATGGCGCGGACTGGCGTCGACGGCGCGGCTCCCCGGCTGCTGACGGGGAATACGGACGGATGATCCACTGGATCTAACGGATGAGCTAGCTCGGACGGATACGGAGGTGGACCAACTTGGTTCACCGGCTGGTTTCAACTGATTCTGCTGAAACATCGGAACCCACTATTAAACCCAAGCACAAGAGAGTGGGGATGAAATAGTGGGGTTACTGCCAAGGGATTGCGCCACTTGGCAGTTACGGACGGGAAAACGGAATTCAGGAATCTGGGTACATCGGACCACTGGGATAACCTGAACGGACAGACTGCCGAGGGCTCAGCTCGCCTCTGCGACGGTTCCGGGGGACGGGCCAGTCACCGAGGGCGCAACGTGCCTCTGCGGTGGCTGAGGACGGACTGACCAACGAGGGCTCAACTCGCCTCTGCGATGGTACGGGGGGACAGACTGACCGCCGAGGGCGCAACATGCCTCTGCGGTGGTCAGGGAAGGGATACGGGATCCGGTCACCGAGGGCGCAGCTTGCCTCTGCGGTGGCCGGGGACGGACTGACCGCCGAGGGCGCAACATGCCTCTGCGGTGGTCAGGGGAGGGGTACGGGGCCTGGTCACCGAGGGCGCAGCTTGCCTCTGCGGTGGCCGGGGGCAGACTGACCGCCGAGGGCGCAACATGCCTCTGCGGTGGTCAGGGGAGGGGTACGGGGCCTGGTCACCGAGGGCGCAGCTTGCCTCTGCGGTGGCCGGGGGCAGACTGACCGCCGAGGGCGCAACATGCCTCTGCGGAGGTCAGGGGAGGGCATACGGGACCCGGTCACCGAGGGCGCAGCTTGCCTCTGCGGTGGCCGGGGGCAGACTGACCGCCGAGGGCGCAACATGCCTCTGCGGTGGTCAGGGAGAGGGAACGGGACCTGGTCACCGAGGGCGCAGCTTGCCTCTGCGGTGGCCGGGGGCGGACTGACCGCCGAGGGCGCAACATGCCTCTGCGGTGGTCAGGGGAGGGGATACGGGACCCGGTCACCGAGGGCGCAGCTTGCCTCTGCGGTGGCCGGGGGCAGACTGACCGCCGAGGGCGCAACGTGCCACTGCGGTGGTCAGGGAGGGGATACGGGACCCGGTCACCGAGGGCGCAGCTTGCCTCTGCGGTGGCCGGGGACGGACTGACCGCCGAGGGCGCAACATGCCTCTGCGGTGGTCAGGGAGGGGGAAGGGGAGGTTGCCGCCGGCTCAACGCGCCGTGGCGGCGGGATGGGCCGCTGTGGCCCGACTGACGGCGTCGCCGCTCTTCGCTTCCCACTGCAGCCGGCGGGGGTGGGGAGCTTCGGTGGGCGGAGCGTAGTCGAGGCGCTACTAGCGGTCACCGTCGGAACCCTGCTGTTCACGTCGTTGCAATATACTTGTCTAGGTTTTTTTATTAATTAGGCATTATTTTGCCGTTTCCTACGGCTGTATAGTATTTAAATAAATACCATAATATTTATAAAAGTGAGTTTAACTGTGTATTACAGTAATATTTGTTTTCAATAATTTGTCTATAGCCCAGTATATATTTTAATATTGTCACTTGTGCTCCAGAATTCATGGATAAGTTATTTAGTAAGACATAGTCGGTTATTTAGTATTGGCCAATATTTTGTAACATTACACCCATTGCATGCGAGTACGGTAAAACTTTCCGGTCTTGTAACGTACGATGCTTTTCATTATACTACTCAGAACAAAACATACTTTCAATCATAATGTAGTTGTACTCCTTGCATAAACCAAATATGTTTCTCAATCCTGCAAACCTAACTTATAACAAACAGAACAAACATTTGCTACTGCTGCCATTAAATTCCTCTAAAAAAGCTTTAAATATCAGTTTGCTGCAAATCAGCTGATTGTTTACTTCCGTTTTCCTGGTCTAGTACGGGAAAAACGGAAGTAAACAATCAGCTGATTGCAGCAAACCGACGTTTAATGCTTGTTTATATGTTACTTTTTTTAGGAATGTAGTGGCAGCACTGCATCTGTAGCAAATGTTTGTTCTGTTTGTTATACGTTAGGTTTGAAGGTTTGAGAAACGTATGTTTATGCAAGGCTACGTTATGATTGAAAGTAAGTTTTTTCTGCCTAGTATGATAAAAAATATCGTACACGGCCGGGACGTTTTGCTGTACTCGCATGAAAATCCTGCACTCGCTTATGCTTGTCTGGCAAAACAGCACTTCCCGGACAAAGACAGCAATGGGTAACTTTCGAGCCAACAAAAAGGGACAGAAAACAGATGTTTCTGAGTCAGTATGATAAAAAAAAAGTACAAATGTGATGTCATGTGTGTGATGTGATGTGATGTGATGTGTTTTCACTCAGAGTACAAATGTGGTTTGCCCGCAGAAGAGACACGCTGTGCGGGACGCTGGACTACCTGCCACCGGAGATGGTGTCGGGCCAGCCGCACGACGCCAACGTGGACATCTGGAGTCTCGGCGTGCTGTGCTTCGAGCTGATCACCGGCAAGCCGCCCTTCGAGACCAAGACCTACGACGAGACGTACTACCGCATCCAGCGCGCGCTCTTCACCTTCCCCCCGCATGTCACCCCGCTGGCTAGGGATCTCATTAAGAAGGTATGCTGGTTAATGCGAGGTATTATATTTTTGATTCATGATAGCGAAGAATTCGTTGAAAAAATATTATGGTTTTATGTGTTTTTTTATCTATTGAATTCACATGTTTTTCATCCACTAACTCTAAGAATTCTTCATCTTGACGTTAAATAAACTTTACAGAGAAGTTCAAATTTCTTATTTATGCAGGAGGCTTTCCAGAATAGTATTCGAGATTTGAAAAACCTTTTGTCAGAAAATGTTTAAGATCAGCATACTATTATTTCTTTCACAGTTTGATTACATGTGGGATATGGTTTTTGGGAAATGCCACAGGTATTAAAAGGCTTTTAGTCATTCAGAAAAAGGCTGTACAGCTTATTTCCAGTGCACAATACAACACACATTGTAAACCATATTTGTATGAAAACTGTCGTAAATGTCTTTAACTCTTTGCGATCGTAAGGCCAGCAGGACTGGCCACAACGCACTCAGCAGCTAGTCGGAATTAATTTCCGTACAGCTTGGTTCCGCCGGTCGGATGGCCAGCTGTACTGGCCACGCCCCACTCCGCGTCAGCTCGGCATTCATCATGGCGGCTCACTCCCGTCAGCTCGGAATTGTTTTCACGCCCGGCAGCTCGGGTTTATTTTTATTGTAAGCCAGCAATGTTATTGTAGGTATTTTCACTATTCAATGTTGCAAGCCTGCCAATCATTTAGTTAAATAACTCCTCACTAGGCTGCAGCACTCTACAGGCATCAGGCAAAATTTAGAAAAACAAACAAAAACATATGTTATTGGACTTATCGGCCAGTCCTGCTGGACACCCGAGCGTTCATTGGATTTTATGTTGGCCAGCCCTGCTGGACATCCGATCGCAAATGACAACTGCTGTAGAAATAAAATCTGACTTCTGTACGCTAATGGTGGCGGCCAGTAGAGCTGGCCTCACGTTCGCTACAGAATCGCTAAAATATTCAATCCGATTGCAAAGGGTTAATTTATTCTGGCATGTCGTTTACCCATCAAGCGCAACAGTGAAGTCACAAATAAAAAATAATCAATTTTACTCCTATAATACTAGAAAATGCAATTCCATTCATGAACATTATTGTAGATTTACTGTAACACTGTCTTCCCTTAAACTATTAAATTATTTAACAAACTGCCCATCAGTTCATGCCATGAATAGATATATGTACCTGAATCTGTTTTCAAGAAAATAAGGAATGGCTATCTGTGAGATCATATTACTGCTCGGATGATTTTTTTCAATTCAATATCCACAATGTTTAGTTGATTGATGACAATCAAGTAATAAATTCATGTACTTATTTATTCCCTTTTTAATTTGTTAATTGCTTGTTATCTAAATTAGTGCTTGTTTATCAATTTTAATCTCTGAATATTCCTTTTGAATGTTATGACATCTGGAATTGAAGATTGTAAATGTATGACTTGATCAATTACCTGTATTAGGGGTGATAATATAAATAAATCTATCTTCAAGGGTCGTCCAGAAAGTAACAGATGGTTTGCCCCTACATCTAGCCTAGTGGTCTCATCTCCGTGACTGATAGTGCGGCCTAAATCTCCTCCTCTGGTCCCAATCTGAGCCAAGTTTCGTTGCCGACTGATCACGCATTTCATTCCCACAGCATTTCAAAATAACAGTGTCCTTTGAAAATCCCGCCAATTTGATTTTACCTATTAATGTTGTTTCTTTCAGTTCCTTACCATTTGCAAACACAAACACTTTCTTGCCTAAAAATTCCCTTAACCTTGAAAAAAAAGTAATCACCTAAGACCAGACATGGGTCATACAGGGTTCCTCCAAAAATGTCTCACTTGAGGCGGCAAAGTTCTGTGACACCAACACCCTCGCCTGCAATTGAATTTATTATTATTTTTGCATATTTGGGATGGCATATCAACCCATTCAATGGTAGGGCCTCGCAATGGACTCAGGATTACTTTTTTCTCCTCTAGGCTTAAATTCAATATGGAATGAACTTTTTAGGCAGCAAATCACTAATAAAATCACATTACTCGCATTTGGCGGGATTTTAAGTTGACACCGCATTTTGGAAAACTGTAAGAAGGAAATGCGTGATTGGTCAGCAGCGAGACTTGGCTCGAATTGAGTCCGAGTGGACCTTTAGACTGCACACTCAGTTGTGGTGTTGGGACTGGATGTGTAACAAAATGTCCTTTACTTTCTGGATGAACCTCGTATCTACCGCTGCTTGGTGCAAGTGCCCCGTTGACATGACAATGTTCACAGCTGCTGGTGGTCAAGCCGACTGGACGACTGCCCTTGCAAGACGTCTTAGTCCACGAATGGATCGTGCTCCACACGTCTTCCTGATCGCACAAGTCCGACTGTGATGACTCAATGACATTATTTAGAATTTGACTACCAGATTTATACCTAAAAGTGGCATTTGTAATTTTACACCCGAGTGAACTAGAAAGATCCTATTTATCTTTCATTTTGCTTAAATATATATTATTTTATCATTTTTGTGTATCACCGTTTTCAAAGGTTTCCTCGATTTTACATTCCTTTGACTATACATATCTTGTGGGGAGTGGGTTCACTAGCTTTATCTATGTTTTTTTAAGTAAGTTTAAGAATTTGATTAAGCAGACATTTTTTGTCAAATTCCTATGGTTGTTCTAAAAACACATTTTATTCTGGTTTTTAGAAAAGATTGTTGATTGTGAAGAACATTAAATATCCTGAAGTAGTCCAGCTATCCTATATGACATGAGAAATTTTTGAAACAGCTTTTTAGGAGCACTGTTGTTAGAAACACTAAACTAATTAGTACTTATAACGAAATACCTAAGTTTATTTTTTGTAGATATTCGGCCTTGTGAATAAGCCATTTTAAATTATTAATAACCCATTATTTTTATATCACTTTTAACTTAATGTTTTTTTTCTTTCTATTGTTACTGTGAAGGTTATATCCTGAAAATTAATATTGTGATATTTGACAGGCTGAACAGTTTTGTCAGCCCTAATTCATGATTGTTTTAAGTCTTAATGTGTATATAAGTAAAAGGGTGCCTGAAGGTTAACACTTAAATATGAATAGGTTTATAACAAATAATATTTTTAAGTGTTTCAGGTCTAATTATAATACTAGTTTTCAGAAGAATATTTACCTCCAAAACTTAAAAATATAAATGCTTGCAGTATGTTGATCTTGTTGAAAGACTGGTGTTTTTATCTTCGTTTTAAATCTTTTCGATATATTTGTAAATAATTATTCTAAGTATTAATGTTTATTGTTGTAGCCAATTAAATAAAGTTATTGTATGGTATTAAATGATTTATTAAAATTCCTAATTCTCTTTTTCAGAATATAAAAATGGCGGCGAGTGGCCATAGAACTATAAACATGGAATGCCGCTCGATGCGGTGGTCTCGGTCAGGGGCCCGCGCGCTACCCCCAACACACAATAGTGAATTATGCCTTGGTAAACATGGGAGAGATAGGGAGAACGGCATGCTTGCTATTAGGAATTTAACACTTTGAATCCTAATTCCGAGTATATCTCGGGGTATAGCGTATGTCGCCGTGAATGAAGCCCGAGTAAGGTCGGACCTCGAAATTAAATTCCATAGCAACGTGTACTCAACGTATCTATATTATTAATTCTGTAAGCGATTTTTTTCAATCAAAATTGTGAGAGTTTGACAGCTCGCAGGATGATGGGAGAGGGCTCAAATAAAAGGTCTTGGTCCCAGGGGGTCGGGAAAAATATCAGTATGTCCAAATCTACCAGAAAATGAGAAATAACAAAAAATATCTTTCATTTAAAATGCATTGGGATTGAAAAACGTCTGCTTTGTTTACATTAAACATGGGTGCTAATGCTTGATTCAAAGTCATATGGTAGATGTTGACATGTGGGATTTTTATGCACGTTCTAAGTACTATAACAAAAAAATTTAAATTTAAGATTTTCTGATTTTATAATAATTAAGGGTTTGAGTTTTTTCATAATTTAAAATTATAAAAAGTTAAGTACGTTTGTTTAGTTTATGTTATAACGATGCAGATTTAATACCAAATGATATATATATATATATATATATATATATATATATATATATATATGTTCACCCAACTATCATTGTGGCAACCGTACATAAGGAAAAGTGTATGCAAAGTGGCGACCGGTGCTTATGACAACCGTATATGGTCGTCATATGCACACTTGGGTTATTTCATCTCCTTTTGACCTGCAGAAACGTATGGGGATGACTTAGAAATTTTATTTTGGTCGTCATATTGCGCCTAAAACGTATATTAATAGTTCATGTAATGACCGTGGGTGCGCTAGTGTCGCTGAGTGTATATTTCAATATACGGCATTTGGTGTAATAATGCTACCGGAAAACTTGGCAACACTGGTTCTCCCGGACGCGTATATCCCTCGGTTCTAGGAGCTGAGGGTTTTGAGCATGCATGAGAGCATTACGCGGTATTTTTGCTGATTATTGTAAAGTGGACTGTGGTGATACTAAAGAATTTATTTCGCCTACTTTCCGGGTGGTCGAAAACGAAGGGAGGGGAACATAGCGGGGAGTGTTAAGCATTAAAATGCATAACTTTTGAAAGCAGTAAATTATTTGGTTAAAACGTCATTTTAATAACACAAATTTATAAAATATATAAAAGAAAGTTATAAAATAAATAACAGAAAGTTATAAAATATATAACAGAAAGTTATAAAATAAGTTGAAAAATAAATTGGTTTCAGTTGAAGTTATTGTGATTTAGATTTTTTCTACCGGGCAGTATTCAGTACGTACATGGAGGACGGTGATTGTTTTGGAAACTGCGACGTCAATATCATTCTCAGAGTCAACATATTGAGCTAAATGCTGATGAACAATATTCGTCTTTTTTTGGTTTGGGAAATACTAATTCTACCGATAGCTTAATATGTTATAGTAATAGAGAAATAAGTAACTTTAATAATATGCTGGTTAATTTACATTCATTTGATACGCTTTTAAATATTATAGGTTTTCTTTCTGAGTGTTGGCTAAATGAGGTGAGAGGGGTATGGGTCTGACTTAAACGAGACTAAACCGACGGGGTTCTAGTCTTACAACGTTTCTTGCAATCTTAAACATGCTTAACTAATCCAAGAAAATACTACCTAAGAAATGCTAACAATAATTTATGTCAAGGTAAATCAAGTATAATTTACAATAATTATATAAATTCAACAAAAACATTAATAATACTTTTAAATTTGATATTTTTTCCAAACAGAACATTAACGAGGAATTATTAGATTACAGAGTTTACTTATTCTTTTGCAACTGAACGGAAAGTCTTGACAGATGATCAAAAAATATCTAAATTATCAATTAATGAAAGTCTATTATACAATTTCAACACAGCTATCTGTGATCAAGTTTTACGTATTGAGAGAAGTTTTGACACCAACGTCAGTGCGAGAAAATTGGGGGATGAACAGCTTGTGGGACCGGGACCTGAGTTTTTGAACAGTTTCACTATTTTTAATTTGTTACTTACGATGGAAATACCATCACCAAAGCAGCCTCTAGCCTATATTGTATTACTGAAACATTAAAAGGTTTTATTGAATTTATATTTTTTACAAAATTTCCTGATCGCCTAATAAAAGACCAGAACGTTACTCTTACAGATGGAATCTATAATTACCTTGAACTTACATTTCAAATTGAAGACAATGCCCAGATCACGTATAAATGATTTAATATTGAGTGAAGTACCATATAAATTATAATTATAGCGATGAATGTTTTAATCCAACAGCCATGACCGCCAGACCTTCGTTAAAATCTGATAGTTTCTTTGGACAATGTTCCCTACAAATGTAAGAAGAATCAGTGATTTTGATATTCGAATCTTCTTCAATTTGGCTGATATACAGAAATTCGTATAGTTGCAAGCTTCAACATATAACTTAAAGAGCTGGTATTTATTTTTAATACAGGAAAGTGAACTGATGTTTAAGTAATTGAAGCTTGCAATGGTATGATGGCAAGTAAAATAATAAAGAAAATAGCTAAATTTTTTTTCTTATCTTCGGAATAGTGGTCGGAATGAATTACATCACTCATTTTCAGACACTTGGTACACTTTTAAGCCCATTAATAATGCGTGTTTAAACTTTAGTAAATTATAATTCGACTAACGATCCTGTAGAAAAACTGAATATACACAAGTTTCATTGGGAGCTATCAAGAGTGTTCCCTCAGTAACCAGATACTTTTTAAATTTTGCCAGATACACTGAAAATCTGCCGTGTATCATCTATTATTATTATCATAGTTACCCTCGAGAGTAAGATGACCAGAATTTTGTAAGAGATTAGGAATATAACCTTAGCTTTATATTTGAACGTACTTTTGGTACATTTTTCATCCATTCTCTGTCAATCCATACCCTTGCAAGCTTCAACGCTACTTAAACGACTTTTCACTTTCCTAAATGGAAGTGGCAAGATGTTTGAGTAATATCGAAGCTTGCAATGATATGTATTTGTGTAACCAGGGGTGGATTTGGAAATTTGCCGTCCGGACTTCCGTACGGACTTCCGGCAAGATCGAGATCGTGTGATACTAAAGACAAACAAAAATTTGAATAATATGTTAAAAGTAGCTGCGTAATAGGCTATGTAGAAATGAAATAAAGAGAAATTGTAAACCCTTCCTCAACACATTCCAGTTTTGTAACGCGATCACAGATCGCCATCGTCGCCTAAATTGACAAAACGAAATACCATACATTATTTCTTTGTTGTATCTTGACTTAAGCCTAGCTTTTAAACATAAACTCTAGTCAATCATAGAAAAATGGAATACGATGTAAAATAATACCGATTGAATAAATTTAAAAATATAATTTCTAGGCTACATAATGTAAAGAATTACTGTATTACGATTACATTAATCAAAAAAATAGTTTATGATGAAATTCTAATAAAAAAATGTCTTATAAAGAATTTTTATTTGTATTATTGGACTTGGTTAATTCGTGCCTGCCGCCTTGGCCGGATCGAGTCGCGTCGTCCTCGGGACAGGACGGAGGACGGCGCGGTGCGATCAGTGATTACCGTTGCTGCCGTTCTACTTCAGGCATAAACACCATTTTAACAGCCCGTTCACCATTTTAACAGGAGGATGGCATTGTAAGCTAATCCTCCTGTACCACAAGTTTGTTTTCCAAGTGATTTTTTTTGTAACAATGTATTATGAATTAATTGTTGCTGTTAATTGTTTTTATCTGCCGCCTCTGAAAATTTGTTGATCTGGGCTGCAGCCCCTATAGCCCCCCCTCCTAAATCTGCCACTATGTTAGTTATAAACCAAATTTCATCGTTAGTTTCTGATCCATCTTAACCGTGTAAGGATCATGTGCCGAGAAACTCAGCTTTCATGAAATTACTCAAGCCTGACATACGAGGCCTCTCTATTAATTTCAAATTCCTTTAATTCTTAGAAGCATATGATATTTTCTTATTTAACCTTCTAGGACAGGCCTTTGCTGGGTACACTATTGAAGCGGGTGAAAAAAATTGTGAGGGAGCCAGGCAATGAGAAATCTTAAATAGTGGAATTTATTTTTAAATTGCAATTTATTTATACTTTTAATCAGTTTGTAATTTTAATGTAATCGTAGAATATCTCATATAGCCTAATCATTGAATCACCATGAAGCTCTGCAAAGTTGACTTTAGCTGGGCTGCGCACTTTGGGCCCCGTACTGTGGAGAGCGACCACAGAAATGGTACGAACTTACAAGAAAGTAAGGGAAATTTAATCTCTAGAACTTAATGCAGAATAAAACTTTCAAAGATGATCAATTCTAAATATTTTTATTTTTCAAATTTAATTTTTATCAATTTTTTTTAAGTTTTTATCCTAGAACAATGAGTTTATCTCGTAAAGTTTGCGGTCAACAGTTCGGAATTTTAGTTGGCTGCTTCTTACTCCTTAATAAGATTGCTTCACATAACCTCAAAACCTTTAATTGTAGCAAAGCTTCAGCTATTCCAGTTTGGCATTTGGTCTCTATTCGTCACCAAAGTCCCATTTCGGACCTTGTGATTTACTGTTTCCATGTTAAACTCCGTCATTTTGCCCCAGAATAGGTCACTTGCATGACACGTGATGAAATAAACAATTTAGTACTAAAGATTTCAAGGCTAACGTTTAATAGGAATTTGTGGAGAATAAGCAAAATAATCCTATTCCCTTTTACTGAATTAGAAAAAAAAAACAGAATGCCTCAGTGGTAGTGGAATGGCAGGTCGTCATTTTGCCTCAGTGAACAATTTATTCATGTATAAAGGCTAGAGTGAAAACTGGCAACGCTGTATGTCGCCACAGTGATGGTAAATATTTTGAATGGGGTTCAGAACGATAGTTTAATGTAATGTATATTACTGGATGCCATTTTGTTTGTTGCATGTAAAGTCGTCACAATGATGTCTCTGTGGTTTCCTTACAGGTAACAAAAAAACTTGAATTGTGAGTTGATAATGTTGTTTCTTGAGTGTAAGTTAGAGTATTTCTATATAACAATCTAAATATACATAACTCCTCGAGGCGGTTGTCATACTGTAGGTGTTGTATAAAGTCGCCACAATGATAGTGCGATCTATATATATATATATATATATATATATATATATATATATATATAAAATTACGTAAGTGACATTTTTGCGCCGAAATTGCGGGCGTTTGGAAGGTCGCAGGATGATGGGAGGCAGGCTGAAATTGAAGGTTTCCATCCCAGGCACTCGGGGAAAATACTGAAATTGCTTTAAGCCTACTATAAAATGAGAAATAACGTAAAATAGTTGTAAATAACGTAAACATCATTATGCTTAGGGGCTATTAGCCCCTTCAAGCCTCTAGTATTCGCTAATCGTTGCTACAGAACTCTTCCTTGATCATCTGGCTTTGATTATAATATCCAAAAGTCTCAAAAAAGCAATAGTTTTATCAGCAGAAAAATAAATCCGAATGCCCGCAGCCGATGCTTTGCATCTCCGGTTGAAGACGCTCTGTTGTTGAAGTGTGATTTTACTGTTATTTACAAGTGTTTAGAGTGTGAGTTAGTTATCAGATTCATTATTACTTTATTGCGTAATGTTTTTGTCATGTTGAGTGTAAAACTATTTTCTAAAAATGTGTGTGACCATCGTCGCAATTTTGTTTTCTTCTTTTTTTTCTGACCGTTTTATGTGGAATCCTAAAATTGTTTTTTTTTACTGTAAGAAAATGTATCTAATCTGAAAGGTTATATTTTTCTCTTTATTTTGATATATAATTTATATGGGTAAAAAATATGGATATAAAGCTACGAATTTTAATTTGAACCCCAAAATTGGCCAGTAACGCACGGAAAAAGAGATTTTAGCACCCAGGGTTCAAAGTGTTAAATAATGGCCAAACCTGGAAAGCTGTGTTTTTCACCAAAGACTCGCCTGAAAGTAAATTAAATTTCCTATCGAATGGTGGAACTTGTTTTTATGTCAATTATTTTTTAACATTTGTTACAGATGAGCAAAAGTTAGTATAGTTAACAAAGGCCATGAACATGTGTTTACTATGATTAGGATCTTTTTAATCATTCTTAATAAGACAGGTTACCCTAAACAGGGTCATGGAGGACGTTACCCTAAACATGAGTGAAGGATGAGTTTTATGATCGTGATGATAGTGGCGCGATCTTGTAGCCTTGTTACTGACTAAGGTTGGCACGTTCCTTAGACAGAATTGTTAACCAGCCCAACAACCAATGGCAGCTTGTGTGCATCAAAATAAATACTTTATTCACATTCCTTACTTCTTTCTCATGGTTTTAGCACAATTTTCTCTAGTAATAAGGAAGTTTTTTTCAGGCAGACAACTCCAAATAGAAAAACTCAGGAATTGTGTTTTAATATTAATCACTTTTTTAATGCGATTGGGCATGAGAAACACACACGATCCTGGATTCCATAAATACTGTACCTACTAAACGAAAAGAAATGTTTTGGGTAAATATTTTTTGGATGAAAACAATTATTTTGTGGAAGTACTGCCTCCTGTTGGGACGACAGGAACACTAGAGCCCGGCGACAGCAGCGCTCCCACCTCTCTATCTTAACGTTGCGACGATTGACCATATATGGGAAATTATTAAAGTTATTAACGCGCTTTTGTTCCTTTTTATCATAAGTTGGTTTGATCATGTTTTCATGATGAAGTGACTTGCCTGTAACCTGTGTGGTCTACTACTGCAATATTTTTAGCAATGCTAAAATTGGAATTTCTTTACACAGGTAAGTGAAACGATAACATTTAAGAGAATCAAGTTTATTCACTGTAAAGTTGGTATATTTTTGGCAAAAATCCGTTTACCAATCATAAATTTAATGCATATCTCAAATTTAAAATAATACTGTAATGATGTTTTAATTGAGTTGTTGAGCAATAACTGTATTGTCTGACTTGCGGAATTTTTTTGTGATTATGGTGCCTAATAAATTAATGTTTCACTTAACTATTTGCCTTCTATAGAGCTTCAATTATACTACTTGTGCCTATTATTTAACTATTGACATAAAATTAATGTGTGTGATCCTAGTTACTTGATTGTTTACGAAGTAAATTTATGCTATTATAGATTTCCTTGTGATCAAGAGCTCCAGCAACAGTGGATTGTGGCCACAAAATGAAGAAGATTAATCCCATCACCTCTGCATTAAGCTCTGAGGAGAGCGCCTATGAAATAGGTGGATTGGTAAGAAGATTGAAGAAAGATGCTGTGCCAGTTTTACTTGAGTTTCCGTCTCATTCACTGAAACCTTCATCAGTGATATTAGAAGAACAAACCCACGTTATGTGTGATAAAGAATGGCACAAATTTTTGTTTGTACATAAACTGCTAGCCTAGAGCTTTTCCTTCACCAACATGTTTATACATTAAGTATTAGTATTTTTATTGAGTGTCAATTGTAGTTCAAACGTAATTTCTTGTTATAGTTCTTTAAATCGGTACGACTTTCGTATCTGATCTTTTGCCTCTCTAACTTCACTGAGGGCCAGCTGTAGTAACTAAACTTCTCAATACAATGTTACAAAAACGAAGCGTAACTACTTTTCAATAGAACTGATCAGAAAGATCTGACACTAAAGCCGACCCATTGGAGTCATCCGATAACAACATGTTTGGCCGACTCATTCGAAATACTATTCCGACAACCATCAGTAATGAAAAAGAAACATTTCGACAACTACCAATAACCACAATCAAGGTCAAGTTCATTATTTGATTCTTTTAAAAACAGAAACATATCGTAGTATAAAAGCTAAACTAAACATAACACTCTTAACCAAAAGCGAAAAACTAAATCTAAATGTTACTAACACAGAATAACTGAACAAACTTTCCTTCTTTCCCTTCATCCGTCATCTTCATCTGAGTTACTACCAACAACCGATAACTGTATACTTTCATAGACTAACAAAATAATTGATAAATTCGATGGGATAGTATATTGAGTTTTTTCCAACAAACTATATCAAAGTTCAACTATTGGTAGCTTTTTTATATTTTTTTTTCTTGAAAACCAGATGTTGAAACACAATTCAATCGTTTGCCGTAGGAACAAACGTCAGAAGATCAGATATGAAAGTCGTACCCTTTAAAACAATACAACCCAAACAATGTACTATATAAATACAATGTCACATCATATATAATGTACATTTTCATAATCATAACACTGGTCATTTAATTGTTGCAGTTTAAGGAAGACAAGAAGGTGGAGAGGGAAGGACCAAATGATGTTTCTATAACAATGTCCGAGATAAAGGGGTCCAGCAAGATCTATGTAAAAGTCACCTTGATCATCTTCAAGCTAAGAGGAGTCAAATAACGTAAGTAATTGATTTTTCATTAAAAGAAAATGGTGCGTTTCTGAAGTTTTATTTGTGAGAAACCATATTCAAATACCTCTTAGTCTAATAAAAATTGTTATTGTTTGTTACAGTTTCATGTTATGGCATAAAAGAAATCCCAGCCGAAATCCTCTCCGACGGAGGTCTTGCTGTGCAGGAAAGTTAAAATCCCTCAACCAAGATTCAAACACTGGGAGACAATAATTAACTCTTTAAAGGGAATGATTTCAGTTCTGAAAGAAACGTCTGTGTTTTTATCGGGTTTTTTCTTATGCCAGAGAAAAGACCCTCTCAATGAACCGGTGAAAATTAGGAATAAGAACAAAAAATGTATAAAATAGTCTTGTTTCAAAATGTTTAGAAAGTAAAAGTGGAATTAATTAAATGTAAAGGAAAGTAGTAAACTTTATGATTGTTTTCTATTACTGTTGTATTGTACGTGTGATTTTGTTGGTATTCTGGGGTTAAAATAAATTTCATTTGTTGAAAAACATGTTGTATTCATTAATACTCAATTACCTTAACTCTACGATAATCTTGCTTTAAATTTAACACAAGCAAAAAATTTTGTTAAGCACATTAACGAGTAAGCTCATTAAAAACATATTGATATTTATTACGTAGTGCACACACATTTTCACTCCGGCTGAATATGGTTTATAAAAGTATAAATGTTTGAGAATCTCTTGAGGAACAAGAATCAATTATTCATTTAGATGAATACTTCCACGTTTATTCAAAAACTTAATTCGGTTTAATCAAAGCATGATCAAGGTCTAGAATATCTATTCTGACTTTGATCATGTGAAATATATATTTAAAATTCTATATGTTAAAACAAGTTTCAGCATTAGACAGGAAATTTGAGAACTAGGCGTTTAGGTCCGCCTGTGGTTTTAATTCATAACAGCGCCTGACATGTCTAGAATAACTATCCTGACTTTGATCATGTGAAATACAAATTTTAAAATTCTGTGTGTAAAAACAAGTTTCACCATCTGTTAGGAAATATAATTTACGTTCAAATAAGCCTTTGGTGAGAAATATAGGCGTTCAGATCCGGCCATGATTTTAATTCATAACAGTGCACATTGCATTTTCCCTGCCTCTCCCATAGCATTTTCCCTGTCCCTCTCCCATGTAGCAAGGCAGCGCCCACTACCATGTGTTGGGGAGAGCGCGTCGCAATCTGGCACGTTTACCTCCACTTGGTGGCCCTTGAGTCAGCATTCCATGTTTATAGTTCTATGGTCGTGGCATGTTGTATGCATATGGAAGGTCATTGGGTTATTAAAATCACTCGAAATTTCCAAGTTTTTTCTGTTATTTGTTTATGTATTAATTAGCAAATTTCCCCTATAGGGAAGAAGCTGTTACCGTAGGTGTGAAACCTAAGCCCAAGACCATCATCACTTTTTGTTTTGTGGTCCCCCACTTGCCAAAACCACCATTCATTCATTTTCATAAATATCTTTGTGTCTAATCTGGATGAATTTTGGCATAGGCATGTAAAGTAGTAATTATTCGGACGAGTTCAAAAACTGGCACTCCGGGTCATCGGGTAAACCCCCCTAAAAATGGGGTTTTTGAGTTTTTTACATATAAAAATTTTAAAAACTTATTAAAAAAATTATAACATTCTTGTTTAGACCATTCAATTCAGCTTAAAAAAAACAACAACTTAGTATTTTGAATTGTTGTTCTATGCCCATTGGTTACCAAGATATCGCTAATAGTAAACACATTTTGTTGTCCCAGTTTTAACCTTGTAGGAAATAAATAAAATTCTATATCTCGTTAATTTCTCAACATATCTGAATAAAACTTGATATATGGCTTCATCTAGTTGATATCTATTGGATTATTGAAAAAAATTTCTAAATTTCACACTTCCATGGCAGCAAACCTGCATACTCATTTCCCATGTTATTCTTATGGAGAAAATTTGTGTATGTTCATTTCAAGATTTAAGTTGTTTTAACTTGATTTGAGGCTCCGTCTAAGTAATTTATTTAAGCATTTGAAATAAATTACCTGCTGAGTATACAGGTCTGCTGCATCGAGGGTATCTTTTATTGTCTTAGGTGTGTCAGTGGTGGCTTTTGTGAGGGGTCAATGGCTCGGTGAACCCCCTGACATTGTTTATAACTCTTCCCAAACTCATATGGTTCAAATAAATATCTGTAATGAAAGCCAGTGATCTGCTGAGTATTTCAAGACCAAAATAATAAATGTAACAAATTCGGTAGTTGAGATATAAATCCTCAATCTCAAAGAAAACGAAATTTTATTTTATTTGTAGGTTCATATGGTTCATTATGACCTACCCCTAATCTCTCAGATTTATAACAGCTCTAAAGAATGAAAGAGTGTTCTTGTACCAAAATTTACTTCATGGCTTAGTCATATATTAAGATCTACATATTTCAGAAAGTAAAATCTCCAAAAAACTATTTTCGCTTGTCCCAAACTCATTGGATTTCATTGAATAACAGCTTAAATTGAATCAAAGTAATTTCCTGTTTAATTTTAGACAATGAAATTTATAATATCTTTACTATGAATGAAGAAGTACAATTGTCAGCTAAACCTAATTTTTTTTAATAAACCTAAAAATTTGTTTGAAGTCCTCAACTAGCCTCAATGTTCTTATAGATTACTGGTATCTCAAATGAAAAGCAATGGTTCACTGAGTGTTCTGATACTAAACCTCATCACAGTCATCACATAATGATAGACACAGATTTTAAATTTGAAACAAATTTCAGAGAAATTAATATTTTAATTTTGTTTGTTGATGGTTTATAATTTGCTAATGCTACAGTTAGACTTTCTATTAGTGGTGGATTCACCGCCACCATAACCACCAACAATCATTGTGCATCCACCGAACATTTTTACAAACAATTTTTCTGTTAGTAACCAAAACATAAGTACAGTACCAATAATTAATTGACAGTTGTCAAGACATATGGTGGCCTTTACAGACTATGGTAACTGGAATTGGTAACTCACTAGTGAGTGTGGCGTGTGGCTGAATGCGCCCAATATTTACGTCAACCACAATAGGAACTAGATCCACCAACTCAAATTTTTCCCAAAAAAAATTGCTTTAAATGTGTTGGGAGGAAATTAAAAGAGATAGTTTTCATCTCTTAACACTGACTCAACTCAGGGATTTTAATCCCCCCCTCCCCCCGAGAAACCCTTGACTATTTACCCCTCTATATAACCATACAACAATCCGAGTCCAAGATTACTGAAGTCGTCGACCGAGGAAAGAATGGGGAGTGATTGGAAACAGGCGAGCGGCCGAGCCGCCACACGACAAGAAAAGAGGACAGATAAAATGTGTAAACCAGGCGGAGACGCGGCCATTACTCGGCGGAAATGCATTTGCCCGCGTGTTGATCGCGGAAACGGAAGTGGACCGCCGCAGGCTTTCACCCTTCTGATCGCGCGCTGGACTCAATAAGTTACGTCCCCGCCGGTTAGCCGACTTCCGGCCGGGCCTGTGTCGAATTTAGGGTTATGGCGGGAATTATTGCGAGGATCTGATGTGCGCTGTTTCGCCGATCTCTGGAGATAACGCTTGATATTGTGGTTGATTTATCACCACTTTACCCAGCTAGGGAATAAGAAAAGGTCGTTAATGCAGCATTTCAACAGGCATAATGTGGATCTTACTGACTATAATGAAGGGGGTGGGAATAAAAAACTATTTATTATGCGATGTAGCCTATATTTTCGATACAACAAAATTTGGTCAGGTAACATCAATTTTTCATAATTAAAGATGTAGCTTATTTTTAAACTTCTAAAAAACTTGATAGACAATATTGTATTTTTAAAATTCTACCCATATGCACTGTGCAGAAAACTCAACTGCAGGGTCAGCTCTGAACACCTCAAAGTTTCAAAGAATCTTCGAGCGGGCGAGCAAACGGCATCGAGTCGTCTGTGAACAGAAAACACAAGTGGATAAGATGAGAAAATCGATTAAGTGAAATCTACTCTGCAGTATACATAAGACTACTAAACCTTCAAATCTCTGTTTTCATGAATGATACATCGAAGTTAGTAGGTAATTGTACCGTTGGGAAATAGAGGCAACCGTCTCCACGTCTTTGACAACTGCAGTATTGGGATTTTTCGAAGAGAACATCAATTTCATACAATTTTCGTTGAGAGAACACTGTGCCAGTTGTTTATAGAATATTTAAATTCACGTTTAGGATTTTTAAGTAAAACGTAAACAACAATAAATACACTATAATTAATTAGCGTATATAGGATATCTTGTTCTCAAAGTCACAAAATTAGTTTTACTCTTTTAATAAATAAATTCTTGATTAGCTTGATAATACATTGTTGAATTCATGGATATAAATGAAAAACATCTTACAATACTTAAAAATATGTTTACCCTTATACTGTACTAGATGATAACCGTGGATTCGCCCACGTACAAAATTGTAGTACGTAAGTTTTTTTATAATATTCTGAAAACATTCTACACTGGTTATATGTACAACATGTAAAATATTCTTAATATGTTTGATAAGAAATAATTTATATTTGTTAAAATCAAGCATTTGGTATCTAGCTTAACAAATAGATACGTTGTTATGAAGTAGGATTTACATACTAGATGAAAACAGCGATCGATTTCGATTTTCCATTTAAAATATATTTTTAAGTGTTGTAAAACTTTTTGAATTTACACCCAGTTCTTCAACAAAAAAACTCTGCAATCACTCGACATTCAGTAATCGAATCACACAAGTGAATTCGCGTAATATTCGCACTGAAACATCGTCAGAAGCGAAGCGCTACAAAGATTGCACCGTCGCAGGTGATAAGACGATTATATTGTTAGCTCAATTTACAAAGCTCCTGCAGTCTCCACGGTTGTCCCTGCAGATAACTAAAGTTACAAGTTAAGACGCGCGGCGTTTCCGTCAGTTAACATCGACCGACTTAACTACATTTGTTCTGTAGAACGACTCTCCGCTAACTCAGTTACAACTTTTTAATCATATTTAACGTAGTTCTGTTCAGATCTCGCGATTACAGTTGAATGAGAAACTTAATTAATTAAGAATCCGAGTAAGGATCTTAACTGCGAGAATTATTCAGTTGTGAAACAATAGACCGCTCGGAAATTCTTGTTGGATTGTGATTTATTTTCTAATTTCAGCCCGTCAAGTTTATTGTGTATACGATTTCTAGGTTGTTTTTCACCGTTTATCAGAAAATGTCTGTAAAATATGTAAGAAGAAATATGGAGGGTATTTTGTGGATTGCAGAATTATAATTTGACTGGCTGATCAAACCGGTTGCACCCCTAGAAAAACAGAAAAACTTCCTTTGATTTATGATGTACTAATTTATCATACTTCTTATAAGGCTGCCACGATAACCTCATAAGCTTCCCTGTAACACTGAAACTTTGGAGTTCCGCAGGGCATAACCCTGGGTGAATTTTGTAAAATCGTTTCTTAGTACGCATCTAGGACCCAAGGGGAGCACATATACCAATTTTCAGCTCTATAGGTCTTACAGTTTTGGAGATTCGCTCTCCGTTAGAAAACCCTTTCTCCTTTATGTATATACATTTATCTATAGTTTAGCTGATCAACGCACGGTTTTACCCGTGGAAAAACAACATGATCAGAAAAAAATTCATGATTTCATGTTGAGGTTGCCATGACAACTACATTAGCTTTCCTCTACTTTAACATTGAAACTTTGATGTATCATATGGGGCGCAGCCCTGAGGGAATTTTTAAAAATCCGTTCTTAGTGGGTGCCTATGCCCTGAGAGGAACGTTCATGCGAAGTTTCAAGGTTCTAGGTCAAGCAGTTTGGGCTGTGCAATGATGAGTGAGTGGTATTTGTCAAATATATAATAGAAGATAGGCCTATATATAAATAAATAAATGTAGATATACAGTACACCTCGGATTATCCGGACCTCACATTATCCGTATCCCGGATTATCCGGACCGGTCCATCCGAGAAATAAAAAATTAAAATTACGGCAAAAACGTGATTTTAGCGAGGTCTCGAGTGAAATGCGCCTTATAAAAGTAAAATACAAATGCAATACATTACTGATTACTGTACGCATTTGAAATTACAATAACTGAAGGAGTCGTATTGCCTAAACAGTACATTACAGCATTTTTGCAATTTTTGTGGACTGATATTGAGTTTCAAAGTGAGTGGTTGAAAAAGTAAAATAGTGATTTTAACTTTAGAACAGAAACTGAATGCTGTCAAAAGACTTGACGCAGGAGAATCAGGTAAAGAATTAGCTAAGGAACTGGGTGTTGGGACAAGTACGAAGTGACTGGAAGAAGCATAGAGCCAGTTAGAAAAATGTTATGGCAACAAGCTTGAAAGACTACATGTTGCATAGTCTTGATACGTTTGCAGCATCAATTTAGCAGGGGCTAAGGTACGCGAACGCTATTTAGGCAATATTGTAATTTATCCGGATTTTTTGTTATCCGGATCGGTATTCCGTCACATTAATCCGGATAATCCGAGGTGTACTGTAGATTATTAACTTTGATCGTAGGCCTATTGGAAATGGGTTACATTATGTTGTCATAATTGTTTTCGAGATAGGCTTACATCATAATAAAAAGTATATTAATTACTTAAAAATTATGGCGCAGAAGTATAATCTTTTAATTAAAAGCACATAACTACTAAATATACATACATATGCAGACCATTTTTAAAAGCGTCAAAAATACAGAAGAAAAAAACGTCAAAAAAGAACATAAACGAGACCAAGTGTACTGTAATTGTTTTGCTCTCTCGGAGGAACACGGGATGCTCTAAATCCTAAATCCCTTACATTCGACAGCGAGTCGGCCGAGCCGAGCGTCGTATAAATAACACGACCGACCAGTTTTGACAATCGCAGTTTTATGTGCGGCTTATGTACTGATGACTCGGCAGTCCGCAGTCCCTTCGCCCGTCCCGAAACAAAGCTTTCTTGCTGCTGAGCTGCTGAGCTGCTCTTCCCTCCACTGATGGATAAGGACAAACCGATTTTTGATAACGTTTTAACGTTGCGATTGAATACTTTGAGGTCTGTAAATTTTAATATGGTCTTTTAGGCTCTAAAGGAAATATAGCTGTCTCGAGAGAAATTATATCATACCCAAAACACAATGTGTTGAAGGGTCTCCAAGCCCTAAAAATATGTGATATCAAAGTGTATACCAAGTCAGTTTATTTTTTTACTCGAATGTTAAAAGGTTCATTAACGATACATATTTAAATTTGATCGAATAATATTGCTCTGAATATTGATTGTAATTATTTTACCTGTACTTGGCCAGCAGCTTGACAGACGCTAAAATAGTTAATAGAGAAGACTTTTAACATCAATATATAAATTCATAAGCTGCTGGCCACGTACATGTCAAAGAATTACAATCAATATTTAAGGCAATATTATTCAATCACATTTAAATATGTATCGTTAATGAGCCTTGTTACATAGAGTAAATTTAATTGACTTGGTATACACTTTGATATCAAATATTTTTAGGGCTTGGCGACATATTGAAAAGAATTTAACCGGTTTTTGTACGAACACAAACTGTCTTGTAACATACACTGTCTTGTAACAAACTGTTTTGGTAAAGTTATTCGGGGATTGAATTTGTATCTTATTTTAAAACTTTTTTTGTCATATATGTATTTTATTTTTTATTTTCCTTCAATAACTTGATGGGGCTTGACATTAAAAAATGCCTTAGGGCAACTCTATATGCAACTGTCAGACTTGTGGAACCTGTTAAAAGTCCTTTGGCTTGAATAGATTCATCAAAGATATTTTTGAATTATAAAGCCGCCAAAATTTATGAATGGGGTTTTTTAAGTGTTGGTGCATTTGCTTTGGAATCGGTTACAGACATAAATCAACTATCTCGGCAATACTTTTTGATAAGTGATTGTTGAATGAAACTAAACTTTAGTTTGAAAAAAAACAGTTTTTTTGTTGAAAATAAACTGCTAACTTTCCAAATGACTTAAACTGGTCCTTTTGACCTTTTTCTAAAAGAATAAATAATGTATACAGGAGCACCAGATAGAAAGCTTCGTAATACAAAGAAGTCGCCATTTATCAGACAGAGCGTAAATTAATATAATCTCGGAGAAGCCGGCGTACAGATGTCTGCAACAGTGTTCATCAATTCGGAGCGGCAAAAACAGTCTTACTCTGTCAAATCGACTAGATGAAATCTTGTTAAGTGAAATATGGAGGAAAACTTTACCATCTGGAGAGAGAATAAGTTTTTAATAAAGCGTCTCACGCGGGACTCGGATTAATATTAATGGAGTCGAAGGAACAGCTCTCTCCGGATTACTTATACATGCAAATTAGAGCGGAGTTTTCATTTTTCTCGCCTTCCCTCCACATGTTGACATCGGGACGTCACCGTTATGACGTCATCAGTGTCGAGAGTCGACCCTAACTTTCTGGATAGACGCGACGGCCGTTCGTTGCTTTTAGGTTTTGTTTGTGGTTGAAAAGCAATTGGTAGAATCTTGTTTCTTGATCGAGAGATTGTTTGGTAGTAGGATGCCTATTAATTTGTTCGTAGTCAGCAAGTTTTCTTAACTAGACCCTACCGTTTCTCGGAATTTTGCAGATATATGGATTAAACTAAAGAAAATTTTTGCTTATTTCACTGTTAAATAATTGAAGAAATGTAAAGACATTATCCTAATGCATGTTCAACTTTAAAGCAGTTCAACCACTTAATAATAAAGAATGACCCCCGGTTTCTATAAGGTTCACAATTATTTTGTAAAAATCAAAACGAAAAATTCAACACTCCCTTTCAACGGATACAGAAAAAAATGGAACGTCAAAGTAAACCAAATGGCATATAAAATTGTACAGCGTAATAAAATTGTAAACGATTTTTACCCTACTTGATAAGATTTATAAACTATTTAACACCCAGAAACCTAATTATTCAAGGACCCACCTGTATAAATTGAACTTACTATGAGGAATAAACTACCTTAAGAACTACAACAACCATAATTTTTGTCGGGTGAACTTATCTCTGAATCGATATTTCCTCCCTCTTCAAGAGTTAACCAGGGAAGTCCTAATCCAGCCCACCCACATTGGAAGAGTTGTAGACCCTATTTATTCCGTGTAGTAACAAGCAGTTGCGTTCGCCGCCGACACCAGCGCTGCCGTGGCGGTCCCGTTAATTAACACCGTGTACCCGTCAACCCGTCAGTCCGCCGGACACGATATCTTCACCTGACAACAACTTATTTTACAACCCTCCTTATAATGAATATGTTACCTAGGCTTGGCAGTATTTTAGGCAGGGTGATTTTATTCCGGCCTTTTCACCCTTGAACGTTATACATAAACGTTCACATATATATACACATATACATAAACATATACATAAACGTTATACATATAACGTTATACATATAACGTTATACGTACGGTAGGCTCCCTCTTATCCGGGCACCTTTTAACCGGACTACTCTCGACGGAAGAAGCATCTTTTTAACTGGACAATTTTTATCAAAACATTAACTAACCGTATGTAATAGGCAGGAAATGGACTTTATTGTATGGACGATTCATGTGGAAACATTTGAGACCATTAATCATGGTCTAATTAAATACTGTGTTCTCTTCAATTTAAGCAAAATTAATTAATTCATGAGTGATAGAGGGACGTTATCAATGATTCCCGTGGGAAATATTGTAGGTAATTAATAGAATAAAAGAATGACCCATTAAAAAAACTTTGTCTACACATTTTAAGAACTATGTTTCAATCTTTGTTTATAAATGATTTTTACTAGTAGATGATCTCTATGTATTCTATAAAAGTTAAATATTTATTGTTGTAAAACTGCAAATATACTTGTACGTATTCCTGGTCAGTAATAAGAATGCAACAAAAACCCCGAGCTTATCTGCTCTCGCGGGAGTAGCCGATAAAAATACTCAACAATTCTACCAAACAATCATACTTTCGGCTAGCTTAGCTCGCTCCCCCGGCACAACGATAGAAAGAAACTTTATAAACAATAATCTCCCGAGTTAAAAATTAAATTTAAAGACGCCCCTTGGAAGAAAAGGGGGTGGAATAATCTCGGGGGGAGAGGTGTGCGGTTCATAAAATACCCGGGAGACGAACTAATTAAGACACTGTTATCGCTGTCGAGCCGCTATTTCAATTAACGAATTATAATCAAATTAGCAGAATCCGTTTTAATCCGGAGAAACTGATAATTGAATCCGGGTGTAATATTGTATTCCATTAGAAGCAGTCGGCGCATTGTATCGCGCTACAATAATAACAATTAAAGGAATTTAATCGAGATAAAATATTCCGTCTTCACAAGTCGCCGGGAGGGGGTGGGGGAGGGGGAGGGGGGTGAGACAAAGACGATCCTAATTAGTGATGGAAAGAATAATAACGGAAAGAAGACGCTTTTCTTTGCATTAAACCGATATAATTAGCCCTTCTGTCTTATCCTTTCTGCATATTTTTAGAACGCGAGTGTATCTACCGTTTCTGAGCGGAGTAGTGTTTACATCTCTCAGTCATTTGGAAGACTCCTTTCTACCACAGCAAGGACGAGCGTCTTCGTAATTTATTGAAATAAGATGTTAAATCGGGTTTGTTTGTCGAGAAAGTATCTAGGGTTAAACTTTTAATTGTTTTTAGTTCTACATAAATAATTCAAATGTATGAGTTTTTTTTATTTCTGGGTTGATTGAGAAAGGAAATAGTCAAAATTGAACTGTGTAAACGATTGATAATAAAGTGTCACGTAGCATAGGCAATAGAAGCCCTTATGATTTACATACCTTGAAGATAAAATCGTGAACTCGTCGAGATCACTAATTTCTGATACCCCATGAAAATAACTTGTTAAAAAAGCCTCATGCAACTAATACATCACTCCCGGCGAAGGATAGTCGAACACGCAAAGGAACGGTTTCAGCCAATTAAAAACTACATTAATGAGCGAAGCAGAGGAAGTCTACTTAAGTTTGCTGCGCGGACAAGATAGGGAAATGGACGGAAACTTGAAAAAAAACCTGACGGGAAACAAACAGTCGTCCATTAGAAGTCACACAACGGTCAAGCGGCGATATGGGCAGGGTAATTAGTACGTTCTCGTGATAATTATAATGGCGTGAAGAGGTTTTGACAGGTAGATAGATAAAGCTGTAGGGCCAGGGTGATCGAACTGGGTCAAGATAGGTCAAGAGCTACTGGGTGAGCGAAATCTAATAGGTTTTGATCGAGCTTTTTTAAGCGGTAAACCTATAATCGTATAGCTATAGCCTTACTATAAAGGTCGCCAGTTCTGGACAGCCTTACTGGTGAGTGAGTGAGTGCGCTGTTTTCGTGATTAGTGTTTAATATCTGCAATGTTTAGGTAAAAATCACATGGTCATTTGTTTATGTCAAGGTACTTTACACAAGAAAATATTTTGCTGCAACCGCACGTGCAATCAATGTTAAATGCTTGCAAGGTCAACACAATTCATGAAATACAACTACAAAAGATTCCATAGAGAATTCCAGTATGCCGCCAGTCTAAAGCAAGAAGGTCATAATGGTATTGCCTAAACTAAAAGCCCAGCTGACGCTTTACACAAATATGTTGCAGACATTTTTGTTTTGTAAGGAAATTCTCGGTGAAATATTGCAGCACATACTTTTGTAGTGAAAATTAAACTAAATCTAAACAAAGGTTTGACAGTTCCAAAACATGTGTTTTTGAAGGACAATTTGGGAGATTACAATTTTTGCCACCCGCCAGTAAGGCTGTTCAGAACTTTAACAGTCCGTTCTTAAGTGTGCGCATTATTTGCTACCTTTTATACATTAGTAAACACACTTTTGTTATAAGTTACCTAACTTATAGCATTGACTTTATAACTAAAAGGAGGCTGGTCTATGGATGTTTTGAAGCCAGAAATTGAGCACTTGCGAGTTGCGAATCAGTTGGGCACTCTTCACTAGAGTTCGCGCCAGCAGTGTTATATCATGCTTATTACTCCCTTAAGATGCCTAAGATGGAACATTTTTGCTTTTACCGGGCTAAAATATGTTACAGGGTTATAAAAGGGATTTTATTTTTAAAACGTCAAAACTAGAAGTGCAAAAGAGGCGGTATAAAAGGTATTTTAAATTTTTTTGGTACCAAGATTCTCTATACCAGATGAGCTGATTTTTGTAACATACAATAAAATTGTTTTTCCTAAAAATTTACCATTGCGTGGTCTAACTTATCTTTTTTATAATGAATGCTTATAGCTAAAACAAATTGGGTCAAGCCACACTCCCCCACGACGAAGGTTGTTGTAGTGAAGGTAATCAAGATGGTCCTGTAAATTCTTTACAAGGTATCGTCTATTAGGTTCCTGAAAGGTAGTTGTAAACACGATAAATGTTATCCAATAAGCAATTGTTGTTGATAAATTTAAATATTTTTCTCCATAACATTAACATAACATTTTTTTATGGTGTTGTCATTTTATTTGATTTGCAATCGCGTAGACAATTAGTTTAGTTTTGTGAATTTCAAGCGCTAAATCTATATAAATAAAATAAGAGTTCAGTCTTTACATTGCTAAGAATTATGAAATTATTGGTTATTTTTGCATTTTGAAGTTCAGAGAATCGGAATTGCCTTATCTCAATTTCTGTCTGTGTGTTGGTAACGCTCAACATCACACACTAGACCGCTTTTCACGCAAAAACTAGACTACTGGTATGGCTGAAACTTATTTTCTGTATTGTATGCACATATGAGAAGGTTTTAGATGAATTAAAACTAGCGTAGTCTTTTTGAAATTAAACAGCAAGCTTCTAAAAAGCGAACTTTATTTGATTTCGACTCTATAGGGAAGCTTAAGAATTTGTCATCACAACCTTAACATTTAAATCATGAATCCAAGGATGTTTTTCTGATTTTCTATACGGGTGAAACCATGTTGAACGACTAGTAGTTTATAAGATTCCCGAATAAATTGAAAACACCATAACGATCATACGACCACATTATCACGTGTAATAGTGTAATGGATACGTCCCATCCTGCCGAGCTGTTATCACTCTAATCAGCAGCTGAGACAAAGGCGTGATCGCGGAATGCTGATTAACACGTCCGATCTCGCATTGTGCGTATCTCAGATATCCGCGATAGAGAGAAATGTAGATTTATGCGAGAGGTTGTTCGGCTGATTACCGTTGTACTGTTTGTATTGTAAATTGTACCTAAGTGATGATAAATATTGTGGGAATGTTGAATATTCCTCGTCTTCACCTGCCTCTGATCGTTGTCTACGATATTGTCCGACGACAACGCCGCGCCGCCGCCGCCGCGCTGTTAACGATGTGGGAATGGGGTTTGTTGTTTGTTTTAGTAGTGAAGAAGGGAAAATGGGCTGTTGAACATTAGTTGAATATTCCACTAATCAAAGCGATTGACGAATTATATTAACCTTATTTAAATTATTAAAAAAATCATTTCTAGACCAGCATGATACGTGTTGTTGTCATAAGACGTTAATAAAACGTTATAACTGGTGCCAAATCTTGAGGCCCAGTCCGTCCGTAAGGCTAATGTTAATTTTAGCTTTGGCTTATGGACGGCGTGGGCCTTAAGATTTGGTAGCAATTATACATGCTGTTATATTTGTTGACATTTAGCCTGCAAAAGGTAATCATTTTGTTTATGTAAAATACGCATTTCGTTAATTGGGGGTTTCCCCTAAATGCTGTTAATTTTCAGTATCTACCTTAAAACTATATTTTTACCATTACTTGGCAAAGTCGCTTATCTTGTGTGCCTGTGGTCCTATTTGCTATGGTTAAGAACTAAAATTCACTTATTAATAATAGATATTTTGTATTTTAAAACACCTCCTCCTGAATTTATGAGTATCGAAAATTAAGTGGAATTTCAATGATTAAAGAAAAGAGTGTTTGGAGAACATACGGAGGCGCACTGATATTAAAATTGTTAATTACGCTATACATAAATTAAAATAAAATAGCACCGCTGTTTCGACGACGTGACTTGCTAATCTTCAGCAAAATCAGAAAATAAAATATCTATGCGGTTATTGGAAGATATGTAAACAAACTGGATTACATCACTGAAGTTCGAACATTTTATCCCCTATATAGTCTATGCCTACTGGAGCAGGTAGTGATTAATAAATTTACCCGTTAAAGCTGGACTGCACGAATGCCGGCTAAACGACAAACGACCAAAACCACAAATCTAAAGAATGCGGTCAAAACAACAAATATCCCGGGTCTGCTACCTGGAGAGGGTCAGTAGGTAATCTAAACAAAAATTTGGCGGCTAAAACCACAAAGATTCCGTCAACCGATAGAAGTACAAATTTTGATGACTTTAGCAATTCTTAAAGTAGCGCAGTTACAGCGAGCTGGGATGTCTCTCTGTAGACCTATAAGTAAAGGAAATCTCTACTTCTATCGGTTGACGGAATCTTTGTGGTTTTAGCCACCACGTTTTTGTTTGGATTACCTAAAGACCCTCCCCAGGTAGCAGACCCAGGAGATTTGTGGTTTGGTCGTCTGTCGTTTTAGCAGGACACCGGACTGAACAGATCAAATCAGTGAGTTTCGAATGCTTATCATAATATTTTAACCCATCACAGGCATCCAAGAACCCCAAAATGAAGTTACGATGGGCCCCATGAGACCTACGGTAGTAGCTTATTCCTTATTTTTCCTTATAGGAAAAATTTCGCTTAAATCCACCAAGTAGGTAAGACTCTCTCCTATTAAATTAAATGAGGTGAGTAACAACCTTTGTGATCCTTGGTAACGATGGGAATTCGTAAAAATGCCACTAAAAACTGAACAAATCTCAATTAGAAAATTCTTGGTAATTACCACCACGAGTCAGGATGTTTACCAGTGTTTAATTAGTACATGACCGTATATCAGCGGTGGAAGATGGCGGCGGAAGCGAGAGAGCTGATTGGTCGGCGCGGTCACGTGACCCACCTGACGGCGGGCGGTCACGCTTGTTCGGCTGTCTGATAACGCGTATCAGCGGGGGCGAGCGCTGCTTCTGTTGATATGCTGTTAGTAATCATAATCAATAAAATCGTCATAAAGTAAGTGTTATTGATAGTGCAAATGAAGAGGGGTTTAAAACCGCTTTTCCATAAAGTGTTTATGTTTATTTGCATAAGTCATTACTGTAGTAATTTATTTGCCAGAATAATCAACAAAAATACAATTTGCATTGGCAATGTCATAATGTTTAATTACAAAACCTTAAACTAAAGGTCGAATAACTAAAAACACTTGTATCAATATACAATGAAACTTAACTTCCGTCAGCCAAAAAATCTGGACGCTGTAGTACTGTATATTTTATCAATTAAATTAGATTTTAGGTTCTTTCTAAATATTTTGTAGTCGGTCTCTAGTTTCAGCTGGGGAGGAATATGGTTAAAAAGCATAATGGCATTGTACAGAAGATGGTGCTGAAAAAAAGATGTAGAATGCTAGGAATTTTGTAGTTTGCAGTTGCCCGCAAAGAATAGATGGTGCATTGTAATACACGCAATACATTTAGGATTCAATTAAAGTTCAAAATGAATCAAATTGAAATAATTAATGAATCAATTACTGTTCAATAATGAATCAACCACTAAATAATACTTGTCCTTCCTAAAGGAGAAACTGATCACAAGAGTTTTGGAAAAGTTTAACGTGTAAAAAATACAACTGAGTTCATATAATGCGATCAATGAAGTACTATGAATGGTAAAAGGATAATCAGATCTCGAATAAATCGATTATGATTTCCTCTACCGCACAGTCCGTAATCTAAATTCTAAATTACCTTCCTCAAACATCGAAGAAGTTGTTCTGAAGACGGTTTGAAAGATCGAGAGATCGATAGATTGACAAGTTCTACCTGCCACCGCGACCGAGTCGTGCAAGAAACTGAATTAGTTTTTGTAGAATCCAGTCCAAATGTAATTCAACATCAATCCGAGATGAGTCGGGATTGCGATGCGATTACTGTTGACATGCCGCGAAAGCAAAGCAAATTGGAAAATAAAAAGCACCTGAAAGGCTGAAAGGCAGTCGACAGCCGTGACAGACGGTCGGACATGATGTTTCGTGTTTGATTTGTTTATAAACGTCGACTGCAATACAGGCTCGCTGTCTCCGACAGACCTCCTCGCAGAATGAAAATTGACAAGGAAATATTTCATGCGCGATAAAAATACGTTTCTTGTTTGGAATTAGCCTAGGCATAGGTGTGAGTATTTTATCCTAAACGTCTTTATTGGATTTTGATATCCTCAAGAAAAGTGTACAAGATCAAAACAATTTGATGGACCACTTACAATACAAAATCGTAGCTCAAGTAGTGATATTTTGCTAACTATTTTTGAATTAGACGATAATTGAGGCTTCATTAATGAAAATCTTAAATTTAAAAAGTTAAGGTTTGAAAAAATCTAATTGGGATCTCCAATTATCACTAGTGAGACAAAGAACTCAAATTGAGGACTAAGTAATAAAAAGAAACTATGTCGGTATTTTGTATAAATAACCAATCAAACTATTCTATGTTACTTACCCACAAACAGTGGTCTTGAAAGCGAAGACAGCTATGGCTTCGATTTACAGCTTTACCATCAGCACAATATCTAAAACAAAAAAAGAATTATGAAATGTAGTGTATCAAAAGTAACGCAATGTGATGAAAGATGTGATTTTTAGGGGCCGTATTTCAGCTGAATTCCTCTTATTTCTCATTTAATGTTATCAGCTGCAATTTACAAAGCTCGTTTGTCCTTTAAGGATTAGAAAGAGTCATCAGTAAAAATTACTTTTAAATCAGAATACTGATGGTAATTTACATTTTTGAACAACTTTGTCAATGCTCTAGGGAATGAACGACCTAAGTAATAATTAACAATAGCAAGTATTAAATGCAATATATGTAATTAAGTGTATTTTAAATCGCATTGTCGCGTGTCAACTATTGTTTAATCATGTCACATTTTGGAAATATTTATAAATTACAGAAAAATGTAAATTTAACTTGTTGGCGAGACTCAACTTGTAGGTGGTTGGTCACACTCGACATTAAATTAAAAAAAAAACATATTTTCGGCACCGGACATTTGTACCAATTGCAGAGAAACCTTAAGTAAGATTCCAATGCTGCATCTAAGCCTATTTGTGAATTGCTAGTCAAAATAAAATTCGTAATAAAGTATAATTTTTGGTCTAAGGCAACAAGAATCGTGCAAAGAGACCTTCGACATCACAAATTACTAACCTTTCCAGCAATTTATATATAGAAACTCTGACATTCTTCATGTAAAACCGCAGCCTACTAGATTACTACCTACTAATTAATTACTCTTTCCGTCAACGTTCAAACCTGCCTCATCCCAAACGTAAAACAATTTTTTTTGAAAATAATGTATGTTATTCTTCCATCAAACGTTTTAATGGACTGCCTGACTGCCTTAAGGTTGAGATGTCGCATGAAAAATTCATAGGGGAGCACTAAAGGCTTACTAAGGAAGGGTACAGTGTCCACGACTTTTTAAGAAGATTATTATTTAGAAGTATGTTTCAGTTCTAAGGTTTTATTTATATGTATCATGCAAATACTTATAAAAGTTTTACTGCAATAAAGGAATTATGATTGATTGATTCTTGTTAAGCCAAACGGTCATTCACTGGGGGAGTGGTCATTCACTGGTACACTCACACTCACACTACAAGAGACGTACGTTGACCGACCCTCCAGATTGCCCCGGATGATTTCCCTAGCCGGTTCCACCCAGGGCGGCGGCGCGGCACGGAGGCATCCCATCAATGCGGTCCGAGCGGTCATGCGGCCAGTCCTCGCAATCGTCGGTAAGAAGATGTAATTAATTGGAAAGAATCGCACAAGAATCCTTATTCTAGGAGCTGCAGGGACGAGGCCGGCCGCAAAAAGGCAACATCTCCGTTTTGGTTTCGGCGCGGAGCTCGGAGCTGAGTGCATCGGGAGGGATTCCGCGCAGATCGGAGGTAGGCCTAATGTAGTCGTCGCAATCATGGCAATCATGGGAAACGCGTTTGATTAGCTGGTTGTAAACGCTCTCACGGCGGCGGCGGCGGACAGTCTGTCCCAGTGTTGTAAAACTTGCGAGTAGCTTGTAGCTTGACCGGAATCCCACCCAAGCAGCGAGTTTATACTTCGATCGTCCAAATTTAATATCTTGTAACTTCAAATTTGTCAAAATTCAACTTCTAGTTGGTGAATAACGTTACCATGAAAAGGTATCTGATTCTAATGCCTCGTAGCCGTTATTTTGATGGAAAATTAGTTAAAAACAGGGAAATTAGCTACTACACATCTTTTAGTTGGCAAAATATTCCTTACAATACCTCGTATCTTGAAATTGAAAAATCCTGAGCCTTGCGTAAGCTTCTGATTTTTGGACTATTTCGTCTCCTTCTTATATTCTATTAGCTAGTGAATTGTATTAATGTGCTGTAATATAAATGTAGAAGTTCACATATCAACATGTTTTGTCCTTCAAACTAAAGGGTGTTTTTTTAACGCAACCCAAAACTTTTTTTATCCGTGATTGATTGTTTCCCCCCAAGATCCCCGGATTTGACCCCACTATATTATTTCCTTTGGGGATACATAAAAATTAAGGCCTACCAAAACAATTCTCAGGATGTTCAGCGTCTCAAAACAAACATACAGATTTAATGCAAGAAATTCAAAGAGGTACCTTGCAACACGCGTGTTCGGGAATTTGATGTAGAGAGCAAAACTTTATACAAATGCTGATGGCGGATTGTTAGAGCACATAATGTACACTAACTGTGATCAAACTTAAATTATAGGTTGTATAAAATGTAAAGATCAATAAAACAATATACTCATTTCTTATTTATATGTGCATTATTCAATCTTAAAAATACGTATCGTTAAAAAAACACCCTGTAGTTTTTTAGTAATTGATTTTTGACATACGCATTAAGCTCGTTTTTGAGCTAATCTAATCAGCATTAACAAATTGAAACAACATTGAAATCTGCCCAAAGCAAATTATTTAGTTGAAAGATTAAGCAACTAAGTACGTTCTCCGACATACATGTGATTGTTCCACGATCACCTTATTATGGAATTACTTTAAGCCAGGTATTTAAAATGACAATTTAAGTCGTACTAGCCAAATTAAATAACCAGCTAATGATTGTATTATCACCGGTATGGAGAAAATAAACAAATAAACCGGCAACGATGTTGAAATTGTAAATTGTTCATCTCGGCAGCAAAGACGAGGAAGGCCTTTGAGGATAAGACGACGTAATTCTGCGGCGAAACGAGTTGTTTATTAAACTCAGACACCCAGCCCGGCCCTGCGTCATTCTTGGCATTCGCGAGGGATAATTTTTCACATTCTTCACCCTAACCTTTCTTTAGTGCGAGTTTAAATGGCGGCTGAGAAAATAAGGGAGACACAGAAAATGAAGTAGGGCTGAATGAGCGTGAACAGATTTTTATGTGGCGTCGAAACGGCTATAAATTAAAAAGAAGTCGATAATGGAAGGGGCGACTCCGGACTTACGACAAATTAATGCGTTTTGACAAGGCTTATTTACATTATAAAGTGGCAGTTTGTTAGGCAGTTATTTGTAAATGGGGTGTCGAATAATTTTAATGTTTCGTTAGAAAATATAGTTGAATACTTTCTACTCTTGTCTGCCTTTAAAGGAGATTCATATAAATAAATTCAGTTGTAACAGACTAGACCATTGTTGATCTATACATCCTATAACAGATTTCACTACAATTTTTCTTCCTTAATTTGTTATTCAAAACCACATAAGAATACTCCTAGAACATATAGAACGTTAGCATACAGTGTTCTTGAGCTTTACGAATATGTCAATCCCATTTCGTGTCCATAACGATTAGACAAATCTAATCAATTTGCTTGTAATCCTCACTCAAGGTTAAGGAAACAACTTAACAACAATACATTATTATAATTATCTAAGACGACGAAACGTCTATGCTTTTTGTAACGTCATAGCGTGGTTTTACACGGGTATCGTGTGGAATAGGTGAGATATTTGAAACGTACTTACAAACGAATATAGCCGATTCTTTCGTCATTACGATCACTAATTATCAGCCTAATTGCCATTATTAGTTCGATCACGTTTAAATGGAACCCTAGTAACTTCTCAGAATTAATTTAATATCGGTATTTAATTTGTCTTGTAACCCGTACTTCACCAGCTCGCCCGCGATAGTTCTTATTTCGTGATAATTAAAAATAATCGATGAACAATAGAAAAAAGACTCTGATTTAGACATCTCTCACCAATCCAAAAGTTAAAGAGTACGACCAACGTAATTATATTGTTAAACAAAACAATGCTTCCAATTTAATTAAAACACCTTTATATGTTGCAATTTTTCCCAAAAATTAGTAATCTACTAATAATAAATACTAAGCCCCGGATTGTTGGCAGAACTCATAAACTATAAGACCTATGTATGGTGTACCGGCTATGGATCCATCTATCAAAGGATCTTGTTGCGTGAATTATGGGACAACATTTACCATCACGAATTGAGCAAACAATTTCAAGAAACAACTAACCAACCCCTCGCACATGATACCGTGACTTCGGTAATGGTTTACTGGGTCTAACACGCGTGCATAAGCAACGGTCGCTACATGCTTGATAACGCGCGTAATGATTTTATTATGCGAATAGCATACATTATTGACCTCCCTGGTTCTAAAGAAAGTACCAATCCTAGTAGTATTTAAACTTTTGGACGTTATCTATTTATACATAAAGCCAAAAAAACATTGACTGACTGACTCAGTTTTAGAGCTATATTAAACTTCACACTATTATTCTTTGCAGGCTCGAGATGCGTACTAAGAAAGAATTTCGCAATATTCTCTCTCAAAAGGCTCTTTCATGGTATTTTATGAAAGTCAAAATGGCGGCCATATCAGTTTTCTAAACTATGGATGGGAGGCCTATAGAATATTTTCAGGGGATAGAAAAGGTGAGATCGACTCTACTATAAAATAATAAATGGAATGTGCAAATTTATTACAGCCGATGATGAGTTTACTCATCGCTCTTGAAATTTCCTAAAGTAGTCCAGAACATTGATGATATTTTTAGCAAAACTAGGATTACAATCCTAGAAAAAATTAATGTAAAAGCAAATATGAACTCTAAGTGATTTACCAAGGGTATTATCTACCAATAATACTCATGAGTTTGATAATGATTCATGGATCAAATATATTAATCTGTCATTACTTTCCTCAAAAACATGTTCAACTCCGGATGAATTTTCTCTGATTTCCCAGTGGCGAGGGTTCATTGCCTCTCTGAACATGTATTAACCTAGAGTGCCCAGATTTAATTAAAAAATAATCTAAACGTACGACAAAACTCTTTTACCACCTAATAAAGCCTACGAAATGATTTAGTAAATTTTACTAACCATTAGTCTGGTTCGGTGCCAGAATATGCCAAAAACCCAAACGATATCTTCATAAAGATATATTCCAGTCTTGACAGTTGGGTTTGCGAGTAATCTCATCTCTCTAGGTCTGTCGAATTGCTGGAAAAATGACAGAATTGTTAACTACTGCCAATCGTTAAATTTTAGACTTAAACTATTAAAATAATACCTATACCCATTGAATGTGAGAGAATTTTGCTGAGTAACAAAAAAATGCTGAGTTTTTGCTGAGTTTTTCTGTAATGAGAAATTATAATTCATTAAAGAGCTTTGATTGTACCTTATTTTTTTCTCTTCTGTCACTCATAAAACAAAAAATACTTCGCTCCACTCAGTTTTCGAGTAGTGCAGGTTGAAGATTTCCCTCTAAAAAGTAATATACTTACACATTAAAAGGAATGACTAAAAACTGTAACATATCAAAACATATAAACAGAGTTATAAAAACTATAGTATATTATGATAAAGAATTATTCTAAATCTGTAGCTCTAATGGTTTTCAAAAACGTTTTCCTCAAAGGAAATACTGAAATTATTTCGTTGAAACAGTGCCTACCAAAGGAATTACAAACAAAACTTTTAGCCATGTGAAGCAAATCCCTAAAGTATATTAAAAACTTGCTGGCACTGATTTTTTCACAATACATCGAAGTAACACAAAATTTAAATAATGTAGGCAATATTACCAGTCAATAAGAAGATTGGAGGGCTAAATAAATTATTTGAGTTTTAAATTGCAATACTACAGCATCAATATTACTTCTAAAAGCACACTAGCTATGATGTAGGAAAGTATTAATTTACGATTTTTATAACAAATAGGCTCCTATGTATTTTTTTTATCATTTACTGAATCTATACGAAATAAGACTTCTGATTCAATAACAATTGCAATCAATTTCAAGCAATAAAAATATGCTCATTTTATGGTAGTGTATAAATTAAATTGAAATTTGGGTTGTATTAGGCCTAGGCTACTGCATATTCAGCTATACAGTACTGATTAAAAGTTCTAAGATTTTTGTAGTGATAAAACTTCTTCTATTAGGTGATCCAGATTTATTTAGGTTTATTTAGGCAGGTTTTTATTTAGGTGATCCAGAAACGGCTCCGGCGTAAATTTTTGCAGTACACAATAGTATATTTCGCAACAAGGGCCGTAAATGAGGTTTTGCAGCCTCGAGATCGTATTTCAAATTCGAGACGAAGTCGAGAATTTGAGACGATCGAGAGCAGCAAAACCCTTTTGGCCGAGGTGCGAACGCTATTTTCAACACACTACCCCATGTAATACACCCTAAATGATTAAAAAACCTGATTGTTATTTGACTTACTTGAAAACAAAACTTGTAGGCTATGAGTCACGATACAAATTCTTTATTATGATTCAAACAAACACAGTTATGAAAATCATGATCGCAACTATCCTGTCTTTGGAACCTATTGAATGCCGCGTAATTATGTGATGTTCTGACGTTGTTTCAAGCAAATAAACGATCAGCTAGCTGACTTTCGGCCCTAGGGCCCCAAACGTTTGCGGTCTTGTGGCGGCAAACAGTGTGTTTCGGTCCGCGTTTGACGTTTGTAAAACAGGTGATTTCGTCGTAGTGTGGTGAAAAAATTTTTATATCAGACTTTTTGAAGATAAGAGTCCTCGACACCCGTAATGTTTCACATTTGCCAACAACAGGTCTAACATGGGAAATAGAAATCTACATAAATGCAACGGAGTCGGTGTTCAATCGTATACTCTTATACGAGCAATACATGCTACGTGTTTGCTTGGTCAATTATCTAAAAAAACTGCTTTCGAATTTTGGAAATAAGTTTTTTGCTATAAAAAGTGTTCCTTGAAGGTTAATTAACAGACAAAAATCTAATTTTAATATTATTATTTTAAATACTATGAAATTTTAACATGGGGTCATATATAGGTTGCTAAATTGGTAACGAAATTACAACAATAATTATAAAACATAAAAGAAGTTAAGCTGACCAGTACTTTATATTTCACAACAGCAAACATGATATACAAATTAGAAATACAGTAAAACTGGAAAAATAATCAACTGCCAAGCAAGGATCGGACCACCAGGTACTGGTCTTATGATATGGAATTACAGGGTAACTGTAATTGTAAGTTTGTTAAGAGTTGCAAAACATTTTTCATTTACATCCTATCATTGCTTCATTGTTAAATGCGCTGTAGTATTAAACAATTTTTAATAATTATATACAAGCAAAACTTTTGAGTTATAGAGCAATTTAACGGATGAAAGCTTTTTTTACTCATGACTTTAGGTACAGCTAAAAAAATATGTAGTAAAAATTATGCTAAACTAAAAAGAGAACTATAATGCGTAAAACAAATTAAGTACTCGAATAACCATAATAAAACGATTCCTTTAAAAATTCAATCGTCTCGGCCTCGGTTGTCGCAGCCCTTATCGAACGAAGATTCCCGCCACTTTTCCCCCACTCAATTTTCCCCCTGTAGGACCCAAATCGTCACCTCCGCCTCAGTAATATAAGCCGGGCAAAGTTGTGCAGTCGAGTAAATTGGTTTGTCGAGCCTGTCGACATTAGATAGGGGAGGAATACAAAGAAAATGGCGTTCTCCATGCAATTTCGTTATGAAGCCAACTTTTATTCCGTGTTTTAATCCGGCAGCCCGGTCGGCTAATAAGATCGCTCCCTTGTCGTGGTATCGGCTCTCCCGGCACTAACGCGGTCTGATGTCATTCCTTGTCGCGACCTCACGCAAACGAGAACGTCAACTCGGTTGTAGACTAATAAATTGTCTCATGATTCTTTAGTTGATCGTATTTATTTTTTAGAGAGATCCTAGTTTATTTTATCTAATATCTAGAGATCTAATAGACAAGTGTTCTATCTTCAAATTGAGTATTTTTATGTTTATCGAAGAACTGAGGAAGGGATAAAATCTTTTTTTAATTAATTTAGTTGTTCTATCAACTAATATCTACTGTTGTTGCCCCAGGGGCAGTCGGCTTTCAGCTGTTCGGGCGTTTGGCGACCCCGGATTCCCGAGCCAAGCTGCGAGACTCTTCTTCTCGCAGTTCTTCTAGAGTTAAGACCTTTCTTCCTTACTGTGGGTCTTGGCTCGCCGTCTTTCTTCTTTCCTGAGCTAACCTTGCTCACCTTCTTCTTGTCTTCGACCCCAAATTCTTGGTGTCTTTTCATGCCTTCTTTATCCGTGTTAGGCCGTAGTAGAATGTTTTAACAAACAGTACCCACTGCTTGCCGTGAAAGCCTCAGGAGGAAAATACCAAGAATGATGTCTGCACAAAACAACGGAAACGTACCCCAGATGGGTCAGGCCTGCGGCCTGCGGTCTGAAATCCCACCCCGTTCAGACGGGCAGCGCTTTGTATTCTGGGGTGGGCAATCAGACACTGTTAACTGTGCCACAGTCACGACGGAACAGGTTAGCGAGCAGTATGGGCAGTGAATTCTCTCACGCCACTACTCAGGATCTCGAGCAATGTGAGAGAGCATGGGCAAAGGTTCTCCAAGTCCTAGAGGATGAGATGGAAATCTTCAAAAAGTCTAAGCGCTGCTGAGCAGTATGTTTGGAGTTTGTAGAGCGCAAAAGAACGTGAACAACACGGTAAAGGATGAGAATCCCAGACTTGAAGCGTCGCGGCGTCGTTCGACGAACTGAAGGCCCTGGGAAGATCTGCCGTTCGGGAGCAGGTCTCTACTACGATAACATCAACGACATTGAAGTAGCCAGAACTGCCAGGAAGAGGATCAGGTCGCGGGTCTATGAACGACTCCTTAAGGACACCATCCTCGCGGCCAGTTCCTCAGCCCCACCCAAGCAGACCCACATCCTCAGCGGAAGCTGTGATGAGCAGCAGAGAAGCAAAAAGAAAAAAAAAAGAAGAAAATACTAAAGAAAGCAGAAAACGTGGAATTTCACGACATTCAAATTTGAAATCAAAGATTTTAAATGGCCGCCATCTTGAAACAGGTTTATGTGAAATAATGAAACTCATACCTGTTGTTATAGACACTGAGATACACACCTTTGTCAAATTTGAATTTTCTATCTTTAATGAAACGAAAGTTACAAAAAGAATTGCGAAATACACATACGGACCGACAGACAGAAAACTAGAGATTTTAGACTAAGGTGACCAGATTTTTGAGCTGCCAAGACGGAACGCAAACCTCGGGAGGGTCTGGGGGCCCTCCCCCGCGAAATTTTGAAAAATTATTAGCATATTGGTGCGTTTTTAGACTCTTTCAAATTGAAAATATGTGCTAGACTCTTGTTCATCTTTACCATTAATTTTAACTTCCTAGGAAACTACAAAAGAACCGAAAAAAATTATTTAAGAGTTTTTTTACACTAAGACGTATTTCCATACCTTCTTAAGAGAGGGGCTACGGGGGTCCTCCCCCGGAAAATTTATAAAAATTAGGAACATTTTGGTGGGATTTTAGACAGTTCCAGATTGAAAATATGTGCTAGACTCTAGTTAATCTTAACCATTAATTTTAACTTCCTAGGAAACTACAAAAGAACCGAAAAAAATTATTTAAGAGTTGTGTTTACATTAAAACATATTTTTAAATTTACGATTGCCTTGTCCTAAGCAAGAAATACCCAAAGTGTGTCCAGGTTGTTCTTATACACCCTGTATTTAGCACCTAATAAAAAACGGAAGGTTATGTCTCAACCATAATTACAACCCTCAATAAGAATTGTTTCGCAATAAATACTATTACTTTTAAATAAGACGCACATAATTGAATACGGGATGGAGTTTCCCGCCAGGCTCGAGATAAGGTGCCCGCCCGCACGCTCGTGATGCATAAACAACGCGTTATTAAATTATTAAACAAAATGGCCGCTGGAGAAATAGAACTCTCTGATAAAGATTCGCCGTAAACACACATAATGGCTGAGTTAATGTCGTGTCGACCTCGTAATTGCTGGACTTAGTTTGTTTATAACGTGTCCTTTGTAATTATGGAAATGTATGGAAAAAGTAAAATTAGGTTTTTTTCTTTGCAGTTTCCTGCGGTTAATAAGGCGTAGGCTGTGCTACTGATAACACAAGTGACGAGTCGCTGCATTCCCATGCGCTTCCTTGTCACGTTGGTTGTAAGGGAGTTATTATTACTTTGGGCCTGGTGGTGTGGTTTTTGGTATAGCGTTAGACGGAATGGTATTCACAAGTTAAAGACATTTCTCTATGAACAATATGAGGGAAGGCAAAGGTTGCCTTAATGTATTGGCAACTGACGTTTTTAAAAACGAAGACTACCCAAAAATGAATTTTACGCTTATTAACAATTGAAAGAAAAATGATTTTCTGACATAGATTATAGTAGCACAACCTTCACCTTCACTCTGATGTTAAAGCTTTGCTGATTCCAGCTTGAAGAAAAGCACCTTGTCTAGAACTGGCATTGCAAAGCTAAATTTGGATGAACATATGTCCAGGACCTAAGATTACGGTAAGCTGAAACTCGTGTAAAATCAAATAATCTGTTGTTGAGGAAAAGGAGGGTTGTTTTACTAAATTGGAAATGGCAAAACATAGAGGCGAGAACGTGTCTTGACCACTTAGGCTAGTAAAATTGAAAACAAATCCTAACAGTAACACGCGTTACTTTTGTCGATTCATCTTTTAACCCAAAGTAAAAAGATATAAACTAGAGGAAAAGGGTAATTCTTCAAATCTTACGGATTAAATCAGCTTTCGCCATTTATACTGCAGCTACAGAAGCACTGAGACGACCGTTCCGACGCGATACCGGATAATTGAAACATTTATGGTCGCCGGCGACTGGAGGAGGGGGTCAGATGAATTGGATGTAATTCATTCAGTGTATAAATCGAGACGAGCGTAGTAAATGAAACTGAGTCGGCGAAGAAAGGAAATTGAATCTGATAAGAGTGAAATGTGAAGCTGGAATAATGAGGAGAGAGATTGATACGATTGTCTCAGAGCCATTAACAAGTTCTCGGACAGAAGACGCAAGACGGGACATTCGTCGATGCCAGGTGGCCGAGTCGACTCGGCGATTGTTTTCGATATATCGATATGTTGCTTTTCGATGTATCGGAAGTATTAGTATCGATACATGCCGGTAACAAAATATCGATATTCTCGATATATCTAAAATACACCCGTTGTAGCAGACCTGCATACTCGGCGAATTTCAAATGCGAAACAACATATTTCGATCCAACATAGCGAGATTTGACGTCTAATGGTAAGCTCCATAAGAATAACATGGGGAATGAGTATGCAGGTTTGCTGCAACGGGTACGTTAAAACTGGGTGGTTTTAATTAAATATTTAGTAGATCTGACCTAGAAGAAGCCATTTACTAAGTTTTGCCAAGATATATTGAGAAATAGGCGAGATATAGAATTTTTCTTATTTTCCCATAAGGTTAACATTGGGACAACGTACTTTGTTTACCACTTTCAATATCTCGGTAACCAATGGACATAATGGTAGCAGTGATTCAGAATACTAAATTGTTTGTTTTTTAGCTGATTTCAATGGTGCTATAGCTAAAATTTGAGTATTTTTATTTTTCTATGTTAAAAACTCAAAAAACCCATATTTGGGGGGTTTTACCCCCCTTAACCCCCCTTTTTGGTAGTCCGATCGGGCTGGTTTACGATCTCGTCCGAATAATTACTACTTTACACGTCCATGCCAAATTTCATTAAGATAGGACCATTTTTACGCGAGTTATCGTGCCTAAAGACACATATGTATATAGATATATATTTATATTAATGAAAATGAACGAATGGAGTTTTTGACATCTGGGGACCTCAAAAGGAAAACTTATGATGGTCTCGGGCTTAGGTCTTACCATGAGACCTATGGAATCAGCTTCTTCCCTATAGGGGAAAGTCGCTAAAAACGATATTCATGGGGAAAACCAACACAATTTTGCAAGTTCAAAGAGGAATCAGAAACCGGTTTTTGCCACCACGGAAGTAAAAATTTTAAAAGATATTACTAGCGGAGATTTATTTGCTTTTAAAAGGCTAACTATTGTGCTGTACACATTTTTACCTGGAAGCAGCCTTAATAATTCTAAGCTCCTTGAAATTTGTCTTCGAAATAGTATATTACGTTACTAGGCCGGGAAGTACTGTTTTGCCGGACGAGCATGATAGTTCCCGCGCGAGCGAAAGCGAGTGCGGTATTTTCATGCGAGTACGGCAAAACTTCCCGGCCGTGTAACGTACGATATTTTTCATCATACTATGCAGAAAAAACATACCTTCAATCATAACGTAGTCCTTGCGTAAACATACGTTTCTCAAACCTTCAAACCTAACCTATAACAAACAGAGGAACATTTGTCACGGATGCAGTGCTGCCACTACATTCCTCTAAAAAGAAACTAATAAACCACCAATAAAGAAGCATTAAACGTCGGTTTGCTGCAATCAGCTGATTGTTTACTTCCGTTCTTTCTGGCCTAGGTCGGATAAGAGTTTATCCGGCCTAGGCCGGCTATGGGTAACTTTCGAGCCAACAAAAAGGAACTGAAAACATATGTTTCTGTGTTAATATAATGAAAACCTATTTTCATGAGACGATATGTGTCGGAAAAAATATCGATTTCGATAAAATCGGAACAAAAATATCGATATGCTTTTACCGATATATTGAAACTAAAATATCGATACTTACGATAATCGATAATTTATCCCGCAAGCTCCCATCCCTACCCCGCAATCGCTCCCAACTTATGGCGGTATCGGTCTTAGTTAAGCACTTTGGCCGGGGAAGTGCTCCTTTTTTCGAAGGAGAAAGAATTACTTAAGACTTTGGCCGTTTGCGCGGTAATCCACGGGTGAGATCTTGCACTTACATGTGATTAATGTGACAAAAGTCGTTGTGATATGGGACATTGAAAATTTAATACTAAAAGTCACATTAGATAACATTACGAAATTAGTTGATAAAATTGAAAACGACAGTCGCAGGTAGTGTAGTATTAAATGAATATGAATTAAAAATACTTTCATTCATATCGTTGTAATTAAATATTTATACAATTATTAAGAGATTTTGCCTACGAAAATTGAATATATAGAGTACTTTGTATATTCAATGCTACGAGATATCTGACAAAATTTAATGTCGAATGTGTTACCAGTTCTCTTCCCAGCATAATGGAGTGATTATAATGCTTTTAGGGACCTTTTAAGAAAGCCTGTTCAAATCTGGATCTAGTTGGTATTTGTAATCGGGTAAAGACTTCTTATGATTTCTTACGAAAGTGCCGTTTGGTAACAAGAATTAAGTTTTGACAGTTCCAGATCGAAATGTAGAAAATTCCCCTAGCGTCAATAAAAATAAATTGTATTTTAAGCTAATTATTTGTGATACATTAACACTGGTAGATCTTAGAATAAGACGTGCTTTTACACATCTTCAGGCTAAAAATAACTAAAAATTATTTTTTGTAGCCTTTTATTGTTTTCAAAGTCATAAGAAAACACTTCATAGATTATTATGGACACCTCTCCTGACCAAGTGATGAAGTAGTATCAATCTTTCATTTTCAAAAGAATGTTAATGTAGGGACATTATAAATATTACAGTCGCATTGTAAAAGTATGTGCGAATTTTAAATTTCAAGCGATATAAAAAACACTTAAAACAATGAATTCATTAAAAATGTAAGCTTTTAAAATATAAAAAAGCGTTGAAAATTGTAAATTTTAACGCCAAATTAAATAGTGTCGCGTGAACGTTGAGAACAATTTAATTCCACAAAGATATTGTATGAAAGATAAATATGTGGAATAATAAGTAAGATATAGAATACACAAATTAATTAAAATGTTTGCCGAGAACATAATTAATTAGTATCGAGTTGGTAAAAAATGGATATTGAATTTTTGAAAAGTGTACTGCGTGCCTGATACTACACTGGGAAGCTAAAAAATAAAACTATATACATCTAGTTTATATTAAAACACAGATTTATGCTAAGTTTTCCTGCATATTTTAGTTTTAAGTTTTGGTTTAGGCAGATTATTAATTAATTGATTTGTTTACTTTTCGATTCTGTAAGTAAAAAAAAATTTCATCATGCTGAACAGACAGGGAAACATATTTTCTCTTCTTTTTTGTTGGCTCGAAAGTGACCAATTTCAGATACCAGTTCAGAAATATTTTACTATAATTACAGAAAACGGAAGTAATCAATCAGCCGATTTGAAGCAAACCGGCGATTATTGCGTGTTTATAGGTCACTTTTAGAGGAATGTAGTGACAGCCCTGGCAGCAGTAACAAATGTTTGTTTGTTTATTATAGGTTAGGTTTGAAGAATAGAGAAACAGTGGATTATGAAAGGAATGCGTTATGTTTTTTCTCGGTAGTATGATGAAAGTACAGTATAGTATGTTACACGGCCGGTAAGTTTTTCTGCACTCACATGAAAAGCTCGCACTCGCCTCCGGCTCGCGCGGGGACTAACATGCTCGTCCGGTAAAACAGGATTTTCTGGCCTAGTAACGAAATCTACTATTTCAATACGGTCTTATCTTAAATTGCCATTAATTTAACGTAACATACGAAACCAACTCTTATTTATATACATCGAAGTTATCTAAACCTCCGTTATACGCTATACAGCAAAAATTGTTTTTAATAAAGACGAAAAGAGACAGACGGTGGACTTTACGTGAGTCGCAACTCTAGCGGGGGAAGGGCAAAGGGCAGAGGAAAGGACAAATGTAATCTGTTAATTGGGAGTCTGGGCCGCAATGTGTGTCTGTCTGTGACGCGTCGGAGCAGAAAATTAAAAAGCCGGGAGGCGACGAGTGCGAGTTGCGAGGCCCTGATAAGGACACGACGGCCGCTGTCGTCTGTTGTCGTCTGTCTTCTGTTGTCGTCTGTCGTCTGTCGTCTGTTGTCGTCTGTTGGCTGTCGTCTGTCGTCTGTTGTAGTCTGTTGTCTGTGACCTGCTTCACCCCTCGGTGAAAACTACAACTGCCCACCCCTGAGAATGATCGACTTTGTTAACCTTTTCCTCAAGCTGTAATAGTATATTACGTTAGATACATTAGATACATTACTTTAAATGGCGACTACCCAGGTAGGTATTTTAAGCCAAGTATGAATGACAGATGAGTGAAGGATGATTGTGGCGCGATCTTGTAGTCGTTACTAGACCGGTAAGTACTCTTTTACCGGACGAGCATGATAGTTCCCGCGCGAGCTAGAGGCGAGTGCGGGATTTTCATGCGAGTTCGGTACAACTTACCGGGCGTGTGACGTACATAGATGACATACGATACTTTACATCATACTACTCAGAAAGAAAACATATTTTATCATAACGTATTTTTTGCATAAACCACTACGTTTCTCAATTATTTAAACCTAACCTACAATTAACAAACATTTGCTTCTGTTACCAGTGCTGCCACTACATTCCTCAAGAGTAACCTATTAAAACATGCATTAAACCTTAGTTTGCTGCAATCGGCTGAGTGTTTTGATTATTTACTTTCGTTATTTTCGTTTCCAAGTACTCGGTAAAATTACTTTGCACTTCACGGTTGATTTACCGTGCAGTAATCGGCAAAGAGTGACTTTCCAGCCAAAAGAGTAAGGCACAGAAAAAAAATTTCTTCGTAGTATGACGTAAAAATAAATTACCTTAATGAGAATACTCTTTCATCGATTTATTTGGAGTTTCTACATACTCCAAGTTCATACGTATCAAGTTTTATATTCGATTGTTTGTAATGTTGATTGTTATTCAACATTACTTTTAATACTTATACTCTTGATTGGCTTAATTTATAAGATAAATTGTCTTTTTAAGTTCTTCAAAAGCACTTGTTTGCTTAAAAGAAAATTTAAAAAAAGATTTGGTTGTTCGTTGATTAGTCTACAATTTATTTTTTTTACAAATCTACTACACTTTAATGTTTTGACTTTTTCGTTTCAATTTTATTCTTTGAACGAACATAAAGATGATTTTATTGTAAAATCTACAATGGATTCATTTGTGACAAAACAGTTAACAACGAACAAAATAACTATGCTGTCTTTATTTTACACGACTAATGTCTGATTTGATTAATTAGGAAACATCACCGTTTGCAGAAAGTGTTGTTTAAGTTGTTTAAAGTATCCATTAAAGATTGTTTACTTCTCATAGCGCTGGCGAGGCCATTTAGAGACTATTCTTTGCAGTCTACAGCCAGGTTGAAGAAGCATACAGAGCTTAAACCTTTGAGATCTGTTTAAGACCGAGACAAAGCACTGGCTGCGTATTTTAACCGGAACATGAGTGAATGATAATCGTTAAATGACGTAAAAGTTAAAATTGCTTTAGTATTTTTCATTTAGGCCAGGTAAAATCGTAAACAAATTTGAAATTGAATCAAACACCAGCTAAATACATTAAGTACATCCCTGGACACGGCTGATACATGATACAAATAACAACACATGTGGGACCTTGCAGAAATTGTACGTCAGAACACCCTGTACTCTTATAAGGACTGTGTTTAGGAAAATTATTTTATTTAAAACATTCTTGTTCATTCTTATGGCATGTCTGTTTACCAAAGGCTAACTGTAATATCTAGTGATTATATACAACACGATGACAGATATTTGGGCGCGGTTAATTAATGGCTTCCCATGTTGATTTTTCTACTAACTTCCCAATGACTGTGGTTATGCCCAGTGCCACAGAGCAATTATCAAATTACCGTCGAAGACCGAGCCGGACAGCTGATCAGTTTTACCCTGGGGCTGCTTGTTTAAATGTAATTTTCAAAAATTAAAATTCTCTTTAAGTAAGGGTTAGTTTTGAAGGAGTCTGGTTGTGGAGTTTTTTACCCTTCGTGAAGCAAGTATAAAATGTTAAGGAATCCTGGGTTAACTCTTGATAGGCTGAAAATTGAATAAATTATACAGGCAAGTAAAATTAAGAGTAAATTATCATTATTGTGGTATGTTGTAAACAATGCAAGAAGAATTTATGAGACACAAAATCGAACAAGTACCCCACTCAGAAATATGTTAACATAAAAATATTTCGTTAAGTAGTGAGTTCAACTCATATATAAGGAAAATACCCCCGTTGCAGCAGACCTGCATACTCAGCGAATTTCAAATGCAAAACAACGTATTTCAATCCAACATAGCGAGATTTGACATGTTTTGGTAAGCTCCATAAGAATAATATGGGGAATGAGTATGCAGGTCTGCTGCTACAGGTATATTAAAACTGGATGGTTTTAATTCAATATTTAGTAGATCTGAACTAAAAGAAGCTATTTACCAAGTTTTATCAAGATATGTTGAGAAATAACCGAGATATAGAATTTTACTTATTTCCCATAAGGTTAACATTGGGACAACGTACTGTGTTTACCACTTTCAATATCTCGGTAACCAATGAACATAGAGCAGTGATTCAAGATACTAAATTGTTTGTTTTTTTGAGCTGAATTCAATGGTGCCAACAAAAATTCGATAAATTTTATTTTTCTATGTAAAAAACTCAAAAAACCCATTTTGTGGGGGGTTTATCCCCCTTTAACCCCCCTTCTGGTGATCCGATCGGGCTGGTTCACGAACTCGTCCGAATAATTACTACTTTACACGCCTGTGCCAAATTTCATTCCGATCGGACCATTTTTGCGAGCGCTATCGTGCTTACAGACACACATATATATATATAGAAATTTGAACGAATGGTGTTTTTTGCTTCTGGGGGCCCCAACACGAAAAGTTATCATGGTCTCGGGCTTAGGTCTTACCATGAGACCTACGGTAATAGCTTCTTCCCTATAGGGGAAATTCGCTAAAAGAAAGGTGTGTGCAGGGTCAGCTGATGTGACGTAGATGGGCCCACGCAACTAGCGCTTACGACGAGTACAATACAAACCAGTTAATATATCTCAATCAAAATATTTTGTGTTCGGTCTTTAGTTCTGCAGTCAAACCGCTAAGTCCGCTAGTTTTTTAGCCCAACTACGTCATTCCAGCTGACTGTGTACACACCTTTCTTTTTTCTTGACAAAGTGATATATCATGCAGTTTCACAGCTGATAGAATTAATTTATTTTAAGGAAAATTTGCATTGGTTTTAGGGTGTGTATTTTTACATACTAAAAAGAAAATTCAACGTAACTTACATTCCATAAAAGTGGAAATATTGTAACATTTAAAAATATCCTCGAATCAGAATGAAAACCGCTCAAACGGATCATTATGTATTTTATTTCCTTTTTGGAAAGAAATAGAAACAAATAGAATATATCTCATTACGCAAATGCATATTTTGTTCCCACTCCATTCCCATGGGGCCGATAAGCGTTGCAAACTGCACACACGTGTAAAGCACCTCTTTGCATCGCCGCGGCTGCGAAATAAGGCAATATTTTTGGCGGTAAAAGCCGAAACGTGAGCGGGAAATAACGTCGCGTTGTTAACTCGCTCATTTATGTGTACAGAATGTAGGAAATATTCCGTAGTAAATTGAAATCGAGAACCATTTATAAAGCCGTTTAGGTAATTTAGTGCGACACACTTGTAGCAGGTTTCACCTTTAACGCTTGCCGAGCTATTTATTTGGACGTTCAACGAATATAAAACATCCGTAAGCACCACTTACAGGAGCTCGGGGCAAATTGTTTCGATTTATGGCTGGCCGTATCATTAGAAGCTGCATAAGCCCGGCTCCGCTCTCAGCTCGGGTGCGTTGTACGCACGCGATGTGCGGGAAACGCGCGGATCGCAGGTCTCGAAGTAGAATTTTAAGTTTAGTAATTGATTTTAATAAGTAGCAGTTTCTAATAAAACTGTTTACATCGTTAGTTGAATAATATATCGTTTTATATCGTGTTTTTTGTAGCTAAGTTTATACTACAGCGCCTCCGGACACAACTTCTGAATAAATATCTCCAGGGGTTACGTGATACAGTATTCCTGAAATTTCAAACATACGTGCGATATGACCTTCATATAGTTAGGGTATCCGAAATTAGTTTAACTATCGATGTTTTGCAAATATTAGATCAAACTACTTAACTGTTGCGGATATGAGTTGTGTAATCATCACACGATTTCTCTAATAGTTTACTTTTTAAAACTCGATTAGAATTGTGTTTAGATTTAGATTTTCCTCAGCACAAGCCCAGGAGTTTTAATTGTTGTAAAAAAAACTTATTGCACGGCTCATTTAAAAAACACTCAGAACTCAGAATTCGTATATTCTTCGCGTCTTACTGACTTTTAAAGCAGTTTTTGAGACAACAGTTCACAGAGTATATTTTTCAAGAAAGCTTCATAACAACATTTTAGCATAAAACCACTATCCAAAACGGCCTAATCGAATACAACCGATCTAATTCCTACAACCAAGTGACCGAACCAAAATCGCTAATCGAGAAAGCGTAAAACAACGCCAAACCAGGGGAACACGTGCATTAGGAAGCGGGGATAAAACGTCGGAAGAAGGGTTGGGGCGGGGGTTTATTATTCCTTCTTTCGGTGACATGTTAATGCCGCCTAAGTGCGAGGCCGGCCATAATGTCCAATTTGCGACAGTTTTCCCTCCTCCCGGGAGAGCTCGGGGGATATCGATGTGGCTGACACTCACTCACGTCAGAGCTGACTTATGATTACTGACTCACGCTCAGTGCGCTGTCTTGCGCGAGGCAGATCCATTGAGCATAGAATAATATGCAGCTCATATGGCAGTAACTTTAATTTCAATTCAATTTCAATTTTTTTATTTAAAAAAAATTCAATTTTGGCCCTGTAGTCAACAATGGCTTATCAACAGGGACCTTATAAACTAATTACAAACATTACAATACATACGAGGTACAGTCAAAAAGTTCCCGGAATGAATTTTTGTAGACATTTAGCGCGATCGCCAGAAGGAAATTCAACTTGCATTAGTTTGTACGACTCCTGGGGAGGGCATATCGGTAGTGGGGGTATAGCTAACTTTCCGTAGTGCAGCACTGGAACGCCCTTTTCGTGTTCATGCAAGTCTACATTGTCGAATTTTGAAAAATGGTATTCCATGACCAGCGTGCGAACATTAAGTTCTGTATTTAACTTAAAAATCACATAATGAGACTCTTGAGTTGTTAATTCAAGCTAATGTAGAAGAGGCGATGAAGAAAAGTCAAGTTTAGGAGTGTCACAAACGGTTCCGTGAAGGCCGTGAAAGCATTGAGGATGACCCTCGTAGTGGACGACCTTCAAACATCAGTTAATGACGAAAACATTGAGCGAGTACGACAAGTTGTGCATGAAACTCAGAAATTAACAATCGATGAAATTGCATTTCAGGTAAATTTATCACATGGAAGTGTTTCTTTATGATCATTTGAACATGCATCAAATTTGTTCACTTAAGAAAGAAATCCGACATTTTGGACATGCAAGTAGACAAAAAGCGCTTTACAATGCTGCACTACGGCAAGTAAGCTATACCCACATTACCGATATGCCCTCCCCAGGAGTCGTACCAACTACTGCAAGGCGAATTTCCCGCTGGCGATTGCGCTAAAAGTCTACAAAAATAGATGCCGGGAACTTTTTGACTGTACCTCGGACAACTCATATTAATTACATGTTTTATGGCACTAGTTGGTCATTCAAATGTCAAAATAGCATACAATGTTCCTTTGAATGAACAAAAACACAACGATATATATCACGAGCAGCCCCTGCAGGTGGGATAATTGTCTTTCAGGTATGGTAACCCTGCGGCTGTAAATCGCAAAGTTGAGAAGATGGCGGAAAAGAGAGAGTTGATGGGAATCTGAACTGATGAGATGAGATGAAATCTGTTCAGGCTTCCCCTTTATAATATTTCCGAACAAATATAAAAACTTATCAAAAATATAAAAAAATATCCAATCAAGTTCAAATCTTTTTTATATTATTCTGTGCTGGTTGGGAAGATAAGGATAGCTTAAGGCTCACATACTCTATTTTAGATCTACGAGTGCTTATTTTTAAATATAAATGTTCAAATTTCCACTTTCCTTATCTTAAAGTGTCACTAAGGCACTTCCAGCAGACATAACATTAGCAGAAGTCCGAATTTATAAATACTTTATTACAAAATAACTGTATTTAATCCCTTCCTCGTAAAAATATTTTATGCTGTCTAAAATGTTCTATAATGGTTGAGGTGGTGTTGTTTGGAATAACTCTTCATTCACAACTATATTGTTAAAAAACCTTCGCTGATGTAATGATTTCCAGATAATATGAAAATGTGAGATTTTTATCATGTTCTTTTTTTAAACTAACAATGTTTCAGCATGAAACGGCTGTATTCTATTACTGAGTCTTAATTAATTGAAGGTCGAATAGTGTTTATTTAGTGTTTGTGTAATTGTACAGTGTTTATTCAGCACGATAAATTTTAAAATCGTAAAAAATGAATAAAATCCATCCTACTATGTTACTATGTTATGTAGATAAATGAGTTTTACTTGCTAGCGAAGGAACATCTTCCTGTTACTAGACGGTTTGATAAAAATTCTATTTATAAAAGACTAACCCATATAAATAGTTTACCAGACTACTGCTGGAGATATGTCTGGTTGAAGTTTTTGACAGAATTGCTTGTTACAATAAACAACCAGGATTTATTTGACAAGTCTCTTTCTGCTTCCCTCTCCCTCGTTCAATACAATCTGATTTGTCTCTCAGAAACTATTGAAGGAATTATTATAAATTTGTTGAAGTGTACAATAACAAAGTTATAGAATTTCTATACTTATGTTTTTACCAACCAAATTTCCATAAAAGCCTCAAAAATTATAAATTAAATGCATATTATTACAGTTATATATTTATAATACATGAACTTCTTCTTCGTTAACAGCAATAAATTTATAAGTAAATATCTACGGCTTTTAGAAGAACCCTGAACTAGGGTTCAATTTTTCTCTTAGGAATTTTGGAGCCATCACAAACAATAACAAATAAAAATTAAATTTCCTTTTGGCTGTTTTTGTTTGGAAATTAATTTTCTTAATGCTATGCACAAAATCGTTGAACATAATTTTTCAAGCGTAACGTTCTCTTCTGAGAACCAGCGATGCGTAGCCTCAGGTGCAACGTAAGAATTCAACATTAGCAAATAATCTTTCTTAAAATGGACATTTCAATCGCAAAAATCGGTTATTAAAATCTAGATAATTGGACAAAAAACTCCTCGAGTCATTTTAAGTTTACTTTATATTTAATTTTGAACATTTTTCTTACACAAACGGAGTCTTCCCCTGAATGTAGGGGTTTTTGTAAGTTTTTCTGCTACAGAAGGCTCACTTTGAACTCTTCCACTTACAAATAAACCAAGACATTCGCTCCGGCCGCTAGGGGCGCTGAGGAGTCTCCAGACGCGACGGTGTCAAGTAAATTATACGATCCACATATCAAGCGGTCGCTAATTACCCAGGGATGTACATGAGCAAAGAACCACCGCGTGTCAAACCCACCCTCGAGCCGCTCCAAAAGAAAATGTTACAAAACATTACACGGCAACTCAAAATGTTCAGTGGTTGAGAGGGGTTGGCGCGGGGTAAGACCGGCAGCTTGTACAAGATGAACAAGCGACATGCCGTTCTTCTTCTCAAGTAGCAAAAATTACACATCATTATTATATTTCAACAAGGTCGAGCCCCGGGGCGCTCGCTTTACGTGGGTCTTGAGAGCGGTTCCTCTACCGCAGCTCCCTCCAGCTCCACGCGCCGACTTAGAATTAATTACGGGAAAACTTAAATGTCAATCTTATTTCGGTTTGGATGCAAGTGTTTCGTTATACGCTGTTGGCAAGCTTATTTCTTTGCCGAATATCTTAGAATGAAAAGTGAGTTAAGTTTTTTTAGATGATAATATGGCTGTTTTGACTATTTTTTAATCATAAATCACGAGGGCAGCTACAGATTATTTTTATATTTCCGAGGTATTCTATTTCTCAACTTATATACTTGATGGATTTAAATTGAAATCAAAGACAAAACACTAAACCGCCAGGCTTAACCACTATTTTGACTTGCCAAAAAATTAATTACTTTTTAATTTAATAAAAAATCACATAAAACCTCTCAGTAATAACTGAAAGAACTTCTTTTTGATAAAAGTATTAGTTTTTCGTAAAAGCTTTTTTCGTGGGAAGAATAAACGACTGAATTAAATAAAATCTTAAATGATAGTTTTAAATGTAATTCATAGTTAAAGTTCATTTAAATGGCCTTGAACCTAGGTTTAAGTTATACCCGTTGATTTGCATATAAAAAATACATTAATTTTGTGTGTTTGGTTTCCCGGTAGAATTACATTAAAACTAAAAATAAAACGATTTTTTTATTTGAAACAAATACTGGAAGCGATCGGTAACCAAGACTCAAAGGTGAAAGTCAAAAAGTTATAATCCCCATCTCCTATTCTTTCGTAAAACCACAAACCCAATGTTAAAATTGTTATTATGACACTTCTTCCGTCAAATGCCGAGCTCTCATTGGTCTAGAACCAGTACTCTAAAGTGACTCCAGTACTCTAAAGTCGTCATTAGAGTACTACTTGGTTTTTGGTGTTTTAATGTATATCATTATGATGTTTATTGTAATACCATAATTGGTGCTTATTGTAATGGTCGTAGATAAAAAGAATAAATTAATGTTCCTCGGACATAATTAAAACTCACACAAAATCCCAACTCGTTCCAAACAACCCTTTCGGTAAGCTCAGAGTAACCCACGTTCCCTCGGACCCAATGTAAACCGACTATTAAAGAAGGATAATTACTCACCGCGAAGGGCCAAACATTGTAATGCGGTGATTTATGACCCAAAATGTTTTTGCGCCGACAAAAATACCGCGTTAAAAGTGATCAACAAAGATGTAGGACAATCTATCACGGAGGTGTTTTAGCGGGCAAAAACTGTTAGGCAAAGTTGTCTCGGCTTTTTGTGTGACAATGCTTATAAGGGAATGCAAAAAGCGGGCGACATCCATTAGAAGTAAACCGGGTCCTCCATAATTAATGGTAATGGATGATCTATCAATCATGTCATTAGCAGCTAGGGTCGCGCCCCGGCCCGACCGCGTCTCGCACTTTTAACAATATCCCTCATTGTTCCAGCTTCCTGCACGGAGGCGTTTTTAATTCTGCTTTATATCCCACCCCCTCGTCGCCTGAGTGCCGGGGCACCCCGCGGTGGGATCATTATTGTTGTGTTATGTTTGGTGTATACTGTGTTTCGTTTAAAACGATAGTTTTGGGTTCTGATGAAAGAAGAATGTCTGAGCTCTGACTGATGTTTTATCTCGATTTTATGTACTTGTATTACGGTAGACCCACTCTTAACCGACCCACACGGGACCGGGCCTAGGTCGGATAACTTAAAAGGTCGGTTAAAACGGGTAATCCTCTAAACACCTAGAAATGATAGCTCTATTGATTTAGGGAATCATCAACCTATTTTCCAAAATAATTACTGTACATATGTCACCACTAACACCAAAACACTGTCAAAACAAATCATTTTTATTAACTAAATAGTAGACGTGTTTAAAGAAAGTTATTATGTTAACACATTTAATAACGTGTTCATATTTTTTTAACAATTCTTTTGTTATGTGGAATTGATTTCCAATGCATATACTGTACCATTTTCATAAATTAATAAATACTGCATTCTTTTGAATCCAAGAATTTAATACACAAGAATATATAATATACTTAAAAGCACTAGAGCTTCACTTCGTTTTAATATTTTTATTTTATCCGGTAACAACCTGTAGAGTTGAGCGTATAACGTTCTATCGCCGAATATGGATACGGAAATGCCGCAATTCCTAGAAAAGGGCGGTTAAACCGAACTGTTCTAAAAACAGGGTCAGTTAAAAAGATCTTTAATATTTGGTCGGCAAGGGTGGATAATCCGATCGTCGGTTAAAACGAGGTCGGTTTAGAGGGGGTCTACTGTAAATACACGAAGTGGATCTGTAAAATTATCAATTAACAAGTACAAACACGACGCTCAGATGTAGGTGCTGGAGTCTTGCGATAACGGAGAATGCCAGTAACATTCATTAGTAAATAAAGTCTTACCATTGATTATAAAGAAAAAAATTCATAATCCAAGCAATGCTAAATTTAGAAGCCAAAAAATTTAATCATGATGTTACAAAAATTAGCACATTCTGATAGAGAATTTTGGTATGAAAGAAATTAAAAATGCCTTTATTAGCTCTCTTTTGCAGTCCTAGTTATGACGTTTTAAAAATAAAATCCCTTTAATAACTCTATACCACTTTAGTCTGGTAGAAGGAAAAGTGTTCCGTTTCAGGAATAAACATTAATGTTAATGTTTATCATTATTATTCTTAATAAGACATGTACCTCATGGAGGACGTTACCCTGAGTATGAGTGGGGGATGAGTGTGATGATCGTGATGATAGTGGCGCGATCTTGTATTGTCCGCCGATAGCTTGATGGCTAGCGGGATAAGTGCAGGGGGAGGGGAGGAGTGCGCTTTCTATTGGCTGAGCCGTTCCCCTCTTGCCGCAAACGCGACACTAGTAGCCGACCTGAAAATGTTGTCTGTACTGCTGATGCCGATGCCGCTGCGTACTCTCCGCGGTGTCGTATTCACCTGCGGTGCGCCGGGCGTTTATTTGCGCGCCCGAACGGTTTGTCCATTTTTACGTACGGATGCCATCACGAAATAAATATCTTTATCACAAAAAAAGTAATTTTAAAACTTTCATTCGCACGAATAGAGCATAATTGCGTGAAACGAAGAAGCTTGGATGTTTACAAACAAAACTTTATCAATTTGGATTTTCAAACGTGGAAAATTAAATAATAACATATGATCAATTGATTTAACTATGAATTTCTTGTGTTCATCATCTGTTATTTTTTAACAAGGTAAAAATGTAGACGGGTAGTAGCGTCGTTGTTATGGTAACCGGCCCGCTATCCCCTCCCCTCATATTTATCCCACTAGCCATCAAGTCATCGGTTGACAGTAGCCTTGTTACTGACTAAGGTTGGCACGTTCCTTAGACAGGATTGTTAATTAATAGCCCAACAACCAATGGCAGCTGGCTCCAGAAACAACCCTTCAAAAAGCTACTGACTTTTCTCGGGATCGATCCGGCTACCTACGAGTTTGTAGGCGGGCACTATAACCACTACACCAACCAGCCTAGTTTAAAATAAATTTTATTGTTTAGCAAGAAATAACACTCCAGCGTAATCTCTAGTGACGAGTGCCGAACTAATTTCACGAGTGCTCAGCTTCTGGCTTCAAAACATCTATAAGCATGAACAGTCATCTTTTAGTTATAAAGTCAATGGTTTTACTTAAATTACGAACTGTGTTTGGAAGCAGTCCAGAAATCTATTTAAAATGCCAAAATAAAGTGCTGTAAATGTTTTAAGGTTTTTGCTATGATACCTATATGATACCTTTAAAGGATCATCACACTCATTCTTCACTCATATTCAGGGTAACGTCCTCCATGAGGTACCTGTCTTATAAAGTGATTAAGTGATTTATGAGCTGAACCCCTGGAACTGAGTGTTCTTGCATTGATAATTTCGCCCATTTGTAATAACTCGAAGAATATTAGAGAGTGGTAAACAGAGAAAGTAGTTGTGATTACAAAGACCGTTGTACTGTTCGGCTGTTTTCCTGAAACTGGTAGAAATGTGGAGTTAAGAGGGAACAGGGAACAGGTGATGTGCTAATGCGTTGATAAACTCGCAGCTGCCAACAGGGCCTCTTTGTGTACGTAGTCCACATCGGCCAATTACCACTAATCGGCGGCCACCAGATAAGCGATTGGAACAAAAAATCCACTTGACCATCGATCGATTTTAGGACAAAAAACATAATTTCCGTCCGGTTAAGTTGACCTCCCTTTATAAAGAGGGATACAGTTTACTTTCCATCGTAGCAAGAGGTATACTTTCCAAAAATACGTAAAAACTTCTCCCATCCCTATCAGTGTAGTGTATCCCTAGTATTTTCTTAATAGCCACTAAATTCCACAGTCATCAGTCTCAGTCGACGTCATGAAATGTGCTAAGCCACCGAATATACCGGGTGGCCCATAAGCCAGTTGACAAATATGCATCCAATGAAACAATACACAAGGTGGAATAAATATCTATTACTAATTCAGAAATCAAAAACAACATTTAAGACATCATAAGTTTATTAAAATCATGTTCCATCCTATTTCAAAAGGTGCTCAAAATGGCGTCCACGCTCTTCTATGCACTATTCGCATCTTTTCGACACCGACTTACAAATTCTGCCAGAAATTTTCGGTGATTGTAGGTTTTCAAATTCCGATTGCGTTCGCCTCTTCAAATATTCAACATCACGAATCTGAACAGAGAAAACTTCATTTTTCAGAATCCCCTATACAGAAAAATGCATTGGTGTTAAATTAGGGGATCTTAGTGGCCATTAAATGGAACCCCGTTTCCCAATACATTCATTAAAGTTTTCATCCATTCATCGATACAAAATCAGTGACATCCACACACTGACAACTATCAAACATAACCTTAAAGTAAAAAATTAGCAATTACTAAACGACAACAATGACCATGACCAACAGCGTGGTATGGTTTGTAACAGCTGACAGTATTATTTCATTGAATGAATACGTCAACTGACTTAAGGGCCACCCGGTAAATCCTCAAAATAATTTACACCCGCATAATTCGTTATTTTACCCACCAAACCTTTCACAAATTGACCCCGAACTCCATTCAACCCGGCAAATAGTAACCCAATGAACTTCCGTAAGAGTTAAATCACCTCCAGTAACAAAGGGCGCCTCGGGCGAGTTTTGTCCGTCTTTGTAAGCCTCGTCCCGTCGTCGTGTCTCGTAATTCATAACAAATGAGAGAGAGACGTCAACTAATAGCCAGCCAGCGCTGAATTAACACGCTAATTAAAACTCCCCTCCTCCTGCCGGATTCTTTGTTTTAATAAGTCCCGCTTAATTCACATAGACTTAATTAGACCCCCGTCGACGCTCCTAATCCTTCGATACGTTTGACATTTCTATAGCGATTGTGCGGGTAGGAGCTGGAGCTGGAACTAGTTCGGCAGGTGGTCCCGGGCAGCTGGGCGATCGCTCCATCGCTCAAACGCGTCAAAACAAATCATCGCGCCACCTCGTGCCGAGTGAGCTCTCGCCGCGTCTGATGGGTTAGTTATTGGCTAGGAGCGAGGGGAGGCGCGGGAGGTGTTGGTCTGATTTGTGGGCCGCTTCGGCAATAAGGCAACCGGGTGGACTGGAATTTCCTTGAGGTTTTTTTAATATGTGAAACTTAATTTGAAATAGTCTCTGGAGAACTTAACGGGATTGAGATCACAAATAAATGTAGGAAGTAGAGATTTGTACGTTTCCTGCGATTTGAGGCCTTTAAGGCTAGGCTTACCATAAATTTTCAGAGCCAACCCCGGACACCAAAATAAAGGGAGTGAGAAGGGGGGACAAGAAAATGAAGTGGTGTGGTAAAGTTTGGTCCGGTGTGATTCTAAGGGTCTCGACAGACGGGCTACTTTGCTGCCTTTTTTGCGTGGCATTATCGTTTCTTGAATACTGATTGGCTAAAAGCAATGATGTAGACCTTGTGACCAAGCAGTTGTCGCGCAATGAATAAGCCCGACGCCGGCCGAGACCATTTCAGTGTGATACCTGGTAAAACCATAAAATATCCCTTCGCTTGTTTACAATTTCTTTTCTTTTTTATTAACTTTCTTTATAAAACTAAAAACTAATTACCAATTTATTCATTTCGGGCGTTTTCCTCTCTTTTTCACTCAAGCTGACTAAAACCCCGGACAAAATTCAATCCCGGACGTTTCCCCGGACGCAAGCCTGAAACCCGGACTGTCCGGGGAAATCTCTGACGTCTGGTAAGCGTATTTAAGGCCAAATCGCAAGTGGGCCTTCAAATTCATCGAGTAGGAGAGAAAGTAAGACGGGCGAATTAGACTCAACCGTCAACTCAACCGAAGTAAACTGGTCTTAACCAATGGGCGAGTTGAGTGGCGGGCGACTTGATAATTCTAAGGGCCACGTCACACTGGTCGAGTAGGAGGGTGAGTTGGACGGCCGAGTTCGACTCGACCGTGAAGTTGGGTATGCCAACTTCACAGACCTGTAAACTCGACCAGTTTAAACCGAACTTTTTCAAATGGGCAAGTCGAGTTAACAATTCTAAACAATAGGAATCAGCTGATCCTATAGCAACTCGGCCGAGTTGACTCGGCCGAGGTACTCGACCAATGTGACGTAGCCCTAAAGTGTAGGTATCAGCTGATCCGAGCAACTGAGCCGAGCTGACTCGCCCGAGTTAACTCGACCAATTTGATGCGGCCTTTTAAGGGAAAAAGGTTGATGATTTAGTTACATGTAGTATGCCCAGCGTTTTATTTTCTGGGCGTAATATGTTTCGCAATTCAGCCCGGAGCGATAATATGATATCCAGTTCCAGTTGCGAGTTTGTCTTCGCTGCAATAAAAAGAAACAGCAAATGAACACGGTGCCGAGGTTTGAGATTTTTGAATAGTTAACAGATTTTTTTGATTCCCTACGTCAACTACTATAGTTAATACTTTATTACTAAATACCTCAAGTTGAAGCTTGGGTATTTGGAAATAAAAGCGAATTCGGTTCAAATTCTTTGTCCAGAAGAGCAACGAAAATTGAAAATTGAAAATACATATCTTTGATTTAAGTCTTCGACTATTTCGAGCACAACAAATTTATGTCTTCGTTCATTCTCAAACCCAAAAATCCTGTTAAGAACCGCTTTTTATTTGTAAACACCGAAGCTTCAACCCGTCCCTCACGAGGTAATTACAGGTCCTTTTTTACCCTGCAAAATCTATAATTAACATACAGGGTGATTCTAAATTAATTATATGGTTTTGTAACTCTATAAATCGAAAATTATACTTCTTGTCATCATGATCCTTAAGGATCAATGGAGGCCGGGATTCATAAGTTTTTTTTTATACAAGCCGGGGAAAGGCAGTTGCATAGTTATCTGCTACAGGCATAATTGTTGGTCACTTCAGGTCAGTAGAGACATGGCTATGACCGAATTTTGAGTTCTTTCTTCTCTAATTTGGAAAAACCTTATCGACAACACCAGTAAAGCATGCTTTTCGTCGAATAAAACATTTTTTACCTCTGGTGGGATCAAACAAAACGTTGGTATACCTCTTTCAACCGGTACTTTTATCATCAAGTCAGGTCGTACAGTCTGCAATGTATATGGTTACTAAAGTTTGCCATTTATTTAAAATTGGAATTAAAATTAACAAGATCAGTCGGGGATAGCTATTTACATAGGATATATTGTAAGCATCTATGTTTCCCACGGTATTGACAAAATAAACTTAAGAATCACGCGTAAGATTTTAGGTCGTAGAGGTTATAGACTTCAAAACCGTATCATTAGTTTAGAATCTCCCTACATTAAAACCGACTCAGAGAGAAAATCTGCATACATCCAACCCACCTCCAATCAATCATCGCCGGTGTTCGAGTGTTCGCAACCGAGTAAACTGACGCGGATTTAGTGTTCGAGACGCGACGCACGCACAGACTGCCGTTTTTTATCGCCATTCGCATCAATACGGTCAGATTAGCATTAAAAACCCGAACAGGTTACAAATGTAGTCCACGTCTGCTGCAATTACTCTCGTACTCTCGCTTCCAGCGACTATAGCAATTATTTTTAAATTATCGATATATCGATTTTTCAATGTATCGGAACCGTAATATCAATTATATATCGATATTAAAAATAGATATATAATCGATAATTTTTTGATTATGTATCGATATTATATATCGATTACATCGTATATCGATGTATTGGAAGCAAAATATCGATATTTCCGATTAAAAAAACTATATTTCTGGAGAAAAGGAACACGATTTCGTCGATTTCGCAAGTTCAAAGAGGAATCAGTAATAGGTTTTGACACTACGGAACTCAAGATTTTTCAAAATCTTACTTTTAAAAGGCAAAATCTTTGCTTTAAAAGGTAAAATATTTCCCGTTCACGCACTTTTACTGCCCAAGAATATCCCTAATAATACTAAACTCCATAAAATTTGTCTTCAAGAACTTTTTTCCATGAGGTGATATGTGCCGGAAAGAGTATATTATAAGTGGCGCCAAATCTTAAGGCCCTCGCCGTCCATAAGCCCAATGCTAAAATTAACATTAGTCTTCTGGACGGCGCGGCGTGGGTCTTAAGGTTTGGCGCCATTTATACGTCACTAGGCCAGGAAGTACTGTTTTGCCGGACGAGCATGATAGTTCCCGCGCGAGCGAAAGCGAGTGCGGGATTTTCATGCGAGTACGGCAAAACTTCCCGTTTCATGATGGTATAGCCTCTGAATCACTGTATATTACCGAAAAAGGTGGAAATTACCTGGAATACAGCCAAGTGATCCATCTATTGGTGAGAACTACCAATGGTTTCGTACCTTCATGGGTACATTTTCAAGTTCTAAACATAAGCTAAAACATTCTTCTTCAGTGATGGTGTGGTTGAAGAAACGTCAGACATATGATGGTGTTCTTCAATGATGGTGTGGTTTCTTCAACCACACCATCATTGAAGAAGAATGTTTTAGCTTATGTTTAGAACTTGAAAATGTGCCCATGAAGTTACGAAACCAATGGTAGTTCTCACCAATCACCAATAGACGGATCACTTGGCTGTATTCCAGAGGTAATTTACACCTTTTCGGTAAAACTTCCCGGCCATGTAACGTACGATATTTTCATCATACTACGCAGAAAAAGATACTTTCAATCATAACGTAGTCCTTACATAAACATACGTTTCTCAAACCTTCAAACATAACCTATAACATACAGAGGAACATTTGCTACGGATGCAGTGCTGTCACTACATTCCTCTAAAAAGAAACCAATAAACCACCAATAAATAAGCATTAAACGTCGGTTTGCTGCAAGTCAGCTGATTGTTTACTTCCGTTCTTTCCGGCCTAGGTCGGATAAGAGTTTATCCGGCCTAGGCCGGCAATGGGTAACTTTCGTGCCAACAAAAAGGAACTGAAAACATATGTTTCTGTGTTAGTATGATGAAAAAAAGTTAACTATGCCATTATCGATATTTTATATCGATGCACCAATAATATCGGAACCAAAATATCGATATACTTTTCCCGATATATCGCAACTAAATTATCGATATTTACAACATATCGATATTTCGCTACCATCCCTACCCGTGATAATCAACGCCGCTCCGACTCCGCACGGCCGCAATGTGGCCGTAAGCCGTAAGTCAGCCGGGGGCCGCGATCGGTAATGTACACGTGTTACACCGACCGATCGCGGCCGACCCGCGACGGCCGTGACCGCCCGGCTAAGTGTTTGTAAGTGTCCGTAAGTGGAGTCCACGTGCTTTATGCGATTCAATTTCCCCCGTCGTGATTCGAGATTTCTGCTGAGTTGCGACACGCCTGGGGAACGCGGGGTGTAAATATGGGAGATTTAGATCAGATGTGGTAAAGTAGTGTTGGAAGTCGACGACTACGATTAAAAAACCCCCGTTGCAGCAGACCTGCATAATCAGCGAATTTCAAATGCAAAACAACATATTTCAATCCAACATAGCGTGATTTGACATGTTTTTGTAAGCTCCGTAAGAATAACATGGGGAATGAGTATGCAGGTATGCTGCTACAGGTATATTAAAACTGGGTGGTTTTAATTCAATATTTAGTAGATCTGAACTAGAAGAAGCTATTTACCAAGTTTTATTGAGATATTTTGAGAAATAACCGAGATATAGAATTTTACTTATTTCCCATAAGGTTAACAACGTACTGTGTTTACCTCTTTCAATATCTCGATAACCAATGGACATAGAGCAGTGTTTCAAAATAACAAATTGTTTATTTTTTGAACTGAATTCAATGGTACCCACAAAAATTCGATAAATTTTATTTTTCTATATAAAAAATTCAAAAAACCCATTTTGGGGGGGTTTATCCCCCTTTACCCTCCCTTCCGGTGGTCCGATCGGGCTGGTTCACGAACTCGTCCAATTGATTACCACTTTACATGTACGTACCAAATTTCATAAAGATCGGACCATTTTTGCGGCCGCTATCGTGCTAACAGACGATATATATATAAATTCAAACGAATAATGTTTTTTGCTTCTGGGGGCCCCAAAACGAAAAGTTATAGTGGTCCCGAGCTTAAGTCTTACCATGAGACCTATGGTAGTAGCTTCTTCCCTATAGGGGAAATTCGCTAAAATAATTTAAATTTTAAAACATTTAAATTTTTTTCTTAAGATAAATAAAAAAGTCATCCGGACACTGTCATTTGCAGTCGACTGTGTGACAGTATAGTTTGCTGCTGCAGCTTCGCTCGCGACAACGAGAAGAATCTGTAGGGTAATAAATAAGTTCTGTTGATTAAAATTTGCTATTGCTACCACCAAAGGGTTTTTTTAACTGAATCGGCTGCTGCTATTTTAATCGCATTAATTTAGTCTATCCAGGTATAGCCCAGTAACTTTAGATAGAAAAGAGGGCGAACCTAGACATGAAAGATATAAGTCTGATTTTTGGCATGGTGATAGAGTAGTACTGTATAAGAAGAGTGTTTTCTGAAAGTTCCCCGAATTTCCCCCCTTGCTTCCCCCATATCCCCCATCGCAACCGAAACTAGGCTTGAAAATGCACTTTTGACCTAGACAAGTTATCAGGATATAATGGTTTTCTTTAGATTCCTCATAAAATTTCCTATCAGAAAATGACCTTACATGTATTGTTATCTCATTCGGTTTAGTTCATCATAATGATAGATACAACATATTATTTAACTTTTACCATAAAAATGTATATAACGTCAACCCTTATGGTTTAGGTTGGCTTGACGACATAACGTTTGAAACAAGACTTTTTATTTATTTCACAAGCTTTACAACCATATACACAAAATATTAGTTGTTGCTATTCTACTTTGGTTACTGGATTGATATAGTGATAGGAACAAACTTGAATTGGCGAAATTGGCAAATCTACCCGATTACCTCTAATTTGACAAATCAATATTGAAAGTCGTTTCAGTAATCATTTGCATCTTTAATTCCTAACTCTGACCCGAGATAGCTCATGTCTGCTTGTCCAATCCTGTTTCTTGTGTTACCATGAATATTGTTTAATAAAATATTTACCTACCCTCAGTTTTTTATAACCCTTTCCAAAAAGCCCTTGCGGTTTTGGCATTCTTTTAAGGATTTAATTACAAGAAATTACTATATCTTTTTTGCTACAAATTTTTTGCCAGCAGTTCAATTTTCATGTTTCAAAGGATTATGTTGAAATGTTATGATTTAAAGAAACCATTTTAAAACTTAAAAATTAATTTTCCAACGTAAAAAAGTCCTGAAATTTTGGCGATTTGAAAAAATCACCTAAACTCTTTATATAACTGGTCCAAAACTTTCTCCATGTTTAAAAATATGACAATTTACTTCTGTTTCTGTAGGGCTTTTATAATCGAAGATAATTTCTAAAATCCCTTACTTTAACGCAAATAAAATTCACAATCAGCTTTTACGACACCCTGAGAACGAACAATAACCCCATTACAGATATATAGCCTGAACTTTTACGCAGATTATTTAAACCAAAGCGAGTTTAGAAACAGAGCGGGATGCGGGGTACAATATGACCGGCGGAAAGTCGAGGCAGAGAGACAGAAGAAGTAAAGAGTGAGTGTTGGAGATTGGATTTGAGAGGCTTGTCGTCACACTTGGCTGAACAGTGCCAACAACTGGAACACCAACAAACTTTTGTTTTTGTTGCCATACAAAATGCGATTTCGTTTTATTTCCTTGTGTGAATAAACAGCTGTCAGCGAGTTGCGGAGTTTTCGTCGAGCCGCTGTGTTCTGTCAATATAAGAGAATGTCTGAATATTTTGATATTATATGAAACTTTCCGAGGGAATTTTTATTTCATAAGGGATTTTTATAGGTTAATAATCTTGATAAAACTAACTCGTCCGCTACGTTACCATGAAGCATAGATAAGTAAAAAACAATTTATTGAAATCTCAACAACGGTTACGTGAATATATTTTGTTAAAATCATTTCCTTGGGTAAGCTCATTTTTATTGAACCAAGTTTTTACTAAGCTCAGAAATGATACAGCGTTAATTCCTCGACGGTGATATTTATAATGAATGGTAAACATATAAATATGCGTGTGTAATTTCATTTGAACCTTCATAATTTTTGTACAGAATGCAGTAAAATAAACTTTATTGAGCAGTATATTGAGCTTAGTATATTATCCTTACAGTAACCGTACTAAGCCTTGTTTTCCATTCTCTTCTATATTTCTCAATCAACAAGATTTTCGAATCATCCCCAATCTGTAATTTAAAACTATTTTCTACTTTTAAATGGCGTTTCCTATGACACAATAAAAGGTTTTAGTAAGCGTATATAATAAATACAAGCTTACGGAAATCATTATGTCTGGAAGAATATCCATCAGTTATGTCTTAAAAATAAATGATACCAAGAGTAATTTTTTCTTGAAATGACAGTTGGAGAGGGCCAAATTACACTATATAAACTACACGAAATATCTCGCCTTTAATTTTATCACCCGTATGATCGGACGTTATACTTATTGCCATGGTTAGGCCCCGATGAGAGAAATATTATCTTTGTAAAAATGTCAATCAGCTAAGATAACTTAATTGTCTGACCTGGGACACATTTACATATCTTAACTCTCATTGAAACGTTTCCCTAGCGGCAATCGTAAAATATACCGGTAACGTATTCTTTAACCAAAAATAGATTCCCCGTTATACCGCTCCGAAGGTCTTTAGAAAAAAAGAGAACAATAATATAACTTTAACCTAACTTCCATAAGGCCTTTTGAGCCAAAGCGTGTGACGTCAATGCTTATTGGGTAAAAATATAGCCTCAATCGAGGTATCGGTAATATGGTCCCTCTGATTGGTCAAGATAAAAACCGATATTGTAAATCTGGATAATTTCACCAATCGATAGTTTAATGTGCTCGATGGATCAATCGTTGGTTGCTGTCAGTCCAACCTGAATACAAATTAAACAATCAGCCGATTGCTTTATATATATAGCAGGAACAGGATGGAAGCCTTGCTGGGAGAAATACTTTGAAAGTAAACACGCTGTAAAAATATGTTTTTTAAGTAGTTAACTGAACATATTGAGCGGTAAAACGAAAAATATAGTTCATCACACGGGACTACAGCTGCTTTTCGTTACTCGGTCATTTTTCCTTGACCTCGAACAAAAAGTGTCACTTGAGTCCCTAGTAACGATATACACTAATACCCCCGTTGCAGCAGACCTGCATACTCAGCGAATTTCAAGTGCAAAACAACATATTTCGATCCAACATAGCGAGATTTGACATGTTTTTGTAAGCTCCATAAGAATAACATGGGGAATGAGTATGGAGGTTTGCTGCTACAGGTATATTAAAACTGGGTGGTTTTAATTCAATATTTAGTAGATCTGAACTAGAAGAAGCCATTTACCAAGTTTTATCAAGATATGTTGAGAAATAAGCGAGATATAGAATTTTACTTATTTCCCATAAGGTTAACATTGGGACAACGTACTGTGTTTACCACTTTCAATATCTCGGCAACCAATGGACATAGAGCCATGATTCAAAATACTTAATTGTTTGTTTTTTTGGGCTGAATTCAATGGTGCCAATAAAAATTTGAAAATTTTTATTTTTCTATGTAAAAATCTCAAAAAACCCATTTTTGTGGGGGTTTACCCCCCTTTACCCCCCCTTCCGGTGGTCCGATCGGGCTGGTTTACGAACTCGTCCGAATAATTACTACTTTAAACGTCTATGCCTAATTTCATTCCGATTGGACCATTTTTGCACAAGTTATCGTGCTTAAAGACACACACATATATATATATATATATATATATATATATATATATATATATAGATATATATATATATATATATATATATATATATATATATATATATATATTTATGAAAGTGAACGAATGGTGTTTTTGGCATCTGAGTACCTCAAAAAGAAAAGTTATGATGGTTTTAGGCTTAGGTCTTACCATGAGACCTATGGTAATAACAGCTTCTTCCCTATAGGGGAAATTCGCTAATATGTAGACCAATCACCCTCTCGGATTGCTCTCGGTCAATATATATGTCCAATTAAGTTTTTTTTTCAAATGTAAACTTAATCTAAAAGCAAGGAACGTGGTCCTAAATCCTCTTACTTTAAAACCTTCAATAAATCTTGGGTTTATCTCAGTAGAACTTTTGCATAGTTTACTGGGATCTTTTCCGTTATACGTATACCACTGTTTCGGGTTTGTGATTCAAGCTTGATTTTGGTAAGTTTGGTTAGGGTTAGGATAGGTTACGTTGGTTTGGTTAGATTAGGTTAGGTTAGGTTAGGTAAGGTTGCCTAACCCCCTAAAATTAACCAAAAATCCTAACCTAACCTAAAAAAATCTTAACCTAAAAAACCTAGGTTAGGTAAAATTAACCTAACCTAACGTAACGTAACCTAACCTAACCTAACAAACCTAACCTAACCTAACCTAACCAAGCTAACCTAAACCACAGATGAAGAACTATACAGATTGGCAACCTAATGCACTTTTGCGTGCCCGTTTTTTTCGCGCGGCGTCAAGTTTGTTAGGTCGTTTTGCCGCACACATTGCTTTGGTATCAAGGTTATTAATGGCTATATTTGTTCTTTGGGACCTGAAGATTTGATATTGACGACATTATACTTGATACCAATGCAATATGTGCGGCAAAACGACCTAACAAACTTGACGCCGCGCGAAAAAACGGGCACGCAAAAGTGCATTAGGTTGCCAATCTGTATAGTTCTTAATCTGTGCCTAAACTAACCAACTGGAAGTGCGATGGGACCGCTAGACGGCCAGACGCTGGCTTCTCGCGTCTAGGCAGAGATACGGGAGATAACGAAACCGCAGGTAAAATATTCTTACAAGGAATTTCCACTTAAAAACGATTAATAAGAATTATTTAACCTAGTTTATGGTTCTCGGTCAAAAATCAAGCTTGATTGGTAACTTTGGAATGGTGGTATACGTATAACGGAAAAGATCCGTTTACTGTCCTGTTCTTCGAGTTGTTGCTTAGCTCCCTATTTTACTATCAAAAATTGAACGGTCATGGCCAAAAAAATGCACTAAATGGAATTAACAGTGCAAATAACGAGCCATCCAAATACAGACATAATTAAGACAAGTTTCGCCCCGGCCCGGCCCGGGTAGCGGCGAGTACAGTTGTTGACTCCGCCCCCTGCCGTGAGATCACGCTATAAGAGTGCTTATCACGCATGATAAGAGTCATGTACACTACCCTTAGTATTAAGGAACATTATCAGGGGCAGCCGTTCGTAGGGGCAAGCTCCAAAACGTCTGAGGAAATGATCATTGCAATTATATTTTAGTTCATCTGTGCCTTTTAAACTAATTACGTGGTCATAGAGATCGGTTGATAGAGATTTTTGAGTGTTTTAAATGGTCTTGATTCATGCTTCAGTTTGATTTTGGTTGAGAATGGACTTGGTTTGTAAAATATAATTCTGCTATATAATGCTAGTTTAATTTATGTAGCCCATTACTTCATGTACGGCTTAATAAAATAATTTAAAGTATAAATTATAAGGTTTTTTATTGAATTTGACAGAAAAGAATAATTAATTATTGAGGTGCCCTACATGCAAATTTTATCAGGGGGTACACACGAGTACCCAGTTAAAAGTTAATGATCACAATTAATTAATAAACAATCTATTTCCACTCGAAAACATGATTTTATTAATAATCATTAAATAACTTACTTTTTATTGCACTAATCTATATTTTATTCGTAGTATTCTTCAATAACTCACGGAAATAATTTGGCTTTATTTTGAGAAGATCCCTATAAAAAGGAGTAGAATTCAAAACATTTAACATTCTATTAACATTCTCATGTTCTTTTTCAGTGAACATTTGAAGGATATGGAAGAACAGGGCCTACGACGAAGACATATACGCTTTTAGAAAGGTTCGTCTTTTAACAGTTGATTTGGGGCCAAAGTTGATCAATTTAGGAACTCTCCTACTTCAAGAGTAAACAAAACTTTTGTACTTTTGTAAATACAAAATTTAATAGTTGCAATTAAATGTTCATTAAATATAAAAAAATTTAGGAGATTGTGAGAAATTGAATTTTTTAAATCTTAAATCCCCATAGCTTCTAGATATTAATTTTGATAGAGTTACTGGTTGTATTTTGTTTGGTAACTTAATACTACATAAAACATACACTTTTCATCAAAATCGTTCATGCCATTTTTGAGAAGTGTTTGTAGTTTGTTTTTTTGTTGTAGTTTTAGGACTTAAAAAATAACCTGGATATTGTGGTTTACTATCTATGCCAAATTTTATCAAAAGATTTTACCATTGATTTCGTCTCTAGCTTTGGTAACATCCAAACCAGCGACCACATACTACTACAAGCTGATCCAAACAAAGTCAAAGTCAAAGCCAAGATCAGTTTATTTCCACAAAATAATATACATATTATTTACAATGAAACTTATACATCTATACCTTGTTATGATGAATGGAGCATAAAAGATAATGCTAACTAAAATATTTAAACATATAAAAAACACTAAACGAAAATGAAAAATATTTACAATTGTTTCAAGCTTCATAAAAAGAAAAGAAATATTTTAGGGAAATGAGCCTACATGGACCTTAGTGACCTTAGTGCGTAGACTCGAGATGAAAATAAATTGTATTTATTAAAAAAAAGGAGCAACATACGGATAGACAAATATCATTTCAAAAACCAGCTTTTTTATTCAGAGATCATTAAAACAACTATTTCACTAAATATTCAAATTCGAAATTTGTTTACGAAAACCTCTCTACATAATATGTTTATGGGGTGGAAGTAAATATATCTTAAGATTTTTTAGAAATTTCTCAAACAGTAAACTCCTGACGAGTTGATTTTCTCCCCTCGGTCCCTCCCCCCCAGCCCACCGTAGGCCGCCGCCGCCGTGTTCACCCACTGCAACTTGTTATTACGCGATACCATCGTGTGTCAACCATGTTGAAAGTCCGCCATGCTGGTGTTTTGGTCGATCATGTCATGTCGGCCCTAATTATTCTCTTTTGTGTCGAACACGAACTTTACAAATATGAGAAAACCCTGGCGTTTCCGGCCATTAAACGCGATCGATCGCTGATAAGCGTTATTACCGGAGATGTTCGTGATTGCACGGCGGGCAGCTGGTGTAATGCGTGTGTTGCGCAAGTCGGACATCGCCACTACGCAATGTAACTGTGTCAATCAACCCGCGATTATGTTGACTAGAATCATCAATTGGAGGTCGGGTTTGGTTTAGTTTGAAAGGTGTAATCGACTATAAGGTTTTTAGTACATTTTAAAAGCTGAGAAGAGATTCGAATACTTTGAAATGGAGCGGAACCAATTTATTGATTGATTTTATCAAATTATTATTTCTCTTTCTGGAAAATAAACAATTTAAACAAGAGTGCTGCACAAGTGCCGCAGTTGATGAGCGCTGGTTGCTCTTATGCGGGCGATATAATACATTAGTTTCCTGATAATCGGCTTATGGTATTGTAGACACTTTTTTGTTGTGGGTAGCAATTGCTGGTGCAATTATTGTTAATTTGTTGGTGTTTTTGGAAAATTACTTGATCGCCAAGATAAGTGATTGGCGTAAAATTGAATATTCACATCCTTTGGTTAAATATTCAACTCAACAAAAAGTCTTTGAATTTAGCTTCAAATTCTTAGGAATCCAGACCATTTAGACTAACTTCGTGAATTTATTTATAAAAAGGAGCCCCTAAATAAGGCAAAAAATAAAATTATAACAACTAATTAGCACTATTGCGTACACTCCACCGAAATACCTACAATGCTTGTTATTTAATAATGTATAATATATTAAGTAGGAGATCCAAAATCTTTAAGTGATTTTAGGGAGGAATCATTGTTTCTGGCCCAACTCGAGGAACATTTATTTCCTAAAAGTAAACAACGATTATTAAAATCAAATAGCTGACAAATCCTAAGAACCGAGCAGTCCTATAGGAGCGAAAGAGTGAATAGGTCGGTATAACTAAACCAACTCAAATGAAGATAGTATTTCAAAAAACACACGGGTAATTAGAGTGATCAGCTGTTTAACCCGACGTTTCCAAGATGGGGGACACAGCGGCCGGCACGGACACTGTCCGCCACCTGCCAGATTACACGGTTCCCTTCCCGTTCAAATTGGATAATTCTCGCGGTGCGGCGATAAATACATGTTGACAGAAAGGCTATCATTACGTATTGACGGGATTCGCGGGCAACGGACGAGCGCGGGGCGGACGGCTCAATTCCGCCCGCTGTTCGAAAGGGTGAAAGAAAGGCTGGTTCGAACGTTTCGAAGGAATAGCGAAGAGGCGAAGAGGATCGAGGGGAATTTGTGAAATTTAAAGCACGAAAACAAATTTTGAAAGTGTATTAAGTTCTTGGGTCGCAGATATTGGAGCGAAACGATTAATAACAATATCATCTGTGGTTTCAGTAATTAAGACATGTGGGAATTTTCGTAGTTTTTTAAATTCCTTAAATTTTTTTACTTCACGAAAAATGTTTGATGGATTATATGATAATATATGCTAATAAATAGCAAACAAAAACCTATTTTAAACTTAAATTCGTTCTTATATACTGCCATTTTTACAGGATGGCCAACCATGAACTTCATAGTTTAGAATGGGCCATTTTCAGAAATATACCATATTACTAAAACGGAGGAGGCCTAATTTATAAATGCAGGCATAAGACTACCTATGAACATGTTTTTTACATGAAGTGATAGTGATAGGCTTATGATATACCCTGTAGTTCTCGTGAGTGCCTGCTCCCACACCGAGTCACAACAACTCCAGTGCAGGTAGGTGTGCCCGCGGCCAGGGCGGGTACCCGGTAGCTCTCGTGAGTGCCTGCTCCCACACCGAGTCACAACAACTCCAGTGTAGGTAGGTGTGCCCGCGGCCAGGGCGGGTACCCGGTAGCTCTCGTGAGTGCCTGCTCCCACACCGAGTCACAACAACTCCAGTGTAGGTAGGTGTGCCCGCGGCCAGGGCGGGTACCCGGTAGCTCTCGTGAGTGCCTGCTACCACACCAAGTCACAACAACTCCAGTGTAGGTAGGTGTGCCCGCGGCCAGGGCGGGTACCCGGTAGCTCTCGTGAGTGCCTGCTCCCACACCGAGTCACAACAACTCCAGTGTAGGTAGGTGTGCCCGCGGCCAGGGCGGGTACCCGGTAGCTCTCGTGAGTGCCTGCTGCCACACCAAGTCACAACAACTCCAGTGTAGGTAGGTGTGCCCGCGGCCAGGGCGGGTACCCGGTAGCTCTCGTGAGTGCCTGCTGCCACACCAAGTCACAACAACTCCACTGTAGGTAGGTGTGCCCGCCGGTGTACCGGAACTGCGCACCAAGTTATAATCCCTAAAAGGTCTCTCCATCTATGCGCCGGAATTGCGCACTTGGCCCGGCAGGTACCTGAGTCCTCAGCGGCCGGACCTTCAGGAATTTGTTGAGGAAGCGTTCCTACAGCTCATTGTCATCCAGACTGCAGGCTCAAAGTCACACAATTCTGTGACTCACAGATACTTATTTTACGTTGACAGCACAGCCGCTACCTTTCCCTCTCAAATTTAGCCTTGACGCACGGCTGATTTGTGGCGAACAACAAATGCGTGTGAGAGTTTTCACTCTCGATTCAACAAGGAGTGCCCTTCGCTCCATTCAAATATATACATATTTTAAAAAAAAAACCTTAAATGTATGCGGACAGGCTCAACACCTGCGATGCCCCTAACAGCAGAAAGAAAACGTGTGTGAGAAGAGCCTTTCTCATAGCAAAATTCATCAGCTGAGTCAAAATGAAACTGACCTACTAAATTTTACAAAATGTGTTGGATATAAAAAAGCACCCACTATTTAGGTCTAATAAATGCTTGTTTATGAACTAGTTGTTATGAATTTTCACCCTTGCTTGATTAACCGAGAGATTTCTCGGAAGAGTAAGTGCGCAATACCGGTGTGTGTCCAGGGGCTGTCCCAAGACCAAGTGCGCTATTCCGGTGACTACCTGAATTTTAGTGCGCAATTCCGGTGCGCCCGTGCCCGCGGCCAGGGCGGGTACCCGGTAGCTCTCGTGAGTGCCTGCTGCCACACCAAGTCACAACAACTCCAGTGTAGGTAGGTGTGCCCGCGGCCAGGGCGGGTACCCGGTAGCTCTCGTGAGTGTCTGCTGCCACACCAAGTCACAACAACTCCAGTGTAGGTAGGTGTGCCTGCGGCCAGGGCGGGTACCCGGTAGCTCTCGTGAGTGTCTGCTGCCACACCAAGTCACAACAACTCCAGTGTAGGTAGGTGTGCCCGCGGCCAGGGCGGGTACCCGGTAGCTCTCGTGAGTGCCTGCTATTACAGTCTAATGCTCGGCCCCGCCCCCGCGCCTGCCATTGCGCCGGTCTTATCAAGAGGTACAAATTATCATCATTACGCCTATAACATTTACTTCACGTGGTTTCCGTTAAAGCTAATAATGATGCGCTAACAACACATGGATCTGTCGAAGTGATATCTTGGTCTGAGTGGGAAAGAAGTGACTTTTAGTATCTGTCTATGCGTGTATTTCAATGTACATGAACTCTAGCAAGGAAACCCATATCAATGGAAGATATAACGTAAAAAGAGATAATATAAGGTAGTTTATACCAATGTGCGTAATTAATGGAGCGTAAATAATACATAGATTTACTTTTCTATAACTATAAGGTGTGTTATGTCAAAAGAAGAGGAATTTCCAAAGGACATTTTCTTTGGACCACACACACTTTCCCTTAAAATTATTAAGACATTCCTCTTAAAGCATTTAATTTTCACAGAAATTCTATTTTTATCTTATTTTGAAAATTAATGGTTTCTTGATAAAAAAAAACTTGCATTTTAATCCAGACCTTCAGTCAATGTCTGGTGGATTTGTATACGAACTGCCCTCAATGGTTTTGAAATCGTGTTACCAACCTGCTTAACGGTATATTTCGGAACATATTTTATTTAAAAATAAAATGTTGATTTAAGGGTTTTTAGACCACAAATGGAAAAGGTATGCAATAAATTATTTTACATTTTCATTTCCATCATGCCGCAAACGCAAACAACAAACAACTCATAATGAAGAAGTACGGGGAGCAGAAACAATTCGTTTTATCAGATAACAAACACTTCTGCTGCCGCCACCGGGGTATCAGGGTCGTAAGTCGTCAAGTCGGGGTATCGCGATGGCCAGTCTTGGAGGAATAATTAAAAAATAATTAAAATGTATAACCCGACGGTGCGGTAATAGTTAATTTGTCCGGCCGAAATTGATGGGAGCGCGGCACGGCGCGGATTTATGTGGATGTGTTTTATTCCTACTAATAATACGTTACACTCGCTAAATATTCATTAAATGACTTCATTAGCCAGATACAGTCTATCGGAGGCAACGGCACGGTTACTGTATATTAGCGGTGGGAGATGTGCTATCGGCGGTAAAGAGCTATTGGGCAGAACACAGGTTTCTTAACGGTCAGAAAAAATTGTGTAGCTTTATATGTTTTTACTATCATATATTTAATTTCGTAAGGCGATTCTTTGCGTCAAAATTGTGGACGTCTGGGAAGTCGTAGAAAGATAGGAGAGTGCTCAAATTAAAGGTCTCTATTCCGTGATGGCGGGAAAAACACTGGAATTGCTTGAAACTCACCAGAAAACCAGAAATAACGTAAAATATCTGCCATTTAAAAAACATTGGGATCTAAAAACTCCTGATTTGTTTACATAAGACATGTGATGCAGATACTTGATTGAAAAACCATGTGGTAGGCTAGACATGATAAAAAGAACATTATAAGATAGACCCTATAATATAAGGTATATCCAATTTGCTATGAACGTACGTTGTACTATAATAAATAGGGATTGTTTGAATTTTCCCTCATTAATCTTTTAATGTATATGCCTAACTTATTATAAATACACGATTTGGAGGCCACTTTCTATATACTTAATACAATAAGGGTTTTCTCTGTTAGATCCCTTTTTCAGCCGTCCAACTTGACCGATTTTCATGATTGAGGTGTCATTTTAAAGCTTACCTAATACAGCGCACCGGCGACTGATAATCATTAAAATGGGCATTTCTTTTTCGGCTTCGACCCTCAAGCCTTTGATTTATTTCTAGAGAGCGATTCAACGCTCCTGATTCTCTCACATATACAAATAATAATTTAAATGCGCAATTTGCGCATGGGCCCCCTAGTAATCAAATATTCACGGAAAATATGGGGGACATTTATGTTGAAAAAAACAAAAAACGAATTGAAAAGGAAATTTAGAGCGTTTTGTATTGGTAAAATGTTTTACAGGGTTTATTTATTTTAATGTTGCTGCATTAGCTGTTAGTTAAATCCCTATTCTGGTATAGGTCTAGTAGATTTCAAGCTTAGATCTGGGATAGTTGTTGAAAGTAAAAATCAAAAGAATAACTTTTATTCCAAGATTTGCTCATGATGATAAAACAATTCGTTTTATCATATACATAACAAACACTTCTCGCCAGAACTATGGTTGCCTTCTGGCCAGAACTCTATTTCTAACAGCTTCCGTGTCAGGTCTTGCATATCAAAAATATACTGCTACTCTATGGACTTTGTGGTAGACCAGAACGCGCTTCGATATACCTTTATAGCGTACCAATGCTTAAACTACAGGTTTTAAACCCATGAAAACAGTGATACAGTGATGCTGATTTTTTTAATTTTAACTGAAACTTACCTGATAGAAGAATGATAACCAATAAATAAGGGATTATTTTGCAAAACCTATAATTTCAAACAAAGTATAAAACTTTCAAGGAAAGGAATTTATTTCCTAGAATGGATCAACATTATATAATTTCAATGGTCTCGTAATTGTAATCGAAAATTCCCCCATGACTAAATTTGAAATACGTTTTACGAGTTGATTATTATTGCAGTTTCAGAATCGAAATACTGTACATTCAATTTAGGGGCAAAAAGTGATATTAACAAAAAAGATTAAATTGAGTCCGAAACCAAAATTGCCGTGGCGCATTTGTGATAAATCGGTTTGCAAGGTGTTAAGCGCACACTTTACAAATGTAATTTACCACAGACATAAATAAAAAAAAATTACGTCTAAATTTGTTGTAGTTTCAACCGTTGTTTGATTAAAATAGAATAATTTCAAGCTAGAAAGTGCTATTATTAAGTTATTCATATAAAGAGGCAATTACTAACATACTGCTATCCTCGTTGGCGATAAATAAATAACGTTAAACTAGCCACGGTTGACCACAACACTTTGACCGCGATGTAACCGCAACTGTTGTTCATTGTCTGGGTGGCTGATGCTCTCAACATAAGTAATGTTCACTATGTGTTTCTTGATTAATTTATTTCAAAGTTTGAATAATGAGACTGGACAGACTTGTTAGGTAACAAATTTATATGGTTTTAGCACATCGATGATTGATTGCTTAGGTCGATTGATTTAGTAAAAGTTAAAGAAAGTCTCATAAAATAAATGTAATTAATTTGTGTGCATTTTTATTTAGAAATTAACAGATACAAAAACGAGAATCAAGGAAAAAGGTATACCTTTTACCCTTTCATTCCCGGCAGTGGTTCTTAAAGGCACGAAATCTCTTTTTTCATCTATATGGTTTGGTTGAAAGCATGTGCGGTTGTATAATTATTAGGAATTCAACTTATATTTACTTGATAATATTTAAAGGCTAGTTAAACTTGAGTTTGTTTTTAAACTGTTGTTTGGCGAGCACAGGTATGCTAATGAGTAGCTTAAATAGTAAGTAAATTATTTTTTTCATGAATGAAATCGGACCCATACAGTTACAAAGCTGCGATGACAATTGGATTCTTTTTAAAGGAAAATACATGAGGCTTAAACGACTTTAAACAAAGCGATTGGGTACATAAGACGTTAAAAATGACTTTCGACTACACAAAACTCGTAGCAAGACTAAAATAGCGTTAAATATAAATAGGTTGATGTGCAAATAATAAACAGTTGATTTTTGGCTTATTTTATTGGCATTGTTCGTTTATTGATTCTTTTATAAATAACTTTATATAATTAATCCTATTATAGCCTTTTTTACAAGTATTTATAACCTATAATATGTCGTTTTAATTTGATCTGGAAATAAGTAAGTTTTGGAAAGGCAACTCCAAGAGAACTTATGAAATCCGCATAATAAATTAAATTACTTGTTCACAATATGTAGGAAAACTAACAGACTATTCCTAGTTTCAAGAGGACTCTTAATACAAGTTAGATTTGCCTACTTTCATGTCAAATAAGAATTCTTTAGTATTAACAATTTACATCCACTTTGAAGGTGTCCGAATAGTCCGGTTATATTCTCTTTTAATTCAAAGCGTCTTTATAAAATAACATTACATTTCCACACTAACTACAATATGAGCTAATACATGTTATGCATATACACATTTAAAAAACGTTCCTCTAACAACCAAAAGCGATAGAGACGAATGTCTACACTTCTTGCATCGGCTCCCGAACAAAGCACAGAAAAGAAACGGTGAACAGGGAAAGAAAAATTGCAACGCAAAGTGTAACCCACTGACAACAATAGTGCGGAATCATTTGTCGAACAAGGAGAAATGCTCACAAGAGGTAGTGTTTGGTATCGATATCCAATATATCGGAAATATCGATATTTTGGTTCCGATATATCGATATTTTTATATCGATATCAGACTTCCGATATTATCGGAATATCGATATTTTACTTCGATATTATCGTTAGTGTTGATATTAGCAGATTTTTAAGAATAATACATGAATAAAATACAGTTTAACCTTTTCTATACAGTAATTAAATATTATTTGATTGGTAAATAAAGATATCAATTTGAAAATAACTTACTAGCTACAAGAAAGGGTTTTTCATTATTTTTTTGTTATTTGTTGTTTTGCTGCAAAGATATGGTTATCCATAATATCAAAAAATTATATTGGCTATGCAGGCTACTTGAAACAAGAGTCTTTTGCAATAAAATAATTTATTTTACAGTTATTGATCTGAAATTATACTTAAAAGTATAAATTGTAAACAATTTTACGTCAAATGGACGTCAGAGGTGTGCTGCTAACTGTTGTGATACATACCGTATGAATTCGATTAATTTTTAACGAAATTTTTCTGATTTAACGATATTTTACCGATATATCGATATTTTTGATCCGATATTATCGGAATATCGATATTGAGGGTTCGATATTATCGTCGATACAAATATCGATATTTTCTTTCGATATCCAAACACTAAGAAGAAAAGAGGGAACGCGGGCGAGGCAGGCAAGGCAAACAGGCGAAAGGCAGGCAGCAGGCAGGGCAGATAGCGATTGATTGAATCAGGCGAGAGCCCGCCGGCGAATATAATAGCCACTTTTACAACAAAACACACTTACGACGGTTCCGCCGACAAATGTAGTTCTGGCGTGTTAACAAAACTGGAACAAGCGAACAGCGAACTCCCGACACCGAACTCCACTTTGGTCCACGACTCTTAAGTTTATTTTTTACTTTGTGTTGTTTTTGGCAGCCCTGTAACGCCGCGGGGGAGAGGAGGGGTTTTATTGGTACATTTGAGACTCTAGGGGGATTAGTTTGGTGAAATTTTGTAGTCGTGAGAATATTGGATGTATTTAATGTTGATAAAAATACTGTTTTATTTTGCAGCAAGCTTGCAATACAAATTTTCAGTGATTGGAATATTGTGTATATGCTTTTAATGCTATTAGATTCTCAAATATTGACTCGTGATTTAAGGTTTGTCTTCGAATGTAGTAGTGCCAATGTGGACTTAAGTATTGCTAAAGTACAAAACTAAAACACAAATTTACTAAAGGTTAATATGTGATGATTCTAGTTAGTAAACAAGTGAAAAAAAGAAAAAGTGAATAAATTTTAAATTAAAGGAAAATAAGAGGGGACCATCACATGTGTTCCACAGCTTTTTCTCATGGTTTTCTGTTGCCTAATGTTAATAAAAACGTTTGAAAAACCGAAAAAACCGTTTAAAAATGTTTGAAAAACCGTTATTTTCTAATGCTTTAGTACTTAGGCCTATTATGTCACAAAACTTACAACAAACAGTGTGACCCTGAAACCTCTCATACAGTATAGTTTAATAGTAAACGGTAATAGTTTAAAGACAAAACATTTGGTTTAGCGACCACAGTTTAGGAGTAAAAATAATATAAAACATGTTTATTAGAATAGATAACAATCCTATAATAGGCAATTTAACTAATCCATTTTAGTTTTAAGGATACTACTAAAAATAATAAAACAGTCCACATTCATTCATACTCTTCTACCGATAACGTTCATCAGTAAACTATCAATAAAATGACTGATCATTGTTCTTAACTAATTTTCTAATTATTTATGAATTGTGACCTCTGAAAAATGTAGTAGCCTTCAAACATCAATGTTTATTAGGTTTGGTTTTTGAATAAAACTTAGACACATTGCATAGCATATAAGGTTCCTACATTATTGTCATTGACTATGATGCTTGTATTTATAGTCAGTAGTTAGTGGTATTTTTCAAACTTTGTTCGAAAACATTTTTTAAACTGTTATAAGAAAGTTGAATAATTATTTTACTAAGCCAGCGTGTGCTGCTACCTAGAGGAAGTGTTGGGCAGTACGGCTTTGTTCTTTGCTTGCCGTGTACTTTACCAAATACTTGCACGAGAAAGCACATTCTATTTACTTTAGTTTTATTTTAGCTTCAACTTAAAATAGGTGAGATAATAAAACAAGTATTCCTCTTTTGATGCTGAATGAAGAGAAATTACAGCTACAAAAGTTACGACTGCAATAAAAAAAACAAGTACAATCTAAACTTCTGCGTTCATTCAAAACAAGTATATTAGTATAACACAAAGTTTGTAAAAATTATGTATTTTAACAAACTTGACACAGTGAATACAAATTTAGTATCCAAACTTGAATTATGATGTAAAATCACTTTATACTATGCCACACCTCTTGTATTATTGGTATAAAGTATTTATAGATCCTTATCTATTACTTCCTGAAAATGTCTCTGAAAAAGAAAAATCTATTCCATAAAAACGTTTAATTGAACTATTTTATAAAAAAAATAGCTGATCAACTCGGTTTCACCCGTATATAGAAAAACAGAGAAACGTCATTAGATTCATGATTTAATGTTTCAGAGGGGTGATGAGGATGAAAAAATAAAACATTATTTATAATAATCTTCCTCCCAAGCATCTCTCAAACCCATAAAGTTAATATTTACCTAACGACGCGAACGTTTCAACTCAGAAAACCGCAGTGCTTAACAGAAAAATTACCTGCGAAGCAGTAGTTTTCTGTCGAAGCTTTAATCAACATGAAAGGTATATAAATTACGAAAATGTGTACCGCGACTCTAACAAGGCAGGGTTTTCGGCCGTAAAGATAGGTTTGTCAACATAATATGGCCTAATTAAATGAGTCGGACAGCGTCTGCGTGTCTGGCAGTCCTAACATATCCCGGGCTTACAACGTAACATACCGGCTGCATGGCCAGCAGCAGTTCCGATACCAACCTCGTAAAACGAAATACTCTTTCATTGGTCCTTGTATGTAAGAAAATTACTTTATTCGAGAACACGGTCTTGGCTGAAGGGTGGCGTTGTTTATGCGAAATGCAGGTCGTGATTACAAGGTACTGCGGTTTTTATGTTTAATGGAGAAACGAAACACTGGAATGGTCCAGCGTCATGTACATTTACTTCAACGTAGAATTTGAAAGAGGTTATATATGGTTATACTGGAAAGTTGTTGACATAAATAATTTCTAAGTCAAAGATATGAACAGAGTTTGTATATAGGGGTTTTCAAAACCCTAATTAAAGTTTTGATAGGTTGCTACAGAGACATAATACGATTAGTCAAATCAATAAAAAATTGCCATTACGTAAAGCCAAAATTTATAGAAAACGATGATGGCTGTTCAGAAAAAAAATTATTATCCGAGCCAAATTTTTATATAATTGATCCATTTACAGACTTGTTTTTTTTCAAAAAACAGTCAAAAGTTGGCTGATTGAAAAATAAACAAAGTCATCTTGCAAAAACAATAGGCCTAGATGGAACTGTAACATAGCCATGATAGAACATTTCTATGACAAAATAATAAAAAAAAAATAGTAATGAGAAAAATGCTCAGAATCCGTTGGATGGATGAATACTCTTCAGGCACTATGAAAATGTAGTTTTTACTAAAATATGTCACTCTCAAGGCAGTAATAAATAAATTATCAGACGAAATAAAATCCTTCTATGAAACAGACTTATGTAGGAATTAAAAATAGGCCTACCGCAAATGCTCTAAACATTAAACATTTACAATATATGGTATATGGTTTATAAAGTAAGCTATTGATAAAGATGTTCTCTCACTAATATCATTATTTTTTCCTGTACAAGTGTTAAATAAATACAAATACTAACTTTGAATAGTCAAAGATAGAAGATATTTGAAAAAATCCTCAAAGTCTTAATTGCAATGATTAAAAAAAATCATTGCATGATTTAATACAACTCATACTGGAAAAAGAGTATTATTGTGGTAAATATGTTCATTCTAGGCCTACATTTTTAAGGCGTCATTGCTAATATTAACGAATTATGCAAAATCAAAAATTATTATCATTATGAATGTAATCGTTACAAACTTCATCAATATAGCATAACGCACAATCTAACAAATAATCTACATCTAAAATCTAATCTACACCTAACATAATCTAATCAAATACATAATCTAGCATTTCGTTAAATGGCCATAATAAACTCCACCTCAAAGCCTACTTCATTTCACTTTTCAAGCGTTCGCGATTCCAATTACGTTAAAATAGAAATTACCTTGAAGAGAGATTAGGTCTTGTACGACCGAATGTAAAAATTATGTAAATCGCTCATTACTTTTTAAACCAACCGCTAACAAGCAGTGCGTTGTTATCAATTTGCAGTTATGTCTTCCCTACACTGTTCTGCAGAGTAACATACATGTGTCGTTAGTTAGTTACCTAACCTGTTTGATATATTTTTAAATTCTTAAGTACAACTACGACAATTACTCGACCTTTTTAAAACAACTTTTGAGTAGAAAGTCTCAAAATCAGATACCTCGCTTTCTCTAAACTACCGCAAATAAACCATCCGTAAAAGGCACTGTAGGTGAATTCCCAGAACACGATTTTAAGTTATGTCTCACGTAAAGTGATTTAGAGAATAAATCGAGGCATAAACCGCGGTTAAGGGGAAATTACGATAAACTGTCGGGCGGGTATGGAGATGACGCAGACCTAATTCATACACGCAGACGGATTAGCAAAGTGGAGGGGGTACTTACCGAGGGAGAAAGAGTAGAGGGCTCGGAACGCCACCTTGAGGTAGCCCGCGACACTCTCCCGCTCCACATTCGAACAGCATCTTGCGGCCGCGACCGGCTCGGCATGTTAATCGCCTCTCCCACCCCGCCTTTTCGGCGCTTTCCGACCAAAAAACCAGCCCGATTACAGATACCCGCGTCCATCTTAGTGTCAAACGGGAAATCTTAATGGGTATCGTCTAATAACAGAGGTTACCGAGCGCTCTAGGCGAAACGTCTACATGACGGATATCGCCGAACACGCGTTTATGTAATGAGTTATCTGCGGGGATATCGGTTTATGGCCGTTTAAAGTTTGGGAGTGGATCGCTTGTTAGGTGGATGGGGAAAGTGATTTTGGTTCGGCAAAAGGTCTTGAATGAGGCTCTGGCGGTTGTAGTAGATACTTAAAGCACCAGAGGAAGGTCTCTGTGCTTAAAGCAACATCGATAGGAAAGTAATTGTCACTAACGGGCTTTAAAGTATTACGTTAATTTCCAAAATTTGAAAAGTGTTCCAGTTGATTAAAATGTATTTTTAGATATAAATCAATAAAATACATTGATTAAATATCCTTTCATAATAAATTGGACAATAAAATGTAGACCAAATTATCAATCTTAGATTTGTACTTTAATATGAAGAAAAAGCAGAATTTCAAGTGATTTTTTAAAAATTTCACAAACTCCCCCTGTTGAGTCATATAATAAAAGAAGTAATTATTGGAATGTTGTATTATGGCAAAATACCGTTATTATGTATTTTGGCTTTGTAATCAATAAAGTATGTTAAAGCAGTGAGTTTGACGATAAATATAATTTATCATAACCATTTATTATTGGAACATGCAGTTTTCATTTTATTAAGTTTTTATATGACAACTTCTTAGGCTATTTGTGGGAGGACGTTACAGTATGTCGTATAAGAATAAAAGATTATAGGCTTACCATTATTTACTCAATTTTACGTCCATCGTGCGGGATAGATTTCCTGTAAACCTATGAAATGGCAGTTGGGTATTGAAACATGGTATTGAAACAATATAGGTATTGAAACAATACCTATTTTTCACTTTTCAATTTAGCTTAGCTATTGTAAAAAGAATCTTAAAAGTTTAACTATTGTTTCTTCTCGGTTATTAACTTTCTCTTTTAACTTTAACAACTTTTTAGTTTTAATCGTTAAATTACTTAACGAAATTTACAGCTTTTATCAATATCATTTATAATACCTCCATTTACAACCTTGCAGTGAGTTCAAGCTCATAGAGGGTAGATAGTATCCATATCATTATAAAGACAAACAAGTAAGGGGTTACTTAATTTCTTTCGCTGGCTTTTGAATTCAAATTACAAATTGAATAAATGCTTCAGCCCGATGCCCTTTCAGGCAAGCTCCAGTCTAATGTTTTGATTTTAATTTTTGTCACTAATAACATGTAAAACAGTCCGGGTTGAAATTTTGCACAAAATTATATCATGAACACATCCAACGTATAGATATTGAACCGAAGCAACACAAAGGCCTATTCACTTCCTTAAGATTTATTTTCGTAGTAATTATTTTATTTTCATTGTGACTATTGTTATTTTCACTTTATTTATTTATACAATTTTTACAATGCTATAAAACAGCCAAAGCCAATTGCACTATAGCATAAATTTACATTAAAAAAATATGGAAAAACATGCAAACATTATCAATGTGTAAATTACACACAACAACTGCGTTCATTTTTATGTCAATTTCTTGCTTTTCCTGCTAACTATCTCAAAAATAACCAATAAAAATTCAGTGGCACCCGGATCTTTTTTAACCGTTCGAAGGACGGGCACAAGAGCTAGTATTCCTTAATAAAAGTGGAGTTAAAATTTCTATGATTTACTTTCGTAGCAACGGAACGTTACACCATTATCTTACGTTTCTAAAAACTACAACCACCCCACAAGTTACAACCAGCCCGAGAACCCCGAGCCGACCGTCTACAACTTAAAATGAAACATTAATACATTTTTTCCTCACATCAAAGGACATCGCGGCCACTGGTTGATTACGCATTGCGGTTTTTAGGGCCCATTGCAGCCGACTCGCAGATCTCCCTGTGGGGCGCCGGACAAAGAAGTCCAGCCGGACCAATCAATCATCTAGATGCAATTTATGGTAGCGGCGCGCTTAAAATTCGGCGCACGGGGCCATCGGACGGCGCTTGCAGCCTCAATCAGTCCATTGTCCTTGGGTTAATTAATACCGTTACAGGGTGTCCCGCGATGCCCGGTATCTCAGTAATCTCGCCCAAATCTCGGCTAAAGTCGCGACCGGTTTTTCAGTCGTCATGTCCGCGTGTCCGCCCGGTTTGTCGGGACTGCGAGTTACGAGAATTGCTTGATCAGTGAAGTAAAGGTGGAAGTTGGCACGATAAATTTACTGTGTGGTGTGATTAGGAGTACGATTGTATCAGAACTATATTGTGATAAATCGTGGTTCTGGACACAGAACGTCTTCATAAATCATCAACCGTAATTAATCGCTAATTGCAGAAAGGGGAAACGTCCAGTCTTACTAATTTTTGCGTCTGTCTGCCTATCCAGTTTTTCAGGACTTGCGGTAAAAGATCAATATCAGCTGTTGCTATGGATGCTTTATTGACTTTGGAAAAGTTCGATTTCTGCAGTAAACGATTCGTCCGTCCAGTTAGACTTGATTTAGCCAATACAAACAAATTTCATGATCTTGGACAAGTTTCCCTTCTGCATTTAGCGATTTGAATTATTTTCAGTCATATAGAAGCGTTAACATATAACCAAATCACAAAGTAACAATCTACCGATAGTTTTTGAATCTAACACTGCTTAACAAATGAGGTGAGATAATGTAATATTCTGGTTAGAGGCAAACATGTGTAAATTAGTCCCAACAACTGATGAACAAAATCGTATTTAACCAACAATTTATTCACACGATATGTGGCAAGATCGTTCATTTGTTGAATGTGTTCTATTACTGCATATTAATCTATACCATAATGCTGAGATAAGTCTTAAAATCAATGAATTCTGGGCTTCTTTATTTTATAATCATATCAATTACTTAACAACTTGAGAGTAAATAAATCAAATAAGTAGATTTATAACGACTCTCAATAATTTTCTGTCAGAGAGATCAATTTATGTTTAGAGTGGTTTTTGTATCTCAGTTTGTTTAACTCAAGAGTAAAAATGAAGACTTAATAAACACTTATTGCCTCTAATTTCGATAATTTAGTCGAAGAAAAATCTAGCCAAGTCCATCTTTTTAATATTTTTAACCTCGATACCGTAAAAGACTAAAGAGAAACTCTTGCCAAGCCGAAACGTGCGTAATTTTCTTCCCCAGGACACGTACTCAGCTTCCGGTCCCGGCTACCGATCCCATCACCTCGATGTCGAGTAATTAAAGTTAATCGTGTCCGGTAAATGAATATATCGTATCTGTAATCAAATTACAAGGGAGGGAAGGCTGGGGGGGTGGCTAGTTTGTAGGTGTCGGTGATGGGCAGCGCTGGACGTCTTCTGATGGATGCGTCGAGATTAGAACCCACCGACAGTCTCTGACGGCCTCTCTATTAACAATAATAACACGCTGCCAGCCGTAGATCTCGCAGCCACCTGGGTCGCTGGGAATTAATTTACAATTAATTGTCGATCAACGAAATTCAATCGGGCGACCACTAATTTGGACAAGATTGCGAACCGTCCCACATATCGCCCGGTAGCTTCTGTTTTGTTGGTGAGGGCTCTCCCGGATATACTTGGACGTTGTATGAGGTGGAGTTATTTGGAAAAAGATTTGAATCCAAGTCCTCAATAGAAATTCAGTAGGGTACACTTGTTCTATTAAAGGTTCTTTTGTGGCAAATAAACATTTCTATCAGTTAACGTAAAAAGTCTTGCATTGATCAATGGATTTAGAAGTCTTGGATTGATAATAAAAAATGAGGAAGGTGGAAACCAAAATAGTTTTACTTAAACGTTTAGAAACAACTCGGAATAATGAGGTTTGAAATTTTATTTCTTAAATTTAGAACAAATCAATTTTTGATATTCGTGTAATGAAAAACAATTACTAATTAAGTCTTGTTAATCAATTTCAAGGAAATTAAAAGAAATCTTGATCCATAAAGGAAGAAACTGGGCAAACAACACCTGCGTGTTCGAATATATCATCATCGACTAGAAAAAACATGATGATATCACTCATTTTAGAAATGCATATTTCTAAAATAGTTCACTTTATGTGTATTTTTGAGTTGCAACAAGTATTTCCGTATAAGCCTGTAAGTATATCGATAATTACTTGTAGAATTGTAATGACTTAAACGACTAAGCCAAAATTTGTCAAAATAAGAGCATAGTACAAAAGAAAACTGAAATGCCCTACTAATATTATGACATATTTCATTTTTGCCGATTAGTTAAATTTCTTTAACATTTAGATTCACCACAAAAAAACAAGACTCAAACATTTTGACGAGACAAACCAGTCAAGTGATTTCAATCAAATGATTATTTACAATGTTTACATAGGAAAAAGTTGACACGAGCTAAGACATACCTTACATTTTTTGTACCAAGTTGATATTGTTTGAAATACTTCCCCATTACGAAACGTGAGAGCTTTTGTATTATTCAAATATAGACTCCTTTCTGGTAATTGGTGTGCTAGATTTTCCTCCTGAAGAAGCAAACCAGCTTCTGGCTGCAATTCGATTAATGCGATTCGATATTAAAACAGTACGAGATGTTTCAGTTGTAAGAAGCTGAAGATCGCTCTAATTATATCTAACACATCATGTTTTTGTCAGTCTCGGAAGACAGCTTGGGGATCATGTGAGATATGTACTGGCTGTTAAAAACAACTTGCTCGACTCGTGCAGGGACCGACCCGCGACGTCGCGCTTCACTGGCTGTCGATTTTGCAACGATTCCTCATTGATTTGTAAAGGGGCCTCACAACTCAGAATGTCAAAGCATAAAAATGCTGAATTCGTTTTATTGCTCAGGTCAAGGCGTAGTATTACTTACAGTACAAAACTGTTTTTTGGCCTAGAAGAAAATAGTTCTATGTAGTCCAAAACCAGTTCTAGCTCAATGTATTTAGTTAATTTCATCGACTATTGTGTGTCAAATATGTTAACAGCTATTATGTGGCTATTTTGTGCAAGTATGTGTTTGTATTTAAGGATTTATTAAATCTGCTCAAAGTAAAAAAAGAACGAGCACATCTTTTAAATTAAATAGTTGGGTTGAATTTAATTTTTTTCGTTGGGTAGTTAAATTTACATCTTTGGAAAAAGGCTTGAAATTATTGGTAGTGTAAATGATATTATGATTAAAAATGCAATACATGTTACACCGATAGCTGTGATACAGTATAAATGTTTTTGCTTAGAAAAAAAAACACCAGGAAATTTAAATATTTTTTTGAAATTGAGCAGTATTTGACAAACATTTACTCGATTGTTTGATAAGAACGTGATTATAATTATTTAACATCGGGCTTCTTCTAAGTGACCTGATTCTCCTTTCGTTCTCAAAACGAACGCTTGTATAGTACACGATCGCAGCAACCACTGCCATACGCAATTTTTTAACTAGACAAACAGCTACATGAAATACGTAAACTATGAAAATCAAAGGTCAACAAATTTTAGTACATACTTTTATTGAAATTTCACATGTTACTAGTAAATGTAGTAAAACTCAGCTAATTTTCAGGTCACAGAAAAGTCAATTAGAACAATTTTCCAGTTGCCCAAGGGAACATCATGTTCAGACTTCTTCAACAAAATTTTAACTTTTTCTATTATTTATATTCTGGAAACTTTGTAATTTCTTCTCAAGACTTTCCCACAATTTCAAAATAGTTTTCCTTCTCACGGGTATGAAATAAGAAGTAGACCTAGATGTGTTCTTGGTATACCTCCTCTGTCTACATATTATTTTCAAAAACATTGTAAATACTCAGAGATATAATTATTCAACAGTCTGTCACTGGGTCTTTGGAAGAAGAGCATGACTATGGCATTTTAGGAAAAAGTTAAAGAGCATACGGTACTTATTGTGAAGGCATGCTACAGACTGATTGATTTTAATTTAAAACAACCTACTACCATTGACATATTACTATTAAGTTTTAATTGAAATAAGACCTATTTATTCATTTGTTAACCGTCGCATTGATGAATGATTTTATGTTTTTAGAAAATAGAAATAAGACGTATCTAATTGTTTGCTAATCGTTGTCTGTCTGTATATTTAATATTTTAAAGAAATAATTTGTTTTCCATAAGGCTTTGTATAACTTAGCGTATGCATTATATATGTCAACAAGCTCAATAAAAACTTGAAGTAGAACTTGAACTTGAATATACAATTCCCCCGTTCCCGTTCAGTGCCAGAAGCGTCGACCTGTGTGGGAACCAGAGTTTTTCATGCGGTCGGGAATCGTTTACCAGGACTTAGGCCATCGATGGAGAGATAAATCTACAACACGTATCTCGAGTCGGGGTTACAAATAATCCACAATTACAGATGTCCGCTGGGTTCGTGCGTCGCATGACTCCAGACTCCGGGGAGATGAAATATACATGTCCTGCGTCGGGCCGGCCAGACCAGGCCGGGCGAGGACCTATATCAGATATCGTGTAAATGGTACAGTAGACCCCCTCTAAACCGTCCCACACGGGACCGGACCTAGGTCGGATAACTAAAAGGTCGGTTAAAACGGGTAATCCCTGAAACAACTAAAAATGAAAGCTCTATTGGTTTAGAGTTCTATTAAGATGATTCTAAAGCCGTTAGTTGATTATATTGAAAATAAACTATAATCTACATATTTTCCAAATAATTACTGTACAAATAACATAGATAACCCCAAAACAAGGTCAAAATAAAACCTTTTTATAAACTAAATAGTACACGTGTTTAAAGAAAAGTTCTTAAGTTTACAATTTCAATAACGTGTTCAAATTTTTTTTAATCTTTTGCAATGTGGTATTGATTGTCTATGCATCTACTGTACGTTTTCATAAATTAATAAATGCCGTATTCAAAATATTTTAACTCTTAACAACTTGTAGAGTTGATCGTGACGTTCCCATCGCCGAGTATGGAAACGGAAGTGCCGAAAGTCCTAGAAAAAGGCGATTAAACCGAACTGTTCTAAAAACAGGGTCAGTTAAAACGATCTTTAATCTTTGTTCAGCAAGGGCGGATAATCCGATCGTCGGTTGAATCGAGGTCGGTTAAGAGGGGGTCTACTATATATTGTATACTGCTCGTCTGGTAGCTAGCGTATTCGCTACATGGTCTGGGAAGAGTTCGAGTTTCACTCCCTGAGAGCATTAACGTTATCCTTATAAACGAGGTAAATATATCTGAATGATCTCTGATATTTTGTTATATTCAAGGAGATTTCTGCTTAGCTTCGGGCGTATATTGAAAAAAGCCACACTATTATACTTGCAAGCGTATAGCCAGTAGTATATATAACAGTCGTAGTACAGTATAATAGTAGTTGTATAGTGGTCAATAAAACTTAATATGTGTCTTGCTCAACTAGCATAGTTAGCGTGTTGGGTTTTGATTAAGAGGGCTAGCGTTCGTTATTCAATATAAAACTTTAGGTAATGATAATCAATATCCTATTATCATTCAATCATCCTATTAAAACAATATTCTTCATGGGGTAAACATTTACGTAATCGAAGCCTATAGAACAGTTGCCTTAACTGTTTAGTATAGTCCAATAACTTAATGCATCGGCAAACTCTCTGACTTAGATTTGTTACGGTAGTTTTGTGATGAACGTGCAAGATTTTAACATCATGACCATTCTATTTCTGCTAAAGAGCGTTATTGTAGAAGGTTAATGCAAATTATTGAATATATTGATTGTTATCTCAAGAATAAGTTAGTTGAACCAGGGGCTTAAATGTATTTTCAACTAATAGTCTTAACAGCTGAAGTAATATGATTTAATGGGATCATTTACTTAATATAATTTGTTTTGAATTCTTTGTGGAGTGGACCCAAATGTTTTATGGGGTGTATTGCGCATGCTCTTAGAATATCTACAAAGAGCATGTGTAGAAAAAAATAAAAAAGTCAGTAAGAATCAAATAATATGTAATGTTGGAGTTAACGATATAATTAGAAATTCAGCTTTCAGAAAGTAGCGTTAGAGGAATTTCAATCTCAATTGGATTCATACCACACCACAATTTAGGAAAAATAATTACAAATGAAATTGTTCAGTTTGTAATGTTGTCTTTTTTGTCTAAAATATCTTTATTCTTTGACCTTTGAAAAAATAATGAACACAAGATAAACCTAAGACAAAAGTATATAAAATTACCCTCCTCAAATCCAATATTCCCCAAAATCACGCGAAAGTTAGAACCAGATTCGATTCCTCGCGAGAAAGATGTCGACGCGGAGGTATCGCATTTTGACAAGAATAACAGCGAAGTTGGGCTAAACTGTTTCCCCAGGCCAGGAAGGAGCGGGGGACATCCTTACAGCTGTTGTATTAAAACAAACTTCCATTTTAGAAAGGCGGGAAAGTTGGCCAACAATTGTCGGCTCCCACAGAGCCCTCCGAGCAGCCTTTACTAATTAATACACCCTCGGAGTAACCTTTTAATCATAATTGGATAATGGCAGTAAGTGCCCCCCTCCCCCCGCCACCGCCCCCTCGTGACGTCACGGCGTGTCATCCGGTGTCGATGCGCGCTGTCGTCTTGCCGGGTACAACACATTTTCATTAGTTAGGAAGTGGCCGGGGGTGAAGGGCTGGGGTTGGAAGGGTTGGAAGGGTTGATGGCAATGTTAATGGATTGTCGCTACGCGTGTCTCTACGTGAATGACAACCGATAGAGTCGGTTCGGTAGAGGACGTGCTCGGCGTTGATTTTGTTTAGAGGAAAATGTTGAGTAAAAGGAGGGACTGTTTTTTGGGTTTCTTGATTCAGTTTGTTGATCTTATCATAATTCAACAGGCTCTCTAACTAGCTGATCAACACGGTTTTACCCGTGGAAAAATCGAAAAACTTAATTGGATTCATGATTTAGTGTTAAGGTTGCCATGACAACTACTTGAGCTTCCCTATACTTTAACATTGAAACTTTGATGTATCATAGGGCGTAGCTCTGAGGGCATTTTTAAAAATCCGTTCTTAGTGGGAACCTATGCACTGAGAGGAACGTTCATGCAAAGTTTCAAGGTTCTAGGTCAAGTAGTTTGGGTTGTGCGATGATGGGTGAGTGGTATTTGACAAATATATAGTAGATTCCACTTTCACCTTTAGTATGGAATTTTCTTAAGCCATGTGTTTCAAATGGCAATTTAGGTTGTACTACTCATATAAAATAATAACCAGCTGATGATTTTACCATCATATGATACGGATTTAGTAAACTAATAGACTCAGCAAAGGTAATAGATTAGGTATCTCCCATAAGGCCTGTACTGAAAGGTGGACGTGGAATTGAGTATACGTGTTGGTGAAAGGAAACAAATAATTGTAAATAAAAACAAATGCATCTACAGTTCAGCCCTTCGCTCAGGGAAAGTTGAATATACTTATACTAACTACTAACTACCCCACTTACTTATACTACTATACCCTACGTACTACTACCACTCACTACTTACTCATGTTACTTATATTTTTCTAGGGATTATCTCGCTGAGACCCTAGAATTCAAGTATAGAGTTGATGGGTGTCAGACTTATGGTATTCTCAAAATGTACGGGTAGCTTAGGCTTTATACTTACATGAAGTGTATTTTACCTATAGAAACTAGAATTTGTTTCATTATTGCTCCCTCAGTAAATATTGATATGGAAAGCTTTAATTTACCTGAAAAGCCTTTAAAGCGTATATTTTCTTCAATCTCTTAAACGTTATATTGAACAGTAAGATTTAAATACTCCTGACTAGAAAAAAATCAGTTTTCTGAACCGTGTTGTATTTCCAAATTCTATTGTACAGTAATGTTACCAAGGAATGAAACTTTGATTCTGAATGGTTTCAAGTTAATATTCTGTATAATTTAACTTTTTTCCGCGGACATGTAAAAAAATAAGAAAATGGTACCTAACTTATTAACACAAAAATCAAGTCAGCTGTAAAATAAAAGGCTGCTAACTTCATGCCTCTAATAGAAATTTTAGCTTTCAGAGATTATAATAATTCTTGATAATACAGTAATTGAATCCGTATATAAAAATAGTCTATACCACTCCTTCTTTCCAGATCTTACTTTTAAATATGTCCTATGATCCTTTGTAGATGAGATGCTTAAAACCTAATTATCATGAAATTTTATATCCAAAGTCTAATTTCTTCAACCACCGTACCTCATTGGTTTGATGGTTTGATTTAGCATGTGCATTTTCTTTTTATACAGAGGTTTATCATTGAGTTTTTTATTCGAAGTGGAGGCCTGTATTTTGCACCTTAACGTTGTCGGTTACATTGTCTGATGGTTTTTTTTCTAATCTTTGTTTATTTAGGTCCTACCATTACTTCCATACAAGAAAGACAATTGTTTCTAACACAATATCGAAAGCTATTATTAAGTTACACTAACTACAACTTATTTTAACTCCAGTTTATATTTCATCACAAGACATCCCCGTAATTTTCAAGTTAACATTAATACATCAAAGTTGTAAAAATCTGACGTCACCGTCAAGTCAGACGTACGACACGCTCGACTAACGATCGCCGGCCGGTGCTGCGCTCTGGCGGACGCGCGGAGAACTAGGCGCCTGCAATCCGCGTGCGGCCACCCGCGTGTCGCGCGATCCCGATCTGGCGGATAGGTGCATAGTTGATTAATGTAAGGCGATTTTCACTTTTCCAATTAAACCGGCTTTTCGGTCGCAGCGCCTTATCGCTGGTCCGCGAGTGTAAATGTGTGTCGGACCGGATGTATAAATTATTCATTTTATACACACAAATAAAAGTTACTTTATATTCGTCAGTAATTGGTGGAAGAGGTCGGTTTTATTCACTCGACACGGAATTCCTTATCACCGCGTGCCTCGCGCGTGTTGCGACACGTTACTGTGGATTTATTCGCATTTACAAACCGTAAAGTAATGGTTTATTTACAACGGGCTAATGTGCGGGTGCTTTTGATAAATCGGTCAGTTGATTTGAAACAAAGAAGGGAAACATTCCGTGTTCACATATTAGGCATTTTATTCGGTTGGCAATGTTATTTAAATTATAATGGTGATTTCCTTTGTTTTAAGACTAGAACTACTTGTTTTAAATGTGGGTTTTATAAATGTGTATATATTGTTGCAGCATATAACGTACTGTACTGAACACAGAATATTTAAGTTATTTATGTACAGCCTGTATTCAATTTTGTTTACCTCAATTAATGAAATGAAAAGTTTGTTATTTAAGTTTGCTGTAATGGGGTTAATAGAAACATTTACGACCAATTGTTAATTTTTATGAGGAACTCGCCTAACTTCAGCACGAGTCCTTTCTAATTTCGAGAACACTTTTTTATGATTATATTTTGTTATGATTCCATTATTCCATTTACCTGAATAGTTAAATTAAAAAATCAAAATCAACCCTCTTTATGGTCATTTAGTAAATATGTTACAATATATGGGCTCGGTAAAAAAATGCGGTGGCATTACCAAGTCACAAAAAATAGTTTTCAAGAGTTATGGTATTACAGCACCAGCAATAGGTAAAAAAAATAATGGAATACAAAGTTTTGAAATGTAACAGGTAAGAATAATTTGAAAATTAACAATTAACAACAAGGAATCAACAAAAAACAGATTGGGGGCAAATTAAATCAAGAAACTTGACCTTAACAATGTTTTTTAAATCATTAAGTGACACTAATTATTTTGTTTTAAAAAGGGTGTAACATCAGCTGTTCGTAGAATTTTTCAATACGATTTTCAACTGCAACATGCAGAAATATTTATTCAAGTATAAGATGTAATACTTTCAACTCAATACAGAATTTAATGGAAACCACGCAGGATCCAAACTGAATTTCCCATAATCGTTTCTTTTCGAGGATTACTTAAACTAAAACCCGATTATAAATACGAGTTTTGATTTGTTCCACAATTATTTAAGTAGTCTGATCGCATGTGATAATATCGATTTATTAAATCTAGAAAATGGATAGTAATTTCTGAATTGATATTGATTTTAGTAATAAGGTAGCGGGCCAACATACAATTGACTTGTGGTGGTGATCGGCCAAATGTGTACGGTAGTAAGGCATCAGAAGTAAGAGAAATGAGTGAGATTTAGGAACTAGATATGTTAGACAAGGAGAATATAATAAGAGGGAGATGGTTTGGACCAAGGGAGCTTATGGGTGAGGGTTGGAAAATCAATTTTCCGGGTAGGCTAAGTAGCGAGGGAAATAGGTTGTTAAAAGAGGATGATATTGTTAAAAATCTTTATATCCTAAAAATCAAAAATCAAATAACAAATTAAAAACGATTGGGGAAATTTCATAACTTTAGAGCAAATATATTGACACTATTAAACTTGTAATAACAACAAAAAGTCATAGAGTTAATTGATTGAGTTGGTTATTGTATGTAATATGAGTAGCATGTAATATTTTAATTACTGAGTAAAGCGGGCTCAAGACTGGTAGGCCGGATTTCGGGAAGCATGTTTTACAAGGAGCCTAGTCCTTATAATCGACGTTACGGCCTTGTAAGTCTATTATTACACCAATTAACAAAATGGCTTTTGTACCCTATTCACTCCAGACTCATCTTATCAGATTTACGACTAATTTTCTTAGAATATTTTAGATATTTAAAATCAAAACATAATATGAAAGTTTACTGATTTTTTCGTTTAAAAATAATATCCATAGCTATATTTAATTTCTTAATTACAGAATCAGTTGAAAAATAATTTAAGACAAATTTAAAAATAAGTATAACAATAAAAAATAGATAGGGAGAACCATTTTTATACATTCAAATATCATGTAAAAATATTATACAGTTATTGTTTTTTAAGAAGTTCGGCTACCTTTTTTCGTGTGGTGTTATTTCAAATGTCTTTAGAATCCAACCAATCCCTAAGAAAAATGTGCAAAACCAGTCTGGGGTTTTAGAATAAAAAAACGCACACAATACCTTTTCCTATGGTGACATAATTAATTTTTAATAAGTTCCACTTATAACCCTTGCATACTCTGCGAATTTCAAATGCAAAAGAACATATTTAAATCCATCATAGCGAGATATGATAACGATTGAAATATTATTATCATATTCCAAATAGCATTGATGTTAGTCCCATTAAGTTCCGAGTTAAATTTTCTGAAAAAGCCACTTCCATGAGCAGTTCCCCAATAAGAATTTAATATAAATCATAAGTGGGTAAGAAAATTTGAAATGAGAAAATTAAAACCAATAATGGGATTAACAATTTAAAATGTATCTCACGCTAAAATAACTTAGCTTTTCCCCCGTTATTTAATATTCAATAACCGCGTCAGTGGAAGTTAGCGGTCGTCCAGTTAATCGAGTTACGCCGCGAGTTGGCCACGTTTCGGCCGTGAATAACGTGAATAATGTAGCGGCCTTCCGTACATATTCATGGAGGTCATTACAGGACCACAATAATTAACAACTCTAGGAGAGGCTGTAATTGGACGAGCCATGTCCTATGGAAATCAGTTATGGGGAAGTTGTCCGCTCAGATCACATGCATGTGGCGGTGTTTGATGAAGAGATATACCGATTCGATCACGATCTGGTTGTTGTGAGAAAGTATAGTTTTTCTTATTTTCTTACAGTTTAAATTATTAGGTTAGTGACCTCTATTTTGCTCCCTTTTGCCGCGTGCACGTATTGCATTTATAGAGGGGAGCCAGAACAAGAGGGCGAGCTGATACAGGAGCATTTGTTATAAGCGCTAGAGGCAGTACTAGGATTCTCATCTCCGTAGCGCCAAGTTCCGTCGCTTCGAACTAAGAGCTGAAATTCAGCTGGAAAATGAATAAACAAGCACTATAATTTGAATGGATGATGCAAAATTCGAAAAGTGATTAATAAATAAATTTGAAAAATTTTAATAAAATATTTAAAATATCAATAGCCTACGCGATGTAAATAAATCATACCTTATATGTAATTTAGAATAGGCCTATTAGTTGTAGAAATGTAACAGATTAATTATTTTTAATGAAATGATGGTTACAATTACTATTATTATATAAGATGCCGACCATCAATATTAATAAATTATGGATAATTTTATGAATATTAGTTATTTTACCGTAGGTTATTAGTTGTAATTGCTTCAAGGGGTGCGTCTACACCAATATCATGATATAAGAGAGACTATTCTTTGATTTAGGTGTTTTTAATGCCCTTAGTGTCAAAGTGCAATAATTATATGTTTATAGGATGTTTCTAAGTGGGGGTAACTGGAATATACGACAGTTGAGGTAGATGATACATATACTACGATCAACTAAAAATTAAGGGATAGTAGTCTCTCATTTTACTACTAACTAAAACATGATGTTTGTAATAACCACAATCTGTTAAGATAGTTTGTAACCTAGTATTAGCGTGTAAAAAGGTTAAAAGGGTCAACATTGTGTGTGGAAACTACGAATCACGTATTAAATAGACGAGGAATATTCAATAAATGAGCGATACCGTACTATTTTTAAGAACAACTAACTCGTCATAGTGCTAGGATGAGTGCAGCAGTGAATTACCGTTTTGCTTTAAAGTACTGTATGAAGCATTTTATATCGGCTGGAATGGGCTTAAATGCGAATCTTACTTAGGTTTATCTGCAATTAGCACAAATGTCCGGTACCGAAAATATGTTTTATTTAAACATATTTAATGTCAAGTGACCAACCACCTAAAAGTTTAGTCTCACCAGCAAGCATTACGTTTATTCTGTAATTTATGAATATTTCCAAAATGGTTCATAACTAAACAAATAGCCAATAGATTGCTGAAGCCTTGACACCTTGTATTATAAAATTAAAAACTTACCAAATTTGGTAGTACAGCCTTTAGATGTCAAATAATTTTTGTACTTTTAAACATACTTTTTTGACATCTAAAGGCTATACTACCAAATTTGGTAAGCTTTTAATTTTAAAATAGCCAACATTTTACTCTTCGATTTTAAAAACATTTAATTCCATATATTACATTTAAAGTACTTGCTATCGTTAAGCACTATTCACTGGCGCATTAACCTGGCTGTCGGAAAATGCAAATTGCCACCGGAATTCCGATTGAAAATTAATTTAACTATTACTGATGATTCTTAATCCTTAAACGAAAAATGAGCTTTGTAAAGTAGTGTAAGCAGATATCTGTAGATAAGAAAAATAAGGGAGTATAATATTAAACTAATATGACACTACGTCTTTAACCGGTTATGAACTGGTGCACTTACCCTAAGGTCTTTATAATTTGTTTCCTACCATTGAATGGAAATAATCACATTGCCACACTTGTAAACAGTACGTAAAATGGTTCATTTCCACTCGCTAAATCGGGTGTTACTTATTAGGTTAAGGTGACATACACGAGAGATAACTATGACGTCAAACACGAAAGACCAGTTTCTATTGGTCAGAAATCCCATGACACTCACCGTATTCTAAATTCGAGTTGCCTCGTTCTAAATCAGCTGATTTCATTGTCACTGTCTCTATCTCAACTTCCGATTCCTTCCAATAGAATAAGCAAACATAACCTCAATGAACTTTTGTGTACATGTTTTTATAAGTTAAACCGTTTAAATAATGGTGGTAGGAAATATCTTGTGTGTATACGAGCACAAATAGTCTACATTGCCGTTCTCGAAATGTTTGCGGTCACACTCAGCTGACGCTTTGTGCGGCCAACTATAATTCTCGAGCGGCAACGATGTACTTTGCGCTCTTATTATACAAATAACTATTTCCTTCCTTCTTTCAAACCCACGCTCAATCCAGGACATTGCAGTTCTTATACCAATCGTCACCAAACCGGAGCCGCCAGCGCCCTGACCATTCAACATGTCACGGGTGGCGAATCCCATGTTTACAAAGCCACGGGTTCCCACGTGGGGACCTTCATTCGGAAATGTGGAAAATAATTTTCATCCAAATAAGCCCAATATTCCGGCGATCCGGACACAAAAGATTAGCACAAAGAGACGCCCTGTAAACAGGGACGAGAGCGGCCGTTGTCCTGGGAGGGTTTAGGGGTCGGGGTGGGGTCGGGGTCGGGTCTCCGAGGGGAGGCCACCCAGGTGTCACCCATTGACTGATCGCCAGGCTCTCGCTTTAATCAAAGTTAAATGGGCCTTAACACCCGGGGTAAACATTGGCTATATGATGCGGTCGCCGGCTTGCACGTCCACCCTGGTTCTTCTGGTGATTAAATGATTTTGAATTATTATATGATTGTGTAGTTGTGGCTGCATATAGTAGTGTTTCGAAGGATGACGATCGATTGATATGAATAATTGATCTATAATTAGTACGGTACAGGGTTTTTAACGCAACCTAAAACTTTATTTTGTCATTAAAGGATTATTCCCCCCCCCCCAAAGATCCCCGGAATTTTCTTTGGGGATACAAAAAAGGGCCAATGATACCAATTCACAGGATATTCAGTACCTTAAAACAAACATAACAAATTTAATAAAAGCAATATAAAGAGGTAATTTGCAAAAAGTGTTTAGGAGTTCGATGGAGAGAGCAAAACTTTGTATAAAAATGTCAATGGCGGTTTGCTTGAACACATAATTTGAGCTAAATGTGATCAAACTTAAAAAAATGGGTTGTACAAAATGTAAAGATTAACAAATCTATACTCATTTCAACCTTATTCGTGCATTATTCAATCTTAAATATGTGTTGCCTTAAAACTAGACAGATACACATACATTTCACTCAAGACATCAGAAAGTAATCTTAGATGTAATGTATTAGATTAATGTATGGCGTACTCATGCTACATTGTATTCAAGCAATCCGGTGGCTAAAAAATGATTGAATTTAATTCATATCAGGACAACCAGGTTTTAAATTGCTTAGAATGTTTTACTAATTATTGTTCAGGGTGTATTTTTAACGTAACCCATTTTTAATATCGAATAATGCACATATAAATATCAAATGAGTATTGTTTTGTTAACCTTTACATTTTATACAACCTATTGTTTAAGTTTGATCGCATTTAGTTTACATTAATGGTTCAAACAATCCGCCATTGGCATTTGTACAAAGTTGTGCTCACTCCATCAAATTCCGGAACACGTGTTGCAAGGTACGTCTTTGAATTTCTTGTATCAAATTTGTTATGTTTGTTTTCAGGTGCTGAATATCCTGTGCATTATTTTTATAGGTCTTACTTTTTATGTATCCCCAAAGAAAATTATATAGTGGGGTCAAATCCGAGGTCTTGGGGGGGAGTAACCCTTCACCGATAAAATAAAGTTTTGGGTTGCGTTAAAAAAACACCCTGTTTTAATGAATTAAATGAACCAAAATTGAATTAAATATTTACAAGGTCACCTTTTTCATTGAATCACATTATTGTTTCTTTTACTATTAAAAACATGTTTCCTGCTGATGGTTTGTAGATTGAAACCTAGATGGTAGTTGGAATCTAGCTTGGTGCATAATTTGATACAGCAACTGACTGGCGCTCCCAACAAAAAATGTTTTTACAATTAAATTTAACATTCTCATGTTAAATTTAAGTAGGATTTAAGTAGGATATTTAAGTAGGATATTCAGTACCTTAAAACAAACATAACAAATTTAATAAAAGCAATATAAAGAGGTAATATGCAAAAAGTGTTTAGGAATTCGATGGAGAGAGCAAAACTTTGTATAAAAATGTCAATGGCGGTTTGCTTGAACACATAATTTGAGCTAAATGAGATCAAACTTAAAAAAATGGGTTGTACAAAATGTAAAGATTAACAAATCGATACTCATTTCAACCTTATTCGTGCATTATTCAATCTTAAATATGTGTTGCGTTAAAACTAGACAGATACATATACATTTCACTCAAGACATCAGAGAGTAATCTTAGATGTAATGTATTAGATAAATGTATGACGTACTCATCCTACATTGTATTCAAGCAATCCGGAGGCTAAGAGATGATTGAATTTAATTCATATTATGACATCCAGGTTTTAAATTGCTTAGAATGTTTTACTAATTATTGTTCAGGGTGTTTTTTTAACGTAACCCATTTTTAATATCGAATAATGCACATATAAATATCAAATGAGTATTGTTTTGTTAACCTTTACATTTTATACAACCTATTGTTTAAGTTTGATCGCATTTAGTTTACATTAATGGTTCAAACAATCCGCCATTGGCATTTGTACAAAGTTGTACTCTTTCCATCAAATCCCGGAACACATATTGCAAGGTAGCTTACGTCTTTGAATTTCTTGTATCAAATTTGTTATGTTTGTTTTTGAGGTGCTGAATATCCTGTGCATTGTTTTTAAGGCCTTACATTTATGAATCCCCAAAGAAAATTATATAGTGGGGTCAAATCCGAGGTCTTGGGGGGGAGTAACCCTTCACCGATAAAATAAAGTTTTGGGTTGCGTTAAAAAAACACCCTGTTTTAATGAATTAAATGAACCAAAATTGAATTAAATATTTACAAGGTCACCTTTTTCATTGAATCACATTATTGTTTCTGTTATTATTAAAAACATGTTTCCTGCTGATGGATTGTATATTGAAACCTAGATGGTAGTTGGAATCTAGCTGGGTGTATGGTTCGATTCAGCAACTAACTGGCGCTCCCAACAAAAAATGTTTTACAATTAAATTTTACATTCTCAAATGTAACAAAACAACAACACCACGTATCTTTACACACATCTTAACATTCATCACGCAAATGACTCCACTCCAATCGCGGCTCGGAAACAGAAACGAATGAATTCCCCTCGCGGAGAAGGGCCCCAGTTGCGCATTAGCCCGCTAGATGGAGTGGCCTGAATGCCGACTCCTGGGACCGGCACTCCACTCCCCTTGGATTTTGTTTTCAACTGATATTTGTCAGGGAGTAATAAGCTTAGAGTGACACGTCGGGCTTACCGTTATTGTTTACATCGCGACGCGCGGGGACGAATATTCGGCGGTCCACAACACGTCAATCACGGCGCCATCTGCCCCTGGGACCGGCCGTATGTGCCGCTAGCAGCGAACTAGTGGTGGAATACAATGTTGACAGCGCGAAACAGTGGCAACTGCAACAGTTTTGACGAAATAACTGTTTAATTAATCCAAATTGAAGCCTAAACACCTATATCAATCTATCTATCTATACTATTATAAAAAAGAGGTGGTTTCTGTATGTGAGTATGTATTGGATAAGTAAACTAGAAAAATACTGAACCGACTGGGTTAAAATTTCACACAGAGGTAGATCTTGAACCTGGGAAACATATAGGCCTATTCACTTCCTTATAATCCCCTCGGGATATGCCCCGTGAACGTCCTTAGCTTCAATGTTTACATTTTATGAGGATGTAAACAATTCAAATACCAAAATGTAAACAGCTGTGAATTCTATAATTTGACATTTCAAAGAGCAGAAGTAAGATCAGCTGAAATTTTTATCGTGAGCGAAGCCACGGGCAACTGCTAGTTTATGATTTTTACCTTTGATGGTAGCGTTAAGGCGACAATGATTTCTGGGCAATACGAGTTTCGCGTCAATGACGACGCATCTTCAGTTGCATAGCACACAGGTTAACACAGCTTACATGAGTATTTGTCAGAGTTTATAATAAATCTACGAACACGAATGCGGACATATACACGACGACGGACACAACAGTTAACATTTAAAATTTACATAAAAACGGACGTCATATCATGCGGCAGATAAATTTACATTCACTTGGAGATGACTAGCACCGGTACCGCACAAGGGTAAAAGTACATATCATCTGTTAAATAAACTGGAGTCAGAGAGCGCTGATAGCAGCTGATCAGTGACGTCATGCGACAAAGGAAGAATGACCAGACCATATTATTTGTGCGGTACCAGTGCCAGTTATCTCCACGTAAATGTAAATTTATTTGTCGTGTGATATGTCGTCCGTTTTTATGTCAATTTTATATGTTAACTGATGTGTCCGTCGTCGTGTATATATCCGCATTCGTGTTCGTGGTTTTTTTTATAAACTGTGACAAACACTCATGTGAGCTCTGTTAACTTGTATGCTATGCAACTGAAGATGCATCGTCATTGACGTGAAACGCTTATTGCCCAGAAAACATCATTTACACCTTAAGGCTACCACCATAGGTAAAAAATCATAATTAGTTTAATTAAACGCAAAATTGTTTAGGTTACCTGCAACTGTCGAGTGATCCTATAGATTTGGTACTGTATCCCACTACCACTGATTTCGGACCACTTGTAAGATCCATTATGAAGTGAAAAAATATCAAATGTCCATCTTCTGTGGGATGTGTCATGACTCATCACCCGTCGGTTCCACACATGTGGAAAAGTTATACTGGCCAGTTTATGTGTTTTAGTGTGTTTTCGTTCGTTTATGTATCGTTTGTGAATTTTTTAAACTTCTGACCACATCATTCCACAGAAGATGAGCATTTGAAGTTTTTTCACTTGATAATAATGGACCTACAAATGGCCCGAAACCAGTGGTAATGAAATACCGTACCAAATCTAGAATCACTCGACAGCAGCAGGTAACCTAAACCATTTTGCTTAAAATCAGTGATTCTGAGGCTATACAATCATTTAATTAAACGGTTACAGTTGCAGACTGCTTTGGTTATAATCTGTGGTTTTTGTGACTGACTATCCACAGCGAAACGCTTGGCCATAACCCGTTCTTCTCGGTGCAACGTCGATGTTGCTGTTGCGAGCGCGGGGAAGCGGATTTGTACCCCTCGGATTTGTACCCCCACAAAAAACGCTACGTCATTTTGACATCACCGGAGGCGGGGCCTAAATCGCTCGAGAAACAGCCCGCGACTGGAAATATATACCCCAATACAATATTAAATCATCAACACCTAAATGGTTTGCAATTAAATTATTTCCCTTAAGTCTGACCCCGGAATTGTACCCCCCGGATTTTTACCCCCTGTCGCCAAATCCTCAAGTCCTACCCCGGATTTGTACCCCTTGGATTTGTACTCCCCATGGTTAGAATCTGAAGTCCGACCCCGGAATTGTACCCCCCGGATTTGTCCCCCCGTCACCAAATCTTCAAGTACTACCCCGGATTTGTACCCCCCGAATTTGTCCCCCCCCCCCCCCGACACCAAAACTTCAAGTGCTACCCCGGATTTGTATCCCCCGATTGAGTTTGGACGAAATGAATGGCTTAAGAACCTTCTCCGTGAAATTTTACATATTTATACCAAGTTTCATAGCAAACAGTCCAACGGAATACGAGACCATAAACGTGAAACATATACAGGGTGTTTTTTTAACGCAACCCATTTTTAAGATTTAATAATGCACAAATAAATATGTAATGAGTATTGTTTTATTGATATTTACATTTTATACAACCTATTATTTAAGTTTGATCACATTTAGTTTACATTATATGCTCAAACAGTCCGCCATTGGCATTTGTATAAAGTTATGCTCTCTCCATCATATTCCAAACACGTGTTGCAAGGTACCTTGCAAGGTACCTGTTGCAAGGGAGATTTTGCTTGTAATAAAAAAAGTTAGGTTAAAAAATGAAAAGTGAACTAAATCATGAATTGAATTTGATAGTTTATAATTATTTCCTAAATTATATTCTTTTTATATTTCGGAATATAGTAAGTTACTTTTACAACTACCCACATTCAGGTATCTATGTACCCGATATTTTTACAGATATTCAGGTACCTAGGTACCCGAATATATTTTACAGATAGAGAAATAAAAAAATAAATAAATAAGGAAGAAGAGAGGAGTAACCGGATGAAGAACATGGGAATTATAGTTAAAAAAGAAACTAAAGCCAGAAAAAAAAACACAGAAAAATGTAAACATGATAAAACAAAGATTTAAATGCCGGGGCATGTCTGCCACTGGAAACTCAGTAAATATATAGAAAAAGACTTGCATGGAAGGATAACAATTCACTATTGGACCGTCAAAAACCATTCAGCCCATAATCTAATCTTTACATGACTGCATGTTGGTTTATCCTTCTTCAGTTTATATACCGGTAGAGATGAAACTGACAGTAAGCCGTTGTCTAATATGTGTTTTATTTGGATATTTACATTTTATAAAGTAATAAACAAAACAAACATAGAGTTAAAAATTTGTTTTATAAGCTATTCATGACATAGTTTTAGAGAGCAATATTAAGCAATTTTAATTAACTATTTATTAACCATATCGAAATTGACTACTTAAAATAGCTATATTAAATTTATTATAAAAACGAACTACGTGTCATCATTCAGTATTTACACTATCGTATTTTTCATATAAATTTAATAATTTTGTATTCCACTTTACTGGAAATTGCAGAGCCAGATAAAAAAATCCAAAATCAAAAAAATCAAATCCAGATAAAAAAAGGAAAACATTTGGATAGAAAAAATAACACATGGGTTCATGATACAACTTTTTAAGTTCGGTCTTTTAAACTGTAAAATAATGTAGCAAAAACTTAGTCCAAACAGTTAATGGTTGTTTAAATACAGTGAACGGAGAAATTGGTTTAGTTAAAGCTATTTTAAAGACAAACTTGTACAGTAAAATTAATTGTCAACATAGCCAATTTCGTTGGTATTTATATTTTGCAATTTAGTTTTTTGCAGTCATAAATATTAAGCTGTGTACCGTATTAGTACAGCCCCTTTTGACAAAAGGTAGCCATGGAATTAGGCATCTTTAAATATAGACTATGATTTAATTTACACTTTCAATAATAATATAGAACTAAAGGCTATTTCCATAATGCCTTTCGAATCCCAATAGAATAATATAATCGATTTACGAAGTCACAAAACACTTATCAGAAACGCGTTCAACAACTCGACTATAAACTGAAAAGACCATCGTTAAAGAGTCGATTTGCAATTAAAGTAGAGAATAGCTTTGGAGTCGGGTAGACACGGTGGACACTGAGATTAATTAGAAACTCTAAATTCAATGATACCGGGGGTCGAGGTTAATAATTAACCGATCGGTATAGCCCAGGGGAGCAGACGTCTTTCTGTTTCAGATCTTCCACCCCCTCGCTGTTAAAAACGTCGTTTTCGGAGCCATCAGCCCGTGCCACCCTTTGGGCGCTCGTTCCCTCTCGATTTACCCGTCCTAAAAGGTCTAATTCAGTCGGAATTTAATTAACTTCGCCCCGAGCTTTTTCTTTTTCGCATCGGTCGGTGTGTATGTGTCCCCTCGCCCTCATTAAGTCGCTATCTGCGATCCGACGCTCCGACGCTTCCCCCATCATCCCCTGTATCGCCGACCCGACACCGCTGGCTGCCGCGATTGGTGGAATTGATTCCCAAGTCACAGATCCTCCGTGGTCTCTGTTTTGTGATAGTTTTCGATAGGAATGAAGGGGTTTGGTTTAACGTTTTTGAGCCAGCTCAAAACACATGTATAGACAGGTACTTTATTATTATTAGTTTATTGAGTAGGGGTGTGCGAGAAGTGATTTTTGAAGTCGAGTCGAGTTTTTTAGTAACATGGAACTGTTTTCCTAATTCTGCTTAATTATAATGAGAAAAATAATAACAATTGTTTAAATAAAATTTAATACTCTAAAGTTACTTATTAGACGTATTCTAGAGTTAGAGCTAGTACATAAAATGATATCAACTAAATTAAGACAAGTTTTTAGTTGAAATCTCTTGAACTTTATCTGGCCTCCCTGTGTTTTTAAATAAAATGAGTAAAACTCAGACCATCATAAATATATTCCTTCACAAGGCCTAAATCATGGTTAAAATTTTAGCCTAGGTTTTGTTCTAGATTGACAAAGAATAGGGACAAGAAATAACGTCCAACTCTGGAAAGGAGTAAGGTGGTCTACATTTATATTTTGATATTAATATCTTTCTTACATTGAAAACAAAGGATTTTTACCTATAGCGGGTAAAAATTAATGTGAAAAACGATTGTAAAACTTAACCACGCAAAAAAATCCTGCGTAAACTGTTATTAACTACTCGGCTCAATCTTCGAGAATTTTTGAAAACTTTGAGTCGAGTCGTGTTGGCCCGAAAAAAACTCGTTACTCGAGTACTCGCAAACCCTTAATATTTAGGTATATTTACGTTTTAAAGTGAGTCGATATAATAGCCGCACAGATAAATATTTTAACATTAAGGAAAGCCATACATTTTCTAGAACTTGATGTCGGAGTAAAAAAACTAATTTTATGCAATTTAGGTAATTTTTAAGGCAAGTCAACACCTATTTTTGTCCTCGATAGTTTATCTTGTCGTTTGGTCCATGTCAAACGATTTCCCTAAACAAATACATCAGGACTGGATACAAGATTTACTATAATAGGAGTTCTTAGCTTTAAAATCTATAGGCGATTGTAAAACCTCTTCAAACTGCACTCAACACTGTAACTATTACATTGGAATACTACGACCTATATAATTTGTAATGTAAAGTGGCTTTCGGATTAATTATTAACTTAAAAACAAGAAACATAAAAGCTCCATAGTTTTGTAGTAAATCCAGTAAAGCATTGTAAACTGAAGTATGAAATTATAAAGTGTTCAATATAGATGGGTTTAAATGTATATTTCAATATTGTTAGTATTGAATGAAACATAAATCTGATTTGTAAAACAATAAATTACAAGATTTGATAAATCTTCGTTAAAGGTTCCTTTATTAAAATTTTATAAATTACATTTTTTGATATAATTGCAAGTTTTGAATTATAGTTGGGAAATTTTATCTTGCGTGCGTGCGTGCTCGCTTGCTTGCACAATTAACTATCTCAAAAAATGGCTTCGAGTATTTCCTTCAAAGTCTGGAAATAAGTAATTTACGACTCAAAAACGTGTTCAATGCAGATCACTTGGCCAAAAAATTCGAATAATGTAATAAAATGAATTTTAAAGTTGTAAAATGTTAACATGGGCCTTATGAGGCGCCATGATAACAACGGAATAAACAAGGAAAGTGTAAACAAATAAAGTAATCATAACAGCAGTTTGAAAACTTCAGCCACCTAGGAAAATCGAACGTGTGAGATAAAGATGGAGTAATAAAAAAGTGATTTTATAAAAAATAACAAATATTTGTTTAAGCTAGTTATTTGATGAACTCGTACATATACAATAAATATAAAAATATAAATATAAAATAATATAAAATAATATAAAACTAGATACCACGTAGCTCGAAATCGAGCAAAAATCATATAGTAAAAGAATGAAGAATAATCAGCCTACTTATATACTTTTAAAGTTTTCATTAACAAAATTATAGCTTAACTACTGAAACTTTCAAAGTTAACTTTATCTACCGCATGAGTTTCTGGTATAAATGTTAACGATTGGGAACACCTTCATTTCCCCATGTCCCTTTTTTCTGAAATGTATATTTCAACACCGGCAAAAGATTGAACTCTGCTTACAGCAACATGTAGCTGACCGAGAGCAAACACTGGCACGTAATGACTTCCTTTGTTTAGTGATTGCCTCTGCACCTTATTGATGATTATCGCCAAAACAGAGATTGCAGGGAACGGCTGTCTTTATATGCATAACCTTGTAAATGACGCACTATCTCTTCTGGTCTTTTCATTCTTCAAATGCAACCAACCGCAATCAAAACATTTTTAGTTCATTGGTCTGAGGTAGGAAGGAGCATCAAATGGTACATTGGGAGCGTGATGCCAGCGGTTGCGATCGTGTTCATTCCGACTCCTCCGACCGGTCAATGTTCGTCTTCTTCTTATCGGTGGCACTATAAATGCAACAAATCCAAAAATATATTTGCTCAGATTAATGTAACTTCAAAAAACACTATGAGATATCGTAAACTACATTGTAAAACTGATAATTGCAATGTTTAAGAGCTTTAAAAAATTCATAACATAACCTAAATTACATAATAGATCTTTAAAAAAAGAAAACTGTCGAAAACAAAGCCAAACCAGCTGTAAAAATAAGTTTACCTGAAGAACTATTTCAGAGCTTGGCGATATGTTCAGTTTGTAAACAAAACTGAGCTTGCTCAAATGTCGATGAATAGCGCCACTGTTCCGAAACTTCAGCCCTTTACTGTACTTTAGTGGCGCTCTTTTTTAAAATTCTGAGTCTCGTTGACAAATCTACATAAAATTCCCTTTAATTTGACACCTCAAACGTTAAAATCCGCCGAGCCGTTACTGCGGTTGGACTGTGAAAAGAAAACCGCTTGCGTATTAATATATAGATAATAAAAATAAATATAAAATGATACCTAGCAAGGCTCGGTCCACCAAATACTTTATGTTATCATGTAACTTTCCGCTTTCTGGTAAAAAATAACGAACTATTCTCGTAAAACACACTTGAAATACAACCTCCGCGTCCAACTTTTCAAATTTTACTTAACAATCCAGAGATTAGAAGAAACCTTTTTTGAAAACGTTTTACTCTTCACTCGTCCCGTGTATAAATAAGATCACGCCCCATCCCTTAATAAAGATCCATCCGCTACCCCAGGGGTGGAGTCCCTCATTTCGCCCGTTACCCCCCTTCGGTTCCCACTCACCCGAATCCCAATTCCCAGATCCCGAATCCCGAATCCCGTTATCTGCATCTTATCAGTCACACCCTCGACCGAATAATTATACATTAAAGATTTGTCGCTCGGCGAGTTTCGTTTCCGCGGGCGATTCGCTTGCAAATCCCGTCACTGAGTCACTGAGCCGTCCCCAACACGAGACTTATGCAAATAGGACAGCGTTCTTAAATTGACGCTGGGATTTGAGTGCGGATAACCGGCGGGGTTTATGGTTGGTTTTTAAATTTGCTCGGAGTCGGATCAGGGCGACGATTCGTGTCCGGATTGATTTCGCTCGGGTAATGAATAAGATTATGTTGAGGCTTTTGTTTTGTAATAAGTAGATATTGTGTGGTCGATGTTAATTTATGAATAACTTGAAATGTGAATGCTATGTGTGGAATGCTTGTCGATGGGAGGCGTGGAGATGTTAATTCATATTATAAACATGAGCGTCATTTCATTATTTCAATTGAGGGGGGGGGGGGCAAAGATTTCCATGCCCTCAATTCGATTACTACTAACCCCCCCCCCCCCCCCCAAGACTTTAGAATTTGTTAAGTACTGTATTTTTATTTGTTAACACTTAAGCAAGTTCTAAAAAATGTGTATAATATTTATTAATTAAATTATTTTTCATATTTTTTGGGGGGAAATTGCCCCTCTTGACCCCCCCCCCCCCGAATGACGCCTATGAAAAAATGTATTACGGATTTCGCAAATAATTTTGTGAAAGTAAGCTTTATATTGCGTTGAATTTAACCTATGGGATACATTACATTATACATAGATTGAAATGGCGACCTACACAGTAAGGTATTTATTTTAACCTAAGTATGAATGACGAGTGAATGATGATTGTGGCGCGGTCAACATATTTAAAAACTTTTGTATTTTTCCGAAATGTCTTTACTCTTAATATTTTCGAAAAATTATGAAAATAGAGAATTTGTCTGTTGTTTATAAAAGTGTGGGTTGAGGTCAAATGGGACTCTTTACAAATGAAAACCCCTTTCAAATTCTTCATCTATGTTAACTATGAAATGAGTGTCCGTATGTTCAGTAACTATTGACTGTGGAATGTTGTGTGATACTCTTTTTTTAGCATGTCTTGAATGTAGTATGTTTAGCTTTCAAGCTACTTATAAATGAAATTCTTCGATAACGATTAGTGGAATTTAAGTCCCAATAACTGTAACGATGTTTAATTATAGCATCTCAAATCAAAAACGGTTAAAAAGCTCCTCACATTATTAATTTGGTGTAGTTGGGAACTACGAAATACACTGGACATATGACCACTTTATGTGACATTTTAAAACCCAATAATGTAAAAGACTATCAAAGGCAGTTTCGTAATTTCAGACTAAAAGCGGTTTACCCATCGAGGGCCGAAAAAACGTTTCATTACATTTCGTGACAAGGGCATCAGTCGAGTTAATATTTTAATTGAACAAGTCCAGCCAAACATGGGGCCGATAAAAAACTCCATAAAGCGACGTGAACGCTTCGACCACGGTGATTAAAACTGTTACAGCGCGTAAAAAAACAACGAACTAATTCAAACGGAGCGTTAATGAACGGATTTAATTAAAAAGTAGAACAAACATACAGAGCCGGTAAACACTTTGGGACACGGGCTCGGAGTGACATGCGATAAGGTCTTTCGCGATACGGACATGCGATATATCGAAGTTAAATATCGTATTGATGCCGTGTATCGCGATACGGTATTACGATATATCGAAGTTAAATATCATATCAGTTCCGTGTATCGCGATATGGCATTACGATATATCGAAGTTAAATATCGTATCAGGCCGTGTATCGCGATACGGCATTGCGATATATCGAAGTTAAATATCGTATCATTGCCGTGTATCGTGATACGGCAATACGATATATCGAAGGTAAATATCGTATCAGTGCCGTGTATCGCGATACGGACATACGATATATCGAAGTTAAATATCGTATTAGTGCAGTGTATCGCGATACGGTATTACGATATATCGAAGTTAAATATCGTATCAATGCCGTGTATCGCGATACGGCAATACGATAGATCGAAGTTAAATATCGTATCAATGCCGTGTATCGCGATACGGCAATACGATATATCGAAGTTAAATATCATATCAGTTCCGTGTATCGCGATATGGCATTACGATATATCGAAGTTAAATATCGTATCAGGCCGTGTATCGCGATACGGCATTGCGATATATCGAAGTTAAATATCGTATCAATGCCGTGTATCGCGATACGGCAATACGATATATCGAAGGTAAATATCGTATCAGTGCCGTGTATCGCGATACGGACATACGATATATCGAAGTTAAATATCGTATTAGTGCAGTGTATCGCGATACGGTATTACGATATATCGAAGTTAAATATCGTATCAGTGCCGTGTATCGCGATACGGCATTACGATATATCGAAGTTAAATATCGTATAAGTGCAGTGTATCGCGATACGGCAATACGATATCGAAGTTAAATATCGTATCAGTGCCGTGTATCGCGACACGGCATTACGATATATCGAAGTTAAATATCGTATCAGTGCCGTGTATCGCGATACGGCATTACAATAAATCGAAGTTAAATATCGTATCGATCCGAGTATCGCAATACGTACATCTTTTCGCTCAAAATACCGCTTAAAAGATTACTGACGTATTTACTTTGAACTGCAGATAAAAATGGTTTCAGACCTTTTGGTCTCTCATATACCCTAAATAAAACAAAAAGGTGCAATGATTATCGGTGAACAATTATAACATTTTAATTTGAAAAATTCATAGACATGTTATTTGTGTGTAAAGTGAGTTAAAGAAATGTCATTTGTGTGTAAAGTGAGTTAAGTACAACATTGTCTCCCAAGTGCACTGAGATCTTGGGGTCTGAGCTGGCGAGGGCGACAGTTTTCACGAGGGATACAAGTGTGCTTTACATCGCGTCAGATTTAACCCACACGATACATTATACATTATACATTGATTGAAATGGCGATATATACTCTCGAAATACACACAACTTTTTCCCTCAACTGCAATAGTTATTACCCAATATTTAAACATCTGTTTCATTAAATTAGTAATTATTAATAAACATATCTATTTTGTTTCGATCTACAATTAGTGCCTGCATACGAGTAGCTGCAACCATTCATACACCAGCTGATTGTTGCAACATTTTTACACTCTTAATTCGTTGACGTTCTTACAGCTGATTCTTGTCAATGTTATTCCTATGTGATTATTTCTGCCAATAAAACAGCTGTTAGCGCCTGCAATCTGTTAAACCTCAACATATTTGCATGTCTGCGTAAAAATTTGAAGGGGCAGGGATTTTTGAACTATTGATCGTAATGTTATCTTATGGGTTTACTTTGTCTCCCTCCGGGATAAAGTAATCACTTTACTCCTGCTGGGAGACAAAATATTATTTTCCTCCGCCTACTATCTATAGTCGTCTTTTAGTCCCTGGAATAGAATACTAAAGTACTAGTTTATACTCCATGTCTAGTTTTTCCCATGGGACTAAAAGTAATCTCATAAGAAATACATGGGAAGAAATCCGGCAACGCCGCGGTGGACAGTGAGAAAATATGGCAACACTGTCGATTTCAATTTATTTCTCTATGTTGAAGAGAGTGTCATAGCATCTGACCGTCCGTTTCCGTTGTTTACAGGACAGCGTATCCATTTTGAGTTTGCTGTAGTTTAGGCTATATCCCTGCATATTTGTGAATAAATAAGTTAGGCCTAGAGTATTTTTTAAGAAGAGTGTAAATAAAATGGTTAAAATTAAAGCCTAAATACCTTGCATTACTTATTTATATAGGCTATGTGATTTTAATGCAGTTTGTTGAAGCAAAGGATCAGCTGAAGGTAAAGTTACAGTGTTATACCTAGTTATTGTTAATGGTGTAGGTGGAGGAAAAATTTTGTGTGCATCACAGGACTAAAGTACTTTTTCTCCCTCGGGAAATTGTCGCCCTCGGCTCCGCCATCGGGCGACAACAGTTTCCCTCAACGAGAAAAAGTTGCACTTTAGTCCCTAGATGCACAAATAACTATTTACTCACTCGTTACAAGGAGTAAAAGGCGTCTGAGCATAGCAGGTGGGGGAAAATATTTTTAACCGGTCCTAATATCTTATACAAAGTTAAACATAGTTTTTGGTGATACGATATGTACAACTGTGGGCAGGCTCTTTTCTAAGTTGTCAGCCTTTATCGAAATGTATTTTATGTTTAATATTATCGTGTTGTTTCAAGTATATCGCGACATTGCGATTCGATTCGATACGAATTGTGCATAACTAGGTCGAAGTGTTCGACAGCGAATCGTCGAGGACCTATCGGCTAATGAATTGTGCCATTCGCTAATCCGCGTTCGTGTCCGGATTAGACCGTAGCAGGCGTGACTCCGCCTCCAAGACGGGGCTTACGCTGACATGCATTGGAAATTACTTAGATTGCCGTTTAAAAGCCAGTATTAAATGGCTTGTTGGCTGGTGACGAGTTGTATTAGGTTGTGGGGCTGAGTATTATTTTCGGAATGAGTTTATGTGATTCTTGTGGATAGTAAAGAGCGATATTTGATTGTTAATTCCGTAAAATAAGCACATTGAAAAATATTACAATCGCTATAACCGTTTTTAGTGCAATATTGATTATATTGCTGGTAATTTGTGTTTAAGATTTGAATGTGATGCACCGTTATTTTTTGTAGGACTAACTTCATATCAGAGTGTAGGTATACAATACTTCCTATTCTTTTTGGTTGTTATTAAAATCTTCAAGTGATAAGTTGTTGTTTGAACCTCGAATATTATTGAAATGTACACTGAGAAAAATATATTAGCGGAAAAGCAGAGTTTTTGCCCCAAGTCTAGAATCTGTACTCGCAATACGTAAATAAGGACTTGGCTCACGTACAGGAGAGTTGTGTCTGGACCCAGCTCAATGACTCGGCAGAGTTTTGGGCATTAGTACAGACGCAGGACTCGCAGTCCTTCTTTAAGAACTATTTCTCTGCAATTACGCTCGAACTGCCGTATTTGCAAATAATCAGGGAATTTACCGTGATTTTAGAGAAAAAAACATTAAAGTGACGTCATGGATGGTTTGTACACGTCACAAAACACGTCATAAGTTTATCCATGATTACTTTCTGCATGCAGCCCACTGCATTCACGGTAGGCGTATGGATGAGAACTTCAAATTATTTCCATGTGATTTGGTAAAAGCAGTTAGTCTTTACCTTGTTTTAGTTCGCACTATCATCAAATATTTTATTTGAATCGAATAAATATTTTTAACCCAATCTGGATTGATTTTAAGTCCGTTGTGTTAGTTTTATATTTGGGATTGAAAATTTACAAATGTGATACAAGTTTGAATAATAACATTTGGTTTCTATAATATCTGTACTACAGTACTTACTGTAGTACCATTGATAGTAAATTCATATAAAGTAAATGGTAGTGAAACGTCAAAAAGAATATCCAATTTCCAATTCTTCAGAGAAAAAGCTTAGATTATTGAAGAAACTCAAATCGTTTTATTTGTCAGCAGTTACTTAGGTTAAATATTGTTTTATTTTTAAATAGTTGCAAGGACACATTGATCAGTTTTAGACATAAGATTAATGTTATCTTCCCAAAGTTTACACGAACAAATTACCAAAAAAAGTAATTGCACTGTTTAAATCCTGCTTCGATTTTAATAACTCAGGGTTTTTTTTAGCAATGTCTTAAATAAGATGAATTGTAAGAAATAGAATGCAGGTCGAGTATAACCTTGCATTGATTTGCTGTCACTTTTAAATGTATCAAATAAATATGTCAGGGCAATAAATTGTAACTATTAATGGTGTAAATACCTTGTACTGTCAAAGTGATCCTTTGTATTCTCATATTATGGGCCACGACAGTTTCAATCTCAGAGAGATCTTCCTCAGGCGATGTAAATCAAATTTCATTCCAATGGAAGTCGTCAAGAAGCATTAAAAACCATCATGACACATACTCACGTACCACAAACGGACAGACACACTCAACAAACAAACATTACTTTTAATAAAAATTCCGGTACCGGGAAACACGCACGACACGTACGGAGGGCTACTCTAGACTCTATCATTCAATAAATTGTCACTGTAGAGAAGTACCATTAAGCGTAAAACTTCACTTATCACTTCTTCAGATGCTATTCAACAACTACAGTCTTCAGCAGGCAGCCGTAACGCAATGGATATAGCAGTCTCCAGCTGAACATACGAGTCAAGAAACATCGGGCGTGGTTAGAACTTGGATGGGTGATCGCTAGAAGGACCCAGACATCTTTTACTGATTTTAAATAAAAAATACCGGTAAATGCAGAGACTAGGCAAGTCAGTGCATAGAAATCGGTTGTATTTTACGAGAATAGGACTGTACATTCTGTGATAAACTGTGGTAAAGGCAAAATGAATCGCAGGATATTCTGAGAAAAGTCTCTGCAATTACGAGAGCCAACTCTGATCGGCAGGACTTACAACCGACAGTAATGACGTCATAGCCAGTGACGTCATAACTATGTAGACAAACTAAGTCCTGATTTTCCGTGTGGCGGCCTCACTGCCGGAGCATTGAGCCGGGTCCAGATTGCAGTGGGTAACCCGCACACCCTTATTTACGTGTATTTTCCACGTATTTCAGGACAAAATTTTTCTCAGTGTATTTTTTCATATATAATGTGATTGAAGGTATTATAAAAAACTGCAAGGGCTGTCAAATATATATGAACACTCATTCATCCATAATGTAAAATCCTTTCGCTCGTCCTTTTAGAGGGTCAGTTACGAGCCAAAATTTATAATATAAATTGAAATCAGTTTTAAAATCTAATATTAAAACTAAAAGTGTTAAAATTTTATTTAGTAAACAGGCATCAAATTGGGAACGCGTTTAGTCACTTATCTTACACGGCACTCCACATTGGGAAAAACTATACTACAAAGAGCGCTTGTTTAATATTGCGTTTTCTATCGGCTCAAACGACAACCTGCGAGTACATGTTACAGGGTGTCCCACAAAGCAAAACCGCTCGGTGCGAGATAAAAATCACAATCCTCTAAAATAACGTACGAACAACAAAATAGTCCTGCAACACTCCCCGTGTAAACTTCAAACGAAGCAAAAAACTGACAAAGCCTTTGAACTAAACATAGACCGCGATACAAGCCGGCTCTCGACATCAATCAAAGGATAATGATTCCGGGCCGAGTTTTATACGCGATTTAACTAATAAATAGACAGAAACAACGGAGTCGAACCGAGCGCCGCTTTGAGGGGCGATGTAACGCGCCGATCACGTAATAAAACGGCGATGTAGTTATCAGTCAAAAGAGCGTTTACAAACGAAACGTAATTATCTCTATTTAATAGTGAAAAACATGTCGGGGTAAAAAGCGGCGATGTCTAGTTTTGACGCCCGACAAGATCGCGGGGGCGGTAATAAATCCGAACACAATGAGGGGAAAAATCGGCACAATAAAACAATCGCTGCGGGCGATATTTATCGCAGAACAATATTTGATGTTGTGTCAGGCGGTCTATTACAGGGTGGTTATTGGCGGACAATAGCCCGTGGTGATTAGCATGTTTGCCGTACGAGTCTTGTGTGACGCGGTTGGCGGTTTGGCAAAGCGTAAGTATGTTAGTGTTGAGTGGACGGAGTCAAACACTTTGTAAACTTATATATTTGTCACAGCTAAAGTAATAAACCGGTCATTATGTATAACGGCTAAATTTGCTGGCTAATGTGATAAATGAAGAAATTTGGCCGGTCAATAATAATAGTGACTAGTACGTTTTGCGGTCAAGGTAATAAAATATATTATAATATTAATCACTTTGACTAGCCATTATGAATAATACCTATCCAGGGTTAGCCAAAGTCAAGATTCTCAGTGTTCTGGTCGGGTCATCAGGTTAAATTAGGATAAGTTAGGTTTATGTTAGGTTAGTTTATGTTAGATTATGTCAGGTAAGGTTAGATTAAGATCAGTAAGTTTAGGTTGATTATTTATCACATCGACCAAACTCAGGTTGATATTATCGATATTGGCTGGATAAAGTGATACTGGATGAAGGGATAAATTAAGCCTAATTTCTTATATTAAAAGAATTTGCGAGATATTGTACATAATGGTTGTTTATAATTCGGAATAGCAGGATTATTCACATTGGCTGCAAAATATTCAACATTTACAAAAAGATAAATAAATCGGAAAATTAAAATATGCTAATTAGGAGTGGGAATCCCAACGTTTATTGTAAAAAAGGAGGAATTCTATATAATAATTTATATATTTTATTCAGACAGGTCGATACTCATGATTTCACAACTAGTTTGGCCTAAACATCATACAAAGTATACGAGTATATTCTTGTGGTATATGACCTTTACCTGTGGCCCTTGTGCTTGAACAGAATTAATGTTAAACAGAGGTAGTTTTCAGACGCCGTTTTAGAAATCTTAGTAGCTTGACTTTGATCGAGGGTGGCAATTGTGCGCAATCATCTCAATAATAATAATTTAAAGTCAACATCATAAGTGCCCATTTTCAAACCTCTAAAACCGTACATAATTACTTCTTGTCCAAACAGTACTACCTACAACACTGTACAGCTACACATTAACCCTCGCCTTGGCAAACGCAAAGTTTTATTCTCTCCACCTGTCACCACCCGGTACAGCCTGACTTAAATTGAAAAGGTAAAACGCCACAGTGTGTCGGATTTAACAGGTACATTCCGCAAGTTGTCAATCATTTAGGCCATCGCGAGTCGTGTCGCGTCGCGCTCACTGGTACACGGGTCTCATATTTCACCATTACCCCCACTAATGAACACTGGTTGCATCTTGTCGCCGCCGATTGTACGAGTGAAATGTCCACGGCGAATATTTCCCGTTTCGGGGAAACTGTTGGTGGTTTTGTTGTGTATAACATGGTCAACAAGGAGTGAGAAGATTAACTAACCATGCTCTGGGGAGCTGTAAGTTTTCACCACACTATGACGTGATCACCTGTTTTAAAAACGTCATTTGGTGGGCGAAACCAGCTCTTTTCCGCCAGAGGGCCGAAAAAGTTTGGTCCTTCAGATGATCGTTTATTTACTTGAAATAACTAGTATATCACATAATGATACGACATTCAATAGGTTCCAAAGATAGGATAGGAGCGATCATATGGTTTTATAGCTTTGTTTGTTTAATCCATGAAAAAGAAGTTGTATCGCCACTCATTGCCTCAATTTCTTTTTAGAGTGTTGAGTAAATAATTGATTTTAAAAATTCCCAACTTCGTCTCGAATTAGAAACACAATCTCGGGCCTGCAAAACCTCATTTTTCGGTCCTTGTTGCGAAATCACTATTTCTACATAACTAAAAATAGCCTACTCTTGCAATATATAATATTTATATATTGCAAGAGTAGGCTGATTGTTAATGATTTGATTATTGTCACAGGAAAGAGTAAAGAAAGTGTTAGGAACATTGGACAACGGTAAATTTCATATTCGATGGAGCTGGTCACACAGGTCAGTTTAGTATATCCAGTGGCATCGTAATAGTATATTACGTTACTAGGCCGGAAAGTACTGTTTTACCGGACGAGTGTGGTAGTTCCCGCTTGAGCCAGAGGCGAGTGCGGGATTTTTATGCGAGTACGGTAAAATTTACCGGGCTTCTGAAGCACGATACTATACATCATACTATTCAGAAAAAAACATTTCTTTAATCATAGCGTATGCCTTGCGTAAACCACTACATTTCTCAATTCTTCAAACCTAACCTATAATAAACAAACAAACCTTCACGACTGCAACCAGTGCTTCCACTAAACATTACTCTAAAGTATAACCTATAAACATTTATTAAACGTCGGTTAGCTGCAATTAGCTGATTGTTTACTTCTATTTCTTAATAATCGTAGTCCGGAAAGTTTTCCGGACTAGTATCGGCAAAGAGTTACTTTCCTGCCAGGAAAAAGGGACAGAAAGCAGATGTTTATGTATGTGTCAGTATAGTGTGAAATTGTTAACGGTGCATAGGGAACCGAGCTTGAAGGTTTTATTATACTTGAAACAACAACGTCCAAAGATTAATTCTTTGACCCGAAATTTGTAATAATTATACTTGACTTTGGATGTGGTTTGTAAGTTGTTTTGCTCTCATGTCAAATCTCATAAACATATTTAAAAGAGCTAAAAAGATATGACTTGATATAAAATGTCATTGGGGCAGATTCAGCGTGTTAATTTGAAGAAAACATGACAAAATTGTAAAATTATTATTGCACCTACTGAATTTGAGGGAAAAATAAATATTCATAACGACCACTACCAAATAGGGAAAAGTTAAAATAAGAATGATAAAAAATAATCTAGACTGGTCTTATATAGTTTTGAAGAAAAGAATAAGAATAATAAAACACATTTTTTAATAATAGTCCAAATGTATGTAGTTTAAAATGTGCCAACTTTAAATTCCCTCATTATACACATGTTTTGCAAATCTCTAGTTTTGGAAGCCTGCAAATAATCGTCATATCAAGTAATTAAAGTAAGTTCTGTATCCAGGTTCTTTGTACACATAGTGCATATAAAAAATGGATCAACCAGATTCGATTATTTTGCCCCTCGTCCCTGCCCAGAATCGTTTTTATCATCTCAAAGATTGGAGTTGACGTGGGAGAAAACAAAATCAATTGCTTTCTAATCGTAGATATGTTTTTATCTCAAAATAAAAATAACTATTCGTAATTTCAGGTTGAACTCAGTTAAATCCCACCCCGTCGAGGCCGCCACAAACCCTGCCGACCACTACTGTCAGACATGGCGACGATTGTCGACCAAGTTGGACAATAGAGGATGAAATATCAGCGTTGTCGCGTGGTTGGGACATTGTATTTAATGGGTACAATATGATGAGGCGGCGCGGCGCGGCGGTTTGAGGTCGTGTGGTTTGTTGTACAAACTGACCACTCGGGGTGAGTAACGGGGGGGGGGGGGGGTTAATGATGACGGATAGCTACCCGGACACATCCTAACCAGCACGTCTATCACCCCGCGCCGGCCTCATCGATTTCACTTTGTTCCCAGTGTCCGGGTCCCCCGAGATAAGGAACACCGGACTTGGAAATGACCTGAGGTGCATCAGTCGTTTTGTGTCTTAAAAAGCTCTGGAAAGGTTTTTTTTAAGAAAAACTTTTAAATTAGACTAGCCTTTAACCTCTCCTATTTTTTGTCCAGTACAATGAAGTCATTGTAAGAACTTTTTAGAAGTGTTATAATTGTTGGTTGATATTAAATCGGTAAAAGTTTTACGGAATTTTGAAATCTTATTTTGACAAAGAAATAATATTTCAATGCAATGTGGGGTTTTGTTTTTCCCTTGCACAAACGAAGAGCCTTTTCGGGAATTATTATTGATCCTGATTTATTACAACTTCTTTTATACACTATGTAAATGTTCAGGAATACAGCTTATTTGATTTGATTTGATTTGACTTAATTTGACTCTATATCCAACGTAGGGCAGAGAGTCTTTAAGGTATAACTAGTTGGACTTCCTTTGAGCATCTAATTCCTCCTTTCCAACGACAGAAAACGTTGTTCCGCTTATCATTTCCCTTCTCACAGCTCACTTATTCTTATTCTGCATTAAAATATTATTCTTTTTATGATCATGTTCTTTGTTCTCTTACGACATCATCACTATCTGTATGTTTACTTATTTCAAGTAAGGTAGTGTAAAACATGCAAGAGTTTCATTTTTATTTTCATCTTTTATTTTCATGCTGTTTTATAATTTTTGATTTTTTTTAGTCCTAATACTTAATAAGTATTCTACGGTTTCCTTTAGCTGGCATAAATATCGATGTAAATGGCATAACTTGATTTATTATGATAATGGGCAAAGGTTTAGAAAAGGGTTTCGATATTGTTTACTGTATATCAAAGAATACTTGATATATACAAATAGAATTAAATGAATTTATGAAATCAATCTTGCAAATAATTACAAGATTTTCCATGATGACAACATTTACTAAAATTTAAGATTCAATCTAAGTTTGTTTTACAATTTTGTATTCATCCGCCATTTTAATTTACGCATTTAATTTATTGTTATGCATCAAACAATGTAAGATCAAATACAAACATATTCCTTTTTTATAGTTCTTCTATCACCCTCCAAAACAAAATAAACAAAACATCAATTAAAACATAATTCTGTAAAATACTTTGTTTCTGATATTTGAGTCGTTAAAAAATAGTTTTGTAGCAAATATAAAACTCGTTGTAGAAAGATCCAGTCGTTCTTGTAAAAACGGGGAAGTATGTAAGAAAGGAAGTTTATGAAACGTATATCTTGAGATGGTAAAATAATATTTTCTCGTGAGTTGGTGGTTACATTGCGATGCCTTGTTTAGCGAACATGTCTTGCATACACTAACGACTAACAGCTTTATGTATTATTTCTTGACATGCCTTGTTCATATCGGGATACACGGTCTATTAATTCTACGCAAGGCCGGAGATATTGTGTTTTCGTTCAACGACTTTCTCGAAGAATATGCTATCTTGGATCCATCTTATCTGTCTTATCTGGGAGAAGATCTACGCTGCTTTGGGTGGGAACGTATGTAAATTAAATATATATCTATAGGAGGAATTATTTCTGTACTGTGAGTTAGCAGACAATTCCTAGTTAAGTCTTAAAATTAAGCCTCAAGTTAAATAAATCCTAGATTTTTTTGGCTAAGCAAATAACTAATTATTACTAATTTACATGCTGTATTTATTTAATGATAATTGATGCCGCATTAATGCATGAAAGCGATGATTATTAGTCAAAATAAAAAATCACAATCTTTGGCAGATAGTTTTCGCTCAATTGGTAAATATCAAGACAGATTAAAAGTAGCCTTACTAAAATGATTCAGGCTCAGGCTATAAAACTGTTTTAATCGGGCTCCGGTACTAGAGGCTCTATCACCCTGACTCTTATGTTACGAAGAAAATTGTAATGTAGGTGTAATGTAATGTTGATGTAATGAAGTGTAGATGTAATGTAATGTAATGTAATGTAATGTAGATCTGGACTCAGCTGCCATTGGTTATTGGGCTATTAATAAAATTAATAATCCTGACAAATGAATCGCTGGTCGTTTTCAGTAAGTAACAAGGCTATCATCTTATCCATCCTAATCTCATCCCTAACGCATATTCCGGCTAAAATACGGAATAAGTGCGTCACGGTCACAAACAGGTGTTAAATGAATCACCAATTGCCCCACTTATTAACGTTTTTTTTAACTTAGCCATACTTTCATAACAATCTAGTTTTTATTAAGACTATTGACTTTGAATCCTGAACCAGACTTTCCATTTTATCATCAAATGCCCCACTTATTAACGTTTTTTTTAACTTAGCCATACTTTCATAACAATCTAGTTTTTATTAAGACTATTGACTTTGAATCTGAACCAGACTTTCTATTTTATCATCAAATGTGTATCAGGGTTTGAGAGACCCAGGACTCAAAGAGCTCCTATTTATCATCATGTTGGAGTGAATAATCAACAGAGTGTGTTGATGTCACCTATTAATTTAGTTATTAGGTCTAGGTAATATATCATTTAGTGACACAGAAAACAAACAATATTCAATTAATCAATGATTCATGAAATATAGGATACACAATTTTAAAGTAAATAGCTGAAATAAGGTGTTAATAGAAACACCCTCTATCAGTAATTAATCAAACATTTCAACTTTAAATTCTGGGTCACCCAAAACTAGCTACAGATGAACCGTAAGAATGGGATCCTAATTATTTACAGTCAAAGTTAAGACCCAGAAATTACAAAAAGACAAAACAAACTACCATCACATCACCAAAACCCCTAACAACCCCACACAATAACCCCCTCCCTTTATCCACCCCCCCCCCCCCCCATTTCAATAAATCCTCCTTACAGGAATACGACAAGGCTTATCGTCGCAGTCCGCGATTGTTTTGTTGACCACGTGACTGACACAAAGCCGGCGCTGATTGTACACTGATAATTATACGCGGCGCATGCGCGCGGCGATATCGCTGTTTGTTTTTCCCAGCACGCGCGGCTAAGCCGGTGGAAGCGCTATAACTCACGCCGCGCCGGCTCAGCCGCCGACTTAATCATATGTGCCCGCCGAGGATTTGCCTAATAGATCGCCTTCGCTGGCTAATTTCAACAGATAAAAATGTCCCGGATGAACTTTGAACGGGTGGATGGGGTGCGATTTTTAAGGGTGTGATTTTTTTTGTGAGCGGGTTTGGATAGTGGTTTTTATTATTTGAAGGTTTTGTAAATGAGCGAAGTAAGAGTGTTTAGGAAGAAAAGAACATAGTAGGAAACACAGCGTGTAATGTATGTTGTCAATGAAATATGATGGTGCTCCAAGTCGAGTTGTTGAGGGTTGAAATGTATTTTAGGTTGGTTTGAAAAGTAAATTTACAATTTGGATTAACTCTGCAAATTTTTTTTCCATCGTTCGTTGGCATAACCATTTGAAGACTAATATTTTCCGCATTGCGAACGTTCAGCAAACGTTTATTGGGTTATTTTCCCTCACAATACTTCAGTTGAAGCTCGTATGATCTTCAAAACTGTGAACATTACAAGTAAAGCTATATAACATGTATTTACTGCTTGCCAACCAAACTTTTAGATATTCCAAATATTTACAGTTCACTATGGATAATATTTTTATTTAAGATTTGGTTGATTGAAATCACAAGCATATTTAACCTATACACGCATCAGTAACAAAAAAAATGTTTTTTTTTATCATGTTGAGGGATATAGTTTTGTGATAAATGTCTTCCCTAATTTGTAGGAAAAGATGGAATATGCTTGTTAAATTGAAGTTTCCATTTAGTTTCCAACAATTCTCCTTTAACAAATCTAAAAATTGTAGAAATAAAATTCCACACGCAACATCAAAAGGCAAATATATTCCAAATAATACAGAGAGTTGTCTGCTGCTGGCGCGACGCAAACTTTGACAGAGAAGGTCGGGTAGACAAGGAATCGTGAAGAAGCACCCGTCGTATAGGAACAAAACTTCCCCGTGTGTTCCGATATACGAGTGCGAACGAGGTACAAAAGCGAGCAAACTCGTACAATGCTGTTCCTCTAATCCGCAAACTTATTTCCCGCCGAGCAGTCGACAATATAAGATTTACAGTTCGCCATTGTGTTATCAGAGATAAATCAGAGGAAGGTATTTTTGCGCATCTGTCGCAGCGACAAAGGCCCGGAGCGAGTTAATAATAAAGTTGCGGGCGAAGTTGCCGCCACAATGGGGCGCTTACATCGACTTTGTATTTGTCAGAAGTGTCGTAATGAAAGACACCAGTTCAGCTCATTTCTCTTCCGAGCAAACTCTTCGCCGCCGCCAACTTTGTTTGTATTGTGGGAGAATGAGATTTTCTGTGACGCTTCTTCTGCGAGTCGGTGGAGGCGGTTACGGGAGACGAGAAAGCTAGGAGTGATCTAAAACTTTGCTGATCATGATGTTTGTTTAGTAATGTAGACAACTTACAGGGCTATTATTTTAGTGTATATCATTATAAGGAATGAGATAACGTTACCAAATTGTTTCTGATATAAAATTAAACAAAATGATGAATAAAACAGTAAAGTCATCTACCGCTTGGTTTATGTTCACTGAAACTTAAAGTTCTACGGCAATACTTAGATCTCCAGTCATTTTAAGAAAATTCTTACTATATTTTGATTTCATATAAGGGTTCCGTTATTAAGTTATGTCTGTTTGATTTTCCTACCTGTAAATATTAATCTATATATTAATACGCAAGCGGTTTTCTTTTCACAGTCAAACCTCAATAATGACTAGACGGAGATTAATGTTTGAAGTGTCAAATAACAGGGATTTTTTTGTCATGTAGATATGTCAGTTCGTCTCAAAATTTTAAAACAGGGCGTCACTAAAGTACAATAAAGGGCTTATCTTATCCATCGAAATTTGACCAAGTTTAGTTCCCTTTATAACTGAACATATGGTATTGCTTTGACGTAGTTCTACAGGTAAACCACAGACCACAGTATTTACAAGCGAAGCTGCAATCTAGTAATTTAGTACATGTTAAAGCTCCAAAAATTCAAGAGGCAGAGTAATCATATATTTGGGCTCTTCCAACGTCAAACCTTTTGTTCCAACTAAGTAACACACATAATTAGAAAATGTTATCATACCTTGAAGGAATATTAATGGTGTACATAAAGAGCCTACGCTTTTCAACATTTAATACTTCTGCCCTCTCTAAACTATAGCCATCCATAAAAGCTGTAAACGCCAAGGAAAAACTGTGTTAAAATACAAACACCATTTATTTGATTGAGTAACTACGCAAATACTACCCTAGCTCATGTAGAGCAACCCCTCCGACCTATTACGTGCGAACAGCAGCGCTACAGTTCATCCACCTGGAAAGCCTAGTCAAATAGGGGTGGCAGTTGGATCACGTCACCGAGCCCTGCATACGCGGCGACATTGTGCGCGCCCAGCGACCCGCGAACCTGTCAGGGGATGACGACTCCACAATAACAACAGCAGTAACTGTAACAATAACAATATTTGACGTGTTACCAATTTGTTCGCACGCCGAGAGCGTTACCTCCTGAACGGAACGGAGCGCTCAGAGGAAGAAATATGTAAACAAGCGTTTGTGGATTCTTTTGAAACGTTCAGCTGTTTATTGCATGCCGAAAATATAATGGAAGAAGGGCTTTACAGTACAGTATTGTAAGTTTGACCGCTTAAATCTTTTCACTGTTATATCATAGTTTTCATAATCTGTTATTTGGTATTTTTATTTTAACCGCGATATACTCTTCCAATTATTCTTCTTTCTTTACCATAATCTTTAGAACAATAACTTTTTCACCACACTACGACGTAATCACCTGTTTTACAAACGTCATTTGGTGGCCGAAACCAGCTCTTTTCTGCCAGAGGGCCGAAGAATTTCAACCCTAGGGCCGAAAGTCAGCTGATGTTTATTTGCTTGTAAAAAGAAAAACGGGAGAACTTAACATAAATATATAGCATTCAATAGGTTTGAAAGACAGGATAGTCAAATTTTTAATGTTATACAGGGTATATTTCATTGTGTGAACACATTCATTGGAGTTTTCGTTGTTTTTTCCATTGTCTTTTGAAAAGATAACGATGACCGACTTATCACAATTCACCTTAAGTTTAATGAGAATACTAAGGAAATGAAAGGTAAACGTAAAACGTATTAAGTTAACATTGAGTCTTGCTAACTTGTCCAAATGACTGGAAGCTGCTAGACTTGATCTTAATTTTTTTACAATACATGGTAGCCTTACTCATATATAGAACGATTTTGTACATTGTATAGTTGGAGGTTTAACTAAATCTTTGTAACATCAATGAAAGAAATCACTTCTCATTTAAAAATCAGTGGCCCGATACAAATCCAAATGACACAACTACTCTCTAGAACTATCTCTAGAGTTACACACATTTTTGTTTATACAGTAAAATGGTTTTGACAGAGCAATAAAGTTTTATAACACAAGTTTTAAAATAACTTTCGTTATAAAGAAGAAAAAAAAGAGTGCGTCTTCATATAGTGAGCTTTAAATCTTGAAATGTAAGTATTCATTATAATTTCTCTAAAAACTCTTATTGAACTACTTATTTGTGAGTTCTTATGGACCTCTAAAAACTAAATATCTTTCAAACTCCTCGATGCGCCTTCACATTCGCTCACGCAATATGGATACACGCCTCTTCAGTTTTCTCAATGCGTTGAGATCCCTGAGGGAACTGTATCCCGTCACTGTTACTCGTAAGGAGTACATAATATGCAAAATATTAAAATCCAGTGGAAATATGTTATTTTTTGTCTCTTGATAAATTATCATTAACTCCAGTAGTGAGCAATGAATGCGTTCTTCTTATGAAAAACAAAGTTAATTCATTAATTCTTAAATTTTTCATAGATTTTTGTTTTTATTTTTATAGAACAAACAATATTATATATTTCTACAATGGTATACGATCAAACAGTTCCAAAGTAAATTTTCTATATACCTGACTTATAATTTTCAATATTGACTTGTATCTTACAAAATTAATAACTTTATTTTAAATGTTTACACTTTAGCATTATTTTACGAATCAACGACTTTTATTTCAAATCTCTGAGTAATATATTAATTAACTTTCCGGAAATAAATTTGTTAAGACAAAAAGGTGCTTCGAAAAGTTTTATCACAAATAAACCACGAATATTAGACTTGAAAATTATGTTTCCACACAAAAGACGGTTGAGAATTCTTCCCTCTCTTTTATATCCACTTTTAATATCCTCGCAGGTAACACATGTCGAACAGGGTGACACCAATTTGAAAGTCAAACGGCGATCCATCTACCCTGCGAGGCCCCTCGCCGCCCCCATTAGCCCCATACATAAACCATGGCACTTCAAGACTGTCCCGCCCTGTCCGACACGTTTTCGCTTTTATTTCGCTTTTTTACAGGTTCATTCGTCCGGTATCCAGCTCTTTTATCTAGTGGATGCATGTGTCAGTTTCGTTTAAACTCGGTGACATTTGGTTTTTTTCGTGATCGGAGCTCTCTCGTTTTAAATATGGATTCCATTTGAAAGTGTCGGTTTGTCCTGGTAAATTTAGGCACAGTGAATGGCCGTTTGTGGGTTTCGTTATTTTAACTGGAAACTTTCGGGAATTGCCTCAAATTGTTTTTTTTTGTTTAGCGGGACAAATTCTGCGCAGTTCTTGTTGCAAACCGCATTAGCAATACTTTTTATCATAATGAAATCAGTAATTTTCCCATCATATATCTAAGAAAAGATAAAATTTGTTTTTAATTCGAGCTCTTTATTTGTACAAATTGATTTGTGAAAGACCCTTTTAACCCCGTTTAACGCGGTATAACTATTGTAAGACTATGATAAGATAGTCTTGTATTTGTTTGCACAGCTCAGGGACTAAACCATGGATAATAGTATAACTGACTCGGTAACACTGTTTGATTTTTGACGAGTTCTTTAAACGATAGTTTAGAAGTAACGAAAGCAATCAATCACTGAGCAAAAATCCAAGAAGGCTGCTGCTAAACTCCCTCTGATTTTAAAAACGGTCCAAAAACTTCAACTCCCCGCACGTTCGGGAAATGTACGTAAATTTCCTCTCATTAGTTAAAGTTACTCTCGCTGAAAATTTTGCATAACAACCTGTGAACAGCCTATTTATTGTTAACTGATTTTGTTTGGCCTGCAGTAAGAGACACGTAAAAAAATTTTTTTTGAAGGAAATTAAATTTTTTCCTTTCAAAAGCACATTCAAAATTATAAAAGTGTATGCATTATGAGAACTATGGTATTAAATTCAACGTTCAAAGTGTTTTTTATAGTTTCATCAGTAAGTTAAGTAGAAACTTTGTTAGATAATCATAATGAGTGCCTGGTGGACCGATCCTTGTTCGGTATCATTCCACGTTTACCAGTTTATCGAATTGCCATAAAATATTTCAGTGTCATAAAATTGTTAAATAAAAGTTATTTTTATTATTCCATGCAATCTTCATCCCCCGATGTATTTTTCCTAGATAGCTGTAGATTGCAAACAGCTGTTATGATTCTGTGCTCGCCGATTACTTCATTTGTTTACACTTTTCTTGTTTATTTCGTTGCTTTCATGGCGTTTCATAAGGCCAATGTCAAAGTTTTATATAACTTTAAAATTCATTTTATTACGTTAGATTTTCTCTGGTCTAGTAGTATGCACAGTTTACGTTTTTTAGTCATAAATTAATTATATCAAGGCCTTGAAGGAAATTCTCGGAGCCTTTTTTGAGATAGTTGCGCAAACAAGCAAGCAAGCACGATAACATTTCTCATGCTAGAGTGTATGAAATAATAAGTTTAAAGTATCTATTAAACTAAGCAAGTAAGTTATGAGCAAACGACAAGACTTAACAAACAAACAAACAAACAAACTATAACTTACAGCAAGTAAGTATTATGAGTAAGTAAGTTTATAATTATTTTATTTTACAATAATAAACTATTAAAATACTTCTTAATCTATTTCGAAAAGTCACACTTCAATGTGACAATAAATGGCCGCAGGGATACAGTCGCTGACTGCGCAGGTTTGCCGCTACGGGGGCGAAGTTCCCTCCAGATTTCGGCACTAACGTGCGGCATGTTCCGTTTCCGGCGAGCGCTGTCCCCGCTGTCACCGTGTTTGGACTCACTCTGCCGTGTTTGGCGGCCACATCGCTCAGCGACGACATGTTTGTCGCCAAACACTCCACGCAAACAATAACCACTTCATCCATCCTTGCGGCTATCTCTTGACCGACAGGCCACGCTTCAGTTCTTCCCAAGTTTACATGGTTATTACCTTCTAGATGTAGAAATCATCAACCTATTGAATTTTGTTATAATTTTTTTCTGTGTATGCTTCAATTTTGTGATTCTTGTACAGTCAGGGAAAATATGAGAATAAAAATAAGAGTAATATTTTATTACATATATTATTGCATATTCATATAAGTTCATATTCCATATAACCCATACAGGTTTGCAAAATTGTCCATGTAAACAAACTGATGCAATGATTGTCATCTTCTATAGAAATTGTTGACCAGCTTTGGTTATGAAAAAATATAAAACCAAGACGGTCACTTCTTAGATATGGAACTTTGGCCAGCCTGCTGCGGTGAGTATGAATTTAGTCCACTGCACAGTTAAAAAAACTTCAGCAATATAATGGATTCTATCTCATTTTTGTTAAAAATTTTAATGTCGAAATTGTATTAAAATAACCCCACTTGATTAAAATTGTTGGCAGATCCATCTGAAATTCATTAGTTACATACAAGGAAAGATCAAAACGGCATATATAGGTTCAAAATAGTCTTCCAAAAAATCTCCTTTGAAAGAAAAAATGCATTCTATAGATTCTCAAAATATTTTTCTAGCAATGATTAATAATCGTGATAATGCTATTACAAATTTATTGATACGTTTCATGATTCAATTGATAAGACAAAATCCAAAAGGGGTGTTGTGAAACGGAATAAATAGCTTCTTGAAGTGACTTGAAATGGATCTGTATAGTAGATGAACTGTGGATTTGAGCAAACAGTACCTCATTCGTAGAATGATTTGACAGCGCCAATGTTTATACCCACCCACGTCATTCGATATAATTCATTCTCACTCAAGGCTAAATATAAAGTTATATTGTTATTGATTACAAAAAAAAAAAAAAAAAAAAAAAAAAAAAACACTGGTGTCAATGTGTATTTATAATATTTGCTTAACATAACACTGAATATAGTCCTGTCTCCCATCTTCTTTCTCCTAAACCAAATATCACACAAGTTAATTTCTTCAACCCTTTTACCAATGTAATTACCGTGTATTTTTCGTGGTCACGACTCTGTTAATCACGTGGTTGTCCTCCACTCTCCACGACCGAGAACCTATTTGTCAACAGATGAATAGATGAACAGATGAACAGATGAATAGATGAACGGATGAACGGATGAACGGATGAATGGATGAACGGATGAACGGATGAACAGATGAACGGATGGACAGATGAACAGATGAACAGATGAACGGATGAACGGATGAACGGATGAATGGATGAACGGATGAACGGATGAACGGATGAACAGATGAACGGATGAACAGATGAACAGATGAACGGATGAACAGATGAACGGATGGACAGATGAACAGATGAACAGATGAACGGATGAACGGATGAACGGATGAATGGATGAACGGATGAACGGATGAACTGATGAACAGATGAAAAGATGAAGATGTTCAGATGAACAGATGAACGGATGAGCAGATGAACAGATGAATAGATGAAGATGAACAGATGAACAGATGAACAGATGAACAGATGAACGGATGAACGAATAATTATATGAACAGATGAACAGATGAACAGATGAACAGATGAACAGATGAACAGATGAACAGATGAACAGATGAACAGATGAACAGATGAACAGATGAACAGATGAACAGATGAACAGATCAACAGATCAACAGATCAACAGATGAACAGATGAACAGATGAGCAGATGAGCAGATGAACAGATGAACAGATGAACAGATGAACAGATGAACAGATGAACAGATTAACAGATTAATAGATGAACAGATGAACAGATGAACAGATTAACAGATTAACAGATGAACAGATGAACAGATGAACAGATGAAAAGATGAACAGATGAACGGATGAACAGATAAATAGATGAAGATGAACAGATGAACAGATGAAGTACAGCCTGATCAGGCGAGTACGTCAGTATACATGTCAGGGTAACGCCACAGGACCACCTGGTATAGATGGTTCTGTGAGGAAAGGCCAACACCAGTCAACAAGACGAGGCTTGTGGGTTGAGGCTGTAAATACTCAACCAGCCTAAGCAATTATTTCAAATGCATCGAGGGAAATATTGTAAGCGAATATAAATATTGGTCTAATGACAGAGTCGGAAAAGGTGTAACATGTATTGACCCACCGAAGATTTTCGGTTCGTTCATGAGCAAAATCCTGTGAAAGTGTTGTAAAGGTTTAATTCTAAACCGAGTTACAATAAACCTTTGGCTCTAAATTTTCTGAATCAAACAAACTATAAATACGAGTCTATAACTAGGGTATTTTTTTACAGTAGGGATACTTTAAAAACTCGAAAATGCCATGGTATTGGAACATTCTAATTTAGAGCAGTTTCTAGCCTAAAGGTTAGCGTCTTGGACTTCGGTTCAAGAGATTGAGGTATCTACTTCCATCATGCCCATAGTTATTAACAGTTGTTCAAGAGGTTTGACCGCTTTCATTAAAGTAGTTTGGTATCTTTTCTAGAAAATTCAGCTGAGTCATAACAACAGAGATAGAAAAGTATTTATTGACATTCAAGAACCATGCATCTAAACAAAAAGGACTCATTTGTGGATTTGTTTCTTTCATCATGTAAATAGACCTTCCAACATAACAATTGGATAAATGGGTCTCCCGTGTCTATCCATATGAACATAAAACAATCGATCTAAGTTTGTGCTTGTACATAACTTTTGAACAACTGAATTCACCAAATTCAAACGAGGGGTGCCATTTAAATAAGGCCATTCATAACATTAGGACCTATTTTGAAATGGAGAATCAAGTTTCCTCATTGTACCTGTTCAAACGGTGGCCATTTTTGACCATCACATTGTTATATCTTAAACTTATACTGTATACCGCATGGTATAAAAATATACCAAGTGTCGAAATAGGTTATTCAAAATGTTATTGAAGTTCAAAAACTGTAGGCCTATGTTTGATACAGCTTTTGATCATATAATTGAGATATTTTTAACTTACTTCATACTTACATTGCTAAAACGCCCCAAATTTACAGTGTACATTTTGACAATCAGTTAAAGATTCATTTTGACAAAACGCTTTTGCTAGTGGCCTTTTAACTTATTTAGATTTTTCATTAAGATAAAGACTGTAGAGTTCTGAAAACCAGAGCATTGATTTCTTGGTAGATAAATTATTTTCGTACTTCAGACGAAGTCAGCAATAAAAATGAAAACATGCTACAGTGTGCTACATTGTATTCATAGTTTTGCTCAAAATAAGTTTACAAACATTTTTCTATATTTGGGAAGCTATGATCCTGAAGTAAACAATCATAGAGCATTTGAAGCTCTATAAAAACGTCTGAACAAGCAATTACTCAATTGCGTAAACGGGTTACGATTACCAAATTACGTCATTATACGATGTTCAAACCCCTAAAATCCCTTACAGATGCACTTCTAATCGTTCCTACTTGCCCAATACACAGGCATGTATAAAGTCGATAGAATGCTTCTCTTATTCTCGAATTGAATCTAGTTAGTTTATTAAAAGTAAAATTCTTCGCTCAACTACCTCCCAGACAGACCTCTCCTTCGGCGAGAAGCGTGTATAATCCAGGACCGCAGGTGCCGGATCATCAAACAGGCTTACCCTTGTCCGGCCGTGGCTTAAGGAGGTACTAATACATGTAGAAACAACATTCCGTACGTCACCCTGAAATGCGAGAACAATCCGATTATTGTGACAACACGAGGCGTTCGTTAAACCCGGCTCTGTACAAAGTAGACGAGAGACGCGAGACTAGGAGAATTGTATGAATAGGTCGTGTGAACTAGCTTGGGAGGATGTTGAACGATGTGCTTAAAAGTCTTCATCAGTGATAGGCACAATAGATTTTTTCGCAACAAAAAACAAACACCGAGTAACACAAATCTGTAAAGTTATTGTTCACCAGACTACTATAGGAATCATCTGTTTTACATACCTCATATGGAGGCCAAAAATAGCTCTTTTCCTTCAGAGGGCCGAAAATTTTCGGCCCTAGGGCTGAAAGTCAGTTGATCTTTTATTTGCTTGAAATAAAGTGTGATCATCACATAACTGAACGACATTCAATAGGTTCTATTGACAGACTGGTTGCGATAATTTATATGACTTTCATGGCTATTCATGCCTAGCAACCGTGATAAAGAAATTATGTCAACGCTCATTAATCTAACAGATTCGTTTTCATGTTTGTCAAATGTTATATAGGGTTTATTTAGTTGTGCAGTGTGGTGAAAAATAGTGTTTGCACCTCGGCCAGAAGGGATTTGCTCGATCGTTTCAAATTCTCGAACCCGCAAAACCTTATTTTGGCTCTTCGTTTGAAATATATTATTGTAGAATTAACCCTTTATGAGAGATGTCTGATGTCAAAAGGCAAGGCCTAAAAAATCAATTAAGGTCGGTGGAGTTTTGATTTTACATTATGTACAAACTAGTATTGCAGTTTTCCTGAAGAAAACTTTATTTTATTTTAATGGTTGTTTACAATTTGCCTCTTAAAAAACTAATAAAGAAAGGTTAAATTACCTTATATTCCGTCTTGTGATTCACAGAGGTAACACTAAGCTACCACGTGGTTTCAGAGCTATACAGCTCCATCTTCAGGTTAATACAAGAACATGTTTACTCAAAAATTAAATCTTGAAGTCGTCATAAATATTTAATTGTCGTCTAGATTTAATTTTTGAGTAAACATGTTCTTGTATTAGCCTGAAGATGGAGCTGTACAGATCTGAAACCACGTGGTAGCTTAGTGCTACCTTTGTGAATCACAAAACGGAAAGTAAGGTAATTTAACCTTTCTTTATTAATTCAAATCGGTGATTCTGAGCCAACCAACAACAAAGAATCTCAAAAAAAACTCTTTTTATTTTCATATACAATCGCGTTTTTCACAAAACTTTATCAAAGAGAAAACTTTAAAAAATCGGTAACCAGTACTGGAGTGGTTGAGTTGCCGCGGCGTAGGCAAGGGTTGAGACGGCGCGCGGCGGGGGAGGACACGAGGAGGCGGCGCGGCGGTGGCGGTACAAAGAAAATGTCAACGGAGTGGCCGAGCAACGCGATACATTGGGGACGGAGGAAAGAGAAAAACTGGAAAGGAGATGGACAGACATCTGTAGCGGCCCCTTTGAGTCTCTACACCATTTTGCCTTTCCTTTGTAAACATCACTTACTTTTTAACACGACCAACTTTTTCTTTCGGCTCATTTACCGCGTTTTCAGGCTCTAACGACAGGAATAACCTTTTTCGCTTTGATGAACGGGACGGAATAAATTATTCGTGGGCGTGTTTGATTAAAATCTCTTCAAACTTTTTTGTGGATGGGTGGTTCGATACTCGATACGTTTTGTTTAATTTGTGTAAGTCGAATGGTTTAGTTCTATTAATGTATATGTACACGATAAATTGATTTGTATACGATAAATTGATTTGTGTAAGCCACCGATGTGTAAATAGTCGGTTTGGTAATGGCTTCTGTTCTCTATTGCCGAATCAGAGCGAATCCGACAAACGCGAATGTTCGCCGGACAACTCGCATGAGGTATTATGAGAGGCCTTATTGTACGATACGCAGGAACTAGTCATGCCGAGCATTGCAGTAGGCGAACACGCCCGCATTCGCTTGAATTCGCCCTGAAATTGCCTGAATTCGCCCTGAAATTGTCTGAATTCGGTGATAGTGAACTTGAGCCATAAGATCTGCATACTGCAGGGTGTTTTTTTAACGCAACCTATGGTTAAGATTAAATAATGCATATAAATAGATAAAATAAATATTGTTTTGTTAATCTTTACATTTTATGCAACCTATTATTTTTTCTGTTTGATTACATTTAGCTTACATTAAGTGTCCAAAATACTCCGCATTGGGTATTTATGCAAAGTTGTACTCTTCATCAAATTCCTGAACTCGTTTTACAAAGTACCTCTTTCAGTTTCTTGTATTAAATTTGTTATGTTTATTTTCAGCTGCTGAATATCCTGTGGGTTGTTTTAAAAGGCCTTACTTTTTATGTATCCCCAAAGAAAATAATCTAGTGGGATCAAATCCGGTGATCTTGGGGGTCCAATCCTTTTACTGATAAGATAAAATTTGGGTTGTATTAAAAAAAACACCCTGTAGTAGCTCATGTTTTTAACAAACTTTTCAACATTTCGGTAAAAAAAGAATAGTTCCATTGTGCTAGAAATAAGTTTATTTTGTTAACCTCATACAAACATAAGTAAATTAATAACGTTAATTTAGGTCCGTAATCGCAATCGAGGTTAAAAGTTTCTTCATGTCTGCAACTACATCCTGGTATAGCATTAGTAGATAATTTCTTCCTTTTAGACAATTTATTAATAAATAAACAAATAATAAATAGTTTAATTTATTTCTATTTAAATATGTTTTAGTAGAATACTTTTTGATAATGATCTTTAACTAAATTAAGTCAAGGAAAATGCTCACAATTCATATTTCCAATTCGTATTTTAGAAAAAAATTAAAATAAATCTTACTGCAAAACCGGTGTTTTATTAATTTTCTCCTATTAGGCCTAACTCTCTTCAACGTATGGTATGTATTAAAAACATTTTTTAACTTTTTGTTCTCAAATTCGTACAAAAATTTTGAACACGATTCCGTTCTAACACTCCTAAAACATGTACATCACTAAGGACATATCACATATCACGCCTCCATAAACGAGCAGAAGACACCCGTATACAAGACAAGTACGTGACGCGCGGGGAAGGGGAGGGGGGTGGTATCGGCAGGGGATGCTGCTGGAAGTACTGTAATAGCGAGGTTGAGTGAAGGTTGCTGATTACGATGTCACCGGGTCTAGCCACCTCGTTGCATGTTGCAGTGTTTCACAGGAATCGTAATTAGATCGGTGATGAATTATTATCACCACTCAGCTGGAACTGTTCGTGGGTTTCGGAGATGTTCATATGCGATGGAGTTACAATTTTTGTTACGCTACGAGGAAATCGATCGCACTCTGAATACTGCCAAGGGAGCTGTTTTCTTGCGAAAAAACTTCGGTTTTGATCATTTAAATATACTTGAATGTTTATGGTTTGATATTGTTTTATGATTTTTTTCTGCCAAACGTTTTAATAAAGCAATGGGATTTCTAGAAAACCTGTTGAGAAGCATTAGAAAGCATTTACAGGAGCATTTATTTAGAAATCCTGGTATAGCATTAGTTAGTAATTTGTTCCTTTTAGTTAACCAACAGTTTCATTTAAATCGATGATAGTAGAATACTTTTTTGATGATGATTTTTAACCAAATTAAGTAAAATGCTCACAATGTTTAATAATTTTATTTGTAATTAATTTTTTGAATAAGTTAAAGATAAATCTTAATGTAAAACCGATGTTTTATTCATTTTCTCCTATTAACTGTCTTCAACATATGGTATGTATTTAAAACAATTATCTTTTTGATCTCAAATTCGTAAAATTTTGAACACGATTTCGCTCTAACACTCCTAAAACATGTACATCACTAAGGACATATCACATATCACGTCTCCATACTCGGCAGAAGACACCCGTATAGAAGACAAGTACGTGACACGGGGGAGGGGGTGGGGGGGGGGGGTATCGGCAGGGGATGCTGCTGGAAGTAATAGCGAGGTTGAGTGAAGGTTGCTGATTACGATGTCACCGGGTCTAGCCACCTCGCTGCATGTTGCAGTGTTTCACGGCAACCGTAATTAGATCGGTGATGAATTATTATCACCACTCAGCTGGAACTGTTCGTGGGTTTCGGAGATGTTGATATGCGATGGAGTTATAATTTTTGTTACGCTTCAAGAAAATCGATCGTATTCTGAATATTGTCAAGGGAGCTGTTTTCTTGCGAAAAAACTTAGGTTGTAATTATTTAAAAATAATTCAATGCTTAATGTTTGATATTGATTTTATGATTTTTTTACCGCCAAAACGTTTTAAGAAAGTAATAGGATTTCTAGAAAACCTGTTAAGGAGCATTAGAAAGCATTTAGAGGAGCATTTAGGAATATTTAGAAATCCTGGTATAGCATTAGTTAGTAATTTGTTCCTTTTAGTTAACCAACAGTTTCATTTAAATCGATGGTAGTAGAATACTTTTTTTAAAGATGATTTTTAACTAAATTAAGTAAAATGCTCACAATGTTTAATAATTTTATTTCTAATTATTTTTTTAGAGTAAACTCAAAATAAATCTTAAAGTAAAACCGATGTTTTATTCATTTTCCACTTTTAACTCTCTTCAACATGCTATATAATAAACATATTTTTTAACTTTTTGTTCGCAAATTCGTACAAAAATTTTGAACACGATTCCACTCTAACACTCCTAAACATGTACATCACTAAGGACATAACACATATCACGCCTCCATACTCGAGCGGAAGACACCCGTATACAAGACAAGTACGTGACGCGGGGGAGGGGGTGGGGGGGGTATCGGCAGGGGATGCTGCTGGAAGTAATAGCGAGGTTGAGTGAAGGTTGCTGATTACGACGTTACTAGATCTAGCCACCTCCCTGCATGTTGCAGTGTTTCACGGCAGTCGTAATTAGATCGGTGATGAATTATTATCACCACTCAGCTGGAACTGTTCTTGGGTTTCGGAGATGTTCATTGCGATGGAGTTATAATTTTTGTTACGCTATGAGGAAATCGATCGTACTCTGAATATTGTCTAGGGAGTTGCTTTCTTGCGAAAAACTTTGGTTGTAATTATTTAAATATTTTTTGTTTTTTGTTTTGTTTTGTTTTTTGTTTTGTTTTGTTTTTTTTTGTTTTAAAAAAAAGAGGGTGGCGGCCTCTTTTTACCTTGCATTTGCCCCCCCACATGGGCCTCAGGCCTGTGCGTGGAGGTTATCAAGCAAACCCAAGGAGTGAGCCGGTACAGTACCAGGATGAACAGTACTGTTAAAAAGTATGCGACATCATCAGGACTCGATCCTGCGACGCTGCCGCCACAAAACCGGAGCCGAGTGCGCTACCAACTGCGCCACCGACTCACTACTTGAATGCTTATTGTTTGGTTTTGTTTCTATGATTTTTTGCCGCCAGACGTTTTAAGAAAGCAATACATTTTTCTAGAAAACCTTTTGAGGAGGAAGAGGATTTATTATTTCACACATTATCACTTAAAAGGTATAGTTTAAGTAATGTAAAATGTTTATTGATGAAATAAAATATTTTAAGTTGTTAGTTTCTCGACTCGGATTAATTCCATGGAATAATATATTTAGAATGGTAACAAATGGCTTATTATGTTACTGAGCTTATTTACCCATCCATTAACAAAATATCAAACACAATTGGAAATAAAATGCTCTCTTCAACCAGGTACCTACCTGATTCCTCAAAAACGTTACGAGTTGAATCTGTGTGATGCCGTAGTTGATGCCAGTCGCCAGTTGACATGATATTATAAATCAAAGAAAAATCTATTCACGAGAGTTATTGAGTCGTTTATGTTATATATGATTGCAATCCATTGTAAAAAAAACCTTTTTCAGACAGTAACAACCTAATTGACAGTGGCAGATCAATCCGATCTTAAACCTTCGCTAATACAGGGTGTTTTTTTTCTTTTCTTTAACTCAACCCATTTTTAAGATTGAATAATGTAGCCTACATATAAAGACGAAATGAGAATTGTTTTGTTAGTCTTTTTACATTTTATACAACCTATTATGTAAGTTTGATAACATTTAGCTTACGAATGTGTTAAAACAATCCGCCATTGACATGTATACAAAGTTGTGCTCTCTCCATCAAATTCCTGAACACGTTTTGCAAAGTACCTCTTTGAATTTCTCGTATTAAATCTATTAAGTTCGTTTTGAGGTGTTGAATATCCTGTGAATTGTTTTCGTATGCCTTACTTTTTATGTATTCCCAAAGAAAATAATATATATTGGGGTCAAATTCGGGACCTTGGGGGAGGGAGTAATCCATCACTGACAAAATAAAGTTTTGGGTTGCGTTGAAAAAAAAACACCCTGTATAGTCCCAGGATCTTAGGATCGAACCGGCAATCTTAGGAAAACACAGACTTTTATCAAAAGTAAGGATAAATTAATCAACTAATTTCAAACTACTAAGGTACTATCCTTCAAAACCTAACTCAGAGTCCAGTCACGGGTAACATGGGTGTAGAGCGTAGCCGCCTCAGCCGCGGCGAGAGCCGGCGCCTCTCTACCTTATCGCGTCGTCTGATCGTCACCTCGATCTGATCGCGCGATAAGACCTCTGGAATGTAAAGCGGAGCCGCATCTTGATCGGACGCGATGGCACATATAACTGTCATATTAGCGACGCCGCCAAAACCGGCGCTTCGCCAGACCCGTCTACAGCTACAGTCGTCATTCCATCGATCATAGCGCGATTAGACCGCCCTATGTTCTTTAAATTGATTGGTCGGACCTGTTTAATTTATTCGACCAATTAATTTGAGGATTTCCTCCAACGGATTACAGCTGTATACGTTCTCCTCGGATTCAAAGTGACAAGTCGGGATTCTTTGGTTTATTGGGAGATTTTATGGAGTGGATGGTTTAGGGTTTGGGGGGTTTCGGCGGTTTTGGTTGTAAGTGATTGGATTGGTTTTTACAATCAGAACCATATTAAGGACTTATTTTAGAACCATAGATGCTCTCTTCTTCCTTTGAGAATACAAAATACAAAACTACAAATAATAACGTGGTAGTCTTCTTAAACCTTGCTGGCTGACTTTTTTTAGGTTTAGAGGATATGGTAGCACATGTATATCTCTTTACATGGAAGTCTAAACTTGTTATTTATTTTCATTGTGTGAGTATTGGCCCTGGATTGCTTATTGAAATTACAAAATGGTTTATTTTACCTTATTTCCCATCAATGCAAGATTTGAAATGTTGACGGAAAATAAGGAAAAATAAACCATTTATTTTACATTGTTATTTATATAGAAATCATACCATCAAATAAAATTTCCCTAGGATAACCACTACTCACAAAGTTACAGAGCTTATACCAGTCCTAAGTCCAGTCAAGTTTAACTTGAATATTATGTTAAACTTGATTTTGAATCTGAAGTCAATTATTAATTATTTATAGTCAATGATTAAACCATGATAAAACCACTAATGTGTTCCAAAAATTAGTGAACGATTAAGACTCTTGCAGTTTGAAATTGCAAAACTAAGTACCCAAGCTGCTCCGGCATGTCTCATAAAACCCAAAACAGAGTATCATGATTATTCTGACGCTCTCAAAGAAGCTGTTATCAATAATTACACCAAAGTGTGTTACAGACGATAGCTCAGCGGCTCAAAATTATCACGTCGGCACACAATTAAACACGACACGGGGTGGGGGCAGTATATCAGCGCTCGGTGTCGGATGTTTTTCATTATGCGGAATTAAAGTGTCGGCTGTCGGAAGGAGAAGAGTTATTTATACAGGCCCTGTCGACACGCACAAACATAGCTTTGGCTCAAATTGTTCTGAAGCATACGCGTAAACGCGCTCCCAGCCGCTCCCTTCCGCATACTCGAGATAGCGCTGCAGTGCGATAAGTGAATATCGTAGTTCATAAATAAAAGTGGATAATTTAATAAAACTATAAACATTTATAAGCGTGCAAGCATGGCAAAGATCTGAATTTGCCGTTAGTTAATTGAGTAGTTTAGCCTAATAGAATTGTCTTATTTTTTAGCACCAATCCTGAGTTTTGAACCCACAGGTTCAATTCCTATAACGTAAAATTATCGAAGAGACTTAAGTGTTTTGAAAGTCACATTTACCTGTTATTTCCTTTTCACTAAAATAATGCAGAGAATTTTCTTCAATGTTCGTAATGTAAAGCTAAACAATAATAAATTACAATCAGAAAGTAATTCCTTTGTTTGAAATACGTTGTTGGTGATAGTATGATGTTAAGATTTTGATTTTTTCGCACATTTTTCCATCAATAATATACCAATCATATATATTTATATTTAATAAAATCATATACCAATTTGCTTATGTTAATCAGTGACGGCAAATGTCCTCAAAAATCATTATCCAAATAAAAAGTAGTATTCGTCATGCTTAAACAGTACCTATTACTTAGCTTATTGCATGTATTTTTCCGTAACATTTGCTTATTTATAGTTAGTTAAAACCCTTACTTAATGTTTTAACATAAAAGTTAAAATATTACAAAACAATCCCAGCTCAACATCATTATGAATATTTTCATATTTTTAAGGTGTTTATTTTTATTGCACCGTCTTTGACCAACAGGAGACCAGGCCGCAAACCTACATTTGGTTCTCAGCTTAAACGATTAGTATCCAGTATTAGTGACCACTCAGAGTATCATGTAATGAAAATTTCTTATGATTGTCTGTGAATTTCATCTAGTTAAAAATTGCAAGAAACTAAAGTTATGATTTTCTTACAAATTTTGAGTGAAACATTTTTTTCCAGGTCGAATAATTGGGCTGTCAAGATGACGCGGGTTGACAGACAGACACACGGGCGAGCGGACTTGTTGCACCCATTGAGACGTCGTGTACTCTGAAAGGCGTGAACGTCGAGATTTTCGAGAGCAGCTGAATGGGGTCCGCGGTGTCGCCGATTCACGGGGTTTTATTCGCGCCCACCGGAGCGAATGGGTTTTGAAAACGAGCCTGTTGACTCTCGGGCGTTCTTCGGGAGCGGAGGCGGGCGAGCCTGAATGGGACCGATTATGGAAAGATTTGTCATCCTCGATTCTCCACAAAGATGTTCTTACTTTTCAGAGGGCCTCTGAATGGCGAGCATTTCGGAAATATTTCGCACTCGACTGTTTGTTGAATAGTTCGCAGCACCGATGCTCGAATGGAAAAACAATCTGGGAATCGCCCGAACGTGACGAAGAAAATTATTTAATCCTCCATAACCATCTCTTCCTCTTTTATTTCTTTCCCAATATAAGTTACATCACAGTTTTCTCTGATAACCAAAATTTCAATTGAAAAAAGGATCAGTTAGTGATAAAGTTCACCCCTATCATGTCTTTATAATTATTGAGATGAAGCATTTCGATTGTATAGTAATTTATTATTAACACGAAAAGTCACGCAAAGAATATATGAACTGGTATAATAAACAATGAATTATTAAGTTATTCCACCAAAATGAATAAATAAGTAACAGTCAAATAATTGATAACTGAACCGGCAACACAATTTCGTGTCCTAATTAAATTAAACCTCATTAAAAAATATATTTTAAATTTATTCCAACCCCCTCCTCTCACAAATAAAACTCACCCATCTCTTTTGATTTTACCCATTTTAAACCCTTAAACTCACCTCAATTAAGAGTTAACCCAATAAAACCGGAATAAAACCTCTACAAAGCCGCCGGCGGAGACGGTGACACAGGTGATTAAGACGGCCAAACAGGGGACGGGACGGGCCATTAGGAGGGTGGCGGTCACACCTGCCGGGGGCGGCGGCGCGCTGATGGGGCGGAAAATGTTTGGAGAGCACACAGCTTTGAACCCGCCGCGCCGCCCCGCCTCGGTGATAACAGGAAATGGCAATGATAACTGACCTGGAGAGCTGGGGAGCTACTTAGGTGGACTGACGGACCGATAATATGGGTGAGGTGATCTGGTGTCACATTTTCATCGGAAGAGTTCCGTTTTTCTCGGGACAGTTCCGTTTTTCTCGAGACAGCCCCGTTTTCGTCGTCGGGACAGTCCCGTTTTCGTCGGGACAGTCCTGTTTTCGTCGAGACAGCCCCGTTTTCGTCGTCGAGACAGCCCCGTTTTCGTCGTCGAGACAGCCCCGTTTTCGTCGTCGGGACAGTCCCGTTTTCGTCGGGACAGTCCTGTTTTCGTCGAGACAGCCCCGTTTTCGTCGTCGAGACAGCCCCGTTTTCGTCGTCGGGACAGTCCCGTTTTCGTCGGGACAGTCCTGTTTTCGTCGAGACAGCCCCGTTTTCGTCGTCGAGACAGCCCCGTTTTCGTCGTCGGGACAGTCCCGTTTTCGTCGGGACAGTCCTGTTTTCGTCGAGACAGCCCCGTTTTCGTCGTCGGGACAGTCCCGTTTTCGTCGGGACAGTCCTGTTTTCGTCGAGACAGCCCCGTTTTCGTCGTCGAGACAGCCCCGTTTTCGTCGTCGGGACAGTCCCGTTTTCGTCGGGACAGTCCTGTTTTCGTCGAGACAGCCCCGTTTTCGTCGTCGGGACAGTCCCGTTTTCGTCGGGACAGTCCTGTTTTCGTCGAGACAGCCCCGTTTTCGTCGTCGAGACAGCCCCGTTTTCGTCGTCGAGACAGCCCCGTTTTCGTCGTCGGGACAGTCCCGTTTTCGTCGGGACAGTCCTGTTTTCGTCGAGACAGCCCCGTTTTCGTCGTCGAGACAGCCCCGTTTTCGTCGTCGGGACAGTCCCGTTTTCGTCGGGACAGTCCTGTTTTCGTCGAGACAGCCCCGTTTTCGTCGTCGAGACAGCCCCGTTTTCGTCGTCGGGACAGTCCCGTTTTCGTCGGGACAGTCCTGTTTTCGTCGAGACAGCCCCGTTTTCGTCGTCGGGACAGTCCCGTTTTCGTCGGGACAGTCCTGTTTTCGTCGAGACAGCCCCGTTTTCGTCGTCGAGACAGCCCCGTTTTCGTCGTCGGGACAGTCCCGTTTTCGTCGGGACAGTCCTGTTTTCGTCGAGACAGCCCCGTTTTCGTCGTCGGGACAGTCCCGTTTTCGTCGGGACAGTCCTGTTTTCGTCGAGACAGCCCCGTTTTCGTCGTCGAGACAGCCCCGTTTTCGTCGTCGGGACAGTCCCGTTTTCATCGGGAACGTCCCGTTTTCATCAGGACAGTCCCATTTCCGTTTTTTGGTCGCGTCCCTTTGGCCCAACCAACGCTCTCGGGACACCCATGCGATTCTCTTGAACGAATTTCTTATTTTGAGTTCCAAATTGTAATTAATTGAATTGAATATTTGACAATTCTGTTCTATGCCCAATTGACATTGAAAATGCCTTGGCATTTTCTGTAATCCATCGGCCATTGCTGGCGTTCCTTGTGCACAATCGGGAACCTCCACAATACAGAACAAACATACATTATACAAATAAATTGGTCATTAAAAAAACAATTAAAAAATATCTAAGAGAAATATTTGCTAGTATTTGACGTTAACTTATTGATTTTATGATCACAAACAAATTCATTTAGTGAATAAAAATATTACAAATGGAATGTGAATATTGAGTTTTCATGCAAAGACATTCTTTTGTAAATTCCTGAATTAATAAAAATTATTAAAGCACAGAATCAAGTTATCAGATTCTTTCAGGAATATCGCGTAAATGAATACTTTCAAAGTGCCTAAAAAACACCGAAGTGCTCCTAGTTTTGCAAAAGAAAATTTAATGGGATGACCTCCTGAACCCCCTCTATTTGAGAGGGTACACCATACTCCTGACGCCCCCACCCCCAAATTGTGTGTTTTATTTTTCCTGTTCAAAAATCTGGCCCTCTTCGGCTTTAAAATATATACACATACATCACTTAACATTGAAATTCTTCTGAAAGGGGAAGCAACCGATAGAGGCTAATCTTATCGTTCCAGTGACCAAGAAGTATTAAGTATTAGGACCACTATTTGGTAGCTGCTTAAAACCGTGGGAAGATTCAACGTAATGTTGTTTCCTTCTCCCTAACCTCTTGAGGAAAGAATCGAATTAAACGTTATATAAACTACATGTAGTCGCGGGCACCAAATAGGGCGGGTGAGTGAGTGAGCTGCTGGCAAAATCATTGTTTATTATTTGTTTTGGTAGTTAATCACAAATATGATTATATGTTAAAATAAACTCAAAACACGTAAAAGGTCCTGAAGAACGTAAAAAAAGTTTTGTTAGTTAAAAAAAAACATTTCATTTCATCATTTCAGCTGAGGTTTAGCTGACAATTTATGAGTTTACAGTTTTTTCCGCCCGCCCTATTTCGTGTACTCGACTCTAGTAGCAAGAACAAAGGCCTTAGCATTTACGAAATAGATTTAAATGTATACATCGAATATTTACTTGAAAACAAAAGTATTCTTATGGATAGATTGTGTTCGACTACCGTTTAGAAAAACGTATTCCATCTTTACCCTTGCTAAAAATCAGCATGCGTCAGTTGTATTTTTATCGTTATTTTAAGCGTAGTTTTGTTTAAATTACTTGACCAATTCGCAAAAAATATTTAAATGACTGTCGCAGTCAACAGTTCGTTCGGTGTACGCTCATGGCGTCGTGTCGCGTGTGTTCTTATCAGTTCTTATCAGACCCCGCCCCCATGCTATCAAGCCCCGCCCATGGTCACACTTAAAACACTGCACATTTTGGTAAGATTTTTCCTTAATCGTCGTCATTGGGTAACTGTTTGTAAAATATAGTTAGACATACACTAAAAAAGTAACGACTTATGACTTACACCAGCGGTAAATTATTTTTGCCATTAAACGTATTTATAATGGCGTTTCCTGTCCTTCTACAAACCCTTGGTGGGTTTGTTCCAGACATTAAGAAAATCATATTTTATTTTGAAACAACTGGCCTCCGTTATCTAGTTTTCCATCTATCTGCATGCATGATTTTTTTCCATTCAGGTAATAATCAATGACTTTTAATTTTTTTGGCACAGTTCTATGGACTAGAGACTCGAAGACTCAAGACTCTTTCATTATAGATAATAAAGTTTATTTTGAGCAATTCCAAAATGGTAACCTCGCCTCCTTACCTTTCTTTAGAAATAGAAATTTCAAGAAAGGTTAGAATAAACCATCAGGCACCAGGCACAGTAATTTGGGTTATGATCCACGTTTAATTGTACATTTTTGTCAATTACTACTCCACGCCTGCACGGGTCGGTTATGCAAACATGAAGCAGCACTCATTTTGCCTACTTTGCTCCTTCACAACCGTTAAGAACAGGAAATAAAAACAAGTTTGAAAATGAATATCAGGTTGTGTATGACTAAAAACAGACCACGTATTTCAAATACGTGAGTCACGTATTTTGGTTACATGTCATTAGTAGTTAAGTGGCTTCTTATGAAATTCAATTCTTCAACATTAATTCGTTTTTATATAAAATTAACATATATAAACTAACATATTTAAAAACACTGCTAATAATTATTTTAAACCGAAGAGAGGTAAAATTACTTTTCATCATTTAAGGACGGATTTATTTATTGATTTTTACAATGCCATGTTACAGCAAATGCCAATTACAACATTACATTAAAATGTAACATAATTTGAAGCATATAATACTTAATGTTCCATTATCTGTCCATTCTTCATGACACTTCACATTAGAAAAAACATCTATGGAGTAAAAATAACAACAAGCAAAAATTAACTTTAACAAATATATGTGCTTATAACCAGATACTACGAAATTTTTTCTACAGGCACCTAAGAAAAAAGAATTATTTTTATAAATTAACAACAGCAAATATAACTCTGCTTAAATGCAAATAAATATATTAGTATGTACAGATAAAAATATGACCATGCAACAAATAAATAAAAATATCAATATGTATTGACAAAAAATTTGATACTTAACATGCAAATTGATAATTAAGAAACTAACAACTAATTAGAATCCTTTAAATCTCCTTTGTGAATCAATTATCTGATTCTGTGCCTCAAAACAAAACTAACAATTATGACAACTTTGATTGAAAAATTGTATTAATATCTCAATTGAAACATAACATCAATCATCAGTGTAACTTAGCATATTTAAACCATATAAGGCGTCCTAAAATAATTGATCATACATATATTTGGTCAAACCCAGTTGACGTTATTTAATTGCTATCGTAAAACTAATTTAAAAAGAACAAAAACTTAATTGTTATTAGGCGTAAATAGTGACACTACACACCAAGGTCAGGAAATTGTAAAACACAGTTATATGTTGATCTTCGTTTACTTTTCAAACTAACCCATAAAGACACAGGTTTTCAAGGCGAAGTATGAAGAGGTATAGAGAAGACACATGCAACAATGATAATGCGCATTATACAGTGGCACTCGCCTGTGTATAAACAACACAAGTGCGCATTAAATGAATATTTAGCATGTACGTGACTTACATGACTATTCATGATTAATACCTCTGATTATAATTGTAAAGCGAGTACTTACATATGCTTTTATGTGTATTCATATGTCGGGGCCATGTACTCGGCTGACGAGTAAAATCCTTGGCTCCAAGTTATCGGTCTTTCAAAATATAATAATGGCGTGTTATGGCGTGTTAGTTGTAGGCTATTTGAACCTGTTTTTTATGACTGTTGGATTTCTTTAAACGTGTACTTTGATGAAGGTTACAAACCGATTTGTAATGTTTCACAGATGTAAGGTGATATTTTAATGATTATTATTCTGTTTAGCGAGTAAGTTGATTGCACATAAAATGTGTCGCATCGTCAAGGTTGAACATAACATGATCCTTTAAGTTTTGCCAATCAATTCAATGCATTAGTCATTTCAGTAGTTTTCATGACTATTTCTTATTAGTTAGAAGCACTGTAAAAATGCAGTTTCTTTCAACATTTTGCTGTATCATTGACTTTTTGTACTTTTAAACTGTATAATGTAATAGACTAATAGATCTACTAGTTTACTATCTGGAATACCCTCTCCATTATTGAACAATCGTTTACATAATACTGTACAGTATAGCTTTATCCTAGTTTACCTCTAAAACACTTAGAAAGAATTACTGAAAGAGTAATTACATAAAATAGAAGGGCTACTAATTTGGGGTCATATACATAACTAATGAAATGTGGACAGTCATAAATAATAGTCATAATGGTCATAAAAATGTAATTCATAACAAAGTTGTATTTTTAATTGGTCATACCTATAGAGAAACGTTTATAAATATAATACAGTCTACTATTTTAATAAAAGAAACAAAAAACCTCACACCCGCCAAATGATGGCCAATAATGCTTGAAACATCCACTTGCTAACATTTATAAGAGTGGTTTACACATTACTTCTCTTAAAGACAATTTTAATGCGAATTTCTCGGTGTGTACCAATAATTACGTAAATCGTTCTCTACGTTTCTATCACTTCCTGCATCCCCAAAACAGCTATGGGAAACGTAATTCACCCTTGAATTAAAATCCACATCCCATTAATCATTTTACTTACCCAGACAAAATTCACAGCAACCAACACCAGAATTGTTTACGTCAGTGGCCTAGACGGGGAGGGCGAGGCCTCGGGAACTCGTTGTAATTGAGGGTACCCCCAGCGACCAGCGCAGCGACCGCTCGCGGCTTGGGTTACATGTAGTTTCGAGTGTTGCGGTCTGGGTCGCCGTAATTCTTAGGTAAACAGCTTGTATGTGGTCAGGGCGGAGTGGAGGGGCCTGGATATCGATATGGGTTAGAGGTAGACATGCGTCGGCTGTTGACGTATTCCAGCCTGGGTGTAGGTTGGTAATAGTATAATACGTTACTAGCCCGGTAAGTACCGTTTTACTAAGCAAACATGATAGATCCCGCGCGAGCCGGAAGGCGAGTGCGGGATTTTAATGCGAAAGCGGTAAAACTTACCGGGCGTGTGATATACGATACTTTACATCATACTACTTAGAAAAAAACATATTTTTTAATAATAACTATTAAACATTCCTTGCATAAACTATTACGCTTCTCAGTTCTTCAAACCTAGCCTATAATAAGCAAACAAACTTATTTGCTACTGCCACCAGTTTTGCCACTACATTCCTCTGACGTAACAAATAAACATGCAATAACCGTCGGTTTACTGGAATCAGCTGATTATTGATAGTTTTGATAGTTGACTTTCGTTTAGTTGACCGTTTCCTAGTGCACGGTAAGTTTACTGGGTACTGCATGGTAAATTAACCGTGCAGTGAACGGCAGAGAGTAACTTTCCAGCCAAGAGAAAGGCAGACAGAAAACAGATGTTTCTTTGTAGTTCGATGTAAAAATGTTTGGAGCGTTCTTGTTTAAAACTTTTGTAGTGTTAGTTTACAATATTTGTCATGGAGACAGATGTAAGTTAAAATACTTAGAAAACGCTAAATACGTGGTAGTATTTATAACAACATATATACTGTGGAAAATCATCCATTTTACGTGTACAAAAAAATCGGAGTCAAAATCTGTAAGAATTATGTTCTGAAAATTTGGGATTTTTTAAAATTCAATTATTGTCCAACAATCGTCCATTTTGTTTGGTTCGTAACCCTCATCAGATACACTTTTATTGTAGCCTTTCGATCGCCGTACTCACGTTCAACAGAATAATTAGGTCTGAAACATACTGAGTCTTCGTTGGGCCTTGTCTGTGTTCAGCCAGTCTAGCAGCCTGATTGAGCGGCTAGTTCAATTTCGTAGCCGCTCCAGTCCCAAGAAATGTTATTGTCTGTTGTTGGGGAGTTTGAAGTCACGTTGTACCAACACAAAATGCGACTTGCCAAAGAGATATTTCACTTTTACCTCTTTGAAAGTAATGTTCTTAAGAGTTTTCAAAAACCATTGAGGTGGATTTAAAAACAAAAAAATTCGCTGCAAGTCTAAAAAAATATATTTTACTATAATACGTCAAATAATTTATGTCAACGCCAAACATAATAAATACTGTATTTTTTACCATTTGAAATCAAAATATTTCCTTTATGCAATGTAAAAAATTGTTTATCGATAAAAATATACCTAAAATTATAAGAAAATAAGTTACAACGAAATAATTAAAACCTAAACCATCTAAAGTAAAATAGTGATCTGCCATTTTTTATTATTAAAATAGTGAGTCAAACAGCTCAGACAGCTTTACACAGTCGAAGAAAATCCAACTACCCTGTGCAATAACAAAAATTCTCACCGGAACAAAAATATGTTCGCCCGCAGCCGTTTAATCAAGCGCGGGGCGGATGAATGTGGCACATTGTGTTACAAGAAGCAGCCAGAGGGCGATAAAAACGGGGGAGTCGAAGTGGGATAATAAGACGGGGCGGTGTCGCGCCTCGCCCGGCGATAACGTTGTACTACATGTGGTGGTAACTCACGCGACTCGACAGTGTGAGGGAGAATTACCCTCGGGGAGGGAAAGTTACCTGGCCCGGTGATAACGTTGTACTACATGTGGTGGTAACTCACGCGATACGGCACTGGGAGGGAGAATTACCCTCGGGGAGGGAAAGTTCCTTCGGCCGGTGATAACGTTGTACTACATGTGGTGGTAACTCACGCGATACGGCACTGGGAGGGAGAATTACCCTCGGGGAGGGAAAGTTCCTTCGGCCGGTGATAACGTTGTACTACATGTGGTGGTAACTCACGCGATACGGCACTGTGAGGGAGAATTACCCTCGGGGAGGGAAAGTTCCCTCGCCCGGTGATAACGTTGTACTACATGTGGTGGTAACTCACGCGATACGGCACTGTGAGGGAGAATTACCCTCTGGGAGGGAAAGTTACCATGCCAGGTGACAACGATGTACTACATGTGGTGGTAGCTCACGCGACACGACACTGTGAAGGAGAATTACCCTCAGGGAGGAAAAGTTACCTCACCCGGTGATAACGTTGTACTACATGTGGTGGTAACTCACGCGACACGGCACTGTGAGGGAGAATTACCCTCAGGGAGGGAAAGTTACCTCGCCCGGTGATAACGTTGTACTACATGTGGTGGTAACTCACGCGACACGACACTGTGAGGGAGAATTACCCTCAGGGAGGGAAAGTTACCTCGCCCGGTGATAACGTTGTACTACATGTGGTGGTAACTCACGCGACACGGCACTGTGAGGGAGAATTACCCTCTGGGAGGGAAAGTTACCATGCCAGGTGACAACGATGTACTACATGTGGTGGTAGCTCACGCGACACGACACTGTGAGGGAGAATTACCCTCAGGGAGGGAAAGTTACCTCACCCGGTGATAACGTTGTACTACATGTGGTGGTAACTCACGCGACACGGCACTGTGAGGGAGAATTACCCTCAGGGAGGGAAAGTTACCTCGCCCGGTGATAACGTTGTACTACATGTGGTGGTAACTCACGCGACACGACACTGTGAGGGAGAATTACCCTCAGGGAGGGAAAGTTACCTCGCCCGGTGATAACGTTGTACTACATGTGGTGGTAACTCACGCGACACGGCACTGTGAGGGAGAATTACCCTCAGGGAGGGAAAGTTACCTCGCCCGGTGATAACGTTGTACTACATGTGGTGGTAACTCACGCGACACGGCACTGTGAGGGAGAATTACCCTCAGGGAGGGAAAGTTACCTCGCCCGGTGATAACGTTGTACTACATGTGGTGGTAACTCACGCGACACGACACTGTGAGGGAGAATTACCCTCAGGGAGGGAAAGTTACCTCGCCCGGTGATAACGTTGTACTACATGTGGTGGTAACTCACGCGATACGACAGTGTGAGGGAGAATTACCCTCAGGGAGGGAAAGTTACCTCGCCTGGTAATAACGTTGTACTACATGTGGTGGTAACTCACGCGACACGACACTGTGAGGGAGAATTACCCTCAGGGAGGGAAAGTTACCTCGCCCGGTGATAACGTTGTACTACATGTGGTGGTAACTCACGCGACACGGCACTGTGAGGGAGAATTACCCTCAGGGAGGGAAAGTTACCTCGCCCGGTGATAACGTTGTACTACATGTGGTGGTAACTCACGCGAAACGGCACTGTGAGGGAGAATTACTCTCAGGGAGGGAAAGTTACCTCGCCCGGTGATAACGTTGTACTACATGTGGTGGTAACTCACGCGACACGGCACTGTGAGGGAGAATTACCCTCAAAGACGGATAGTTCCCCCGCCCTGTGATAATATCTTTTTACAAGTGGTGGTAACTTACGCGACACTTGGCCGTACCGTCTCTGCGATTGAAAATTACGCTCAGTGAGGGAAAATTTCCCCTGAACTTCATGTGTTTAAAACGCACGCAATACCAACTTGAATCAAAATTGCGAAAAAGAATTATTCTTAGAGAGAGTTGCTTTGGGTAAGGCATGGTTTGAATTGTCATTAAGAGGGAAGAAGTGAGAAATTAATCTGAAAGAGTGTTTTCGATAACTTTGGGTTAGATTTCCCTAGAATGAGTCCTCTAGATGGTCTCAATAGACCAATAAAACACGATTTACCAAACAACACAGGGTTAAAGTAACTCACAAATGTTTTTATTTCCCGAAAATTACGGTAAAAATAATAGAATATCTTTATTCCTCACTACTAAACTATCTTCATGTACCAAAACAGTCAATTATTTTATTTACATTTTCATTTATATGCATAGACAAACTTATTTGTATTGAAAATAAGTAGACTAATTAAACGAGTTAAAGTAAAATTACAATAATTCTTTTCTGGCGAGTGTCCATTTATATGGATACAAAACAGTTGTCTCCAAGTTAAACAGCAACCCAAAGGAACATCTGTTAATAAAAATCGTTATTTTTAAATCGGGATTGGTTAACATAAATTACATAAGATACCGGTAGGTTCAGTCAAATCATAAACAAAAAAACATGATCCCTTGGAAAGAGCTCCAAGCTACCTATGAATTAAATTCATACTCAGCCTTCCAACCTCCAAAAAGAATAAGTTTACTGTCGAAATGTAGAGCATTTTACAAGATAAGTTGGCAGACACAGCCGTGCCTCACCGGTGAACCTGTCAATCTATACTCTACACGAACACAGGGCCATCAGGCCATCAGGCCGCCGTGATTTGTGTTACGCGATAAGACGACAACACCGTGGCCCAACGACAGCCAGCTTATTTATTGGCAGCATTTTCGTCTCTCTGCAACGTCACGGCCTCCTTACACGGAACTGGGTGGTGGTGTCTGATCACTAAATGTGGTTCAATCGTTTTTGATGGTATAATGGTTTGCGTAAATCAAAACTGCTCGGATGAAGAAGGTGGATTTGTGTGTTGAGTGAGTAAAGTACAACATTGCCTTGCGAGGGAGACAATGTGATTTACTCTCGAAATACAAACAACATTTTTCTCTCACCTGCATCCGGGAGCTGAAACAATTTTTTTTAGCGCCTGCATCCGGCTAGCTGAAACCATTCATGCATCAGCGTTCAGCTGGTTGTTGCAATGTTCCTACATGTTTAATTCTTAGACGTTCTCACAGCTGATCGTTGTTGATGTATTGTATTTATATGATTATTCCTGCCACTAAATCAGCTGTTTGCCCCTGCATTCGTTAAGCTCCAACATATTTGCATGTATGTGTGAAAATTTGAAGGTGCTCTAATTTTTGAATTATTTATTTCAATGTTATTATCATGGGATTACTTTATCTCCCGCCAGGAGACAAAATAATTACTTTACTCCCGCTGGGAGATAAATTATTATTTTACTCATCCATTACAAGGAGAAAAAACAAAGCAGCCTCTAAACATAGCAGGTGGGGTAAAAATGTTACAGGTTAACGTAGGGCCCTGCTTAACTGCTCAAATGTTTAAATGCTAAGCAGTTAACTGTTAATCGCTTAGTTAACAGTTGCAGTTAACTGTTAATTAACTGCTTAACTGTTTGTGAAATATTACCGACTATGGAGGGTACCGTGCATGTTTATGATACAACACTTATATTTAAAGAATTATTTTATTTAGCCCAAGGATTTTACCTCATATGGATATATTCCTGATCATTATGAACGATTTAAATTAATTTGTCGTGGCATAAGTAATTTTAAAGGTATAAATATTCTTGGGGCGAAACAGGTATAGTCCCGCGGGCCTCGACCTATTTTTAGTAGGAACGAGAAGAAATGCCCTAGCATTACGTGTTTAAAGCTTTTATTTCCAAAACGGTAAAGTATATTAAGTAACCACTGCCAAAAGACCTCACTTATTTATTTTCTTAAGGAAACAATCTTTCGTAAATTATTGTATCAAACTAATCTAAATTACAGCAATCGTTTTGATAAATTCTCGAATCTCGCTACCCATATTGGCTACCCATTTAAAACGTTTGTATTCATGAGATATAGCTGATGAAAACGCCTCCGAAAAACAATAAACCAAAACTCATCCACACTTACTCGATCACCGTCAAGTGTCTTTCCCATTCGAACCGATGATCGGGAAGGTAGATGAAAAATAAACACCGCTTCATTAACGAGCGAAACGAAAACACGGTCGTTTCAGGGGTTCGTTCGGGGTCTTGCATATTTCAGCCGATCGAGAAATCCATCAGTACCGCCGAGTGACGCCGGGTGAAAAAACGAATCCGGTAAAAAATATCCGCGGAGGAATCAGCGGTGACAGGCCGAGAGTCGAGCGGTTTCGGGGGATGAAAAATTCAGATCGCCCTTTAATCACGACTAACTGATGAGGAGGGTTTCGTTTGTGTTAAAAATGCAAGTGCCGGCTACACGGCCTATCTAATTGATGGGTTAAAAAAGTGGACCGAGGGTGGAAGGGATGGCCGGTCAGCTGTCACCCTACACGGGTTTCTACTTAGCGACGTCGGCCGGACGGCATCACGACCACCATTTCACTACGACACGTTGTTCCCCACACGGACTCTTTGTCCACCTTCCTTCTCCTTCACTCTTCACTCTGTCTGGACTGGCTTCGTTTAGTGTCTGTCTGAGATAGAGGACATTATATGTTGTGGGGGGGGGAGGGGGATTTGAAAATTTAAATGCGGGTTGCTATTTTGTATGGTAAATAGTTTTGGTTGAGGGAGTAAATATTGAAGTAAAAGAGAATCAATATTGAACATAGTTCATATGCAGGTATTATATTATGTGGAGGGAGTTATTTGTATTAATTTCTTTTAGACTTCGTGAAAATCTTATATCTTGCGATATACTATTTTTATAGAGCTTAAAAGTTTTGATTTTCAATCTATATAAGTGATATTAATGTACAATTTAATACCAGATTACGCTATCACAGCATTCATGGACACCCTTTATCACTGGCATGTATTATGTTTTAAGGGAACTTAAGAAAATGAGGAAGGAATACTTCAAGAAAATTATAATAGTTTAAATAAACAATTTTTAAAACCCCAAATAAATGTCTGCAAAAAAACTCGTAAATTAATTTAGTAAGATAGAATTACAAATCTATCTCTAACGCCTCTTCAATTATCCAACTGAAATGGAGTCCTTATAACCCTTCTCCACACGAATGTTAACTAGGCTTAGTGGGGATGTCGGGATCCGAATTTGATTGTAGTTGTGGGTTCCAACTTACCAGTGTACCCGCCAAGTGTACAAACAGATAACAGCAAGTGGCCAGATTTGCATGTGTATCCAGGCTTAGGACTCGGTAATTCCCGCTCTTACCGTCTTAATCTTCTTAGCGCCACTGTCGCAGTTACACGGAATCGCCACATTTTAATTAGAGCGCGACGATCGCTCTACCTGCCGTCGGCCATCTTGTCGGGTTTCCCGCCACGATGGGACACGGGACACTTCTGATCTACATTTTGTTGGTTTTATTCATTAAGTTTACCAAAGCATTATTTTTTTCTGATTAGTTAATACAAATTTAATTTACTATTTTATGTCTAAAATTATTTATTATAAATGTTTAGCTCTTACAAAAGAAATCCGGAAATTTCAATTAATATAAAAGGTAAATATTAAAGGAGGAAATGGAAAAAATGGTAATGTTATGTATGATATTTTGTGTATTAAAAGTTATTAGAGAAGGGAAAAGACGATGTTGGAGGGCGGGGGCGAGTAGATGCTTCCAACACAGAAAATATTTTTAAGTATTAAGATGTATGCAAAATTAGTTTCGTTATAAAATTGACGGAATAGTAATATTAAGAAAAATTTGTAGATTTTTTTACCAGTTGATATTATTTTATTTTACAAACCATATTTACGTTCACCAAACACTTTGGAAGTATAGAGCTGAAGTGGCTAGAGCTAAGGCTTCCTTTGAAGTGGCTATAAAGCTGATATTCAACACAATATATTACAATAAATTAAACAACCTAATATAATTTTAATAGTAATAGAATTGTGTAAATCTATGATAAATATGTGTGTACATTTGTGATAAAAGTTTTATAAGTCATGGTTTTTTAAATAAAAACTATTAGGTAATATTTAAAAAATCTTTTTTAACCACAATACTACCACAATAACTTTTAATTTAAATGAAACTTCATAAAAATACTTTGTAGGACTTCCACATTCAACCATGAATACGCAGGGTTTAAGAAAATTTAAGAAAATTCTACTTCTCATTCTTAACTAAGCCATATTGTCCAAACCGGCTATTCAAACCTAAACAAAAAGCGTTTATTATTCTTGGCGGTAATTTTAAAATAAAACACCCAACTAAGACTTAATGAGCCGAGCCCATTTTGTCCAGGCGGATAAGTGGAGCACTCTTCATCATCTTATAATTTAAATTAATTGCAGCTTTCACAAGTCCCAGTTAGTTATCTTACTTAAGCCTCATTAGAACCCTCGCCATTGTCTTACAAAGTATCTTGCGATTGTTAGACCAAATCTTCAAGTTTATCTTGAAGCCTGCTTTCAAAGCAATCATAATTTAAGACATCGAATTTGCCAACTCCTCCTTAGCATTTTGTTTATTTAACGTTTTGTCGAATTGTGCGTTTTTTTAGCACTAAGAATAAATAGTTTGGTTATGTTAGTACCTTAAATTATATTGCAGTTTTAATTGTTGTATTTTTTGTGTTGATTAGAATATTAATGTAAGCGTTTTACGTGTTTATTCAATATAAACAGAGAATAAACTAAATGGAGACATTTTTTATTTAAATTAAATATTATATTAAATAGGGTTAAAGGGCTGATTTTCTTTCAAGAAATACTTCATATTATTTTGTGACTGTATATATTCCTGACAAAGCTATATTACTGTTACTATTAATGCTGCTGAAAAGGGTTATAAAATTCCACGATTTTCAGCCCCTGACCTGAAAAATATATTGTAAGACTAAAAAGACTACTACTTAAGTCAAACAGTTCAAAATAGTTCTTGTTCAATAAGGAGGTTTTTCACTGTTAAAACGTCATCTTTTCAGCTGGTGCTAATAATGAAGTCCAATACAAATATTATAATGTAATAATATCATAGTATATTGTGTACTATGTGTACCATTTTTCAGATGATATCATAGTATTAAAAAATGTCGTGACCGAACTAGGAATAATTAGAACCGTTTGTTTAGCTCAGGTGATACAGTTTTACTAAAAAGGGTTAGCTAAAATCTACAAAAAGGAGGTCTACAATAAACTACAATAAATACTGATGTGATGATTAAGAGTTTACTTACTCTTAACTATATCTGAGTTTCTCCTATTCATTAGACTTGTGTTAAAATGCTATTCCTACATTATCCAACCAAATCTAAACGAACTTGACTATAGCTTATTGCGAAGCAAAAACTACTTTACACATAGATTTTATTACATGTTTAACCTTAAGAGTTTCAGTTCCAACCCAGTTTCAAAATGAGTTTCCTTTAAATTCTTTAGATAGTCAATTTGGACGAAAAGCAAAGTAAGTGTGGAAATAGAAGATTGCCACTTTAAAAAGCGATAGATCCCAGAATACTTTACAATACAATATAATACAAATTAAGAATTATTTTAGACACATTGTGCGTGTATGTAATGAAGATACGAGAAGCCCCACGAAGTGGAAGCCCCACAAATAGTAACGTAACACAAAGTTACAAGCAGCTTAGCGATCAGTGACCACCTGTTTATTGGTACTGGCCTTGGACTGTTGACCTCGATAGTTATTATTGAAAATGATTTATTTTTCAAAACAATTACAATCCATATTAAAAAAGTCCCAAGTGAAAAACGTACACTTAGAGCAAGAGATATTAGGTGGCAGTTCCTTTAGACAGTCCTTTAAATAATAATAACTAGTGGATCCGAGCGCACGGAATCGTGCGCTACTCTAGCAGAGCGATAATTCAAATGGCGACAAATTTAAAACACAATCATGCTAACACGATCCGTCTTGAGGGTTATGTTTACACAAATTAAAAAATAATGTAAACAATTATGTTCTTCATAAGGATAACATGGGAACTTTAAAAGCCAATGGGGCAGAGCCCAAGGGACTTTTTAAAAAATGTAAGGCCAGTTTGCAAATCTACGCGACACGCTCTTTCCAATGAGCCGTCAATGATCAAAATCGGTTAAGAAATGACGGAGGAGTTCATAAGACAAATAATTTCGTGTTGGCGTATTAATTATATAGATAACAGTCGCTATAGTAAATATTATATTGTAAGTGTTGTATTACTAATAATCAATTATTTTTTTTTACTTAAAAAACTCTACGTCCACAAACGTTTTTAACACTTTGTACCAAAATATAAATAAAAAATATCTGTATCCCCCAGCAAAGTAATTAACAACATATCTAATTCACTGTTAAAACGTCAACAGGTCAAAACGTTGACCTGGTTATGTTAGTACCTTAAATTACATCGTAGTTTTAATTGTTTTATTTTTTGAGTTGATTGAAATGTTAATTTAATTGTTTTTGGTGAATATTCAATATAAACAGAGAATAAACGAAATGGAGACAATTTTTCATTTAAAATAAATATTATATTAAATAGGGTTAAAGGGTTAGTTTGAGTTTAAGAGTTTACACTTAACTTTATCTGAGTTTCTCCTATATTCATTTGGCTAAAGTTAAAATGCTATTCCTCTATTATCCAACCAAATCTAAACGAACTTTACTATAGCTTACTGCGAAGCAAAAACTACTTTAAACATAGATTTTATTACATTAAGAGTTTCATCAATAACAATAACCACACCAGTAGTCTCTAATCACTTAAGTATTAAGGTCAGCCCGGGTGTTTTCGCTTTGATCATTGAAAGTGAACATAATATTTAACTACAATTTAACATTAAATGAATTCGTTGATAAATTCAGGATCATAGGTTATGAATGTTGAAATATCAAATTAACTATTAAAACATTTTTAGTGATGTTTCAGAACCATTAATGCAAAAGTGAAAGATTTAAATATTTTGAAAACACAATTGAACTTATTTACTCTAAATTATAACTCTAGTAAAAAAGTGTTTTCCAAATCCTCGTTGATCTTTGCCTAATGTATATAAACGGTATTTAATTTTTTTCAGGTGAAGGCATTCAACCCCAAACACTTCCAGGCATATCAGGGAAAGGACCGTTGAGTTACTGAATAAATTCAAGACTCAAACAACTTTTTATTTGCTGATAAATCAAATGTTCATAACTGATAGCAACAAACAAATATCATCACAAACATAACTGACATTGTGTGGGAGGTTAAACGATTGCAGTTTGATTTTTTGATGAGGAGTGAGCAAACTAGGCAGCTTTTGTCAAGTATGGAAAATGTGTCATAATATTCGTCGCTTAAGCAATTATTTCCATTGTAAATTTAATTCTGTAAATTCCATTCGACAGTTTATCATACCAGCAAAGTAGGAAACGTGGGGCGGAGCTTTGTAGAACTCAGCATCATACCTTAGTATAGATAATATTGCCATTGGTTATTGGTTTATTAGTTAACAGTTCTGTCTATGGAAAATGTCGGCCTTAGGTCAGTAAAATGTCGGCCTACACTCATCCCTCACTCATCCTTATCTTAAATTACCTGGGTCGCCATTTCATGTCAAGTATAAAGTAGATAGTTGATAATGATACTATTGAGGGATTGTCAGAATACTGCTAAAGGATTCTCAAAATTCTCCATCACGTGTCCCACCCCAGCTGTGCCGCCGGGTGGAGACCGGGGCTGACCTCTCGACCCATGATGGTACCCAGGCGCCCGAGGGTTGACATTTCTCCCAAACTCGTAAATAAAAAGACGACAAATCCCTCACCACAAGCAGTTTTGGGCGGAGACGCCTGTTTTGCTGTCTTTCGAAGTGGATTTGTGCGTTTTCATCACACCACTAATGTAACATCCTGTGTAGACACGAGGGATTTGGTCGTAGCACAACACGGCCGGGCGGCGACACGGGGTGTGAGATATGTCTCCGAGACAGACCTAGGGGTAGGCTTCTCTTGTGAGTCCGTAGAGAACAGGATGATGGTCAGGCGAGAGACGAGGAAAACTCGAACCAACCTGATTATCAACGCATTCAATAATTGTTTTGAGATGCAATTACCATCCAGGCATAGTTTAAGAGGGATAGGGATGAAGTGTAGTGGGACAAGGCAGATGATTTGGTTAGCCATGCAACTAAAAAGCCAAGCTGAATCTATTTGCCGATTTGAATGAATGAATGAATGAAATAAAGCTTTATTCATCACAAAACATATACAGTTTTTTTACAATTTTAAACAATTTTTACAACTACAGTAATCACCATAAAAATACATAGATAAACACAAAATAAACAAATAATATTACAACTTAATAACAATTTGCAAATTAAATTACCTTAAATTGCAGAACATACAGAAAAGATGCAAAATAAACATAAAACAAAGAAATAATGTTTAACAAAAAAATATTCCTTTGCATTTAAATAATTTAAAAATAAAATATGATAAAAAGTTTTGTAATGAATAAATTAGGAGCCTCATAGGCAGAGCCAGTTTTGAGGCTTCCATTACATTACATTAACTCAAAGAAGAAAAAAATGGCTACCAATTTGGTTTTATTAAAATAAACAATTTGTTACAAATATAATAAGAATGCATATAGATAAAAAACAAGTACCCAGATTTACAATAAAAGAATGCAAAAAAATCTTTGTTATTTTAAGAATATTATTTCTGTCTGTAAGAGAGAATGGTGTCATACCCACTTAATCAATAAAATCAAATATAATCTACCAACAAAAATCAATCTTACATAGTGTCAAACAAGTATCTGAAACAAATAATCAATGTCTTCTTGAGTTAGTAACCAAGTTTTAAGTGCTTACAATACACAGAATAGGAGTTTTTATTAAAATTATAACATGATGTAAGGTTGTAAATACGGCGTGCGTTAAAATTAAAAAAACTGTCTGTACAATGTAAGTTTCGGACGTGGTACAGGCACTGAACTGAAGTTTCGAAGACTGTATTTCGAAACGCTATTTAAGTGTTCATTACCAATTTTCTTGTAAAACAAACCAAGTATTTTGTAAACATGTAAATGTCTGAGCGGAAGAACTTTATGATTATTAAACAATGGCCAGGAATGCTCAAATCTATTCTTTTTAGAAATTACCCTAATTATATTTTTTTGGAGGGTGACAAGAGGTTTAATTGTTGTTGGATAGACTCCACCCCAGCAACTCAACCCGTATCCTAATCTTGAGCTTACCAAAGAATGATATACGTAAATAAGGACTTTCTGGGGACAAAGATTCCTTAGAAAATACAATTTGCGTAAGGCACTTATTAATTCTCTATGTAATTTTAAAGCATGTCCTTTCCAAGAAAGATTGCAGTTTATTACAAGACCAAGGTATTTGATTTCTTTTACATGTCCTATAGTAGGGCAGCTGCAAGGGCCATTGCAATTTGGATTGTGATTAAAAAGTGGTTCATTAAATTGATGATCTTTTCGTAAACAAAAAAATCATGTACTTAGTTTTTTCACTGAGAATTAAATAATTTTTATCAAACCAATATCGTAACATTATTAAATCTTCCTGCATTCGATTTCTGATCTCTGTTAAACTACCTCCTAAATAAGTTAGTGCCGTGTCGTCTGCAAATGCTGTGAACCTACCATTAAACTGTGCATTACAAAGATCATTTATATATATGAGAAACAAGATTGGACCCAAAACTGAGCCTTGGGGAACGCCATGTTTAAGATAGCCTCTGCAACTGATTGTATCACTTCCTAACTTAGTAACCTGCGATCTATTAGATAAATAACTAGAAAACCAGTCAAGGGAAACTCCTCTAACACCAGCACACCACATTTTTTCTAGAAGTATTTTATGGTCTACTGTGTCAAAAGCTTTTGTTATGTCTATAAATGTAGCTGTACAATTCAAGTTGTCATTTAAAGACTCATGTACTGGATCTAAAAACCTTAAAACAGCATCTTCCGTAGATAGGCCTTCTCTGAATCCAAACTGGTTTTCACTAAAAAAAGAATTTTTGTTCAAAAAATTTACTAACCGTTTCTTAATAGTTTTCTCAAAAATTTTAGAAAATGTTGAGAGTAGAGATATGGGGCGATAATTGGATAAATTCAGTTTATCGCCTCGTTTATACAGTGGTATAACTACTGCAGCCTTCAAACAATCCGGAAATTCACCTTTTACAATACTTAGATTAAAGAGATGCACTAAAATGTCAACTATGGCTATAATAATCTTTTTTTAAATTAATGCATTTATTCCATCTGAACCAGGGCCTTTACCGGTCTTTAGCAAACTGACAATACCCAAAATTTCATCCCTGTTTTTTGGTAGTAAAAACATTGAACTGTCTTGAACTGGATTTATAAATACTTCATCAAACTGATTAGAAGATTGTACATTGCCAATGCTATTCTTAAGCAAATCCGGAATACTGAGGAAAAATTCGTTGAATGCTTGCGCTATTTCCTTTGGTTCTGTTTTAACATTATTATTATAACAAATCTTTGAAATTGAAGAATCTACTTTAGGATCTTTTATTATATCATTAATTAACTTCCACTGAGCCCTAGAATCTCCTACATGCTTTTCAAATTGGTTCATATAATATAACTCCTTTGCTTCATTAATTTCTCTTTTAAGTGTGTCCCTAAATCTATTGTACCGCCTTTTAAGTGCCGTATCATCTGGTCTCAAACGCACACATTTAAATAATTTTTTTCTAGATTCACATTTTTTGCAAAGAGCATTGGAAATCCAAGGTTTCAGTTTTTTAAAAGGTTTTCTCAATAAAAGTGATGCCTTGGACCTCTTGATGGCAGCATTCAAAATATTTAAGAACAATTCAAAACCTATAGAGGAATTATTTGTCAGAGTAATCAATTAATGACACAATCATCAATGACCCTGAATCCCCCCAGTGCCTTGATGGTTCAATCTATGCAGAAAGTTAAGATACGATGTAAATAAATTTAAATATGCCATTTCCAGGTAATAAATACTTTTAACACTCAGGTGTAACCTAAGTAGCTAAATTAAACTAAATATATAAATTAGGTGCCTTTGGATAATTTTTCGAATGATGATCTAGATTAAAATATTGGTTTAAGTGGCTAAAAAGCGCGAGGGGCACTTGAATGAACAACTTGCAACAATCTGTGCAACAAATAGTGATTGTTGAAATATAACGTTGAATTTTAATAAATGTTTGGTAAGGTTTCAAAACCGCTAATGTAAAGATGGAAGATTTAAATGTTTTGAAGACATGATTGAAATTATTTACTCTACATTTTTATTATAATAAAAAGTGTTTTCCAAATTCTTGTTGATCTTTGCCACAACATGAACATCTTTTTAATTGTATGAAAAGACAATTTAATAAGATACGTTTGTAGCAAATGCAACAAGCTGTGAATTTGGGGGTGCAATTTACATTGCCCTCTCAAACAATGAAGTTCAATTGTCTATTACATTGAAATAAAGCAAATGAAGGAAACCGAATTGGAGTGAATTGAGAAAAACACAAGAAAATTAACGTCAAAATGTAGGCTACAAGCAGGTGTCAAGATTTCCTTTCAGAAACAGAAACCAAACTCGCCAACCTCCGCAGCTGTTGTTGTTGGTGACGGATAGCGCCAAGTGGCGACGATCTGCCTCCGTCGTTTAATTAACAAGATGGGCCTAACACATGTATGTTTTCCCAGCAAATTAGGCCTAGCGCGCTATTTCTAGCCTGCTTGTGGATGATTTACACCCCGCTTTGACAAATTCGCGCGCGGATCCCACTTCAAACGGATCACAGAACTATTCTGAGCGCCTTTGTAGACACTGTGTTACAGCGAGGTGACCTGTCGTCCGGCTCGTTGGCTAGACACTGTTAAAAATGCCTTACAGTCTTGCTTTGTTGGCTGTGGCCGCAATATTTCCTCAATGATTTAGGTCTCGGCTTGTTTACACCTTTGGCCCGTTGTTTACAGGGTTTGCTTCATTTATTACTTCTTTAACAGCTGAAGTCGTAAGCTTACTGCAGAAAAAAGTAATAAAGTTAACAACATCAATTAGTTATTTGGTGTTTAGGACGTTTTGTGGGAATTCTGACGGAATTCGGAAAAATAGATGCTTGGATCAAAAGAATAAGTCCTACAATCGCAGGCTTTAAATTAGTTTCTATTTATTTTTGAAAGTGAAAATTTTATTGATAGTTTTCAGTATACGCATTGAACATCTGACCTTTAGATAAAAAATATATGTTATTTTGATAAGTTGAACAGTTTTAAATTTAAGAGTAATTATGTTTTTATGCAAAGATATTTATTGGGAGTACAAGACAAAACATAATCCAAACGATCTCTTTTCCCAAATAGTTTATTTCAAAATGTGTTTATCTCAGCCATACTAATATATCTTCACAAACAGGTGATGAAATCTTTTTGAAATATAAAAATCCATCTAGATTTGCAAAGTTAATATATCTTGAATTCCACCGCGATGTCTTCACGTAACCAGTTCACTTAAATGTAAACAAGTTTATGTTAATGTTTGAAGATATATTTTATTGAGAGCTTTCTTTTACAATAGTATTGCGTTGCTTCGCAAAATTATAAATCTTTTAAGATTTCTTTTTAATTTCACCAGGATAATACTAATACCATAGTGATCGTATTATGAGAATTCCTTTAAAACAATAAAGCGCTGTCTAGCAATGATTAATTTTCAAGAGTATTTTTCAAAATGCCAACAAGTCTGGAGACTGTGCATAAGAAACTGAGACAACTAGCGAATATTTAATTCCTTTCTCCAACAAATACAACTGGAGGCTGGGTAGTTTCATGGGCTCTAGTTGCACTGGTTGATTAAAGGTATCAATACAGACGTAAATAGGCGATTTTAGTGTGCAGGACGTTTGGTTTAAAGGAGTGAGGTTGTAAGGAAACATAAAGATAAAATCCAAAAGGAAACAGTTCATGCGGAAGATCAAGAGATGAATGATTAAGACGAAGAAAGAAGTGAGAAAACTACATGAATGATGAAAAATGAACATTGAAAATATAGATACAAATGCCATCTAGAAGTTAATGCATCCATGGTCTTTAGTGTTGGCGGGTTTCCGACTCGACTTGTCTGGTAAAGACTCCACAATATGTAAAGAAAATGGAAGCTGTCATTGTAAGTATGTTTGCTATCCACAAAGGTCAGTCTCCTATTCACCTTAATTCCTTATCGTCTCACTGGAAACTTGATTCCTTGAGCTATGATAAAAGTAATGAATGACCTGCAACGAAAACCATGTGATATAAGACCATGTTTGGGAACAATTAAACCTTCCTTGGAATTTGATAAGATAATAGAATATGTTTGAATAAACGTAGGGCGTAATGAAGTTTTACATACTCCATTACCTTTGACTATCAATTTCGAAGAGGTAAGTCTCAAGACAATACAATACCACCAAGCCTAAGAAGAGGCATCTTAACCGTCGATCAAACCAAGCATGAAACATGAATCAAGTTCTGAAAACCAGGAGCCGCCGCGGCGCCGCTCATCGTGCGATGAACGCCCAGATATGCGGGAGGGGGGGGGCGCAAATTTGGCGGCGGCAATTAGGCCCCGGATCGGTTTATAAGGAGGAGCCGCAGTAGCTCACACAGGACAAGGAGGTCTGACAAGACAATAGCTGGCTCGCGACGCGCAGGCGCCATCTTGCGGCCAAGGTCAATATATTCCTACTCACACCTCGGCCCGAGATCTGATAACACTCTCCAGATAAGAAGACAATTGTTTTTAGCGGATAAGTGAAAGTGGAGGTTCGTTTGTTACAACGTCCCCAGTCCCCGGTCCCCGGCAGCTGCTGTATTGTTTAGATCCTTATCCTAGTGCATTACTTGTCTTGGATGGGCTGATCTTGGAGATTCTTGTGGAGCTGGTGGTAGTTTGCAGTCTGTTCATGACTATCTCTTTATTCCCCCGATGTCTGATAAGTGAAGGCGGTCGTTTGTTGTTGAATGTCTTCAGCAGCCCTTGAATTAGCTGATTGCTATTTAGGACGCCTGCACTAAGTTTCTTTGTCTTTGGTGTGGAGCTGATCTTGGAGACTCTTATATTTCCACTGAGTTGGACGTCAGTTGAATCGTCCATGGTTTTTCTTAGCCAGGAAGTTTTTCGTAGTTGGCAAAAGCAACCGCGCCGTCAGGCACTGCTAAGGTAGTGGAGGCACCACCACCTCGCTACTATGCTGCTGCACCTTCCGAAAGGTTTGGTGCAACATGCGCAGATGTGCCGACAAGTAGATAGGTATTTCGACATTGTTTTGTCTCATCAGGTACAGATAGACAGCAGATTCCAGCTACCACTGTACTACCGCGTACTCAGATTCCATAGTACCATATCAGCCAGTGTAGGAGAATAAACTCAACTACGGGAGACTCTTACAGGGGGACACCGAAGCGCGCCGGCATTTTGGGTACTTTTGAAAGCATCGAACCGCGCCGGTCATTAAAGAGGATTAAAGGGTTGCCTCGCCACCCGGCCAGGTAGTCGCTACGGGACTGGAGAAAAGGGGATTACTTTTGTCCCTGCTTCCTATCTGTAACTGCTGTCTTATAAATGCTTCCAATATCGGGAATTACTGGTTGATAAACTACCGCTTCGTTGGCCTTTAAAAAACTATTAACGTTTTAAACGCGTCGTTGGTGTTTAAAACTTGGAAACTCGAAAAGCAAGTGTAAAATAAAAACGAACAATATTTCCACTTACGGAAATTTACTAAGTTTAATTTTTAATGTTTTCCCGAATCCTAATATAACTCTTTGAAAACACACGGAATATTAAGGTCAAAGACTGTATAATAATTGACTAAACAACGAAGAAAAGAGAAAATGATGTCTATATCATTCAACTACATAAACGTTTTTAGTCCCATAAAATAATTATTTAATTACTATAATATATGTTTTTTTTTTTGAATAAAGACTGAAGGTACGACGAACGAAGTGGTAGTTTATATGTTACAAACCTCATAACAAGGAATTATAATTGGTAGTACATGGAGTGAAAATATCAATCATATATATTTCAACTGCTTGTGATATTGGTACAAAACCAATTATTGTGACGACAGGAAAAGCAGTCGACAGCAATAGAAGACTGCAGCTACTGTCACTGACAGGATGCAGGGAAAATATATTTCCCTTTTTCCCCAGTCCCGTAGCGACTACCTGGTCTGGTGGCGGGGGCGACCCTCCCTAATCCTTGTTAATGACCGGCGCGGTTCCATGCTTTCAAGAGTACCCGAAATTCCGGCGCGGTTCGAGTACGCCCCTCTTACAGTGTAGACATCGTATAATTGAGTTTGATTATTAATTGAAAGTATTAATCTTTTCTTTTAATGTCTCCATCACTTGTTATACAGTACTCTCCAGAGACGTCATGACTTCACATCACGTCACGTCATAAGACGAACAACTCGTCCTTTTGGAGCAGATCCACATTGTAATGGAGCAGAAACCGATGGTTATTTGCAATTGAAACTATTCCACTAGAACCCTGAACTCTTTCCACCAAAGCACTCTTTTTGATCCTTCTTAAAAAAAAACCTTCTTATATAGGACTAATATTTTTAAAGCATTTACCAAATAACATCAAAAATGAAGAAAACAATACTAAATTCAAAAAGAAATTAAAAAGTTATCTGGTAGATAAAGCTATTTATTCACTTGACGAATTTATTTCCACCCCCCCATAGTCAATTCTCTTTATTTTGTCTTCTTTAGTTAAGGTTTGATTTAGCTTAAAATGTGACGACATTCGATGTACAAATATGTACGTAATGAATAAAGATGTTTTTGACTTTGACTTTGACTTTGATCAGCAGAGTGGCGCGTCACGGATGACGTGATGGTTTTCCATCCTTCGCCCACTGCCCACCATCAGAAAGTGCATTTGGCGCCAAAACACTCGTGCACCCTCGTAAACCACCTGCGGACACGATCCCTGTGCAAGATTTGCTGCGGCCGAAGCTGATGTACGGCCGGCGCGCTTGTAGCTGAGTTACCGCGCCGTACCGCACGGCCAGCACGACCACCGCGGCCACCACAGCGCCGATCCATCATCGGTTATTACAACACATCATGTCGGATTTATGGCGCAGGCGCAGGCGCTGCGGCGCGTTCCCGTGTCATACCTAACGGATGGCCGTGTACGGACAATGTCTCGCTAATTCTCCAGCGAGACCGAGAGCCGCCATCGCCGCTCCTCTCGTGGGGAGGGAGTCGTGAGGTTTCCTTTGTCGGTGTCAAGTTGGGTCTGGGAAGAATATGGGTACGGTGAACTTTCAAAATAGTATATTTCGTAGCAAGGGATCGAGACGTAGCCGAGCATTTGGAGCAATCGAGAGCTGCAAAACCCGTTCGGCCGAAGTACGAACACTACTTTTCGCCACACTTACTAGGAATAAAAACTAAATATAACACTAGCTGATCAACCCGGTTTCACCCGTGGAAAAATAGAAAAACTTCCTTGGATTTCATTAAGAATTTTTCATTTAATTTGCATTACTACATTAGGTTGCCATGAAAACTTCTGAAGCTTCCTTATAGTTTAACATTGGAACTTTGAGGTACCTTAGGACGTAGTCCAGAGGAAAATTTGGAAAAATCCTTTCTTAGTGGATGCCTACGCCCTAAGAGGAACGACCATGCAAATTTTCAAGGTTATAAGTCAAGTAGAATGGGCTGTACGATTATTGGTGAGTGGTAGTTGACAAATATATAGTAGATTTAAATCTGAATATTTACTTGACTCTCGGTTGTGTGGAACCCTGGGAAATACGTGGGAGGGTGGTCACGAGGTTTCCTATGTCGGTGTAAAGATGGGTTTAGAAAGAATATGGGTACGGTGATGTCCCTTCAATATAGTATACTAGCTGTTCTACCTGTTCTTCGCACGGATTTAGAATGAAAAAGAAACAATGGATTCTATGGAAACCAAATACAAAAACTGTCAAAAACCAATTATTTGGCATAAAACATGAACCTAAGAAGCTAACGGGACGGATCCCAAGGGAATTTTAAGGGAGTGAGTAGACCTATGTGTTTCCCGGGTTCAAGATCTACCTCTGTATGAAATTTGAACACAGTCGGTTCAGTATTTTTTGAGTTCACTTGGTACACACATACATACATATATACAGGGACCACCTCTTCTTTATGATAGTATATATATATAGATTTAAATCTGAATATTTATTTGACTCTCGGTCGTTGGGAACCACGGGGAAAACGTGGGGAGGGTAGTCGTGAGGGTTTTATTTGTCGGTGTTAAAGTTGAGTTTAGAAAGAATGTGGTTACGGTCGGTGATGTCCCTTCAAAATAGTATATTTCGCACCTAGGGAAGAAAATGAGGTTTTGCGAGTCCGAATTTGTTTTTCGAATTCAAGATGAAGCATTTGGAGCATTCAAGAGCTGCAAAACCCATTCGGCTAACGTACTAACACCATTTTCCACCACACTACACAAGGAATAAAACCTTTGTATAAAATTACAATCAATAACTCAATAACTCATTTATTCAACCAAAGTAACAAGATTACATGCAATGGTCATGTCAGATAAGAACGTTTCTTACAAGGAATAACATACTGTCAATAAAATAACTAAAATAACATAAATTCTTAATATGATATAAAAATAAAAATAAAACGCCAGGTTTTTAATTATCCGTCATTCAGGAATTCACGGACGCTGTAAAAGCATTTATCAAGGAGGAATAACTTAAATGGTTATGACACTCAATAACAAATTTTAAATGGTTTGACACTGCTCTGAGGTGCATAGGAAGTTTGTTAAACAGATTAATTGCATTGAAACGGAGATTTTTTTGGAAGAAAGATGTGTGATGGGCTGGGACTTGAAGATTATTAGGGATTCTTAAATTATACTGATGGTTACGAATAATTTTGAAATGTTCAATGGGAATCTGAATATTTATCTGATCCTTGTGAAATCGAAACATGGAGATTATGAGAGATGATACATCTTTTCACGGTTGGTGAGCAACGATAGCAATGAAAATCATATGATCGCCACTAGCCTTTCGATGGAACTTATGACATGCTGTACCGTACATTCTCACATTGTTTCAAGCAAATTGACAATCAGGTGACTTTCGGAACTCCGACGGAAAAGAGTTATTTCCGGCCTCAAGATGACGTAGGTAAAACAGGTTTTTTCGTCGTAGGGTGACCTTTTTCATTAGCTTGACCACTAGATCGGCCATGAGGTCGAACGTACAACCAAACCAATAATTAGGACAAGGGACTTCATGGCTTTCCCACTTATGGTGCACAACGAAGTAGGTTATTTTGTATTGGGAATACATAAAAGAACGAGCAAACAATATAATTCTCCAACTAACTAACTTGCCATTGGAATCAGGACTGCAATGAGACAATAACTTCCGAGGCACCGCTTGAGGTTTAGAAAGATTTTCCGAATTGGCTTCATAAGCGCCAAGAAAAAATTAAACTCGTATTATAATTTGTTATGAATTTATTAACTTGGGGTTTCTCTCTTTTTGGTTTATCATATAAAGCCAATTACCTTTATATTTGAATCTCCGGTTTGCAGGTTAACAACCGGGATTAAAGTATCAATAATTAATCAGCTACCTTCCCTTCGTTCGAATTATGCACTCAATAGTTTATCAAGTGATTTTAGTTGGCTTAAAATTGATCTAACTAGTGTGTGCAAAAGTAAGAATTTCTATCTGTCACCTGTTAAAAACATTAACGACGCAAAGAGCGCGAAGACCAACAACCGAGGAGCGATTTAAGAGGCATGCCAAACGGAGGTTGAGGTCGGACCAATTTCACCGCTGGCATGTTTAATGGCGCGAGGAATGCCTCAGTAGTTAACAAGAGGAACAGAACATGCCAAGACACATGCCAAGACACGCTAACAGAAATAATCAGTGGCAACGCGGCGGGGTGAGCCGCACGTTACAAATTGGACTGTGTTTGGCCCCGCAGTGAGAGCGTGACATGTTCGGGCGAAACCGCAGGTTGTTGGTGCATGATACACTGCATGAGGCATAACTTACAGCATCTCTCATACTCCAGTATGAAAAATTTTGTGTTTTTGATGGATTGAAACGTCTCGTCAAATTATGACATTAATGGAAAATGAGTCGTAATCAGCGTGAAAATTAGTTTTATTGCAAATATTTCTCGTAAATTAAAAAATAAAAACTTACAATTCATTAAAGCTCAAGTAATTGTAATTAAATCTTTTTTTAAAATTTTATATTTATCATTAGTTATGATTTTATATTAATCTTAGTTTGTTCAATATTAATGTATAAAAATCTTGCTCAGTAAAAATCCTAAATTCCATCAGTTTTAGTGAAAAAAGTGTTGGATCGTGTTTAATCGAAGCATTTATTCATCACATCGAATGACCTAAGTGAGTGGTCTAAGATAAAAACGATCATTCAATTTAGCAGTAAAATATAAAAGAAACAAACAAAAAAATAAAGACGAACGTATCTACGTAAACGCACTCATTTCCATAATCACAGTTTTTACGCGGTAACGTGTGCCAAGCAGAGCGAAGTCGGTGGGTTTTGTAGGTTCAATCACATTAGGGGGGTAATGAAGACACAATTCGGTAATGAAACCAACACCGAGGCTTGAGACGGGGCTTAATTTTTATAGCGTTATTTTAAATTTCGCCGCGCGGAGCAGTGTCGGCTTTGTGGCTGTGGGGGAGGGGGAGGGAGGGGAGGAAGGGGGGAGACGAGGGTTAAACTTTTTCTTGTCTACAAACCCTATATAAATGGAGTAAAAGCTCTTTTAAGAAAGAAGGGGAAAAGTTATCCGAGGCGTTGCGGAGGCGAGCCGTCTATTTTGTCGCCAAGCGACTTACCCCCCCCCCCCACCCACCCCGTCCGCGTAATGAAAATAAGGCGGAAAAATGAGAATACACGGGCTTATTGTAAAGTATAATGACTCCGTGTAAAGTAAGGTGCGAACTCGGGGCCGTAAAGGCTAGAGATACGGCGCCGTAATAAGTCACGGGGCGATGGATCAAAATATCTCCGACCCGGGAATCTTATTTGTATGCAAATACGGTTACACGGATACTGTTAAAAAGAATGGAGTCCGGGGGTGGAGTGTCGCAAAAATACAAGACTCGGCGGTTATTAAAGCGTAGTCCCTAGAGCGCGTGCGGCGCGCGATACGTGGATTAGCGCCGGCGAGGATTGTTCATTTCGCGTTTACAATGTACACATAGTCTGCTAAGTCTCCGCTATTGTGCTCATTGTTTATGCGCCCGGAGCGAGATCTATTATACCGTTCGTCACTGCCGACACGGTTATTAAATGTGACTGCGCTTTGTTCCCGGGCCGTCAAACGACGATGTCGACTCGTTTCGAAACTGTTATTTTGATCGGTAAAATCGGTTATATGAAGTCTACCTCGTTTCGCATTTAAATCGTTAAAGCTTTTTTCGAATGAACTGAAATGGGGCTTTGAAAATAGCAATTTGAATATCCATACCAAAACGTGATTAATAGCCTACCTGATTATTGAAATAAGAAAAAAATAACTCTTACATATGCTAAACAATTAAATGTGAAACGTAAATTACAATAACTAGTCAAAAATAGTAAGCAATCGAAAAATAGTACAGTGACGTAGAAGTGGTGCAGTTAGAGTAGCGAATACAAACTTTGTGAATTAGTTCCCATGATTTTTGACATCCATGAAATACATCCATGATTCCGTCCATCAAAGAAATACAGGAATGAAAAATATTTTAATACTGGCCTATCAAGTGTTAAAATATGTAAGTTAACACAATAATATTTATCTACGACCATTGCAATAAGCACCAATTATGGTATTACAATAAACATTATAATGATATACATTAAAACACCAAAAACCAAGCAGTACTCTAATGACGACTTTAGAGTACTGGAGTCACTTTAGAGTACTGGTTCTAGACCAATGAGAGCTCGGCATTTGACGGAAGTAGTGTCATAATAACAATTACGCAATTCGCACATCAGCTGATTGTTGCATTACGATTCATGTTTGAGTTTACTTATCCCATCAGCTGATTGTTCCACAATGATTCATGGTTCAGTCTGCTTATTTGCCTAACCTCAAATTTTAGTTGACCTATTCCATCATTATTAAAAGTCATGAGTTTTGTTTAACTTCGGGGAAATTTTGTTGTATATTGTTGGTCGTAGATAAAATAGTGTATGCAACGATTGTATTATGCCTTTAAGCCACTCGTGAGATATTTAGAACACTCGCTTCGCTCGTGTTCTAACTTACATCTCACTCGTGGCTTAAAGACATTCATTATACAATCGTTGCATAAACTACTATTATGCTATTACCATTCCTACGGATGATATGAAATCAATGTCGAATTGCTTAGAAACTTTTGTAACACAAGGAAGTACGTAAAACATTATTACGTTAATTTATGTGATCTCCAGTATATATTTACCTTTATAACAAGAAAATTTGAAATCCTAAACTATGAAATCCTCTCATTTTGAAATCATAATGACACTTTCTTTATATTGTTACTGTTCACAATGTACATAAGTAAATTTTTAAAAAAGTGATAAATTGTTATGTACATTATTCGTTTTGCATTTTATATTTGCTATTGTTGTGTTAAGCTTTAGAAACAATGAACAAAGAGAATAGGTATGCTGAACGAACATTATTACTCGACTATAGAATTCAATCAGAAATACTTCTGTTAGTCAAAAAAGACTTAAACCATAACCAAAATAATTATTATTGCCTCAACTACAGCTCGGTACAGCCCTTTATAAATCGCAGTCTGAACATCAAACGTTTTCCTTTTTTTAACTGTTCCGAGGTGCAATGAGCACGAGAAACCCCTTGATAATAATGGGAAACAAATGAAAGCCGTATCGAATCCTCTGGTAAGGGTTAATCAATCTTATTGTGCTAATGATGCGGGGCTCAGCGCCAGAATGATTATTCGATCGTCGGATAATCCGGCAGATAATGATGATGAACAGGCTACAGACCTTGCAGCAGGCTGCGCTTCAAGCCTAACATGTATTTATATGTACTAGGGCACGCACACATTAACAGAAGTAAAATTGTTTGCTCATCTATAGCTGTCTCACTTTCATTTGGTTGTATTCATAATTTTTTATTAAAGTTTTCTTCTGATTTTCTTATACTGTATGTATACCACAAGTTGTTATTAAGAAATAACCGAGGCTATATTAGCTTATAATTAATTAAATTATATAAGCTGATAATATTTATTAATATAGTAGGCGAATTATAAGCAGAGACGAAGGACACTAAAAACAACGCTTTCAAACTCAGGTTTGTAAGAATATTTATGTTTTTTTTCAAATCAAACATATTTTCTTCATATATATATTCAGTAACATTCATTATTATTATTTGTTATGTTTCAGATGCCTGATGTAGTTGACTTCGATTGCTGAAGTATTTGAGATGCCAGATGATGCCATTTAAGTCCTTCAGTGCCACCGGGGACTTGCCAGTGTTCATCCTCAACTTGCCATTTATTAAGGTGTACCTGGTGGACCAAGCCTTGCTCGGTGTTATTCCATGTTTCATGTTTTCTTGTTTCAAATGGTTCATCCAAATACTATTAAACATTTCAATATCATAAAATTGATAAAAAGAAACCTTTTTATTACTCCATGCAATCTTCATCCCATACGCGGTTTTTTCCTTGACGGCTTTACATTGCAAACAGTTGTTATGATTACTTTATTTGTTGCAGTTCCCTTGTTTGTTTCGTTGCTATAATGGCAATTCATGAGGCCAATGTTAAAATTTTACAACTTCATAATTCACTTTATTACGTTAAAAGATTATTTCTGGCCAAGTTATCTGCATAGAACACGTATTTGAGTAATAAATTATTTATTTCCAGACTTTGAAGGAAATCATCGGAGCCGTTTTTGAGATAATTGTGCAAACAAGCAAGCAAGCTCGTATGAAAGATAACATTCCTCATACAATAGTATACGATGCTGTTCATTATATTGATATAATAATTATTATACAGTATCTTATAAATATAAGTAAATTAACTAAACAAATTAAACAATTAAAATTAATTATTCGATAAATATAACAATTAATATTATTACCATTCGTACTCATGTATTATCTAATTTTTGCAACATATCCCACCGCGCTCCAATAGCGCAACACATTTGACATGATGGATACTCGCACTCCGCAAGTCCCCCTGCACCGTAAACCGCCAGTTTATCACGATTGCCAACCGAGCGCACGCAAATAACACCGATTACCTGGTGGGTTTAGGGTGATATACGCGCCGGAGAGTTGGCACCGGTCCGCTCTCGGGGAATAAACTATCGCTCCCAATTTGAGCGGAATTAACAGCTTGTACTCGAGCGATAAGCGTTCGACAAGCCTATTGTTTCAAGTGGCTGTGGGCGATGACGCATTGCGCCCCTGTCGCAGGCTTTGGCGCTCGCCCCGCCCCTACACTGTCTCACTGTTGTCGAGGTAAATGTGGTCAAGTGTTTTCTTAGAGATGTAAGTATGTTTGATGATTTTTCTAAAGGGAAAATAGGTTTTGTTTTCGGTAAATGTTGTGTTCGTGATGGTTTTGTAAGTAAATTGTTCTTTATGGTGGATGTAATGTATTTATTCGTTCGTGATAATCATTATTTTAATATTCATAAGCAACACAACATTTCATAATATACAAAAAATGAATAGTAAACTTAAATATAAATAACAATAAAATTATGACAATCACTTAACTGTAAGTAAAATTCAACATATGGTTTAGTGCAGTCCAGGAATCCAGGAATGTATTGCAGTTGATAAAAAAATATAAATATACCTATACTATGACTTCAAGGGGCTAAAAACCCCTAATTATGAAATTAAAACAATCCCGCTTATTATAGTACAAACTACCTTCGTATACTGTCTCACTTTTATCGAGGTAAATGTGGTCAAGTGATTTCTTAGAGCAGTAAGTTTGATGATATTTCTAAAGGGAAAATAGGTTTCGTTTTTGGTATATGTTGTGTCCGTGATTGTTTTATTACTAAATTGTTCCTCATGGTTGATGTAATGTACTCATTCATAATAATCATTGTTTTAATATTCATAAGCAACACAACATTTCATAAGATACAAAAAGTGTATTGTAAACGTAAACGTAAATAATAATAAAATTATGATAATCACTCAACTGTAAATAAAATTCAACATATATGGTTTAGTGAAGTCCAGGAATCCCATAAATATATTACTAGATATAAAAAAAATCTAAATATATCTATACTAGTGGCTTCAAGGGTCTAAAAGCCCCTAATTATAACATTAAAACAATCCTACTTATTGTAGTACAAATTACCTTCATAGTTTACTGGCTTTTAGGTCCACCACATGTTAGTATCTAGCGCATGGGTATCACCACCACGTGTTTAATGTAAGTAAGCAGACGTTTTTAGATTCCAATATTTTTTAAATGGCAGAGGTTTTACATTATTTCTCATTTTCTGGTAAACTTAAAGAAATTTTGGTATTTTTCCCCGACTTCCAGGGACCAAGACCTTCAATTTGAGCCCTATCCCATTATCCTGCGACTAACCAAACGCCCACAATTGGCGCAAAAGTTTCCCTTACGTAATTTTATATAGGTATTATTTATCGTGATGAGTAACCATGAAAACAATTAAATAAGGAAAAGGGTTTTAAAGGATAAAATAAAAGTAAGCATATATTATGATTCTCCCATATAAAATTTATTTTGCTGTACTTACTATTGTCAAGAGGGAAAATGTGTGATCCATCCACCAGATTTTGAGTTATTTCTTTAATGTGTACATTAATAAAGTCAACGTTATTACACATAATTATCTTAGTATTTTCACACTATAACATTTTCTTGGAGCATGGTCTTGCTCTGGAAAACAAACAATTCTTTGTTAAGAGAAGTTTGCGTGTCCTCTAACAGGCCCCCATATGCTTGTCGAACCGTTTACTCGACAAAAAATCTAAAAGCTTTAACCAATGCGGGCATTTACCGATGTAATTAGTTTGTCAGACCTCCGGTAACAACATGTTCGTTAGAACCCCATTATTTTTCCATCAACAAGGGGGTACCCACATGGGCACAGAGCGTCGCAGAAACTTAATATTATTGCCACTTTATATCAAGCACTCTGAGCGAATTTTCAAGGCGCTAGAATATGTGTCAAAATGGTTGTTTTAAATCCCCCGAATAATTAGCCATAAAATATTTTCTTTAATTTTTTGCTGGATGTTCTCTCTTCATGTAATATTAAAATTATCATAAATTATTTTAGCTGAATATCACAAATATTCATAGACTTCACAAGAAACGGGCGCGCTATTCGCTGTTGATAGATGTAGACAATCCGTTAGCAATAATAATTTTCAATCTTGCTATACAAGCAATCATAAGATAGGTATTACTAAAACAAAAGATTGTGAACCACACACCTAGTATTTGGTAGTATATAAATGATAAGTAATATTTTTACAATATCAACTTAAGGAATAAAATCATTTAAAATTTTCTTAAATTTAGAAGAATAGTAATATGTTGCACGCGTTTGAAAATATGGTTTTTGAAATTAGGATTGGGTATTGCGATGTGGTTTGCGTCAAAGAGAAAGAAAAAAGGCTTGATTTGTAATTTTAGCCGTATTATTTCTGATCTGCAATAACAGAGTGTAAACTATCTTAATGTATATAGCATGTCGTAACGCCACTGTTGCAACTCTGAGTACAAGCGGTGAGTGTGGTTTTTCACACCTATCCATGTTTAGAGGTGTGAAAATGTATCAACTTTCGTGGTTACATTTGACGCCCTTGGATACTGACCGCATTCGTAATCAGTCTGTTTGTACATGTTTTAATCTTTTTATTAGATCAGACGTATAATACAATTTTTTAATTTTACTCAGGATAGCTAAAAGAACATAAAAAGTCTAATTCCAAGGTGTTTTAAAAGCTTTCTTGAGAACTTGAGAACGTATTTAGGTGTTATTTGAAATGAAAACACCAAACAATTCACTGTTATTCACTACTGAAAAAACACACTACTGTAGTACACTACGTAGTTATATATATATAGTATGAATAAATAGTATATATGTATACTTTATGTATCACTGTATTATTGGAGGAATAAATCTAGTTTTCATTCATTCATTCACTGAGGGGCATTTTTTTAACTGCCTAAATGAAATATATTTGCAGCGTTTTAAAAAGGAATATTTTCAACTTCTAAGCTGTTTTTCTTGGTTAAGTCAAAAGCAAATAATGTTTTTATGGGTACATTTTAACAATATAAATACAGTGAGTTTCAACAATGGCTTTACCTTCAACCATAGGAGATTTTTTTTGGTTTTATACATTTCTACGTATAAGTTACTAAGTATTGTGAACAGAATCCTAACGACGGCATTATAATTCGCTTGATGCCTTGGATTTGTACCAAATAAATAGCTCGATATGGGCAGCATCAAATTATGTGTTAATAATAATGTTAAAAGCATAATATTAAATAAAAATATACATATTTAAATAATTCGCCTAAATACCGGGGAATGATTAATTGTTCTTCGTGCGTTTTGTATCAAGAGTATGCGAGTTATTCAAGGGGAAACAGTAATTTATACTGTTATTAGTCACCTGAGAGCCATTACTTACTTACAAACCTTTTAACGGGCAATTAATATTTGTTGAAGTTTTCAAATAAAATATTCAACCATATTTATAAATAATATATTTGTAATTTAATCTGATCTTAAATATTCTAACAATTAGCCTAATGTAAATTTTAATTTCTTATGATTTTCAATTTTTGTTGTGAACACACGATACAATTTCCATCTCATCCTTTTTAGGCCAGTAAAATTAGATCAAGAATTTGTCATGCCTGGACAAAATTCTCGGAAAGCTGGAAATCGTCTTTCCGATTTACATCCAAATATATGAATTTGAAGTTTGTCCCATTTTTTCTAGTGTGCTTTCGACCTGGGACCAACAAAAACATCAGAGTTTTGGGTCATTTTTTATTCTTTTGTAAATAAGTAAAAACCCGTTTATTCTACATAAAAAGTTTAAATACAAGAATTGTAGAGCACAAAATTCTGCATTTATTGAGTATCCTCTGATAAAGATACTTTGAATAGTAATTAATTTATGGTAGGTTAAATAAAGGGTTTTGGCGAATTTCTCTTTTAGGGAAAGAGCTATTACTGTAGGTCTCATGGTAATCCCTAAGCCCGAGACCATGATAACTTTTAGTTTTGAGGTCCTAAGAGGCCAAAAATCCCATGTTCAAATCTATATAGATATTAAGGTATCAATGTAGATGTATGTAAATATATATACTTATGTATTTGTTTCCCTCGATAACCCTCTCAAAAATGGTCCGATCTTAATAAAATTTGGCACGGACGTGTAAAGTAGTAATTATTCACACATGATTGAAAACCAGCCCGATCGGACCATCGGAAAGGGGGGGTGAGGGGGGGTAAACCCCAAAAAATGGGGTTTATTGATTTTTTCATGTAGAAAAATTAAAATATTCTAATTTTGGTTTATACAGTTGAATTCAGCTCAAAAAAACAAATAATTTAGTATTTTGAATCATTGCTCTATAACCATTGGTTACCGAGATACTGAGTGTGGTAAACACGTTACGTTGTCCCAGCAATGTTAACCTTATGGGAAATAAATAAAATTGTATATCTCCCTTATTTCTGAACATATCTCGATAAAATTTGGTATGTGGCTTCATCTAGTTAAGATCTACTTGATATAGCGTAAAATCCACAAATTTATATATTTTTAGGCAGCAAACCTGCGTACTTACCTTCCCAATGTTAACCTTACAGAAAATAAATAAAATTGTACAGCTAACTTATTTCTCAATATCTTGATAAAACTTTGTTTGTTCAACATCTAGTTGAGATCTATCTTACTAAGCAACATACCAAGTTTCAACGAGATATGTTGAGAAATAAGCCAGCTACACACATTTATTGTTTTCCGTAAGGTCAACATTGGGGAAATGAGTGGGCAGGTTTGCTGCCTCAGAAATCTATAAACTTGGGGATTTTTTACCGTAATCACCTTAACTAGATAAAGCTACATAACTAGTTTTATTAAGATGTATTGGGAGATAAGGAAGGTGTTCAATTTTATTGATTTCCCATAAGGTTAACATTGGGAAGGTGAGTACGCAGGTTTGCTGCTTAAAAAATAAATAAATTTGTGGATTTTACGCTATATCAAGTAGATCTTAACTAGATGAAGCCACATACCAAATTTTATCGAGATATGTTCAGAAATAATGGAGATATACAATTTTATTTATTTCTCATAAGGTTAACATTGCTGGGACAACGTACTGTGTTTACCACTCTCAGTATCTCGGTAACCAATGGTTATAGAGCAATGATTCAAAATACTAAATTATTTGTTTTTTCGAGCTGAATTCAACTGTATAAACCAAAATTAGAATATTTTAATTTTTCTACATGAAAAAATCAATAAACCCCATTTTTTGGGGTTTACCCCCCTCACCCCCCTTTCCGATGGTCCGATCGGGCTGGTTTTCAATCATGTGTGAATAATTACTACTTTACACGTCCGTGCCAAATTTTATTAAGATCGGACCATTTTTGAGAGGGTTATCGAGGAAACAAATACATAAGTATATATATTTACATACATCTACATTGATACCTTAATATCTATATAGATTTGAACATGGGATTTTTGGCCTCTTAGGACCTCAAAACTAAAAGTTATCATGGTCTCGGGCTTAGGGATTACCATGAGACCTACAGTAATAGCTCTTTCCCTAAAAGAGAAATTCGCCAAAACCCTTTATTTAACTTATACTATAAATTAATTACTATTCAAAGTATCTTTATTAGAAGGTACTCAATAAATGCAGAATTTTGTGCTCTACAATTCTTGTATTTAAACTTTTTATATAGAATAAACGGTTTTTTACTTATTTACAAAAGAATAAAAAATGACCCAAAACTCTGATGTTTTTGTGGTCCCAGGTCGAAAGCACACTCGGAAAAATGGGACAAACTTCAAATTCATATACTTGGATGTAAATCGGAAAGATTAAGACGATTTCCAGCTTTCCGGGAATTTTGTCCAGGCTCAATCTTTATTTTACTGGCCTATGTTTTATCTAAAAAAACAGACTATTCAGACCCCGATGCGTTTTAAAAGGCAGATATTTTACTTTATTTCTCATTTTCTAGTAAAAAATTTCAGTGAATCCCTGGAATGAAAACCTTCATTTTGAGTTCTCTCCCATTATCGTGCCAGTTGCCAAACGCCCACAATTCCGGCGCAAACATTTCTCTTACATAATTATATACAATATAGAAGATAGATATATAACTATTAAATCCTGTACTAAACAATCCTTTAACGTTTATGTTCAATGTGTAGTTACTTAACATTCATTCCATCGTATCATCTATAAACGCACATTCAGCACGGAGATATTCAGAGTATCGGACGGGGGTATATACGGACAATCGGGCCACTATTAGTGGCGATGGCGCGGTGTAAACAGCTCTGTACATATGTACTCGTGTTCCCGCATTATGTAAACGGCATACTTCAAACTACACGCGTTACCGCCAGGCCACACACCATTACAAATGCATACGTCACCGCTGGCTCTGCAGAGGCCTAATGATTTTAAACTAATTGATTTTTTTGTTGCTTGTGCTAATATGTAAAAATCTGCTACGGTATCTAATTAAAAGTGCTGTATTGCTTTATATTTTCTGTCTCTTTACAACCTATAAAGAGATCCTCCTCCTTTGAATGGATATTGCTTATTCTCTCACTGAGTTATAATTGTGAAGAACATCACCAATAATAATATAATCTATATTTGAATTACACTCCACGCTAAACATGCATTATCTTAATAGATGCCAGAATATTTTAAACGGGTTATGACATGAGTTATTGAAAACTAAGGGAATTTCGATGTAGATTTGCATTTTTTAAATTTATACTTTCCTTTTGAAAGAACTAAACCGTTAAAAATATTGTTTACATTATACAATTTTCTTCATGATAAGAAGTATTATCCGTAATTTTGATAAGAGAAATTATTATTATTAGAGATTAGGGATATTTGATATAATGTTAGCTAGAAATTGAGTAAAGGTTTATGATCTATATTTTACATAACATATGTATTATTTATAACTGGCGCCAAATCCTAAGGCCCACGCCGTCCATAAGACTAATGTTAATTTTAGCATTGGGCTTATGGACGGCGCGGCGTGGGCCTTAAGATTTGGCGCCTGCTATACTACGCTATTGTTTCCATTTTGGAGTCACAACTCAATAGCGGCTGGACGGATTTTAACCTACGAGGTGCCAATTTAAAGGTATGTTTACGTAGATTTGCTAATTTGATGCCCTTTAGATTTGACGTCCTTTCTTAAATAATCTTTTGATCTAATCAAAAGATTAAGAAAGGGTATCATATTATTAAAGAACAGTAAAGGCGGAATTTTCGGAACATTGGCTCAAACTCGATTTAATTAGTTTAGAACCAAACATTATATTGTGAGGATTGTTTAGTTGTAAAGATCAACCACAGATCGCAGCACTTCGTTTCGCACAGATCGTTTCCCGGGTTATTTGCCACCGGCAAATCTTTTCATAAATAAATCTATAACTTGCTTTTTATTTTCCAAAATTAATTGCCAGCTTTGAAAAAAGCCAAAGTACTTAGACATGCGATATATTTTAATGTTTTATTTTACATGTATAACTATTTAGTTCGATCTACCTCTTCACACTCAACTACACGTGTTTATTATATCCAGTCTCAATGCACTAATTAAGATCTCACCCTCGAAATCCATATTTCAACAGCGACGAAATATCGCAACGCCAGAAACAGAAACAGAAACAACCCCGCCGATGTTAACAACGGCCGCGGGCGCTGGGCGCTCCTTGCGTAACAAGGTGTCTTTGTGCGGCAACAAAGATTCATTGAACTGCCATTAGGCCCACAATGACGCTGGGGCGGCTTCCTAGCAAAAATCCGAAATCGGAATAATTAGAGGGTATAGGGTTAGACAATGCGCGCCGCGCCGCGGGGCCCGTGTACCGCGCGGCCCGCCCTCGTCTTGACAGAATTTTCATTTGAAACTGACACGGCTGCGGCGCATTATTAAAAGTTGGAGTAAGCAGCCCCTCCCCCCCCCCCCCCCCCCCCGACCCCGGGGGATTGTTTGACACTCGGAGAGACACATTCACAATTTCCCCAGACGACATATTGCATCCATGCCACTTCGCTTATACAAAACAACACTTTCAATTCTTTCCTTCGAGCCCGTGCGTCTTCACGCTTTGTTCGCCAACTAGTTTATATTCCGTTCCCCGTGCTCGTTCCACGCTGACAATCATATTGTGCCTTCTTTGTTTACTTCACTAGCTGCCGCCGAAGCTCTAACTTCGCCTCAAGTTAGGCTTTGTGTGCTAACTTTATATCTTCTCTGGGAATATTCTTGGAATGTTTTGCATTTTGGCTTACTTCAGTTAAATGCTAACAATTAAAACCATTCGGCGTGTTATGGGGTGGTTATGGTTAAAAATGTGAATGTAGAAACATACTTTTTAAAATCCTTTACACTAATCTTTGAGAGTTTTTTATTAATTTGTTGAAATGAGATTTTTTCCGCATACTCCCTAAAAGAATTTAAAAGGTCAGGTTGCAAACGTTCCCAATTGTCTGAATATTGTATTACTAGTAATTACATAAGTATGTACGGTAAGTAATATTTTAATGGATAAGCGGCATGGGTATAGATAATACACGCTAGTAGTTCCACCAGAAATAATCAACATTTAGAGATATTGATAATCCCCAAATTTAGACGATTTTTGAATTGAATTTTCCTCATTTTACTATGGTGAATACAAATTTTCAAGAGGATGTTTCATTTCCAAACTACTACATAAAAATTATATTTTTTCTTACGTACAACTGTAGCAAGACAAAATCTATCTTCACGAAATTCACTTCCGTTTGAACCTCCTAGGAATTCCCGTTAGTTCATTTGGTACTTTTAGTTAAATCTACCCAAAACATTTGAAGATCCCCGTTAAAATTGGCCTGAGACCGAATGACTTTTTACTGAAACAAGCTGATGTTTACTGTAACTATCATAAGTCAATAGTAAAAAGTCTTTATTTTGTATTTTAATTAACATTAGAATAAAAATCGTTAATTTTATTATTTTATCAATACTTTTTTTGACATTGACTAGGCTAAGGGACTGAGGCTTTTATGGGAAATTCTAAGGAATATGAAATGATTACATCGGACTTAGGACTGCTTTGGAGATATCACTGATAACTGAACACAAGTTTGTGCTGATAAAGGACTGTTTAGAGAAAAAAAACTAATTTCTTGAGAAAGTGGCACTGTATTCAGATTACAGTTCATTATTAAAAACCGCATTTTGAAAAAAATGTGACCTAGACCGTTTGGCGGTTTGGAAACGAACTCTTCAGTTGTTACTTCTTGTCTCGTGTCCACTCTGGTTGGGGACCACCAGGCGCCGCGACGCTCACATGCTGCATACCGACGCCGGTCACATACTGCATACCGACGCCGGTCACATACTGCATACCGACGCCGGTCACATACTGCATACCGACGCCGCAACCAGGGGAGACGTCGGTAAATCGGTCGGAAAGGCACGCTGAGACGCTGAGGTCCGGCCCGCAGACATGTGTTAGTCTCGGCTCTGATTAGCTTGGCGGCTAGCCAGCCTCCATTCACTCGCAGGCGATAGAAACCGCTGATTTACCGGTAAACCGATCTGGTTCTTGTGGCAATGTGGAAAATAAGTCGGTCAAGGTTTTAAAGGCTTGGGTTAGATCAGAGTAACGATTAAGGTTCAAGAAAGGAAAGATAATATGAACCATCAAATCTAAAGATTGTGTAGACCAAAATTGGTAAGAATAACTAATTTGTAATGCAGAATAATTCGAACGAAGTGAGTTATACTCGACTTGAAAATCACTCTTTGTGAACTAACTCTTCTTTTATTATTTGATGAAAATTCGTGTAATTTGAACTACATCATATTTATACCCCAAAGATTGTTTAATCTATAAATGAGTAGTTAATTATACGTTTAAATATTTAATTTTTTAGTTAATAGCATTCATTTAGTTTTACCGCTTTGCGTTCGACCTATACGCGACATAGGAGGTACTCCTAGTTAAAACTGATTATTATACATCCAAACGTGGGTGTACGTGGGGGGACGTCAACAACCTCGCCTATTTAAATACAGACACCAAAATAAACTAGTTGTAGCTACAAAATATATATTTGTTCTCTGGTAAACAAATCTTCAACCATCCAAAACATTTAAGCGACCTTAATAGTTCAAGTACTTGGTGGACCGAACCTTGCTCGGTGTTATTTCATGTTTACCAGTTCATCCAGTTACTCTAAAATATTTCAATGTCATCAAATTGATAAATAGAAACCTTTTTTATTGCTCCATGGACTCTTCATCCCATGCACTTGCTGTATTTTCCCTTGATGGCTGTAGATTCCAAACAGCTGTTATGATTACTTCATTTGTTTACACTTTCCTTGTTTATTTTCGTTGCTGTCACGGCAACCCATAAGGCCCATGTTAAAATTTTACAACTTTAAAATTCGATTTAGGCCTATTACGTTATTAGATTTTCTCTGGCCAAGTAATCTGCATAAAATACGTTTTTGTGTCATAAATTACTTACTTACAGACTTTGAAGGAAATCCTCGGAGCCGTTTTTGAAATCGTTGTGCAAAGCAAGCAAGCAAGCACGACAACATTGCTCGTATAAGAGTATAGGATAGGATTTGAGAATCACTCAAAAACAAAGTTACATCTATAATGTTCCAAACATGTCATACCAGACAACCTGCAGTTTCGTTCGGTTCACTGCCGTCAACAATCAAAATTTCCATAACCCAGCTGTCAAATCTCTAAATATAACGCGTCCCGGTACGTCGCAGAAGTCATAAACACAAAACGTTTTATCGCTAAACAATTTTATCCGCTTTATTTTGTACCGGGGAGGGGGCGAAGTCGTAAAACTACATGTGTGATTACTACATTGTCGACTTGGCTGTTATAGGAGGTGCGGATTATTAAAGTAGGTTTAATTGTCTGCAGTTGCATTGAATAGGGCGTGTTATAGGCGCGACAGCTGTTGACGCTTTTACGCGCGACATTTGTGACTTTATGTTCTTAATTATACTACTTTCTGCGAACAATCTGCATCCCTTTAAACCAACTGGTGCTGCCATTGCGGTTTTTACAAGGTTTCAGGCGCGTTTTAGGGATTTTACGTGCGATGGGGATAGCTTAACCTGGTGTTTGAAGTGTCATTGTTTAGGCTATGTATGTTTTGAGAAAAAATTTAAAATGTGAGAGAAAAATATCTATTTACGCCACTCAGCCAGATTCTATTCATTCACTGTTATGAAAAAGAAAACATATTATTTATATTTATATTATAAAATAAAATACTGACAAAAATCTTTATAGAAATATTTTGGTCTTATTTTGAAAACATTTTAAATTTAACTTTTTATTGATTTTACCTAGAGGAGGTTTGATCCCTTTTCTTACTTTTTCACTAGGGAAGTCCGTTTACATTGGTTTGATGGCAATGGATTCCCCTTTAACTTGCGAAAAAAGAGTAGCTTGAACACATTCTTAACTTAAAACAATAAAGTACACGATTTACAAAATATGCAGATATACAGTGCTCTGTATGTACGTTAGCTTTCTTGACTAAATTATAAAATTCAAAACATAAAGAGTTATGGATATTAATTTTAATAAAACTACTCTTCATCTTTACCGCTCAGTTACTTTGCTAACAGGTGCAGTTTGCAGATTAAAACATAAAACTATACAAAAATGAAATTTGATGAATTTATATACGATTTTACGGCGATTTGACAGTAGCTTTTCTGAAAACTCAGTCATTTGTGATCATCTTAGGATCATGTATCAGACTCAGCAAAGTTTTTTGAAAATACCATAAAGTTTGAAACTAAGTTAGATATAGGTGCATATGTCATCGAGCAACAAATCAATATCAGTTAATAATGTATTGCTGTCTTAAGGCAAAAAAAGCCGTGTTGTCCACTTTACACTCATGATTGAATCATATTACCTTAAAAACACCTTAATTGCGTCAGCTTTTTACAAAGTGTTTGAATGGTTATAATATTGGTAATTGGCTGATAATGTTTATATGCTTTCATCATTAATTGAGTCAACTGACATTAACTATTTGCTGTCATTTTTTTCATTTTTTAGGTTAAGATATATTTTTGTAAAAGGTGAATACTCGTACATCACTTTTCCCCTTTTAACTATTCCATCATTATTACCTTTAAAAACAAAATCTGAACGTTTTAGTATAGGTTTTAAAATATTTTAATAAATATTTTTATGAATAAATATTTAAAATATTTTTTTATTTATTTTAAATTTCCAAGCTATGAGACATAATGAAATAAACATTATCGTACTATACTGAATATATAAATAATATTGGAACTCAGTGTTCGATACAGATTAAAAAACGCAAGTGGAGATGGATTGGACATACTCTCCGTAAAGATCCAGATGCTGTAGAGAGGCAGGCCTTGAGCTGGAATCCCCAGGGGCATAGACGTAGAGGAAGACCTAGAATGACCTGGAGGAGAACTATAGAAGAAGAAATAAAAGGTGCAGGGAAAAACTGGAGGGAAGTGAGAGCCTTGGCTGCCAACCGAGTCCGATGGCGTTGTTTCGTGGAGGCCCTATGCTCCGTGCAGGAGTGAAAGGAAATAAGTCAAGTAAGTCAAGTCAGTGTTCGATGATATGTACTTTCATAATCTCATACCCGACCAGTACAACCTCAACCTTTGCGAGTAGTGCAGGGAAACTCTGAACTGATTATTCTATTTTATTTATTTATTCTATGAGAAAAAACTAACAATTTGAATTTAAATTTGTAATGTTTTGGTTTTATTTCAATTTATTGACAGTTGTTGAAATAATTCATTCCCACCTCCCAGTTCAACATTTTAAAATGGAACAATTTGTCATATTTTTTTTCAGTTTCAGATGATTCAAAGTAACAATCGGGTATTCAAAAAAAAGGTTAGATAACTGATACATACTTTCTCCATTTATCCATGATTCCCATATAAAAGTTTTCCCATATAACTACAAGTAAACATGTAAAAATCTACAGTTTTAAGTTAAATGGCTCGTAGATAGTTTGGCCGTCTACCATTAAACTTGGTACACAATAAATTTACAAGGAAACTATTTTTAAGCTATTAATTCTCACCGTACTATTTAGAACTCTGCCTTGGCGGCCTCCGAAATTTTCAAAATTAACTAATAGAAGATCTTTGCTTGTCTCTGAATCACAAAATCTCTGGCTCCATCGTATCTAAAGACTGCAAAAGCACTTAAATTGTAGGTGATTTAATCTGTACGCATATTTTATCACAACTTTATTTATCAACACACAGAAAAAAATAGATTTGTTGGAACAACAAAAACAATGGTAAACCGAGCAAAAAGCATTTGCAGATATACAACCTGCAAAGGTTTTTGTCCTGTTTACCAATGTCATTTAGTTGAAACACATTGGCTGGGATAGCAAATTTAATTTTTAGGAATAACATAACATTGGTGATTATAGAAACAAAATTAGTATTAAAATAGCAAATGTATGGAACATTCTGCTGGAAATACCAATGTTTGTCATAAAAACAACACACATTGGTATTTATAGCAAATGTGTTTTTTTGCCAAAGTAATATTAATAAATCCAACAAAATACTTTTGGTAATTCCGACAAAACCACTTGTTGTATTAGCAAATAAATCGGTAAAAATCGCTCAAATAATGTGGTTTTGTCGATTTCACCAATATATTTTTTTCTGTGCAGAATTGTTAAGAAAACATTGTTTTTACTAAGACCATGTAGAGACCAACCCCAGAGGCAGACCTAAAACAAATTTTCACCAGAAGTTTTTCGCTGACCAGTAGCCAGCCAGCCAACCACCCTCGCATGCGACACGTCGCCACAACCGTGGTCGCATGACCGGCGGGCGGCGGCGGCGGCGGCGATGGCGGCGACGATGCTATCGCAGGTCCGGTCGGGGCCCCGCCCCCAGGGGCGGAGTCTCCTAATGAGCCTACTTCATCATCTAACATTTCCTTAGGTCCATGCTAAACAGTGGCCGGCGTGTCGGAATGTGCCCGAGCCACCGAGTAATTGTTTCTGTAATGATTTAACCGTACACGCCTGGAGGAGCCGCGGAGCCGCGGCTACCGCGGTAAAAAGACAACCTCCTCCGGCTTAACCGCTCGCTCCGTGTAATTAAGTACGCTTTTATGTCGGAAATTTCCGTAATATCCTTTTTACCCCGGTGGGTCTCCCGGTCTCCGAGGCGTGTTACCGCGGTTCTCGATGTGTTTAATTAATCCTAGAGTTGTGTTGCATTTGTTATCGCCTCTGGTTTTTGCGGCGGTCGCGATTTATTTGTCGAGGTTTTGCATTGGTTGTTTTTGCGTTTTGTGCTTCGCGGAGTTTCCGCGAGGTTCGTCGTACGGTTTCTTGAGTTACACTGTAACGCATATTTCTTTACATTACTCGCCAGTATCGTTTTGAAAATAGCTCAATGTTTGACTTAATGTTTGAACTTAAAGAGACTTAGGTTGTCTGAATAAAAACTAAAAAACGTTCACATCTTTTGCCTAATCAAAGGGCAACCCCCAACTGAGCACAGCGGTCAGAAACCTGAGAAAACCAACCCCTCAACTGAGCAAAGCGGCCACTTTTAATCCCTTGCTGCATACCCCCAACTGAGCACAGCGGTCAAATTCGGCTCTAACAGCCCTGGCAGCTAGCGTTTGCATTATTATGGGATTGAACAAACCATCAAAATTAATCTCCCTTTAATGGCTTACCGATTATATTATGTGCGAAAATTAAACCATTTTCTTAGCAATCCTTTCTGTCGTTGATACTGTTGTTATGAAATGAAACATCGATTATAATTTATCATAAGTATTTTTTATCTACCGCGGTAAAAAGACAACCTCCTCCAGCTTAACCGCTCGCTCGCCGTGTAATTAAGTACGCTTTTATGTCGGAAATTTCCGTAATATCCTTTTTACCCCGGTGGGTCTCCCGGTCTCCGAGGCGTGTTACCGCGGTTCTCGATGTGTTTAATTAATCCTAGAGTTGTGTTGCATTTGTTATCGCCTCTGGTTTTTGCGGCGGTCGCGATTTATTTGTCGAGGTTTTGCATTGGTTGTTTTTGCGCTTCGGAGTTTTCGCGAGGTTCGTTGTACAGTTTCTTGAGTTATACTGTAATGCAACCCATATTTCTTTACATATTACTCGCCAGTGTCGTTTTGAAAATAGCTTAATGTTTGAATTAATGTTTGAACTTAAGGAGACTTTAAATTTTCTGACTAAAAACAAAAAAAAAATCACATCTCTCTTGTCTAACCAAAAGGCAACCCCCAACTGAGCACAGCGGTCAGAAACCTGTCAAAACCAACACCCCATCTGAGCACACTGGTAACTTTTAATCCCTTGCGGCATACCCCCAACTGAGCACAGCGACCGAATTCGGCTCTAACAGCCCTGAGAGCCAGCGTTTGCATTATTGGGGGATTGAACAAACCATTAAAATTGATCTCCCTTTAATGGCTTACCGATTATATTATGTGCGAAAATTAAACCCTTTTCTTAGCAATCCTTTCTGTCGTTGATACTGTTGTTATGAAATGAAACATCGATAATAATTTATCATAAGTATTTTTTATCTACCGCGGTAAAAAGACAACCTCCTCCAGCTTAACCGCTCGCTCGCCGTGTAATTAAGTACGCTTTTATGTCGGAAATTTCCGTAATATCCTTTTTACCCCGGTGGGTCTCCCGGTCTCCGAGGCGTGTTACCGCGGTTCTCGATGTGTTTAATTAATCCTAGAGTTGTGTTGCATTTGTTATCGCCTCTGGTTTTTGCGGCGGTCGCGATTTATTTGTCGAGGTTTTGCATTGGTTGTTTTTGCGCTTCGGAGTTTTCGCGAGGTTCGTCGTACGGTTTCTTGAGTTATACTGTAATGCAACCCATATTTCTTTACATATTACTCGCCAGTGTCGTTTTGAAAACAGCTCAATGTTTGAATTAATGTTTGAACTTAAGGAGACTTTAAATTGTCTGACTACAAACTAAAAAACTTTTGACATCTCTCATGTCTAGTCAGAGAATCAGCGAGGACTCAACAATTGTCAGATTTTAATCCAATAGAGACGCAAGAGCACTTTGGTCTAACCTAGGCTCGTGATAAAGCTTGATTTGACTCGGTACCATATATGGACTAAACTGGTTTTTTCTTGTCAATTTTTATAACTGGGGAAAAATCAAAATGTGTGAGAAAAACCGTGCTTTGAAATAAGTTTGTATAACACTGCTGATGGAACTCACTAATTCAAGATGGCAATTGTGGTATTTACTGTAAAACAGCCAACTTAGCAAATACAAAATTATTATATTTTGGTGGCTTGTTGAACTAATTTAAATAATAACTGTAGGAATTTTTTATGGATGTTATTAATTATGATTTTTATTATTAATAAAATACCAAATTTTATTGTCATCAAGTTGAAAGATTTCCTTGTGTTTGAGGTAGTTTTAGAATCATTATGCAAAAAAATCTTGTATTCTTCAACAAATATTTTTGAATTAAAATTCTTCTGCTTTAAAGCTGTAAATTCAAAGCTTTTATTCGATTCAAATATTTTTATCCGTGATTGCACATAACACTATAATTTACATTTTTATTACCTTTTACAATTTCTTTATCCAACAACTAGAGGTGGATTGTTCCCTGTACACAAGTAAGCCCGCAGTTTTGGAATGCCATAACTCCATCACGCCACAAGTCAGTGATTCTACGCTGTCAGACGCCAGGCTGCCGGCGGATCGCTCGAGTTCTGCATGCTAATGCTTCATTTCCCACAATATGCACATATTGCCGCCCTACAAGCCCTTATTCCGCTCATCTCCGCGCATACTAATCCCTGTGACTGACGTATGCCCTGTTTACAACTTGGCAAAACACCCGATATTGCTCTCCTCACTCTATCCCTAACACCCTTCCCCCCGGTTTATTATGTAATAATTTAAATGAGTTTTATGATCTTTGGGGTTTTCGATGGTGGTTCCGCTTTAGAGAAAGGGCGTTATTTAATTGCAAGTTTTGATATAAGTTGAAAGTTATCGGTTATTTTTTAAGATTGCAATGCTATGCCACTAAGCATAGAAAAAAAGCGTTTTATTTAAACAAATATAAATATCTACAAACTTTTACTTGAGAGAATTCCAGTCTTAAATACATCAAACAAACAGTCTCTTCCTGGAAGTATACCTGACAAACATTGGTCTCTTTGGCCGTCATGCCTGGTTGATACCACTTGAATGAATGAATGAATTTTATTTCCGTAAAAATATAAAATAGGAACTTTGGTTAAGAATACCGAGGCGGTAGCTCAGAGGTATTCGCCTCCTGTGCTTCACGTTTCAAACGTCGCTGGTTCGATTCCAGAGGCGGGCGACTCCTGTTCCATCATGAGCGGTCACCTCTGGCTGGCCTATGTGACTATTGCCGCTACGGTACCTCGCTGTCTTTAGATCGCCGCACAGGCTTATTGGCCCATGGCGACGGGCAGTTGAGTTAAAAAAAGAATATCAAACGAGCTCTTGATATTATTTCCTAAAATCAGCATGATATTTCAAATAGCAAAATAGGCCTACTAATAATAATAATTACAGAACTATACCTGTTAATAAAACATATACCAGTGTTTTACAAGCTAAAATATGGCAAAAATATAAAAATCCTATTATTTATGAGAGAAAGGGAAAATATAAACTTGGCGTTAGACTGACGATGGATAAAAGCCGAAATGAATTTGTTTGTTTGTTGCAAGCAAGTTAACAATACTTGTTTCTACTTCCAACTTATTTCTAGTTTTTAAGAAACCCAATTAAAAGCTATATCACTAAGTATAAATATAAAAAAAATCTATGAAATGAATTAATCTATGAAGTCTTTCTATGAAATTAATCATTACATCATTGAATTTGTTAGTCATGCTATCGCCCCTATCAAATGGAATTTTCAGTTAGTAAATCATTGATTCAACACAATATTATAGGTTTAACAAGCAATTTTACAGAAAAACTAGTTGTTGACGAAAAAAATAAAGTAACTTGAAAATTATCAATATTTCCTTCTGGAAACCAAATATGAACCTCAAAAATTCCTAAAGATTGTGCAACATTTATTCATAAATAGCCTACGGGGCGAAACCCGACGGGAATTTATCGGTTTACGTGTTTAAATCATACTTGATCAGCCTTCTTACAAAATTTCGATGCAGTCAGCTCTGCGTTACAGTGGTAACAGTGGGCCGATAAAAAAGCATCCTTTCTTTATAATGGTTATGAGGATCATTGATGTATAAAACAGCCTTATACATCGATGATGATGATGATGATGATGATGATGATGATGAAAATGAAGAAATTTAATGTTTATTAATTGGCATTTCTAATGAAAAGGGTATTGATAGTATGATATAAACGGTATCAGAAAAGTGGCACAATTTCTCCCTTAAAACTATTAAAAAGCAAGACTTCCTATATAATGAAATAAAATAAAATCTATGGAACAAATTCACAAATACCAAATTTTATTAAAATTGGTTAGCAATTATACTGCCAAACGATAATATCTATTATTTTTTCAACCAGTTCATGTAAACTAATAATTTACAAAACTGGATTATTTATTTTTGCAAGCCAAATTTCATGGTTGCAAGTATATTTTGATTAATTATTATAATTTTAAGTAAATTTAAAAATTTGAATATTTGAATACTTAAATCCACATTACTTCTGATCTTGAATTTGTACAGATATCTGGGTGGTTTCATTTTGTTTGGTATCTGTAGCACTACAAACACTGAGATTTTCATAAATACTGTCAAAGCCTTTTTTGAGAAATTTGGATTTTTGTCTTATTTGGGTTTTATAGGGTAAATACCCGGAAAAATAAAAAAAAATCCTGGAGATATCATGGTTTAGTGTTTATGAAAGTCGGATCATTAATGTGGTCTATGTCTCTATTTACATACATGCACACTCACGGACGGACAGAAACCACTCCGAAAACCGGGGGGAGAAAGTAAAAGCTCATCTTTTCAGCAACATAAGTTTGAAAACTTCGTACTTATTGCATCTAGCTTGCGACAGCAATGTTAATCTCGATGAATGGTCGAGTTGTTCGCCACAGTCGAAGTGGGTCAGCAAAGCGCACCAGGAAGGGCTATTTTTGCCAGTGATATCTAAATGTTGGCACTAAAAGTGATCCATCGGTGACGGGTCACGGGGCAACGTCGCCAGCCAGCTCCATTCATTCAGCAACGTGACACTAAGCAATTGCAAAACCGACCAGCGCTGAATGACGCTGAATTGGTCATATTAATCTAATCGGTAGATTAAATTATTTTGTAAGTTTGGTTTCGATCAGCTAAATCAGAGTAGTACAATAGACTCCCTTTCATCCGGGTAACTTTTAACCGGACATCGGTTTAACCGGACTACTCTCGGAGGAAGCAACTTTTTTTCAACCGGACAATTTTTACCAAAACTTCGGTTTAACCGGACGTGATCGGTAGGAAGTAGGCGATGTTGTACCGATGATTCTTTTGGGAAAATATTTTAATCCAGTAATGACGTGTCTAAGTAGTATGCAAAATTTAAGTAAAATGAATTAGATTTTTAGTGCATGATTGAGGAACTAACTATATCAATGACTCCCTTTGGAAAATTACAGTGTACACAGGGGTGCCCAGAATAGGGGGCATATGGCGCTCAGGGCGCCATCAAATAAAATTTTGGGGGGGATTTTTGAACTATGAAAAAGTATGGCAATTTTTGATCATGTAGTAGGCTAATTGAAAATTGGAGTATGTTCAGAAGGATGACCATTACTGACCGTTATATTGACAAATGTCGTTTGTAATTTAAACTATCATTAACTTTGCAATCACCTGTAGTATCATACTGTATACACACGAATATCTATAGAATACGAAAAGCTGTGGAAATAACTTTGCGAACGCCGCGAAGAGCGACATCACGCGTAATATCGACCGCGATGGTCGGCTGCAAACTGGTTCGGCTGCAAAATGGTTGGGCAATTGATTCCATCAATAAAAATAATCAGAACTGAATGAATAAAGACGCAGAAATACTTTTAATGTTGAAATTAAGACATAGTGTAGGAAAATCGAAAAATTAACTGTTTTTTCACAGTTAACAAATGTTGCAGAACTATTTTTTTGTGATTTTCTAACAGTAAACTGAAATTTTAAAGATGTAATTCATACCTTATTAAGGTTCAGAAAAATGTATTTCGTGAGGTATTTACTTATATTTAATGTTATGTATGTAAAACTAATTCAGTGTTTTATTGTTTAAAATTTATAATTGACTATATTCATTTTCATTGAAGTACAAGCCGCAAAAACTGTAAATTAAAAATTAAATAATACCATTGCAGCAGCCCAGCATACTCAGTTTCAGTTTATTACTGATAACGAAGGGGAGAGGGGTTAGCCAAATTTAGGGGGGAGGGCTTGGCCAAATTTGGGGGGGAGGTGTTTACTAAATTTGGGGGGGAGGGCGCCATGAGGCTTGGGGGGGATGGGCACCCCTGAGTGTACATATAAATGAATGAATGAAAAACATTGTTTATTCCATAAAATACTGAGCTACTTTACAGTACAATTAAAAAAAATACATATTAACTAAACATATTTACAGACAACTTTAACTGAAACATCTTTATGTAGCTTCTATTTATTTGTTGGCCTCAGCAGTAATCAGTGAAAAACATTGTTTATTCCATAAAATACTGAGCTACTTTACAGTACAATTAAAAAAAAATACATATTAACTAAACATATTTACAGACAACTTTAACTGAAACATCTTTATGTAGCTTCTATTTATTTGTTGGCCTCAGCAGTAATCAGTGAAAAACATTGTTTATTCCATAAAATACTGAGCTACTTTCCAGTACAATTTAAAAAAAATACATATTAACTAAACATATTTACAGACAACTTTAACTGAAACATCTTTATGTAGCTTCTATTTATTTGTTGGCCTCAGCAGTAATCAGCAGACATAGGCAGGTGTTGCCTGTGCGTCTGCTGTGAGTTGCGTAAAGAAAAGTTAATACCGTAAAAATATTATTGTAAAATATTTAATTTTTAATTTTTTATTTAATACAGTAAATTAATTTTTGGAAACGCCGGTTTAACCGGGAAACCCGATATTCGGACAGGCCTCGGTCCCGAGGGGTCCGGATAACAGGGAGTCTACTGTAGTTATTATTGCATCCAAGAAAAACCAGGTAAGCTAACAAATATATTACTGAATGTTCACTAATATTTACGAAATGGGTTGTGATTAAGCCTACTGTATAGCGTTTAGTACTGTTGTACACCAAAATTTCAAACTTTTTTAATTAAATACGGGATTAGCATAGTGTCTTAAATACTATGATTTTATAAACAATATAATTTGTATATTATTCGCTGAGTTGATTTTATTGTTTGATTCAACTAAAAAACTAATTTCACGAGGGTTAGTACTATACATTTTTTTAAACAGTGAACTCCTAACGATAAATACATTGTGTTATTCAATGTAACATTTTGGACTTAAAAAGCCCATTGGAATATTTTACTTTCTTAACGTTTTGGAGGCAAATTAGCAAGTTGTGGTTATTCTATAGATTTTGATTTATTCTATCCTTCTAATATATTTAAGAATAATTTTTAAATGCATTTGGTAGCTTTAAATGTTACTACAGTTATAACATTCACCAGATCAAATAAAATTCTCAATTTCTGTCTACCTTTTATTTTAATACAAAGTAGATTGTGTAGGATAAGCATGACAAGCAATAACGGAAGCTTATAACTAACAAACATATTACGAAACAAAAATCGAACATGGCTACCAATAATGAAGAGTGTATACACAGAAGCCCAACTGTCAAGTTGCGAAAAATCGACGGCAGACGGCGCTGGCGGCGCTAACGAAATCCGCGCAACAAACGGGTCGGTAGTCCCGATGTTCCACCCTTGTAGAACAAAAGGGCCGGGCTTATCCACCCGGTGGCGTCTTTAATTAAGAATTTGCATTGTAACGAATGCGGAACACGACGCCATGATATATCTGCAATTTGTCCCCCCACCTAGCCTACAGACGAACCTCTACAATAAATTGCCTAATTTCCACGGATTTCTGTGTTCTTAACAAGACTTTCAGTTTAATCCACTCCCTGTTAGATATCTTAATTGCGGTTGTAAATCTAGCTACAACGCCGACTTAAGTTGTTTCCCGGGGAATTATGGGTGTCCCGGGCCTTTTCTGTGTTTCACCTCCATCTTTGGTGGTTTATGGGGCTTCACGTTTATTGTCGACACAATCCTTTCAGATATAGCACATTTGGTGAGTCCAATCGATAAATAAACGTCAGTCATAAAAGGAGAATCAACATTTGTTAGAGATATTTATGAAATATTCATAAGTAATATAAATATAATTTATATCTGTTATAAAACATTTTTTAACGTAGGTCTATGTCGTAAAAATTATTTTGGTTTTTCTTCACAATAAATCGGAATAATCTCATCTTGCTTCGTCGTTGTGTGAATCGGCCAAAGAAATATTTGAGGGGCCTTTCAGAGGAAGCTAAATTCTAAATTATCGGAAAAAAATATCTAAATTATCAGGTGTCTATTATAAACACCTTACAATGCTAGTAAAATATAAATTGCCAGTGAGTATCAACCCATGATTATGTTGGGCTTGTAAAATTATTTATGTGACAGTCATGAAATAAACACACTAATTAAACATATTCTTACGAAGAAAATTATTCAAAATTGTGAATTTAACTAAACACCAGCTTGATTATGTTTACAAAACAATTTAATAAGTAAAAGAAAGAATGAACAAGAGAACTAATAATCGAAAAAAACTAAAAAGTTATTGCAACTGACATACAGAGTTGGCTAATCTATAAGTAGAAGCAAGCACTTAAGTTAAGCGGACTGAGCAGTGCTTGGAACCGTTCCATTTAGATATGATGATTGTTAAACTGCTTATTACACTGCGCTTGTCCTTTAGCACTGCACTATCAATATTCTCGCTCGTCTATTTATAGACCAGTTACACAAGGTTGTGCTATGCAACTATCTCAAACTTTACGGCTTTAGTATCGCTTGTATTGCGCAACTACATCGTTTCTGTTAGTCATAAATAAATTATTAATAACGCAAATTGATTTCATATTAAATTGTTAATTATTATTATTTTCTTGATATATTACCCTCTATCATAATTCAAATTGTTTAAAATATCGCGCTTCTCAAATATGTCCTAGGAATGGTAAAAAAAACATTAGGTACAGAGAAGATCACTTTTTGTGAGTCCCCTCTCTTGAAATGCTTTTTTAATTTAAAGTTGTGTTAGTATTAAAAAATTTATTATTTTACCGTAAGGCTGTTCATTTAACAAAATAAATCCTGTTTCTTTTACCGTAAGTTTAATTTAACTAAAGCATTACACATAGTTGCCGTCAAAAATACAGTGAAAACCTATTTTCCTGATTGTATTGAAGTAGTTTAGGTACTCATAAATGTATTGGGACTAGCCTTTGGAAAATATATTAAAAAATCTTAACATCTTTCAATGCTAGTATCCATACCTTGAAATACTTTGTAATGTCCTGTAAATTTGTAACCATACAGTCTTATTGAAAATCAACCTAAAATATTTTAAATTTCAAAACCTTTATTTCAACAATTTAAAGTACATATTCATGCCATTGTATTCTCTGAAAATACCTCCAAACCAAATTTAATAACTGGTCAAATGTACAACAGTTTTGTCAAATGATATATTCTTCACAAAATTACAGTCAAAATGTAAATTTTCGTGCTATACAGAGTATTTTACTATTTATTTATTATCAATCAATTATACACCCTCCCCACGTACAGTTACTGCGCAAACACATCGCTGATCATAACCGAAGTACTATATAAACACGGTTTGATCAAAGGGCGACTTTGCACTGAGGGAGGACGGTATTAGCATAGATAATATTGTAGGGGAACGAAGTGAGACAATACGACATTTTGTGGCGATGTAGTGGCAACACTGATACATATGCAAGCAGGGCTGTTCCGCGATAACAGCTGAGATACCGGTGACGTCTCAAGCGCCAGTGTTACCACCGTTACCACACTGCCCAGATATGAATAAGTCAACTGTTTCACCTTTGGCCCTGCGAAAGTATTGACTCGACTCTACAACACGGGTTTCTGAGTCCATCCTCTGTTCTATCCTATATTGTTATATGAGTAATGTTATTTTGCTTGGTCGCTTGCTTGTTTGCACAATTATCCCAAAAACGGCTTCGAGGATTTCCTTCAAAGTCTGGAAATTATGACTCAAAAACTTGTTTTATGCAGATTACTTGGCCAGAGAAAATTTAATTAAGTGATAAAACGAATTTTAAAGTTGTAAAATGTTAACATTGGCCTTATGAGTTGTCGTGATAGCAACGAAATAAACAAGGAAACTGTAAACAAATGAAGTAATTATAACAGCTGTTTGTAATCTACAGCCATCAAGATCAAGGAAAAATACAGCGAGAGGAATGAAGAGTTCATGGGGCAGTATAAAGGGGTTTTATTTATCAATTTTATGACATTAAAATATTTTACAGTAATTGGATGAACTGGTAAACATGAAATAACACCGAGCAAGGCTCGGTCCACCAGGTACTTCATTATTGAAGCAATAAGAACTGTTTTAGCAATAATGCGTGCGGTTTAGTTTTATCTATTGGACATAAATAGGCTTAGTTCTCCTAACAGGTTTGCCGTACTAATTGAATAAACTTGTACTAAAGGATAATTAATGTAATGATTGAATTGAGAATGCCATTAAAGCCCCAATTATTTTTTATGAACTCAGAAAACAACGCTGTCGTAAAAATTACCGTATAGTTAATCTTGTTTTATAAGGTTACTTGGTTTAACCTTACATTGCATTTACATATTTAGAACTCAGTATTATTTTGAAACCGAAACTCGATTTGTCTTCAAGCATAAAAATATATTAGGAGTTCAAAGGGTCTTTTGTAATCAATTCATGATTTGTGTTCTTATGTAGCTTGTTATATGTAGCAAACCCTGAGAATTTTACAGTCACAACAATAAATTTGAAATTTGTTTTTTAATCTATATTATACTTTATGGTTTCGGATTATGTTTAGTCTAATTTTAATTAAACATACAGTAGCAATGATCATCAGTCTACTAATCTTTGGACACTTATTGTAGGTTGAATCTCGGCATTGGTCATTAGAGTTTCAACCATACCGTCCAATAGACTACTAAGATTTTTAGCAACTTACCCAAAAAATACCTAAAAATTTTATAATCTATCTCTTAACATTTTCTAACGTTTGGCGAATAACTTCATTGCTCCCTACAATAATAGAAACTTTTCTTTAGCTAGCAGTTAAGTTTGTTATTACTGAAACTAACTTTTAGCGAATTTTCTCTGTAATAAGCAAGCTATTACCGTATTTTTTAACAGAATGGACAAAAAATATCTGTCCAGAGCAACCTCAGCGATCATATTAATATGTATATTAATTGATAGCTTTTTATGTGTACTTTCTGGATATGAAGTGAGTTCATTGTGAAACGCGTTTTTACCTGCACAAATCACGATTTGTTTCCAAATTTTACATGGGCTTATGTGAGAAATAGAATTTCTATTTTTTTGAGCGTCTGTTATAACACAATATCTCTCTTAAATATCGTCCGATCGTAACAAAATTTGGTACAGACATGTAAAATTAGGTTCTATTGGACGAGTTCGTAAACCAGCCAGATCGACATAATCAAAGTAGGACAAAGGCTCCATTTTACCTAAAAAATGGGTTTTTTGAGTTTTTCAAATTGAAAAATTAAATTTATCCAATTATTGTTTTCGGTATTGGATTTAGCTCGAAAAAAAACAATTTGGCATTTGAAACCATTTCTCTAAATCCATTGTTCTCAGTTTTCTATGTATTTTAGTATTAGAGCAGCAGAATTTTGTCTTTGCCAATTCCTTATCCTTTTTCTACTTTCTACGAATTACACCTGGAGTATTTATTGAGTTTATCAAAAGTATTTTATAGGATTTTGGCTTTTTAAACTTTTCAAGTGATTATAATAAAATAATTAGGTTTTATTTAAAGGAATTATTTGTTTTTCAGTAAAATTTATTTACCTACTTACTTATAAAACTTATTTTGATACAGACTGAAAAACATGCAATGAAATATTTTTAAATATATAAATTTACCATTTGTTTCCATTTATTTTCTTCACTAATAGTTTATTAAATACTGGACATTTTCAATTCGGAAATTCGCTGAGGACGCAGGTTTGCTGCGACGGGGGTATTTATTTACATCACATAAAAACTGCAATGTTTGCAGAGGATTTCACCGGCGATCCAAAGCTACATAAACAACCCTGTAAAATATCATTGGTGTTGCAGGCCCCCTCGCCCATGACACAGCAAGTTTCTCCGACAGTGACGGGTCTATCGGAGGATTACGGGCCAGACCCCGCGCAATCACTCCCTTATTTTCCGCGTATTTGGCGCAACTTTCCGCGCCATATCCCGCGCGCCAATATTTGCGCAATGAGCGCAATCCGAGGGGAGGGCACGACTTTATTAACTAAATGTTTACACGGTTGTATCGACTTGTTTGCGCCGTGAAATCGCAATTTCATTGGGGTCCGGGTGCGTCGGTAGTGATTTAAATGTTAAAGCCTTGAAGTTATTGGGTGGAACAGTGATAAAGTAGGTCTGTTAAGGCAGTTTAATGGGAAATAGTAATTAACCAATAGGGGTCACAACCAAAGGCTTTGTGAATTTTAACTGCCTATCCTGATACAGTTAACATGAAACTTAGTTTTCAGTAGGCCTACCTCAAAGGATTTGTGAAAAGTCGTAGGTTTATAGTACAGGGTGGTTACAGTTTTGTAATTCATGAATCGAAAACAATTATATCTATCATAATGATTTAGGCATCATTCCATACTAAAAAAGGGGAGATTCTTAAGTTGTTTTTGACACCACCCGGGGAAAGGTAGTTGCATTATTAGCTGCCATAGAGAAATTGTTTGTCACTTCAGGTTAGGAGGGGGGTAACACGGCTACGATAGAATTTTTGGTCTTTGTATTCTCAAATTTGGAAAAAAGAGTCGACGATATCAGTAAAAGTGAGCTTTTCGTCGAATAAAACATGTTTTACCTGTGACGGGGTCAAATAAAACTTAAGTATATCCTCTTCCAACTAATACTTACATCATAAATTCGGATTCAGGTTGTTCAGTCTTCAATTTTTAGGGTTACAAAAGTGTTCCATTGTAACACAAATGGAATTCTGTATCTAGAATTGTAATTCAAACTAAACAATATTTGTAAAGGATAGTTATGCAACAATTTTTCCCCAGGTCTTGTAAAAAAACTTGAGAATATCCTCTTTTAATTCATTAGTTAGGTCTCATCATACTGTTAGGTCGTATAGATTTAGAGTTATAAACTTACAAAAATATATCATCAATTTAGAATCACCCTATATTTTTGCTTACAAATATTTGATTAAAAATTCCAGTAGTTAAAATTTTTATAAGAATCCTAATATTTTATTTGTTAAAAATTATAGCTGAAATTTATTTTAACCTTAAACGGTTCATCATTTTCCAACGAAAACTTAATCTTTATGAAGTAAACGGTCAAAAATGCAACTGTTAAATCCTCCTTTCGTAAATATTTTTGCAGCAAAATATACGTTGTTCAATACAGTCAGTACCTTAAACATAATGATTCTTCAGTGAAACTATTTTGTATTATTTTCCGTAGAAGTTCTTTATGTAATTTTGTAATAGTAAATTTTTCCATTTAATATTTTGTAAATTTTTGTAAATTAATCAGTTGGTCATTTTATGAATGCATAATTTATCACTTTAAAGAGCTAAAAACCCCTTCGAAATAAAGGAAATTATGCATTTAGACTCTTCAGACAAGATGAAAGCCATTGACAGGAGTCGCAGAGGACTGTATGACACAGTGTCACGCTTGTCAATAATCCATGCGTCTTATTCCGTCAGTTGCCACCCCCTCGATATGAGAGCGATCGGTCGTCAACGTCAACGTCAACGATCACTTGGCGTCTGTTTACCGATCACTTGGCTCTCACGGCGATCACTAGTCACTTGTTTTGGCTACAGGGTGTCAAGTGACGCGGGTTGGACGCAGTGCTGGACACAGTTATGGAGTGTTTATGGTTAGTTCTCGATTGGAAGCGAGACAAACATGTACTGTATAATTGCAGGGATTGATTCGTGTACGTTTGGGTTTTGTTTAATATTTGTCCAATAATGTAGGTGTGTGAGGTTTCATTGCTTGACTTGGTTCAATTTTAAGTTTACTTTAGGTGTTTGTAAGGATGAAACTATCTGGTGGTAACTACAGTATAGGTTTGTTGCTATTAATGTAAACATTTAGTTTTTAGCATGTAAACCTTTTTTCGACGATATCGTAAGTAGTTAGCTAGACAAGTGGTAGTTAAGTTCGGCAAAGAACCTCACAGAAACGTCCCTAGATCTGCCATTGTGTTTATAAGTAAAAGGTTTTATATATATATATATATATATATATATATATATATATATATATATATATATAGATATATCAGCCCCGACTATCGGCCTCATTTGGCACGCGGCCCAACTATTTAGGCCTCTTTAAAGAGATTGAAAATGAGGCCGAAAATTCAGTCTCTTTTTCTGTATGTCATACGTTTCAAACTCAACGACATGGGCAAACCTGCAAACAGTCAATTAAGACTCTTTTCTTACTTTTTAGTTTTTACGTACATAAATCTATTTAATCTCATTTTAAACAGCCATTCCAAACTCATTCCTCTTAGTTTGTAATAGTGTTTTCTACAGGACCGAGTCAATTCAAACTCTCGAATCCATCATTTAATACTCCTAGTATTTTTTATGTAAACCTTTGAATTCACACTCTGTTTGTATCAGACTCTTTTAAAGAAACAAGTTATTTGAAACTCTGAAACCCATTATTTCATACTCCCGTAGTTTCATAAGAATTCAAACTCATTTGATTCTTGCTAATGAAAGAGGAAGTGGTGGAAACCTAGACAGTGCAATTGCAACCGTGTACTGGTTGCACATTCAATTGCAATCCTGTCTTCCCAGTTGCATAAAACTAACTTTCTCTTGCAGTCTACATTTAATGCATCGCCCCGCGTTCTGCGAGTGCATTTTAGATGCAAATGTCGTGTAGTATATAATAGCATAGGTGTCGCACTTCTGTTCAGTGTGCGTCGACGATAAGTCATGTTTAGTGTGATTGGTGTTTGAATTTTCCTTCTATTTTTTACTATGGAATTCATAGACATTGAAAGTGTTTTGAGTGACAATACATTTTGTAAAAATAAAATAATTAACGGTTTTGAAAATGAAATTTGTAACTGCAACAATCAATCGGATTATTGCGTTTGTGGATGCCGCCTAGTTTTTCTTGCTAAATGTATTAAATTTATCGATTTTAGTAGTAAAAAAGATATTCTTTTTCGTGGTTTCTTGACATTGAAAGAAAAACCTTCTCTTGAAAAAGAATGGAAATCCCTAAATAAAATGGCATCATTAAATGTTGAACTTATCCCAAAAAAGATGAGGTGGTTTTTCATACATATATTTTTAATATATGCGCAACATGTGAGAATAATAAAAAAAAGCCTTCGCAACCTAGTTGTAAATCTAATTGATTTTTTAGAAGAGCTAACAAACTCAACATTGAATGGGACAGAAATATTAAAAATATTAATAAATTTCAATGTAAATTTAAACAAAAACTTGAGAAAACCAAAAAGAACTGAACAGCAAGTGATATCATCAAGTACTTCAGACACCGGTATTTATAAATATAACAGGGTTGAAGAGTGGATTAATATGCTTAAGTCAAAAAAAGATGAATCTAAAGACTTTACGTCATATACTGAAAGTTCCAATGATTTTAAATTAAATATTTCAAATTGCATAAATGATTCGAGAGGAATAAGAGATAATGACAGCAATGATAGCTCCGTTTATTTCAAAGTTAACCCTTCAATGTCATATTGTGGAAGCTCCGATTATTTTAAATTAAATATTTCAACTGATTTGAATAATGAATCAAGAGGAATATCAGATCGTGGCAACTCTTCAATGTCAGATAGCTCAAGCTCTGTTGATTTCAAAGTTAATGAATCAAGAGGAATATCAGATCGTGGTAACTCTTCAATGTCAGATAGCTCAAGCTCTGTTGATTTCAAAGTTAACTCTCCAAGTTATATGCATAAATCAAGACACTTTCAATCTGTTTCCTCGGGGATGAAATTGGATGACAAGGTAAGTCGATCACTTTTTCTTTCTTGGATAAGAACAGGCACACTGCTAATCGGGCATTTTTTTGCTTTTACTTGCATAAAAGTGTTTTCAATGGAAATTTTGAGCACACAGATGGAAGAAAACGAAATGATGTAATTTTAACTATTTGGGCCCTGTAATGACGTGTCCTTTAACTTTGCATCGGAATCCCGATTCAATTTTAAAATCGTTCGGGAAATCGATTAATTCACAAATCCCCCCTCACACCCACTCACCCCACTACCGGGGGGGGGGGGGGGGCAACCGCTGGTATAAATAACGCGACACGTTGACACTCTATAGTCATACAACATTCAACTGACATGGAGGTCACCCAGAGACGTGGTATCGCGGCTAAGAAATCTACTCAAATGTGAGTTTATATTTTCTATTAATTCAGTAACACCAGAATGATGTATTATCTGATTATTTCATTCTCTTCTCACATCATTAAATCAAAAATATTTAAATAAAAAATCTTTATTTTCTGCAGTATTTTACATCAAATAACATTTGGTATAAAAAGTTAAATTTTTTTGGAACACTGCATAAGCTCGCATTTCTTAATCTTAACTTGTAACTATCTTGGTTCCTGTTGAAAGACCAAAAGTAATTCAAAATAAACGGTATCAAGAAACTGACACATACTTTCTCCCTTCAAGTAATTTAAAACAAGATAGTGAAATAAAACAAATTAACAATTAATTATCACACAAATATACACCAAATTTTATCAAAATCGGTTGGTAAATAACGGAGATATCAGTTTTTTTAAATATTTGCCATAAGAATAACATTGGACAACGTACTGCGTTTACCGCCAAACTAAAATATCAAATATCTTTGCAACCAGTTGACGTAGACTGATGATTCAAAATACTAGATTATTTAGTTTTTTAAGCCAAATTTAATGGTTGCAAGTATAGTTTTTTAAGCCAAATTTAATGGTTGCAAGTATATTTTCTTTGGACGTTACAGTTTTTGTGAATTTTTCAACACTTAAACCCTCATAACTTCTGAACCTGAACTTTTACAGACATGCGGGTGGTGTCATTTTATTTGTTATCTTAAGCACTAAAAACCATGACATTTTTATCAAAATCGTTAGAGCCGTTTTTGAGAAATTTGGATTTTTGTCATTTTTATGGGTTTTTATGGGGTAAATACCCTTAAAAATCAAAAATTCAAAAAAATGAAAAATACGCCTGGAGATACCACGGCTTTATACCTACATGCCAAATTTCATGAAAATCGGACCACTGGTGTCGTCTCTAGCTTTGTTTACATCCACACACACACACACACATACACGCACACACACACACACACACACACACACGCACGCACGCACACACGCACGCACGCACACAGACAGACAGACACCAAGCCGAAAACCACTTTTTTGGATTCAGGGAGCACTAAAACGAATATATCCACTAACAACTCAAATTCGAAAATTTTGACGAAAACAATACTTTCTCCATATACTATGTATAGGGGGGAGAAAGTAAAAATTAGTTAAATTTGGAAGATCATGTGATCTTTAAACAGTCATAACTCTTTTTACGCAGTTAAAATTCAGTTGAAAATGGCTCAAATAAAAGCCAAAGATCAGATAAATGATTTGAAACCAAATGTAATATTTACAGTTACTTAGAAATTGGGATATAAATGAAGTAAAGTACACTTTGAAAAATCAACATTTTATTAAAAATGTGTTTGTTCAGGGCCCCCGCTATAAAGAAGAGGCTGGACCCCTCAGAAGTCGCAAGGCATATATATTCCCGATGGCGAGAGCAGTCGTCGTCGACCAGCACTGCTCCAGTGTGAGTATATTTTTTCTATTTGGTATTTTTCAATCCAAATAAATCAAACATTTATCGCTAAAAATAATTCAATAATACCAGAAATAGTGTATTATCTGACTGTGTGAGGCTTAACAATCATTCATTCCGAAAAGATTTAATTCAGAAATCCAAGTATTCCATATTGATTGAGAAAAAACGATGTAATGAGATGAGAGTGCAAGTATGACTGAAAATGAGAATCAAAATGTTATTTTTATTGTCATTTAGGCTAATAAAATGTATTTTTGATCAGAACCCCTGGTATGGCGGAGGGATCAAGAGAAGAAAGGCGAGAACTCCCAGATATAATGTGTCGGGGGCTCGGAAGAGAAGGAATGATGAAGGCGCTGATGTAAGTCCATTTTTTATGATGTGAATTAGATCCGAGTTGTTGTTTCCACGTCTGTTTTGTTTGCATTAAACACATGGTTCTAACGCTTGATTCAAAGCCATATGCTAGATGTTGATGTTCACATGAGATTTTTTTCTTAACTTTCTAAAATTGTATAGACCACCCAATTGACTAATCGAGGTGAGACCTTAGGGTACGTTCATACCGGAGCCGGGAGGCAAGCCTGGTTGGTAGCCGGGTGGGTAGCCGGGAGGGAAGCTTTGACCCAGGCTCTGACCCTGGCTCAGAGCAAGTATATCAGCTGATGTTTGATTCAATAAACGAAATGTCAAATTAAATATGATTGTTTACTTTTGTTTTGGTTATGAATAATTATGTTTTAATGTTAGGCCTACAAGTACTTCATTTAGAACTTTATGTTATCTATACTATATTTTAAATTGTTTTCATTTATTAGTTTGATAACTTAGATGAAGATAAATAAAGAATATATCTTTAAATAAGAATATTACTGTCATTGCGAATGGCCGCGATGAAACGTTAACTACATAACCAAGAAATGCACTGAGATCGCCGAGCAAACGGGTAGAAGTGGTGGATAAATGGACGCAACCTGGTGAATTTTATATTCTGTTAAGAAATTTCAAAGATTATTCTGATTTTTGAAAATGGATTAAATGGAGTTTTTGAAAATTATTATTGTTTTTAGTGTGTGAATTCTTTCAGGTTTAAACTGCTTAGAAAAAATACTTAAATTTATTTCTAAAAAAGTTTTATTTTTCGGAAAATTTATTGCAAATGATTTTAATTTATAGTTATACTATAGAATAAATTCGTCCTTTTATTTTCCATGGTAAGAATATTTATTTCACCAACCTTCCGGTATTCTAAAATAAAGACTTTTCATTTTACTACATTATGAAATTACGACGCACCAAATAGTTGTTAGGCTATTAGTCTATAGGCTATAGCTTCACATAGACGACGAGTTGTCTTCCGCAACGGGAAGTTTAATCAATACACTCAATTTAAAATCAATTTAGTTTAACATAAATGTGTGCAGTGTTAACACTCGCATAAAGTTGGACTAAATTTTACTTTAAACATTGTTTTACAACAATAGATTGAATATTATCTTAGAACGTGACATGAATCTCGCTGGTGGAGGTCTGGAAAGGTCGAAAATCATGACGGAATAATTAAGTGAACTAGGTCGAAACTTGCTTAAAATGCCGCGCTGCAACCACGCATTCTCTAACTAAAAGAAATAACGATAATAATTGTAGTTCTTGTATCTAAAATGTACAATGCGCTCATCATTCTTATCTTCTCCGTCTTCGTGATGTTCTTTTTGGGATCGCACATCTAATATTACGTCACCTTATAAGAAGAGGGAAGAGACTTTTAAGTTTTTTGCAACCCAAAATGACAACAGTGGGGTCCATAATAGACAAAAAAGATTTTTTAATTTTCCTTTTCATAATTATATTGATGTATAGAACTTTCAATTTTTTTTGTATCTATTTATAAGTTTTACATTTTATTTTATAATATGGCCTTTTTAATTTATCCCTTATATTTACTTACTTTGCATTAAACTAAAACGCTGTATAGTAAAATTAACTTACTTACTGAAATAAACTACGTCTATATGACAAAATTTTGTTCCCAATATCTTTTCCTCTTTGCACGTTTTCCTTCGCATCTACAATTTTCATCTGATTTTACAACAATTGGCTTTGTTTACAAACAACCACCCAGGATTGCTCCCTTGCTCTGACCCTGGCTTAGAGCTTGTGTCCCATGTAGAACCGCTTCTGATTGGCTGGTGTGAACCGGCGATGGAGCGATGGAGCGAGTGTGCTTGCCTCCCGGCTCCGGTATGAACGTACCCTTAGAATGTCTATTTGCTCACATTACAAATGCAGAATTGAATTATTTGAAATTTTCCAAGATGAGATGTTTTGTTTGTCTGTCTATCGAGTGAAACCGTGCTTCTCAACAAGAGCCCCGCATAATTTACAAAATTACCTTTCGCAAGAGACACATTTGTTTACATAACATGCCCGAAAGTAAAGGGCTCACCTCATATATGAGTCAATGTTCATATCAATACGACTTTGTTCGCGCACCGTTTAAATCTTATAGACAAATATTTTTTTTTTTTCAGAGCATACAACGAGGAAAGGTTTAAAAAGAAACCCCCATCAAAGGAAAGGACAGAAATGTTGGAGTTCTTTGATGAATTTTACAGATCCGAGGAATTGGCAACGTGAGTTCATATATTCTATTTGGTATAATTGAATCAAACGATACAAAGTAGCCTTGAACCATTTCAGTTTGAATTCTGTGAAGGATCAGTAGTTCAAACTACTCTTTCGAATTACAATATTTTTCCTCTTCCATTTGTTCCCGGATCCATTCGGATTTGCGGGGTTTTTATGCGTTAGATTGTGTCTGTGGATCCGGGTGCTACTCTTGTTACTTGCCGCAAAAGAGAGCAGAATGATTTCATTTACCAATCACTATCTAAAGGACGCGTAATCTGTGACACCAGTGAATACTTTCATGAGTAGAAAAGAAAAGGGTGAACAGATTAGAGATATTTTTTACTTTTTACTAATAAATCTACAGTTCTATACAGGATCTATTTAATAATTAATATATCCTAGGAAACTTTCACCTTCTATATTTTTAAATAATAAAAAACTTGATTTTTTTCAAAATTTGTGGAGGAAAATTGTAAATACCGACATGCTTCCTATTAAAAATACCCAAAGACAGGGGTTTTAAGTTCCTTTGTAGCTTTGTAGTTTTTGCTGCCAGTTATCAGTCTTATCCTCCTCAGTCCCAAGTGTTCCTGAGAAGGATACGATTTTGAAACTTATGGCTCAAAATCTTGTCCGCCGACGAAAGACGAACGGACATAATTCAACAGAATGTTTTTTGCACCATTTTTGTCCCTGTTCACGCCTCTATGACATACTGGGCAGTAGACATAACGGTGTGGTGTCTTCGACACGACGACATTTGATGAAATGTTCTGTTCGTTGCAAGAACTACACCTTTTAGTTGTGTATCTCTCGTCAAACACTATAACTTTGTGTCCTCGTCTCCGTAGGGCTGATATTAGTTTTTCATGTGAAAACTTTCTCCTGGTGCGAAACTTAGCGGTCTTCATGAACGTAGCGCCGGCTCCGTACACGATCACTTTATCTTCAGGCGTAAAGTACTCTTTGGCGATGTTGTCGAAAAACCGTTGAAACCTCGTGTATCGGTCGAACTTTAACCTTCTCATTCTACGTAAAACGTAAATCTCTTGTCGGCGTTTGAACCATTTCAGTTTGAATTCTGTAAACGTCCAGTAATCGAAACTTCTCTTCCCAATAACAATATTTTTTTCCTTTTCTATTCGCTCCCGATCCATTCGGATTTCACGGTCGATATCATTTGTCCACCGTTTTCTTTTCTTCTCACGAAAGTATTCACCGGTATCACAGATTACGCGTCCTGCAGATAGTGATTGGTAGATGAAATCATTCTGCTCTCTTTTGCGGCAGGTAACAAGAGGTAAGATAGCACCCGGATCCACAGACACGATATCGGTACAATTTTCTTGAAAATCCGTTTTTCTCTTTTTTACCGGACATCCTTCTTGTTTAGTAATATGCGATCGTTTTGTTTTATTGATGGATAACGATACTTGAATCCCATCCGTCTGTATGCTGTATCCAAAACCGGGAGGACAATTGAAATACCGCTTCCAGTAGATACTAGCGCTGATTTCATTGAACTGTTTCCATGATCCGGGGACATTTTTTGGATCCGTCCTCCGTAACAGTTCATACAATGCAAGACTGTCGTATGTCAAATGAGACGCTCCGTTTCTGAATATCGGAAACAAAACAAACGATTTTCGCCCAGCAGAAGTAAACTCTTTTTGAATGTTGTAGAATAACTTGATGAATTTCCAGTAGTCTTTGTTGATTACTCGGTTCGTAACATTACCATTATTATTGAACCATTCTTCAATTTCTTGATTCTTGTCGTTAGTCGATGATTTATTTTCGTAGAAAATGTCAAAACAAGTATCGTGGACTTCTTTATTCGATAACGTTGGAAATTTCATTTTCAAATAGCGTTTGATCCTTGAAAATGCGTGAAAAGTGATGTTGGTCTGTGTGATGGTTTCATAACGTTTTGCGATATGAACCATCAATTGGTTTCTACTTTTACAATCGTAATTTGGGAACTGTCTCATAGCCAAATAACGGTCAATGACATGATCAGGATCATGAATTTTGGGATTGGACCCTTTCAAAGCGTGCAAAAACCTCAAAGCGTTTATCTTAGGAAAGCAGTGGACAAATTCTGAGGTGGACATTCTGTCCATATACGATTTGTAGAAGACATTTATCAACAGTGACATTTCGATTTGCATGGATGATAACTCTTTCACATCCCTGTTGATCTCTTTCCACAATTCATCCTTTTTCGACGATAAAGGACAGAAGAAACTTCCGATACATTTCTTCACGGTGTATATTCGGTCCAAGTCGTTGTTTCCATCATCCCTGATCCGTTTCTTGTGGGAGGCGCACTTTTTTGAACTGGATCGTTTGTGATCCGTACCTCCACATGAAGGGCAACATGACATTCCACAACGCGAAATCTGAACACCAATCGATATCTGAATGAGCCTAAACCCAGTTAACACCCTGTACTTATAACTTTATTTTTCGTCGACATTCTTACAGTCAACATTGAAAGTCGAGATCAAAATCTTAACAATAGGGAATAAACTATAGAAAACAATAAGGTTGAAAATCGCATATTTTATTTGTCCCTGAAAAGGTACATTGGGTCTCAGGAGGTTATGGAAAATAACAAAGTTCAAAATCGCATGTTTTATTTGTCCCAAAAAAGGTACATTGGGTCTCAGGAGGTTAATTCAAAATCTTTTTATTCATGAAGTACACAGGTACAATGAATGGTGTCAATGGGCGCGTTCAGCCGCAGTTACCGGTGGATAACCGGTTACCATAGTCACTAATAGGCAAATCCACCGCATCTTGACAATCAACAATGTCCGGTTACTTACCGAATCCACCGTAAACACAACATCGGTGGATGCACAACAATGATCGGTAGATGGTATGTCCACCACTACTGTTCTAGTATATTACCCACTAGTGGAATGCGGCTGAACGCACCCAATAAAGTAAAAGTAAATAAGTCTAACGGTGCAATTTTTTTAAATTCCATTTTTTACAGAAATTTTTAACTTAAGTAAAAATAAATTATTCTAACAGTGCAGTTTTTTTTTTACATTCCGACCAAAATTGTTTTTTTTTACATTCCAACCAAAATTAAAAGTACTGGAGTATAGTTCAGCATGTTCAAATATGAATTATTACGGTGTTCGGTTAACCGACGGTTCAGATGACCGACGTTCGGATAATCGGCGCTCCACTGTATTTGCAATTACCTTCCTTGCACATATTTAATTATGGAAATGTTTGTTTGTTCAGGGAGACGGAAGAAGAAAAAAAAGAACGCTATAAGCGCTACAACACAATGTACGAGGTAAAAGAAGAACCACAAAAATGCATATATACTTCAGGATTCTACAGATTGAGTTATGAGCAGATGAAAGTAGATGGAAAGATGGAATATTTTAATTTTAGAAAAGAAAAGTTGAAATTCAAATGAATAAATAACCTTTTTCAATGTTGCAGTATCAATTTAAACCTGTGTTTAACCCACTTAACACTTTATCTTGCATTGGTCCATTTACGGACCAATTTTATTCAACTGTGAACTGGCATAATCCCTAACCTCTTTAGACACAACCATTGAAGATAAACGATAAGATATTTGGTACATCTATAATCTGTTTCTTGTGGAAGGCGCACTTTTTTGAACTAGTATGTTTGTCATTTGTGAATAATCTAATTTGCGTTTCAGTGGCAGCAAACCTGTGCGCTCTTATACCATTTTATTCATAAAACTGACCATATGATTGAATTTAATTTTTTCATGAGATTAAATTATTTGTTTGTTTTTAGTGTTTTGAGTTCATTGTTTATATATTTGTTGACTATAATACATACAAAAAATACAAAAGTGTATGTATTACTAATGAAAACCAATATGGTCTCTTTGTTAAATTTCCTCATGTTTAAAGCTCATGAATGATTAAATATGCGTTTTTAGTATATTATTTACTTAACGTATTTAAATAGGCCAGTAAAATTAGATCAAAAATTTGTCATGCCTGGAAAAAATTCCGGGAAAGCTGGAAATCATCTTAATATTTCCGTTTTACATCTAAGTATATGAATTTGAAGTTTGTCCCATTTTTCCTAGTGTGCTTTTGACCTGGGACCACAAAAATATCAGAGTTTTGTGCAATTTTTTATTCTTTTGCAAATGAGTAAAAAACCGTTTTTAACATAAAATTTTTAAATACCAGAATTGTAGAGGCCAAAATTCTGTATTTATTGAGTACATTCTGATAAAGATACTTTAAATAGTTAGTTGATTTATGGTCAGTTGAATAAAGGGCTTTGGCGAATTTTTCTTTTAAGGTCTATTTTACCAAGGAACATACCAAGTTTCAATGAGATACGTTGAGAAATAAGCAGGCTACACACATTTATTTTTTTATAAGGTCAACATTGAGGAGATGAGTGGGCAGGTTTGCTGCCTCAGCAATCTATATACTTGGGGATTTTTTACCGTAATCAAATCAGTCTTAACTAGATAAAGCTACATAACTAGTTCTATTAAGATATATTAGGAGATATGGAATGTGTTCAATTTTATTGATTCCCCCTAAGGTTAACATTGGGAATGTGAATATGCGGGTTTGCTGCCTCAAGAATATATAAATTTTTGAATTTTGTGCCATAAACAAGTTGATCTCAATTTGAAAAACTCAAAAAACCCATTTTTGGGGGGTAAAATGGGGCCTTTGCCCTACTTTGGATATGTCGATCTGGTTGGTTTACAAACTCGTCCAAGAGAATTTAGTTTTACATGTCTGTACTAAATTTTTATACAACCGGGGAAAATATACAAGAGTTATCGTGCTAACAAAACTCAAAAAAATGAAAATTCTATTTTCCATAAATAAGCCCATGTTAAATTTTGAAACAAATTGTGATTTTTGGTGGTAAAAATGCGTTTTCACAATAAACTCACTTCATATCCAGAAAGTACACATAAAAAGCTGTCAATTAATATAAATATTAATATGATTGCTGAGGTTACCCTGAACAGATATTTTTTGTCCATTCTGTTCTGTTAAAACAAAGGTAATTGCTTATTTCTAAGGAAATTCGCTAAAAATGGCCCAAAACTGTGATATGTTTGTGGTCCCAGGTCGAAAGCACACTAGGAAAAATGGGACAAACTTCAAATTCATATACTTGGATGTAAAACGGAAAGATTAATACGATTTACAGCCTTCTGGGAATTTTGTCCAGGCTCAACCTTATTTTTACTGGCCTAAAATGATACTTCCTTCAAACAGGTTGAATGCTCGTTGAAACAATTAATTTGTTTTGTAGAATAATGTTATGCTGTCGAGAAACCGTTGAAACAATTAATTTGTTTGTAAAATGTTATTTTTAAAAGTTTACCCCGATGAGAAGTTGAATTACTGGCAATTTTATTCCAGTGTTCAAAAACTCCATTAGTCCATTGTCCACTACATCACTGTCTTGGTTGCTTTCCAGAATAGTTGCACCTCTTCTTTCTCGCATATTCCCGTTCTCAGCACTGGCCGCCAATGTTCCGGGTAGTGGATCTCCTGATTTGTCGATATCTATCGATATCGGCAGTGCCGACCAAATAGCGAGCGCATTACCCACCAAATATTTTATACCTATCGTAAATGGCGAGCACCTTCTCTACAAAAAAATTTGCCATCATCGCCCGTTTTCAGATAATTCTGGAATAGAGGCCTCCAACACCTCCGAGGACTCAGCTAGTCATCCGGAGATCTGTTGGGATTTGACAAAAGCCTGATGAGAGAAACGTCTTTTATTCGGGAAACCGATAAAAGTAATTTGGTTGTGAATTGAATTCCCAATTGAAAAATTAAAATTTAGTGGCTCGGAGTCCCGACACATGTACTAGTACTTCGCGGCTTGTTGGACAGTTGTATTTGTTGGGTTTTGGCATTTGGCAAGTTTGCCGGGTTTTCAAAGTTTAGGAACTTTTCCAGGATTGGCAAAAGTCCGAAGAGAGAAACTTGCATTGTTCGGAAAACCGATAAAAAAGTAATTTGTTTGTGTATCGAGTTCCCGATTGAAAAATGAAAACCTTAGTGACTTAGCGCCGCAGACCACAGTTGTGAACTGGACCCGACGTGAAAGACCCAATGACTGAAGTATCGGAAAAATCTCCGACAGAAATGTCGGAAAAGATCCCGACAGTGTCGGAGTCCCCCCCCCCCCCGACAGTGTCGGAGTCCCCCCGACAGTGTCGGATCCCGACAGTGTCGGAGTCCCCCCGACAGTGTCGGATCCCGACAGTGTCGGAGTCCCCCCGACAGTGTCGGATCCCGACAGTGTCGGAGTTTTGAAGGCCGCGCGGGGCGGGGAGAGCATGTAGCTACACAACGGCACTTTCACTGCGCGGCCGTCGGAACTGTTTCAACTCCCCGGTGCCCGCGTGTAGTTGCAAAGCGGCACTTTGATTGCGCGGCCATCGGAACTTACACAATTTCTCACTCACTTCATATTCCGACAAATCTGTCGGGATGGTTTACCAATGAACATGTCCTTTGCCGGGGCATGTAAAGTTTATTTTCATTACATGGGTTGTTACCACACTTTTTTCTATTCCGGTGTGAACAGTGGTTTGAATCAATACTATTCCAATAATTTGTCCTTTTAGCACCACTGCTGTGTTGGTGCATCATCAAGTTATTTGATTGATGATGCACCATCATGTCAGAGAATCCATTATCACTCGTATGTTTTTGCAAACCTCATGAAAGGTGGAATGAAAGAAATGACGATATTTCAAAAATATGATTTATTTCGCTTCAAACACATATTGTGGTTCAAAACAATTTTACAACCAATGAAAATATGTATACTTGAAGTTTATCAATATCACAACATTTTGAAAGGAAGTTTTTACTACACAGTAGCGATACTCAGTTCATAGTAGGAACCATATTGGAGCAAAAAATACAATGTTTTAAGCTGTAGGTACAAAATTGTAAAAAATATATTTACAAACTTTATTTGAAAGGAAGTTTTTACTACACAGTAGCGGTACTCAGTATATAGTAGGAACCATATTGGAGCAAAACATTTTATTTTAAAACAATAGATTTGTAATATACTAAAAAACACATTACACATAATGAGATCCATACAATGTATTAAGCTGTAGGTACAAAATTGTAAAAAATATATTTACAAACTTTATTTGAAAGGAAGTTTTTACTACACAGTAGCGATACTCAGTACATAGTAGGAACCATATTGGAGCAAAACATTTTATTTTTAAACAATAGATTTGTAATATACTAAAAAACACATTACACATAATGAGATCTATACAATGTATTAAGCTGTAGGTACAAAATTGTAAAAAATATATTTACAAACTTTATTTGAAAGGAAGTTTTTACTACACAGTAGCGATACTCAGTACATAGTAGGAACCATATTGGAGCAAAACATTTGATTTTAAAACAATAGATTGGTAATATACTAAAAAACACGTTACACATAATGAGTTCTATACAATGTGCTCTCTAGTAAAAAATATATTTACAAACATAACTAGCCCAAAACCACATTTCTCGCTAAAACAAGAAAATATTTCACAAACACAATATTACACACATAAAATGATAAATACAAAAATGAATAGCACTAATCCTTTCAATGCTAATACTTTTGAGGCAAGATGTCAGTGAAATAATTCATCTGTAGAGAAAATTAACTATAATGTTGAAATAACATTTTTGGGGCAAGATGTCAGTGAAATAATTCATCTGTAGAGAAAATTAACTATAATGTTGAAATAATACTTTTGGGGAAAGATGTCAGTGAAATAATTCATCTGTAGAGAAAATTAACTATAATGTTGAAATAATACTTTTGGGGAAAGATGTCAGTGAAATAATTCATCTGTGGAGAAAATTAACTATAATGTTCAAATAATACTTTTGAGGCAAGATGTCAGTGAAATATAATGCACCTGTAAAGAAAGTTATCTGAAATGTTCTATTCTACTTCGACAATTAGTTATTAGACACATCATGGGCTAAATTTTTCCCTGCCATCTGTAACCATATTCTTTATCTTTTGTCTTATCGGAGTCGATATTCTTTGTTTTTTCTTTACAATATTATTGATGTAAGTGACAACCTGTTGTAAAGAACGATTCCCCAAGGCTTTTTCAGTCTCCCATACTTTTTTAATTTCTTTTCTTACTGGCACAGTATCCATATGAAAGTGGCGACCAAATTTTTCATATATAACAGTTTTTTCCTCTACGGTCCACCTAACCTTTTTGTGTGTCTTTTTTGACACATACTCTGTTGAAAGGTGCAAGTTTTCTTCACCCTCACTCGAAGTCAAATTATTTGCATAATCTGGAACAAAATCTGGATCATTTTGGGACTCGGCATTTGTCATTACTAAACTCTCATTATGTGTTTCTCCTGAACTTTTATCGGTTTGTGAACTTGGTAGTTTGGTCAAAGCATCAGTCGTGTCTGAAGTTGAAGTTGATGGAATGGAAGTCAAAGCATCGGTCGCGTCTGAATTTGAAGTTGATGGGACTGAAACATCGTTTTGAGACAAGGTATCGGTCGTGCCGAAAGTTGAAGTCGATAAGTTTGAATCTTCACTTTGGTTCATCGATAAATTTGAATCTTCACTTTGGTTTGTTTCCGTGGTTGACATATGAAAGTATTGGATTTCACTGGCTGAATCTTGTAACGATAAAGCATTAGACGTTACAGTTTCCGAAGCAGACGATGAAGATTTTGGTAAAGTCATTTGAAGCAGTTTTGGGCCGACTAAGAATTTTTGCACTAGTGGTAATGGCATCTCATAATATGACTCGTGTGTTTTCAGATCATGCCCCATGAACTGAGACAGTCGTTTTGTAAACGTATCATTCCTTGCATGTAACTGGGAGGAGGTGGCGGCATGGTGCCTCAGCGAGTTTGCTGTAAATGTTGAAGGGCTTTTTAAATTAGCTTTATTGACAATCTCTCTCAACACGGCTGAACCATCAAAAAGCTCCGGACTACCCGGTCTTCCGAAAAGATATCTACTTGTGATCCCGATCTTTTCTCTAGCTTCAATTAAAGCATTGACAGCTTTTAGAAAGATTTTTGTCAACAGAATAGGGACTTTTTTCAGATTTTTGTTGGCAGATATATAAAATATGGAGAGTTCATTTCCATAATCGATATCTTCTTTTGACAGGATGCTCTGCAAGTCTTGCCCATAGCTTAATCTCTTGTTTAAAGTAGTTTGGTAGGCTTCAAGAGTTATTTCCACAGTTTCGTTAGGTCTACGCCGATTTAGGGTGATTATATGTGTAATTATCAGTTTAGCTAACATCTCGTAGTTACTCACAGTGGGAATCTGTTGCAATCGGTGGATTAATACCGGACACATATCACTGATGTACCTGCTTATCGTCCTTATATCTTCTGGATCTGGTAATAGGTCTTTTTTAATCACCTTCATTTTTTTCCTGCTGTTTTCACCGTTCGTTCCTACCTCGGTGGCCCAGTCTTTGTCCATTAGAAACAAAAAGTCATCCATACTAGAAATTATTTCCAATTTCTCTTCCCTAGTAAGCGATTCATCTTTAATAGTATCGGATTTTACAATGTTTGCACACCGTTTCAGGGAAGAACAAAGTCTTGGCGGTACGCTTGGTACATTCATAATTCCATTATCTGTTTCAAAGTTACCCATCTGACGAACCGACTCCACCAGTACATTGAAATTCTTTGGCCTGATACAGTCTCGGAATTCTTTGATATCCGGTAATTTGTTTTTCATCATAATGAACAGTTTTGCCAGCCCACGCATTTTGCTTGAACAATAGTGGATTTGTCTTTCGGTTCGATGAGTGAACCTTAAATTTGACCCGTATTTTGCAATTGTGCTGTCACTCTGGGCTATTAACGTTTCGGCATCCTTCTGCATTTTTGGGAAAACTTCTTTCTTCAATAATTCCGAGGCATTTTTGTTGTCTTTTACCAAATACATAGAGTGGTCTTGCAGTACGGCCTTTTTCTTTATCCCCCGTGCTTCCTGATCATCGTGTGATTTCACCGAAGAAAACTGTTTACATTTGGATATATGTTTATGGAGTAATTCCTTTTTGAAAAAACCCAAACAGTGTTTACATATTACATGTGTGAGATTATTGACCTTATGTTTCTGGTGTGAAGACCTTTTCACGGGTAAATAATTATCGTTTCCATTGTTTTCTACTATCCGCCTGTTATATATGTCATTTCCTATATTTCTTATTTTATTTGTTATTATTGCTCGTTTCTGTTTTCTCTTCTTAGGAGATTCTCTTGATAAATCTATGTATTGTTTAACGTCTGTTTCATTTCTGTGAATTGTAACCAGATGTCTACTAAAATTAGTAATTAACTTTTTACAAAAGGGGCAAAAGTTTCTTCTCTTCTTCAGTTTATTCAAGTTACTTTCCAATTGATTGGGCGACGAGCGGAGTGATGATAGATTAGACGAGGATGAGGAGGAGCTCATTTTCCTTGGACTGCTTACAGTTTCATCCGATTGCGATTCATATCCTTTTTGTCGATCGGGGTAATATGGTGTAGTTCTGGCGCAAGTTTCAATGTTGTCATTTGTAGAAGCCGTTTCTTGTTCATCGTCTGAAAATACAAAACAAGATTAGTTTCTTTTTTGATTTCGGTAGAAATGTTAACATTATCTTTGAATTAGATTCTTTTCAGAAACATTTGCGACTGAGGAGAATAAATGTCTGTTGACGTAGAAGTTTTTCTGTTAGTAAAAAAAAACAAACAAAAATGTTTAAGATTTCTGAGAAAAATCGGCTAAGATTACCTGTAATTATTATTAAATCGTCTCTCTGATCTTCCACAACGTTGCTCGAAGGTGATGAATCTTTGTAAATATTTAGACGGGTTATCCCGAGATTGTTATCTAGATGGGTCGCCACAAGATTGCTATGAAGGCACGTCATCTCAATATTGTCATGGGGCGGAGATTTCAGGGACACCTGAAAAAAATTAATTTTTTTACTTCAAGTACGGTGATGAGTCAGAGTTTCACTCGATGACCCAGTGTTCCACTCGATGACTCATTGTTTCAGTCGAGGTTGAGTGGTCAACATACACGGTAACATGATCTGTATTTGTTCTGGGACCGGCCTACATTCACTTATAGTTTCAGATACGGGAGCCTCAAAATAAAAATAAAAATAGGGAAGAAAATAAAATTGTCCTAGCTATGGACGGATATGCAAACGTCATTACACCGAATGCGACAGAGTATCTTTTAAAACATGAAGAGTATATTCGTATACGCGAGGATTTAAACAAGAGACTTCTTCTTGATATGACGTCAAATTTAAATATTACGGAATTTTCTGAAATTCGGCCAATCGAGAAGCAAATTCTGATGGAAGAAATAGAGAAAGGGTTTTCTACAAATGACAATTCAAATGATGTGACCATGGTTGACCTGGTAACCAAATGGATAAACTTTTTCAAATGGATTCACCTTTTTGACAAAAAGTCATCAAGTGGAAATAACTCGATACAATGGAAATCCATAGCTCAAATATTTATCATGACACTTTTTATTTGTTTGATTTTCTATTTGTGTCATACAATTGTTTTTAAGAAACTGAGAAAATGTAGGAATGGTATATCTCAAAAAAGAAATAATGAAGAAGGAGAGTGTCACTCTAATGTAGAGATGGAGAGTCAAATAGAGCGAACTGATTCAGAGAGTATTTTGCTTTCAGAATTTTGAAAATATTTTGTAAATATGAATACAAATAAATATTTTTACTCACCGATTGGTTGTCATCCATTGGTTTTCCGCCTTCCATCTTTTTTTTCCACTTGACTCCGTCGGAGTTAGTTGGAGACTGAACGCATGGTGACCAGCGCTGCCTTATATACGTTTCCAGACTCGGAAAAATCGATTGGTCCGAACTTAGCCGAAAGCTTCCGAAGGTGTACGGAAACACACGAAGACACACGAACTTAGCCGAAAATTACCGAAGGTGTACGGAATGTACGGAAACACACAAAAACACACGATTGCCGTCACGGAAAATGCCGAACTTTACCGAATGAAAAATCGATTAGGCGAAAACACCCGAATTTGCACGATAATAGCCGAAGATGTTGTTTTTTTTTATTAAATCGGGAGTCCGCTCCTGTTTTTTTATGGTTTTCCATCGGAAACACGATCTTGAATAATCATACTTTTTTGCTTCGGAAACCCGAACCAAGAGCTACACCTCAGGATCACAGTTTGCAAGTCAGTTTAGTCAAGAACATTGCAGCAAGTTTGGCCTCAACGGCTCTTCAACAGCAAAATCAGGTACCTGATTTGGTGATAACTTTTATCCTCCTCAGTCCCAAGTGTTCCTGAGAAGGATACGATTTTGAAACTTATGGCTCAAAATCTTGTCCGCCGACGAAAGACGAACGGACATAATTCAACAGAATGTTTTTTGCACCCCTCCACATGAAGGGCAACATGACATTCCACAACGCGAAATCTGAACACCAATCGATATCTGAATGAGCCTAAACCCAGTTAACACCCTGTACTTATAACTTTATTTTTCGTCGACATTCCTACAGTCAACATTGAAAGTCGAGATCAAAATCTTAACAATAGGGAATAAACTATAGAAAACAATAAGATTGAAAATCGCATATTTTATTTGTCCCTGAAAAGGTACATTGGGTCTCAGGAGGTTATAAAGGTTACTAAATATGAATCGGGGTCCCGATTACTTCATGCAAAATACAGAAAAATATGAATCGGGATCCCGAATAGTTGTGTGAACGGTAAAAAAATTATAAAAGTCAATTATTTTGGATTAATATTTTGTAAACATCAAATATATCTTTGTCTTTATGTAGATTGACTAGCGCAAAAATAAAAATTCAAGGTCTCTTCAGACCTCCCCCCCCTCTCCCCACTCCTCCTCTCACCGCTCCGCCTACATGCGCGCGGTTATATAAGGAGGGTCCCCAGTAGGGCCTGGCAGTTAATAGTTGCAGTTCGAGCTTTACCGCGTCGGTTCGAAGTGAGTCGTAACTATCGTGTCAGCCAGTGATTTGGCAATAACTTATCATAGTGGTTCTGGACATTTTCTACCTAATCCTGATAATTGTTTGTGTTTTTTATTTTAAATCAGTGATGTGTATAGTGATGTTTTGTATAAACTATTTTTCTAAATATAACGATGTCATTTATGGATGTTGATTCGAACGGACTTTTATATTTAGAGGAATCTAACTTGACTGGTAGTATCCATCCTAACCCAGTGTTAAACCATCAACAACAGAAGGTTGCTGGTCCTGAGAACTTTGAATTACAGTTCAAGAGAAAAACGCTTTTGACAACGAGTGAAGAACAACAAGTTGCATTGGACTCAATACTTTTGTCGACCCAACTAGAAGCTCCGGCAACTTTAGCAATTTCGACCTACGGACAACAAGCCCCGGAGATTTTGACAAATCAACAACAAGGTCCAGCCAGTTTGGCCTCAACGGCTCTTCAACAGCAAAATCAGGTACCTGATTTGGTGATAACTTTTCAACCGGAAAATAATTTTGAAGAAATTGTTCCTCATACACTATTGAATTTACCAACCCAAGAAAACTGTGAATATTTTAAACAAGAAATTGTAGGCTCACAAAAATTGCATGAGCTTTTAAAGACAAATAGCAAACACATATATATTATAAAAAGCAAAGAATCTCGAAATCAGAATCAAAAGAAAGATTTAAAAATGTCTGTTGAACAGTACAGCCCTAACCATCCTGCAATGTCATATCCTGATAATCGATATCCGCAGCAATACCAATTAGAGCCAAACAATAGAAATGACCAAATTGAGCAAAACAATCAACAGTTTGAAGACGTGAATCACGATGCAAGTAGCAATGAAAATCAACTGATTACAAACTACGATACTCCTAAAACCCCACCGATACCGCCTGAAACACAACCGTCGCCCCCCACAGAAACAACACGAAAGCATCACATTGGGGGAAAAAAAATTAGAATGAATGAAAGCCCGCGGAGGAATTCAGAAGAGATTTCGGATGAAGAAGAAGATGAAGATGAAGATGAAGATTTTGATGATGATATGGACGAACTACTGTCCCAGCGGATAAATATAGAGGAACTTGAAGACCTCATTGAAGCAGAAAAAGAGCTCGAAGGTCCCGTTGGAGAATTTACTTTAAACAAACAGAGGATAAAAATATTCTACAATTTAGCAAGCGAGATTGATATCAAAAGTGAATGCTTGGTTGACAATTTTAGAGGTATTTGCCATGAGTCTACCAAATTGAATTTACACGAACTTTGGGAAAAAAAAGAAATCCAACCAACTCGTGAATTCAATGGTCTTCCTTATTTTCTTCGCTGGGTAATCACTTTGTTGGTTCATTGCCTCAACAAAAACATCGACAAAAAACATGTGTCAGGTGAAATGAAGAGAATTGTAAGAAATTTTAGTCAAGCATTCAATATAAAAGATTTGATTCCAAGACTAAGATCCTTCATCGAACGCATAAACCGAAAAGCAACAACCGCCTCAAAACAAAAAGGTGATATAATTCAAGATGAAAAGAAAAACAAGTATTTTGTGGATAACTCCAGGCCGTCAGTAAAGTGTTCATTACCACTCCCTCCAACATCACCGATGTTACCGTCTCATAAAGCTATGTATGGACTCGATACAGTTTCTATAATTTCTGGAAGTGAGTCTGATGCTTCGAGTCGATCACGGAGAAAAAGAAGATCCATGATGGAGGAGATTGCGCAAAATTATCCAGTAAGAAACCGGATTCAGAACAAAAATAAAAGTGATTCGTTTGAAGGACCCCGACCAACATCAAATCCAAAAAGTCAAGTAAGTAGAAAAGGTTCACCCGACAGGGAAGTAAATCAAGAATTCGACGAGACAAAGGTTTTCATCATTGAACAGTTAGTATCAAATCAAAATGAATACAATCAAAAGCTCATGTCATCCATGAAGCCAAACTTTTATATCGCTGATGCAACTAAACAGATTACAATTAAATTGATAAACAGCACAATTGAAAATAAAAACTTCACTATTCAGTTTGGCAAAATAATCAAGTTGTTTTTGGATATAGTTTCACGCTCAATTTTGGAAACGAGTACTCATGATTTGAAAAACCTATTAAATGGTCTGGAAAGAAGAAACAAACAGCAACAGGATGCATTACTATTATGTGTGCCATTGATCACAGTTTTGAATTTATTTGGCGACGGAATAGTCAGTACGAGATGGATGGATCTATCTAGATTCGTAAATGATTTTGCCAACTCAATTTATGTCAAAATTGCCGAGGTCGCAAAGAGGAGGACTCTAAATCCTGACAATAACATCATGGTCGAGGCGAGATTTCTAAAAAATGCCTTGGAAGAGATAGTCCACAAGGACTATGGGCATTTATTAAATTTGTTCGAACAACTTTCAAGAATCAATGATCTCGCCTTGTACATTGTATTTGGGATTAATGTTTGCAAAAGTTCAGAAGCAATAACGTATACGGACTGCCTGGTGAAAAACATAATACTTACATTCATGAAAACAAACACGTTTCCAACCAATGAAGAACAGGCGGATAAATTAAATAATATCTTTTGGTGTTTACCACTGGCCAGAGTCATGCATCTAAAAGGATTTGGGAAAATTATCAATCTTGAAAGTGAAGTGGAGACCCCATGTTCAATGGAAGAATTTATTAACGAAGCAATGGAGTTGGAAACAGGAAACTAAGATATGAAAGACGGAGAGATTCAGCCTTCAAACCGCCGGTGAGTAATAAAATATTATTTTAACAATAATAAACTTCATTCTCACAGCTAATTGAAAACTTAGGTCAAAAAATTGCTGAACTAAACAAAAAAGCATTTGATAGATTTGAAGTAAAATAATTGAATGTATCAAAAAATTAAGTTCAAAAAAGTAATTAATTTTTCATGGATTGAAATAATTTTAAATGTGCAGTCGTCCATTTTGTTCCAGTCAACAACTAAACACAACCCTAGCATTTTAAATGCACAATGTTTTCTTGGAAATTTACACTGACTTCAAGTTTAAATGTAAAATATCTGTAATCTCTCATCAGGATATCCTATCAAATTTGATTTGTTGCTGAAAGAATCAACCTTACATGAAGACATACTCCAACAAAACGAAAAACTGTAAATTTAAACTCTCAACATGATAATTGAATGATGAAATATTTTTGTGAATAAAAGAATTGTTTGCGTTTGGCAGGCAGTAAGCGGAAAGGATCATTAGCCATGAAAGGAACATTTGACTACAAGATTCTCTTTCATCATTCGGCGTGCAGTCTTCGTATGGCGGTACTTTGGAGGCCAGAAGCACGTGCAACTCAATATATCTTCCAGACCGTCGGGTTCAACAGATGTGAATCACAGTGAAATTTTTACTAATAGGACAAAATATATTTCAAAATTGCTGATTTGGTTTATGCAATGTATTCCAATAACATCAACAATACAGTTAACTGAGGTAGGCCCCTAGCCCAAACACTTTTGATATTAATTTGTTCGCTGAAGTCGTCAACTTTCTCAGCATCTAATTAAGGAAGGCTGAGCTGAACTATGACGATGATAAAATCCCTGCTGAGGATTTGACGATTGAGTGGCACTCAAGTTTGCATCCCTCTCTGTCCAGGGAATCAATCACTAACTTCGAGGACTTTGTATGGTGTATTCATTTTTTTTTGTGATCTGTAAGCCTTTTAATTGAAGAAAAGAGTTAATGCTTTTGCCGCATAGCTACCAGTCACAGAGTACAGTTTAAGTTTTTTTTTAAATTAAACCTTAATATGCCAACACAACATTAGTTTGTAGAGTTTTTTCTAACTTGTTTTTGTAATTCTCGGGCGAGTCTTCTCTAACATTTATAATTTAACTATTTTTATTGCAAATTAAGATTTTGAGACTAATTTCAATCATCTTGGGCTTCTGCTGGCCAATCGATCCATCAGTAGTTAAGCAGTATCGTTGTAGCACAGTCGTTGTGGCACAACAGCCAGCATATATTCCCGACAATATTTTGTTCATTTGTTACAACATCTTGCTCGTTTGTCACAATATCTTACTCGTTTGTGACAATATTTTGTTCGCATAAGTGTTGGAGTATATTTCCATCGTTTTATTTGGAGTAAAATATTTTTTCTATTGTTAACCATAATTTTTATAGCAAATTAAGATTTTGAGACTAATTTATTGAAGAATCAGTGCTAATTTGAAGAAAAGAGTCACTACTACATTAGCCAGCATATTATTCCCTGTTCATTTGTTAAGGCATATTGCTTGCTTGTGACAATATCTAGCTCGTTTATGACAATATTTTGCTCACGTAAGTGTTCAAACACCTTGGACATATCCAGAACTTGGTCCTCAATTGTGATGTAGGGTTGGAGTATACTTCCATTATTTTATTTGGAGTAAAATATTTTTTCTGTTGTTAACATAAAATTAAGATTTTGAGACTAATTTCAATCATCTTGGTCTTCTGCTGGCCAATCGATCCATTAGCTGCAGATGTATATTGCCCGTGATACAATGTACGATAAACAATGTACTGTGATTTTATTTACATAGTGTGTATTCATTTTTCTTTGTTGCTTTCATGATGTTACTTTAACATCCTCTGGGCTCGTTACTTCACCACCTATGTCCATTGGCTCTGGATAATTTCGAGGGCTTTGTATGGTGTATTCATTTTTCTTTTTTGTGATCTGTAGGCCTTTTATAATTGAAGAAAAGAGTTACTGCTTTTACCGTATAGATACCGGTAGTACTGTATACCGTGGTAGATTTTTATTCAGCTATTGCTTGTGATATAATGTATTAAATATTTAATCATATTGGGCTTTTGCTGGCCAATCAATTGAAAATAACATTGACAGTATAAAATAATCAACAGAGCAGATTAGGTGAAGTTGCACAGTAGTTGCTTACTTGAAGAAAAGAGTCACTGCTGACAATTGCTAACTTCATAAGGTTTTTTCCCTGTTTCATCAGACGATGTATACAGATTTATATTGTCCGTCATACAATGTACGATAAACAATGTACGTTGATTTTATTTACATGGTGTGTATTCATTTTTCTTTGTTGTGATCTGTAGGCCTTTTAAATAATTGAAGAAAAGAGTTACTGCTTGAAGACAGTTTACCTTACAAAGGGGTTTTCCACTGTCCCGCCTGACAAATCGGGGATTTTGTTTACAAAGTGTATTCATTTTTCTTTGTTGTTTTCATCACGTTTTCCTAAAAATCACTGAAGAAAAGAGTTACTGCTATACCACAGTTCTTAGTCGCTTGTTTTGTTAAAAATTCAATGAATGAAGGGCTTGTAACTTTTTTCACTGTTACATCTGACAATGTATAAGGGCCATCTTGATGGTAATTATATTTTCTGTGGTACAATGTATGATAAGCATTTTCCACTACAAGTGTTTTTCATTGATACATTTGACAATGTTGCTTATTTGAAGTAAAATAAAAAATATTTTTTGAAACATCAAGTATTTTTTAATTCCACCTGCCATTGTAAATTATAAGTTTGACATAGTGTATGAGCTGAAATGGCTTCTCTGACAAGTGTTGACAATATGAACCTTGCACTGTTCATATCACACCAAAAGAAAATATACAGACGTAACAAATTATTAAAAGATGCGCCACATATTGGGTCTCACACTGTTACACACATATGGCATTGTACAAATGAATATTCATATTGTGACCCAGTTAAGCTGGATCCTATCAGCGAACAAACATATGAAAATGAGGAAAATATAAGTCATGATGATTGGGTAGACAATGTTGAAGAAATAGCCAATATGGCCATTGTCACTGATTGGTATTTTGACAGGACGGGTTGTAATGCAATCAGCTGCAACCCTTATTATCCGGGGAAAGGTATTTGTAAGGGGTTCGATGGGGAAACCGTAGGCCAAAAGGAAGAACCGTTTGCTTTCACAACGGGTTATAATCAGCGAATCGACGCTTGCCAGCCAATTTGCTATGACAAAGATCAAAATAAAGACAATTACGTCGGAATGATGTCTTTATATGCTGGCAAAGATCACATGTGCTATGTTTCCAACCCCGAATTGATAGCATTCTATTTGGACCCAGAGAGAAGAGTGTTTGATAAAAAGGAAGGTATAATTGAAAAGTCGGCGTTTAAAATAGGGTTAGAGTATTTAGGACCGACCGGAGTGCCGGCAGTATTGGCAAGAATAGGTGATGAATATTGCGAACAGTATGGTTTGGATTATGTAGAGGAAAGAGATAATGTAGACAGCTACATGGACGGAAATGCGGTATATGCTTGTTGTAAGGTGGACAAAAATGAAGGAGCATTCACAGCTTTAAGTACTTGGACCGGTGAAACAATCACTAGAGCATATAATTTCGGTCGTAACGCTTTTAAAAGCATGCTAAAAACAACTAATGGGGCGATGAAAAAAAAACCTTCGGTTATCAAAGGGTCTACAACGGTTAACTATCTCACCAACGAAAAGTTATGGAGATCGAATGTGGACAAAACAAAAAAACCGCTGCCGTTTCCATTAAAACTGTCTGATTTGGGTTTGCATAAAAATAACAATGGGCTCATGTGGACAGACGAATATTCATTCATGGATGATGGCCGCAACGATATATATGGTGGGCGTCTTATTGAAAAACCCAGGAGTATAGCCCGACCACCCTGGTCTATCATAAAGTTTAATGATATCAATCTTACAAATAACATAAACGATGACACCGTTAGTGATGTTACAGAGGAATGGGAAAATGAATTGTTACTCGGTCTGAACCGTAATATTGACGAATACAAGAAAATTGTTTTTACATTGGACGGTCTTAAAAACTCGATTGCCGGTTCTTCTTATGAAATAATGACTAACCAAATGATTGCGGGTACCACGGTGGATACTCTGGGCAATGTCTTTAAGACAATCGGTGGACAGACAATGAGAGGCTCTAATATCGTTAAACGTGCTGTAGACTTGATGATGCACCAACGTAACAGTGGTGCTGTAGGTACAAAAAGTATAGGAATGGCATTGACTCAGACCACTATTCGTACCGGAATAGAAAAAAGCGTGGTTACTTCATCAGCCCAACTATTAAAATTCACGTTTAAAGCTTTATCACGTGGAGCTAATGTTTTAACTTTCGTATCAATTTTTGGAGCAGCCATAGATCTATTTTCTGCTTTCATCTATGACCCATACAGTAAATATGAACGTTACACGTCGGACCGGCTTCTACGTGCCATGGCCGAGGCCGAACTAATAACTACTCAACGACTTATCGGCTGCCAACGTCTGTTGTTACAACCTACTGATTGGATAGTAAATACAAGATACTTGGATCCAATGATGGATTCGGTGTATGATATGTTATTGGGTATGACATACATACGAGCACGCCGAGTAAACAGTGACGGTAGTATGATTTATTGGTTCAACGATGGCGGGCTCCGTAGTAATAATGATGGGAAGCTAGAATACTTTGACAAAACAATAATTGAAAAATAATTACGACCAGTCCCTTTGACGACCACCTACACACTGTCGGGAAAACTCCGATAAAAATGTCGGGAAAAACTCCGATAAAAGTGTCTGAAAAAACTCCAACAAAAGTGTCGGAAAAAACTCCGACAAAAGTGTCGGAAAAAACTCCGACAAAAGTGTCGGAAAAAGATCCCAACAAAAGTGTCGGAAGAAATCCCAACAAAAGTTTCGGAAAAAGATCCCGACAAAAGTGTCGGAATAAACTCCGACAAAAGTGTCGGAAGAAATCCCGACAAAATTGTCGGAAAAAGATCCCGACAAAAGTGTCGGAAAAAACTCCGACAAAAGTGTCGGAAGAAATCCCGACAAAAGTGTCGGAAGAAATCCCGACAAAAGTGTGGGAAATAAATCCCGACAAAAGTGTCGGAAAAATCTCCGACAAAAGTGTCGGAAAAAACTCCGACAAAAGTGTCGGAAAAAACTCCGACAAAAGTGTCGGAAGAAATCCCGACAAAAGTGTCGGAAAGAAATCCCGACTAAAGTGTCGGAAGAAATCCCGACAAAATTGTCGGAAGAAATCCCGACAAAAGTGTCGGAAAAAGATCCCGACAAAAGTGTCGGAAAAAACTCCGATTAAAGTGTCGGAAAAAACTCCGACAAAAGTGTCGGAAAAATCTCCGACAAAATTGTCGGAAAAAATCCCGACAAAAGTGTCGGAAGAAATCCCGACAAAAGTATCGGAAAATAACTCCGAAAAAAGTGTCGGAAAAATCTCCGACAAAATTGTCAGAAGAAATTCCGACAAAATTGTCGGAAAAAACTCCGACAATAGTGCCGGAAGAAATCCCGACAAAAGTGTCGGAAAAAACTCCGACAAAAGTGTCGGAAGAAATCCCGACAAAAGTGTCGGAAGAAATCCCGACAAAAGTGTCGGAAAAAACTCCGACAAAAGTGTCGGAAAGAAATCCCGACAAAAGTGTCGGAAGAAATCCCAAAAAAGTGTCGGAAATAAATTCCGACAAAAGTGTAGGAAAAATCTCCGACAAAAGTGTCGGAAAAAACTCCGACAAAAGTGTCGGAAGAAATCTCGACAAAAGTTTCGGAAAAAGATCCCGACAAAAGTGTCGGAATAAACTCCGACAAAAGTGTCGGAAGAAATCCCGACAAAAGTGTCGGAAAAAGATCCCGACAAAAGTGTCGGAAAAAACTCCGACAAAAGTGTCGGAAGAAATCCCGACAAAAGTGTCGGAAGAAATCCCGACAAGGAAAAAACTCCGACAAAAGTGTCGGAAGAAATCCCGACAAAAGTTTCGGAAAAAGATCCCGACAAAAGTGTCGGAATAAACTCCGACAAAAGTGTCGGAAGAAATCCCGACAAAAGTGTCGGAAAAAGATCCCGACAAAAGTGTCGGAAAAAACTCCGACAAAAGTGTCGGAAAAAGATCCCGACAAAAGTGTCGGAAAAAACTCCGACAAAAGTGTCGGAAGAAATCCCGACAAAAGTGTCGGAAAAAGATCCCGACAAAAGTGTCGGAAAAAACTCAGACAAAAGTGTCGGAAGAAACCCCGACAAAATTGTCGGAAAGAAATCCCGACAAAAGTGTCGGAAGAAATCCCGACAAGGAAAAAACTCCGACAAAAGTGTCGGAAGAAATCCCGACAAAAGTGTCGGAAAAAGATCCCGACAAAAGTGTCGGAAAAAACTCCGACAAAAGTGTCGGAAAAAACTCCGACAAAAGTGTCGGAAGAAATCCTGCCAAAATGTCGGAAAGAAATCCCGACAAAAGTGTCGGAAAAAAACTCCGATAAAAGTGTCGGAAAAATACTCCGATAAAAGTGTCGGAAGAAATCCCGACAAAAGTGTCGGAAAAAACTCCGACAAAAGTGTCGGAACAAACCCCGACAACTTTCCACTGTCCGCTATCACGCAACACTTTACCGACAATATTTTCCTCACCGTCTGTCAAGCCATGACGTACTAGTGCATGGGTCGGGATTCCGAACCACTAAATTTTCATTTTTCAATCGGGAATTCGATGAAGCATTGAACTTTTCCAAGTACAATACAACAAAATATGAATCGGGGTCCCGATTACTTCATGTAAAATAGAGCAAAATATGAATCGGCGTCCCGATTCGTTGTGTGACCGGTAAAAAAAATTATTAAAGTTAATTATTTTGGATTAATATTTTGTAAACATCAAATATATCTTTGTCTTTATTTAGATTGGCTGATTCAAGGTCTCTTCAGCCCCCCCCCCTCCCCCACCACACTCCTCCTCTCACCGCTCCACCGGCATGCGCGCGGTTATATAAGGAGGGTCCCCAGCAGGGGAAAGCAGTTAACAGTTGCAGTCCGAGCTCTACCGTGTCGGTTCGAAGTGAGTCGTAACTATCGTGTCAGCCCGTGATTTGGCAATAACTTATCGGTTCTGGATATTTCTACATAATCCTGATAATTGATTGTTTTTTTATTATTTAAAATTCAGTGATGTGTGTAGTGAAGTGCTATATGAAATATTTTTCCAAACATTGCTATGTCGTTTATGGATGTTGATTCGAACGAACTTTTGTATATATTGGATTCTAACTTAACTGGTAGTAGCCATCTTAGACCAGTGTTAAACCATCGACAACAGAAGGTTGCCAATCGTCAGAACTTTGAATTAAAGTTTAAGAGGAAAGCGCTTTTGACGACAAATCTACAAGAACAGCCACAAGAACAACAACAAACTGCAGTGACCTCAACATCTTTGACGACTCCACATCAGGCTCCGGTTACTTTGGACCAATTGTCTTTACAACATCAACTAGAGGATTTTGTGGTGACTCAACCTCCAGAGCAGTGCTCACAAGAAAGCGGAACACAGGTGATATTATCTTCAACCTATCAAGATAACCTAACATACTGCAATCAGCATTACGTAACTTCAACTTCACACTATCAAAAAAACCTAACATATTCAAATCAACAGTGCATAACTTTGGCTGAAGAAGATTTCAATTATTCAAATTTTGGAATAAATACGTCTCAAGATCAACAGGTTAAGACAACATTATTCGAAATAGCAGAAGATTTGGATGTATCTAAAATGACTGATTCAAATTTGAGAACAAATACGTCTTACGATCAAGAGGTTCAGACAACTTCATTCATAGCAGAAGATTTTGATGTATCTAATATGACTGAACAATATAACCCTAATTCTCCTGCCATGTCATCATATCTTAAACGTCAATCTTTGCAAAAAAATCAAAACGAGCAGGGCAATGATGACAACCAAAATGAAAATCAGTACTATCCTTCACCTTCATCATCTAGGTCATATCAATCTATGGCATCTCCGTTACCATCAAATGCATCGGACAATGAATGTGATGGTCTTCCGGAAAATACTACATCAACAACGCCATCAAATTCACCGAATAGAAAAATTGACAGCTTTCCGGAAAAAAACATATCAACAACCCCGCCGAGATTGTCTAAACCGGCGGCATCTCAACGACAGCCATCCACGCTTCCATCGAGCTCATTGGTTACGTCACAAAAATCAAACATGCCCCCACCGATGGAGTCAAAGCATGCTCTGAAAAGATCATCCCAGGATACAACAATACAAAAGCAACATATTCGAGGGAAAAAAGTTAAGTTCAATGAAAAACCGCCAAGGGACACAGAAGAATCAACCGACGTTGAAGAATCGACCGACGATGAAAATCCAAGTACATATGACTTAAATAGACATATTGATAGGTTACTTATTACTCCATCAACAAAAAGTGATTTGGAACGGTTAGTAAAAAAGGGGATGAATAGCAAAAAACAGGAAGATGAGTTTACCCTGACAAAAAAAAGGGTAAAAATATTTTGTAATTTAGCCAAGGAAATTGATACAAAAAACGGAACCATAGTAAAGAATTTTAGGTCACTTGGCCTTCATCCATCGTCAAGCTTACACGAACAGTGGAAAAAAAGAAATATCACACTCCCGCCTTATTTTAACAGTCTCTCTGTGTTTATTCGATGGTTACTTACTTGGCTGGTTCTATGCCTCGACGTAAACACTGACAACAAACAGGTGACAAGAGAACTAAGAAAGATTGTACTGAAATTCACTGACCAGTTCGATGCAAAGGATGTAATTCAAAGTTTGAAATCCTTTGTAAAGAATTTTAATGTAAAGAGTAAAACAACTAAAGGTGATATAATTCAAGATGAAAAACAAAAGAAGAATTTTATGGATAATGCCAGGCCATCAGTAGAGCGTTCATTACCACTCCCTCCAGCATCACCGATACTACCGTCACATAAAGCTATGTATAGACTCGAAACAGCCTCCATAGATTCCGGAAGTGAGTCTGATGCTTCAAGTCGATCGCGGAGAAAAAGAAGATCCATGATGGAGGAGATTGCGCAAAATTATCCAGTGAGAAACCGGATTCAAAACAAAAATAAAAAAGTTTCATTTGAAGGACCTCGATTAACATCAAACCAACAATCGAAAAGTCCAGTAAGTAGAAGTTCGCCGGACAGGGAAGTAAATCAAGAATTTGACGAATCAAAGGTTTTCATCATTGAACAGTTGGTATCAAATCAAAATAAATACAATCAAAAACTCATGACAACCATGAAGCCAAACTTTTATATCGCTGATGCAACTAAACAGATTACAATTAAATTGATAAACAGCACAATCGAAAATAAAAACTTCACTATTCAGTTTGGCAAAATAATCAAGTTTTTTTTGGATATAGTTTCACGCTCAATTTTGGAAACGAGTACTCTTGATTTGAACACCGTCTTAAATGGTCTGGAAAGAAGAACCAAACAGCAACAGGATGCATTACTATTATGTGTGCCATTGATCACGGTTTTTAATTTATTTGGCGACGGAATAGTCAGTACGAGATGGATGGATTTATCTAGATTCGTAAATGGGTTTGCTAACTCAATTTATGTCAAAATTGCCGAGATCGCAAAGAGGAGGACTCTAAATCCTGACACTAACATCATGCTCGAGGCGAGATTTCTAAAAGATGCCTTGGAAGAGATAGTCCACAAGGATTATGGGCATTTATTAAATATGTTCGAACAACTTTCCCGAATAAATGATCTCGCCTTGTACATTGTATTTGGGATTAATGTTTGCAAAAGTTCAGAAGCGATAACGTATACGGACTGCCTGGTCAAAAACATAATACTTACATTCATGAAAACAAACACGTTTCCAACAAATGAAGAACAAGCGAAAAAATTGAATATCTTTTGGTGTTTACCACTGGCCAGAGTCATGCATCTAAACGGCTTTGGAAACATTATCAATTCTGAAAGTGAAGTCAAAACTCCTTGCTCAGTTGAAGACTTTATTAACGAAGGAATGGAGCTGGAGCCGGGAAACTAAGCCATGAAAGACGGAGGGATTCAGCCTTCAAACCGACGGTGAGTAATAAAACACTATTTTCAAAAATATTCAAGCTAATTGAAAACTTATCCTCCTGAGACCCAATGTACCTTTTTTGGGACAAATAAAACATGGGATTTTGAACCTTATTGTTTTCTATAATTTATTCCCTATTGTCAAGATATTTATCTCGACTTTCAATGTCGACTGTAGGAATGTCGACGAAGAATAAAGTTATAAGTACAGGATGTTAACTGGGTTTAGGCTCATTCAGACATTGATTGGTGTTCAGATTTTGCGTTGTGGAATGTCATTATCTCGACTTTCAATGTCGACTGTAGGAATGTCGTCGTGTCTAAGACACCACACCGTTATGTCTACTGCCCCGTATGTCATAGTGGCGTGAACAGGGACAAAAATGGTTCAAAAAACATTCTGTTAAATTATGTCCGTTCGTCTTTCGTCGGCGGACAAGATTTTGGGCCATAAGGTTCAAAATCGTAACCTTCTCAGAAACATTTGGGTCTGAGGAGGTTATTGAAGAGAATTTAAACTCAAAATATCCTCCTGGAAATTGTTGACTGACCAACTAGTGCAAATGTTTGAATGTGAAATATCTAGATATACCATAAAATTTCACTTCAACAATTATAGTTGGCTTGAAATCTACAAACACAGCTCATTGCGAATAAAGAAATTAATACGTTTTGTTTATGTTTGGCAGTGAGGAGTGAGCAGAGAGGATAATTGACCATCAAAGGAAGATTTTACTGCAAGATCTTCTGTAATCCTGAAGAAAAGGTTTCTATGTCATGCGGAAGACGCCGTTTTCAAAAAAGATGGTTATGGTGTATTGTAGAGTAAAATTTTGAATTTATTTTTGTGTTAAAATGTAAATATTTTTTTACAAATAAAGTGTTAATTTCAACCGTGTTGTTTTCCATAATTTATTCCCTATTGTTAAGCTATTACTCTCAACGTTGACTGTTGGATTGTCGACGTGTGGTTGTCAAAAGGACAACACAGCTTGTAGATCACAGTCTTTTTCCATTGTTTGCTGGTGCAGATCAGCAATCAAATCAATCGACAGCATGGCCAAGAATGTGGAAGAATGTCACTCAGTCGTTTATTCATGTTTCAAAGAACCAAAAACCAATCAAATATACAAGATAAAATCCATATGTAACGGTGAAAACACTAAAAGTAAAACTTTAAAAGCTAATAGTATTGAATGTGATGAGTATGAAGATACACTCGTGTCGGTGGCTAAATTATTTACTGTAAATGAAAAATTGTCTCATAAACAATTGCCCGATGCTGTGTTACCTGAAGAAACAGAGGTATTGCTTGTTAGGTTTACTGATTCTATGTTTCCCGCGTCTTTTGGAACATTAGCAATGGTGAATAGTGAAAGTCGTCGTATGCTGACTGTTGAACAGACACATAATCTTATGGAACAAGAATCTTTTGCAGTGGAAATTGATATCTTAAGGAGAGAAATTATATCATTCAGTGGCAAGCCTTTTATACTTGTCTATTCATACGGCCTAGATTCCTTAAAGAAAACATCAGATTTGTTGGATAAAAATAAATGTCCATATGCTGTAACTCCAGAAATGAAGTCATTAGCAGAATTGGTTGTTTACCTCAATATGTTGGTTTTCATTTGGAAAAAACCCCACAGCAAATAAACATTTTTATCTGATCACGAGTCATTTACTCATAGCTTACACCCACTAGCATAGCACTAACATGTATCGCTCGTTGCTAGAAACTATTTTTAGAAACTCCTGTCTTACAGATTTCAAGAGGTTATTTCCTACACCGGGTGTATATTCTATTTCGGTCTTGTAACGTATTGATATTAGTTCAGATAGCTTTAGCAACACAGTTACAAGTGGAATATCTTGAGAAAAATCATCAATAGTATTTTTTACGGCATAATGAATATATTTCAATTCATATTTGTCGGTCCAGTTTTTTTTCGTAAAACATTTGGGTGCCGATTCGCTGGGTCCTGAAAGGAATGGTGCACCCATCGGATACGATAAAATACTTTGTTTTGCATCTTCAATGTAAGAGATTTCGGATGGGGAACCGAAAACCTGTTCGCATTGATAATCACATATTCCCGGCGCTAACTTTTTCTTCACAATGACAAACTTAAGCCATTCGCCCAAAAAACATGACGGATATGTTAATCGATTCGAAGGGGTTTTTGACGATTCCTGAAAAACTTGTAACAAATACTCTGCTCGTCGTTTAAGCAATTCGTTTGCCAAACATAACACATGATACGTGACATGTAGCTTTCTTCTTATCGTAAGTTTAATAACTTTGTCTAGAAATGAAGTAATCGCATTTAACTCTTCAATCGTAGTATGTATACTTTCGGGTTCATTAGTCCATTCTAAACGGGACATTCTGTGCAATGTGTTTTTTTTTAGACCAAAACGAATTCTGTGATTCGGCATCACCTGTATTTGTTGAAATACCCAAGTCTGAGCACTGAGGTGTAGTGTCCATTAGTACTTTCACAACTCTAACTTATCACTAGCAAAAAATATAAAAAAGGTAAAGAGTGAACAAAGATCAAAGAAAAAAGTGTTTACTGAAAGATTTTAGCATTAACATTGCCAGGCCATGTGATAGGCGACTAACGCGTTTGTATTTCTCATCGAGCACTCGAACTTGCTGTTTTCACCACGGTGGTATACACAGCTCGGCACATCAAAGACCTTACACAGGTCCTTCAGTTTCGGGCAGTCAACCAGAACATCAACATTCGATCGCGTGAGATCCAGTTTTTCTACCAAAATATTCATCTTCCATCTTCCCTTGACGCACACACGCCGGTTGTTTTTGAAAAGATTTCTTGTAAATGTACGTAGCATTTCCTCGTCGATAACACCAGAATACCACAGGATACCGTGTTTGTTCTCAAAAAGGTAATGATTGTCTTCGATTTTCGGCTGAACACCAACCGGAACCTTCACCATGATCCATGCTGTCGGGCCACCCTCACATTTGGCGGAAAATTCCTTGATAACATCTCCTTCGGTAGAATGCAAACATTGAATGTCCACAAACACTGGTTTATCCATAGCCTCTATTGCCGCAACGGCAGTGATGAATTCCCCTACCGGCCCTTCCATGCGCAAACAATCCTTGTCGCCTAACAATCCTGGGAGATCAAAAATAGTGGTTGGTTTTGTTTCCTTCGGTTTTGCTATTCCGGCAGAGGGAGGTAGCCGTGCAAGTAGTAAATCGCTGATCCGACGCATCACAAATGGCACCGGAAGTTCATCTTCAAGATCATGTTCCAAATAATAGAGCAAACGGCATGCCGCGTAAAACGCCGTTTTCGACTCTTTGACACAACTTCGATTGCAGTTGAAAGGTAGCGGCCTCATTTGGCGGCTGTTGACTTTACCCCTGATTACCTGGTGGCAATCCATTCTCTTACGTAACGTCCTACCCGCGCTCATGATTGATCTGATGATTGGTTGTCAGAACACGAATGGAAAATGATAAGGCTGCTAGTGTCGTGAAAATTCTTCTCGACAAACGAAGTAAGATGACAACAGAAATCATGGAAAACGACAGAGCTGTCGTAAAGAGACTTCTCGACGGGTTGGAAGAATCCGGCGAAAAGTTCATAGGTCCCACGGTACACGCCGATGTGGCGAAATGTAAATATCCGGGCGCTTGGATTGATACATTGCGCCGGTACACTCAGTTGTTGAACGATACCGCGACCAGTCATTTGCGTTATATACAATTTTATCTTGACCTCGGTGTTACAATGTTGACAAAGAGGATAATGGCAATAGATATACATCGCATGGTGGGAGCAGATGACAAAAAACCGAGCCCGCTCATGTCGGACATGCGCATTATTCACTCCATAATGTTTAATATGAGCATTTCGCGCATGTTAACATGCATATGCGAATGCGTATTAAAGTGTTCCCCCGTGGCTGATAGTGTGACGGCCGAACAAACTAACAAGCTCTACGAAAGCATAGAGTCAATGTTAAAAGATAAATTTTACAAAAACCCTGAAAACGGTAATTATTATGCCCGTGAAAGAATTGATATAGCACAGATTATACACGATATTGTGGATGACTGGCTACTTCATAGAGCGTTTCCGGAAATTATTCGTGCATCCAATCAGGGGGGAAATATAACCATACCGGAGGGATTAATTAAAACCCGCGTTCTTTCGAATGACCTGTCTTTTTTCGGAGTTTCTCATTGCTATTGGTTATGGTTGCATCTAACGGCTGCCGGCATCAAGACAATGAAAGCGGAGAGTGATTTTCTAACAATGTTTTATGCTTTCGACCTGTTTATATTTTGTGATCACTGTTTATCTCATTTCATACGGCATAGACCTGTTTTTTACCGAAAATACACTTATACGCTGTCTGTACGCACAACTTATTCGGCAACGGAAATAGTATTCAGAATGCACAATATCATTAACAGAGAGACCGATAAGAGCCTTTTCTCGGCTGACGTTTTGTCAGATTATCAAAGTTATTGGGAACGCAACAATCTTTTTGTTGCAGGAAATTAACAAAAAACCAATTATTAGAAACAATTTTATTCATCTCTGATTGGTTCTTTGGGTCTGAAGAGGTTATCTCGACATAATTATACCTTTTATCGATGATGTTCTCTGGAATCTGGAGACCGCGACATAGATATCATCTCTTTTGGTCGACAACAGGTCGACAAAACAATTAGACATGATTGTGTTTCCTTGCATCTGATAAATATTTTCGCATACCATAGGCACCATAGGAAACATGTAAGTGGTTTCTGCTTTGTCAGAAACACTCCCGTAGTTTTCAAACATGTCATCGCGCTGTTTATTCTTCATCCCGTTGAGTCTGTTCTGTGTTAGGCCGGGTGTCACCAGTAAAAAGTGGTCAGTGTGTCTCTGTAGCGTTTTCAAATAAACACCTTGGATGGAAAGATCATAATTGAACGCTATGGCACACAACAAGACCAATTCGCCGTTGCTGATTACTGGCATAGAATCACATTTCAGCGTGTCCGTCATCCTGTACGGCACGCCAATCATCATCGTCTGTTGCACAGGACTGTTTTCTGAAACAGATATGGAAATGCAAAGTTTTTCCAATACCGTTTTGATGTCGAAACATTTCTGTTCTTGCAAAAGTTTCAAACGTTTCGCTTCGTGTTTGACGTTTTCGGCCGTTTCCGGACAGTCGGTTTGTTTATCGTTGTTGTACTTTCCATCCAGCTTAGTGTACACTCCGTTGTACAGTGTTTTTAGAAAAGTGTCCGACAAGAGATTACATTTGTCATTCTTTTTCACCATAAAACTGGGAAACGAATCATAGGCGAACTTTGACGCTCTTTCGTAGACAAACTTCGGCAATTTCTTGTCGTGCAAATTTCCTTCCGTATAGCCTAAATAGATATCTTCATACAGTCTGCTGTAGAAATCTATAAACGGCGTCATATCCATTTCCGGGGGGCTGGTCCAATCCACCTCGACAGTGGACGTATCACGAAGGTCGTCGTCACCCAGATGGCGATCTTCATCATCTACGTCATCTATGGCCGCTTCGCTTGTATTTTCTCCGAAAAGGTCATCTTCGTTTTCCGGCAGTCCCTCGACGTTTTTGAACAGCACTCTACCGGTTTTGCAGCCCTGCCGGAACGGATCATAACGGAACAAGTGGATACCGCGAGAACGGCCAAACGCGACCAATCTGCGTTCAATAGCCTTGATAGAGGCGCGAGTTTGACAAGCGTTTCTCAAATAAACTACCATTTTCGCCAACTGCGGGTCATCCCGACACCGCTGTGAGCCTACCATTTGGTATTCAAACGGTTCTTGTTTCAATCTCGTTTTCAGTTCCTCCCTCACGTCTGACGAGTAAAAACAGTTGTTCGTTGTGACCGCGTTAGGTGGCGGTATTTCCCCGTGTTTGCCTTTGTAATTCATATCGGTATGCGCATCCCAGTCGATGGGGCCGAGTTGAAATCTATCACCTCCCATAATCAATACCGTAGGGGCGGAGAAAAGAAGTTCAACGCAATGTAGCATTTTATGCAGGAGCGGTGGTGATATCATGGTGTATTCATCCAAAAGTATCACCACACTACTTTTATTCTTTTTAATTTTGTCTGAGACAAACAATTCGTCCGGTATGTTCATTTTCCACTGTAACGCCCTCCTTGTATTCGTTTGGCGTGCCTCTTGATAACCGCTCACGTTATAAACGAGTTTTTCCACAGAACACGCGTAACGGCCTCCGGTGGAATTGGATAGGGCCCAAAAATCTGTCGATTTACACTTGGAAAGGTCTACGACCGGCCTAGTTGGAACGAGTTCGCCTTTGTTTAGTTCGTCGTACAAAAAGTCCTGTAAGCGTTTATTTTGTTTAGTCAAATACAAAACGTGCGTGGTTTCCGGGGAATGGTTCATAGCGTAGGCCATAAGACGTGTCTTACCGCATCCACCTAGTCCTTCCATAATTACAGAGCGAAAAAATACATCTTTTTTGCGGTATTCTTCCACTTCGCTTTCAATCTTCTCTATGACATTTTTTTGTTGCTCCGACAGAGTGTTCCACGTCAAGTCGCATCTGTGTGCCAACATAAACGGTTTCGCGGTGACCGCTTCGGTCATATCTCCTAGGTCTACGTCCGATGCGCTTTGTATACACTCATGATATAGATCGAACGTGTCATCGTCCCCTTCACTCTTATCGGGGTGAAATATGATGGCGTACGGTCCATTGGTCTTTTCACCTGTCGGGCTGGGTGGAACAAATGTCATCACGGATGAATCGAAAGGTTCACCGTCGGATCTGAAGAACCGATATCCCTCCACCATCAGGTCTTGTAGCATGATGCTCGAAGTCATTTCATCGATTTTCAATCAAGTAATGAAGTTCAAAAGAAATTTTTTCATGACGTGGACGCTACACCCGTCGAGTGTGGTTTGTCGTTGCAGCCGAAACAAAAACTCGGTAACATAGCAAAATTGACTTTTCGCTGATCCATAAAGCTGAGAATCAAAAAGAAAAGTATAATAAGAAAATTGAACATGTCACAACGAGGCGTTATTTTTCATCAACTGGACGACAGGGGTCGGGAATGGGCGATGAATGGTTTTGTACCGCCACTGGTTATGGACTTAAATGTGGATACATTGAAATGGTGTGCGGAACCATTACCGTCCGAATATCCGGACAAAGTGCGCACTTATACGATGACAAACGACCATTATTTACTAAAGACATGCTGGTTAGGCCCGTACGTTAAGATGAGCCGTTGGTTGGATGAGGGTTCAATGCCCATGGTTTATGGACCTATAGCCAGTAGAATGGAAGCCGCCGGTAATATGTTAAAAAACCTGTACGCCTATTTTGATACATACGACGTGCTTTACGCTGCAGATTTCGATCCCAATCTCAGTACCGACCTTACATTCGTTCAGGTCGCCAAACACACCGCGGCCACGTTCAAAATGGAAACACCGACGGATCTTAATGATCCACACCACAAAGTCCAAAGTTGCGTTTTCGCCGAATTAGACACTAACGATGAAGAATTCTACAATCCGATATACGATAACGGTATGGCCGGTTTCGGGTTTCCCGGTCGCACACCAGAGACGGTTACAATCAACTCGCGTATTTTGTCTGATAATTTCTGTGCAGAAGAAAACGCAACGCTGAAAGATACTTTATCTCGTATACCCAGTGAAATGAATGAACGTATTTACAACGCGTACATAAAAATGAAAGAGGAATACGGTAGGTTGCGTCATCTTTACCATAGGAACGGTGTGGTACCGCCGAATCTGCCCGGTGTGATGCAGCCTCAACAAGCAGCACAGGCCGCGCAGGCTGCGAACGCCAATGTCGAGATCCTGGCTGAGAATAATCTACAGAGTCAACAGGAAACGCATGCTACATCCGACGCTACCAACACAGGGCTTGTCGTACGTCTGCCACCGGAAAATGAAAATGAAAATGCGAATAAATCCTTAGAGGAAGAACCACCTTTGCTTTCACTTTTGTACCAAACTACGGAACGCCCATCTT